>BCIL01000007.1:0-600000 GCA_001599955.1 Cystobasidium pallidum
TGTCAGGAACACGAACAACTACATCCCTCCTTCCACTTTAATCCACCTTCCTACCTTGTACAATGAACAACATCCATCAAGCCTTCTCCTCGAATAGTAATTCCTCAACCGGCGAATATGTTAGCCATCTCCTCCAATAAGAAATAAACCCATAAATAGTAATGTTCAGCCATCTAGCTTGATTAGGACTTATCTGCCTTCGGGATCCCTATAAATTGTACAGATAGCTTTGAGACCACTCTTGTCTTTCTTTCTTCTTCGTTCTAATATTAACACGTATATCTACTCATACAGTGAGCGTATTCACTTCGAATACGTAGCAGTCTTGACTTCCGAATTTCCTTTTCGACTTCAAGTACTAGCGACATCCTCCTTTCCTTACACGATAGCTTACCCCAGTCGCGTCCCTCACAGCTACCAGTTGTGAGGGGGTAAGCCGTTTATGGCAATACCTTGTCTCAGAATGCTGGCGGGTTTAGGTAACTGGGCCCCGGGTTGAGAGCGGGAGTGATGTACGGACAGGGAAGGTGGGGCGGAAGCGCGAAGGAGGAAGAAGGGCTGGAGGGAGGTGGACAGGGATCTAGATGGATGATGTGGTGGTGAAGAGGTGTTGAGGTAGAGGCTTGTACAGTCTGTGGTGCTTTGTAATACAAACTGTAGTACCCTGAGGGAGGTGGGACCGGACTCACACAGAGTCTTGGATGATCCGCTGGGGGAAAAGATTGAACTTGTTCGTGCGCTCACAGAGAACGCAGTACTCACACAGAGTACGATATCAGAGTAACTCACTAAGAGATGCCAGGTATCACTGAGGCTGCAAGTGCTTTGCACGAGGTTCCTCAGTAACGGTTAGGTATTTCGGGTAGTGATGCTACGATGAATATATTTGAACAAGATGGGGAGAGGACAACTAAAGTAGATACAACGCTGGAAAGCTATCTACAGTAGTGCCGAGAAAGCTAAAGGACTGAATGGCAGGGGAGGTGTTTCAGTCCTCATTAGGAAACTCACGTGCGCTGGGTGAGACGTAGGAAGCGCTTGTGAGATGAAGGGAAGGGAAATGGAAATGTTTCTGGTCTTGCGTTGTATTGCTGAGCTGTGGCTTCATGGCGCCTAAATGGGCCACAGGCTCACACATAGGAAAAATTCGCCTCCTCCGACTGCCCCGGCGGTGCTCCCTTTCAAAGTGGGCTCGGGGATCAATGCGGCATCTGACCGCGTGGTCGTGTCGGAAGCGGTGCGCAAGCTAGTACGGCAGGACAAGTACATCGAGCTGTGGCACTTCACCGAGTATGCGTGCAAACAAGCTGCCACCACTCGGACGGCCGGCAGCAACGTGTTCAGTATCTCCGACGATGGTTCCCTCACACGGAATGATCCCTGGCCGAAGGCGGAGCGCGCTGAGGAGAATCTCGATGGTGACACATGGTTTCGGGCGTACAACCGATACATGGAGGTCATGCAGGCTGAAGGGGTGCATCCAGCGGTGGTGGAAATGTTCACCTAAAAAACCCTAAAACCCTGAAGCCGATCAACCATTAACACTGACTACCCGTACAGGCCGCCCTGCTACCCACAACCCACTCAAAGATGACACTGACGGACTGACTTCCCGCATACTGACTTTTCCTAGGGATTAAGCTCATACAGCCGTGGGAAGAGGAGGTGCTCGAGAAGGCGCAGGCCGCCCAATGCTTCAGCCTAGTCGACAGTTCTCATCGCCGTGAGGCCCCCGGAAGCTCGCTCCACTGAAAATTCCCAAGCGGCTGATCTGCAGGAGAATCGTAAGTTATAGGCAATGATATCATGCAGACCTGCTGGCTTATACTGATTATGGCGTTTACTCTCAGCTCACAGCTACTATCCTATCTTCCTGCCTCAACTACGCAAGTTGCGGAAGAAACGCACGACAACGAGGAGCAACCAGCGCAAGACGATGAGGATGAGCAGCAGCAACTTACAAGTAGGAAGAAACGACTTGAATATGCGGAGAAACTCAAGGAGAAAATCATCGGAGAGACAAAAAAGGGGACACGCTTAATCGGATGCCGCAATGCTATCGGGATGGCACATTCTGGATCCGGCCAAGGGATCCGCTTTTTGGATTGCACAAGAGAGTTGACAAACGCGAAGTATTCGCACCGAAGGTCTTTGTCTGGCTCCCAGACGTGGTTAAGCGGGTACTGCACGCTCACAAAGACGGTTTCTTTAAATGTCGTTGTGGAGGAGGAAAGTTAGGATCTGATGGTAAGTAGACTGCACCCGTGTACAAAGTTCAGAACATAGGCTGATCCGTCTCATTTCACTAAGTTGGGCAGAACCTCGAGACGTCAAGGGCATCAAGCCATTCTTATTGCTTTCAAGACGCTACAGATGCCAAGATTGCGGGCGGAAGCCTATGGGCTGGAGCTTGGAGATCTTAGGGCTATTACCTAAGGGTGTACAGAAAATGTAAGAAGCGGTCTTCTAGGGGTAAGAATACTAGAGATTGCTCTCGATAGTATGCCTAGCACTTTAGAAGATCTGCGGAAGGAAAGGAAGGAGGTTTAGAAAGTAAGGTCACTCACGAGGGGACCGTTAGTCTCTATAGAATCCGGAGGTGCTCGACGGAGTTGCGGGTAAGTCTGGAGGTTCTCGACAGACTTGAAGGGTGCTTGAACGATTAAATTCACGTTACTTGTTGTAAGGAATATGAATATACTAATCGATACAGAATCAAGAGAGGTAGAGCAGACGTTAGAAGGTTAGTTGGGGCATCCCGGCATGTTCCTATTGTTGGTCCTTATTGTTGGCCGTTATTGGAAGTATGGCGAGACCGCTAACCGACTACGGGCGCAAGACGATGATATGATATGGATTAGGATTGTCATACGCGCATCCTACCGAAGGAGACAGTCTGTTTGGTGTTACTCTTGTCTTGATCTGTCAAGTATTGGCCGTTCTGCGAATCCTGTCATGGCCGTGGCCTTGGATGTGGACTCAGATCGGCAACGCGGATATTAAGCAATTAGGCACCGAACGAGCAAAGGGAAGTTTGCTACACGCTGTGTGCGTTGTATCACATAGCTACTATGTGTTCTAATAGGGAGCAGTAGCTTCACCTAACACAGGCGCATGCTGTTGTTGTGCCTTAGTATCGTGCAATCTAGAAGACGCTTTGAAGTCGAATGGACTTCGTATCATCTCTACAACATTCTGTAGAGCTTATAACCCGTAGGAGGTTAGTCCAGACGTACTGAACATAGTATATGATTGATTCATACAAGTACTGCATACTATAATACAGTGCGCAGTGTGACGTCCTCACAAAGAGCAATGTATAGACCTTAGCCACGAGCTAGGCTTTGCAAGTATCCTTCTACTCTCTTTGAGCTTTCTGCAAACCTTGCTGGAATGCTCAAGGGCTGCTCGCACGGCTTATCAGCAACTTTGTAAGTTTCCCAAATGCCCTATCACCACCTGAGAGCGGCTTTACTTGTTATCCCGGCTCCATCAGGTACAGACTATCACGACAAGGTCTCACATGCCGTTCAAGGCACATGCTCTCGTCGCATAGCCTCTATTATATTCAATGACCGGTTGCTTTCCGTACAATTCTCAGCGCCGCAGGATGGCCATTGCACGCTAAGGATCGTATCCTATTCCGTGAATACAGTAATTACTGTAATTTAACGTAGGGTGCGTGGCGGTGAAAAGGCTGTGCTAACTCTGAAAGCTGCCGCAGAGATCTGCAGAGCCCCCCTCTCCCCCGGGGGAGCAGAGTCACAACGACAACTTGAAGTCATAGTTGAATACGGAAACGAGCTGTAAGAAGTAGCAATGATCATCGGAGCTATTGTTCACGACCGCATACTACGGACTGTGCTGGAAGAGCATCTCTTCCGAATTCCTTACACGTCAGCAACCAAACATCTCCGAATTTTTGCCGACAGGGCTTGGGCCTCCGGCGCCCGAAGTGGGTCAGCAGAAAAAGAGCCTTACAAATCGGTGCGACTGCAGACATTCTCTTGAATTGGCTAAACGATCGCACTGTAGAACATTGCAGAGAGGGTTGCTTCTGAGATCTCTGTGCACTGCGGGGCAAAGAGAACTTTGTATCATCGCCCAAACTTACGCTCGAATATTTGTACAAACGCTTAACGCAACATTTAAGAGTGATCTCCCAGCCGCATTCCGTAAGACAGGCTAAAGTCTGCCGGCTGTGCGTCTATGTTCACAACGCGTTGATGGCCATTCCGGAAGAGAAGCCTCTTACGCGCATCAGACAGCACTGTCTATGATGCCAGTCGCATAAGACCGGGTCTGGTCTGTCTTCTTCAGGAATCTGACCTGGATTGAAACGGTCTGGACCTAGAGCTTTGCCATGAAAGCTGTCCATAAGCTCATGTTCCTTGAAGACGTGAACGAAGTAAGTCCCGTCCTGGCGATACATTGGTCAGCTCTAATGCCACACTGCTTCTGGGAAACGAGGCTGCCACCTACCTTATGATAGAGTGACCACTCGAAGCAGTCGTATCTCTTATGTAAATCACTTCGTAAAAGCAACCCCATGCTGGTTTCAAACGGATAGATGCCTTCCTCGTTGAGGAGAACAGAGTAGATCTGCGGTCCCAAATAAGGTATGCCAATCATGCATACATATCGCTTCACCTCACATCTGTACGGGCTCTCGGCACGATATGGGCAGCTTGACAAGCTGATTTACTTGTGCCACTGAGCAGACAACTGTTGTCGCGGCCAATCAAGTTCTCGCGGAATGGTACCTACATCAGTCGCACCAGGATCTAAGCACGCGCAATGACGAATATGAGAGTCAACCTGCTGACCTGAGTTACGGACGACGCGCTGATGCTCGACCTCTCATCACCTTCGCCCTCCATCACCACCTTACCTTTTCTAGCACCCTCGGGTCCCCGCGCCCATGAGAATCGTGGAGCAGCTGGAAAGGTTGTGAGCTGTCAAGCTCATATCTCTACAATCGTTGAATTATGCACGACTCACTTGTAGGCACAAAAAGGCAATCACCCGCGGTGGGGCGGGCCAGCAAGTTGACTGGCTGTATGGCCCCGCCCACTGACTGGGTGAAAAGCAGGCCCTCTTCGCTGACAATTGCGCTGATCATGTGGAGCACGAGGCTCCAGGTATTGTCGCCGCTGCCCTCGAGGAAAGCCATTGGGATGAACACTGGATGTTCTGAGGCTTCAATCGCGATTTTGACCCGAGGACCCCGTCGCCAGGCCGCCTTGAGGCTGGTGTAAGTGACCTCATTTGCTTCAACATGCAAATGTGCAGGGGCGACGGTTGTTTCCCTCGAAGCCATGGCAAGCTGTGTTCGACTAGTCGACGAGTCTTATATGCTGTGCTCAATCGGTAGTGTTTGAGAAGGGACTGATCACAACATTATTTTCCCTCGAAGCTATGGCAAGCTGTGTTCGACTAGTCGACGAGTCTTATATGATGTGCTCAACCGGTAGTGTTTGACCAGGGACTGATCACAACATCAAGGATGGTACGAAAGCCAGATGTGGCCACTTGGACGCCTGAGACCGCTTGCTTACATGGAGGTGATCGAGTGGAAGGGAACAACAAGCAAGCTAATCGGTTTAACATTGCCCCAACTGCAATGATAACCTGTTACGGTTTAGACCCTCGTCACCACCCCAAAACAGCAGCTACACCACTCCTCCGCATTCGTGTTGGCGTGTGGAGTCCTGACCTATGTGTAGCGGCAGTTTAAGCAGACTGGCCGCTCGGTGACATTCATTCACCCAGGGATGCAAAGCTTATGAACGGTCACAAACAGTTGGCGGGAGTCTAACAGGCTGAGGTGAAACAACTATGGCGACCATTAACGAGCAAAAGTATGCAACTGAATACACGGGTGAGCGCATTCATAGTATTGGCGAATCCTGCTGTCGCCGTCGATCATCGATCGGGATGCGTGTCAGTACACGGGCCGCAACCAGCTAATAATCTGCCTTGTTACTCGTTTTGTTTGCTGGTCAGGTCTCATCTCTACTGCAAGTTTGGCCTTAGGGTTTATCGGAATCTTCACAATAGCTTTTGAGACATTCTCCCGTCTACCTCGTAATATCGCCCGCAGGAAGCGTCCAGGTCATGAAGTTGAAGATTCAAGCGTGGAAGATTACCTCATGGCATATCTCTACCGGCCCAGGCAGTTTCTGGGCGCCAATCGCTCACCACCGTTGCCTAAATATCCTTTTGCGTGGACATGGCAAGCTCTTCGACTATCGCAGGATTGGTACCTTCGCCACTCCGGCCTAGATGCAGCCGTCTACGTACGTTTCGTCACTGGGTGCTGGTATTTCATGCTATCACAGCTTTGTACAACCCTGGTCATTACTCTACCGCTCCACATCATCTATGCTCCAGAAGATGTTTTGCCTTCCTCAATCGCTCAAGCATCCGTGAGTTCCCTTATTAACAGTACAACTGGCGGACGTAGCTATCTATGGGTGCGGACCGTGCTATTATGGTGGCAGTCGATATGCTGGATTACTGTGGTCGTCTATGTTGGCTGGGGTAACATACGAATGCGGAGGGAGCAGGTGATATATCCTTGGACCGACGTCCGAGAAGGAGAGAACACAAACAGCGAGAATGCTTTGCAGCTGGAAGATCACACGGGAAGCAGTGCAGATAGACGTGAAGGGATCGACACCCGAGGGTGGAGATTCCGCACGGTCAAGGTCTCAAATATACCAGCTCGTAAGTGTTGGTTCAGACCAAGGGCACTTATCGTGGCGGAGCTTGGCTGAGAACTTTCCATTGCGTGCAGACATGCGTAACGAGCAAGCCATACGCAATTACCTGGATACGTGCCTCACCTTCTTGAAAAGTCATCCGACTATGCGATTCTATAAGCCGGCACCTAGTAGAGCAAGCAGTAGTGGTGGCTGTTTGCCTGAAGGAATGCCTATCTCGAGCTCCTCCTCACCTGCTATCGATGCATGTGCCACTGGTCGGGCGAGCGAAACGGCTATAGACCACATAGTGATAGTGCGGAAATTGACAGAGCTCCACGGCCTTGTCAAAAAACGTAGGGAAGTATTGCACGAGCTAGAAACGGCACACGTGCTCTTAGCACGTGATGTCATGAGCGCAGTGGCCGCCAGACTGCGTGAACAGGCCCGCGAAGTCACACTGAAGGAGAAGATCAAGGCCTTGACGCCAAGAAGCAGATCTACTCAAGCTGATAGCGCTAAGAAACAGCAAAACATAGACACTCTCGTTGAAGCGTTAGGCTGTTACCTGCCGATAGGGAGCAAGGAATTGAAATTCTGGGAGGAACAGAGTTCTAGTAACAGCCCACACCAATCCGGCAGGACAATCTGGGAAACTCTCGCAGAACTTTCGCAAGAAGTCCTAGACGCTTATCAGCCTGTTACGAAACTCAAATTCTTTCGCGGTCAGATTGCTCCATCAATCGATCTTTACCTCACCAAGCTCAACCTTCTGACGGTAAGAGCTGGATAGATAATTCCCTTTGCGAACGATGGCTGATCTGGCTTTTGCTTCATAGTCATTGATAGAAGAACTCCGCGCGAGACCGGATTCATATGCAGCCTGCGATACCGCGTTTGTCACATTCAAGAGAGCAAGTGATGCACGCCTTGCAAAGGCGGAGCTAAGCTGGATACGTGCCCGGGGCTTGACGTGCCGCATCAGAATGGCGCCCGATGCCAGGGACCTTGACTGGGACAAGCTTGTGGAGGCCAGCTTTCGAGGCGATATGGTCAGAGCTTTTGTAACACATGCAGCAGTCTGGCTGGGGACCTTCTTCTGGATCCTGCCTATTTCAGCTCTCATTGGTCTCGTTTCCCTTGACAATCTGTCAACGCGCATCCCAGCGCTAGCAAATTGGCTTGCAGATCACGCGAAGGCCAAATCGTTGGCTTCGTCACTCATACCCACCCTCATCGTCACGATAACGAACATGTTGATTCCGACTATAATAATTCAAGTTTCCGGACGTGCACAGACGTTTGTCACGCTCTCGAAGCTCCATCATGCTACATGGTGTCGATACTGGAAATGGGTCGTTATCAATGTCGGTAGGTGTATAGTAGAATCTTCAGGCCTGGATAATACACTTGTGCTAAGCTTATCTTATAATCAGTCATCGCATTTTGTATCGGGACAGCTTTCTTTACGAGTGTACTCGGAATCTTCACCGGCGAAACGTTCTCCGAGACAGCGAATAATCCCCTAGAGATCATTGCCAATTCTTTCTCCAACGGAGCTGTGTTTTTTGTTTCCTACACCATCCTGGTCATAGCAACTCAATGTAAGTTGACTTCGCGCGTGACTTCTAGGTAGACATAGCTGATGGCCCGCGAAGGTTTCTTTGAGCTGGCTCAGTTCATGGTTCGTGCTCTACCCTTGACACCGTGGTCAATGTCAGCTCTAAATAATCCCATTATCATCATCCTAGATACCCTGGTTCCTCTTCCTTGGCGTCCGGAAAGCTACAACCCCTCGTCAACGCTTTACTAAGACAGAAGGGCGACGCTTCTTTTCGTATACGGTCGGACCCAATCATACTTTGATAATCGCAATCATACTGGTATTCTCGCTGCTGAATCCCCTCCCAATATGTGTCAGTCCAGGTTGTTGTGTGAGACTCGCATACAATGTGCTGATCTCGTCTCCTATCAGTTCGTCTTTCTGTATTTCTCATTTGCGAGCCTTGTGTTCCGGGATCACGTATGTCGTCTCTGATCTGCGACATGGCTTTGTTTGTTTGTCCAGAGATAAGCACTAACGCTTTTGCCCAAAGTTCGCCAGGCTGTACTGGCGGGTATACTATGAACAATATGGTCGGCTCTTCTATACTCGTCTCATGCGGTTCAGTCTAGATGCGCTGGTCCTCGGCCAGGTCGTGAACATGAGTTTGTATTTCGTTCTAAAGGACGGCAAGAATGGAGGAGCTTGCGCGGTGAGTTGGCCTTACTTTGCATTGTCAGGTACTTCCTACTAACTTACGTTTTTTAGGCATTGATTCCTATTACAATTATCGTTAAGCTTGTGCTTACCCGATGGTATGACTTCCATATGGATGCTGCTGACGCTGCCTATGCGGATGTCATCAGTGGGGAAGCAGTGGGGCAAGACATCGCATCGGAAAAGGTCGTTGATGACAGGGAAACCCACGCAGGAAGACGATCCCGAAGACATACTGTAAATGAGCGACTCAATGTCGTGAAGCTTCCGGAGCTTTCCCTACGTGCTACATTGAACTTCCCTCTTGCTGGGCGCTCTACGTTGAAGGCCAAGCATGGACCTCAAGCTGTTCTTCAGCGACTGACTAAGCGCCTTCAAGATGCTGATGCATATGCTGAGCTACGAGATGTAGTGGCTCGAGACGTTACGACTTCTAGGGAAGAGACTACAATGCAAGCCGTTCAGGATCTGGCCGCGCCTAGTGCTGAAAGAACATTGGAAGCTCTTGAAAACCCTGGCGAACCCGTCAGCAAATGTCAACTTTCATCGCAAGGCACTCTTCTCTCCGAGAATGATACTCAGCCGAAAGTATTACCCCATCCAAAGCTACGGCGGGATGATAGGCCTGATCACTCTGCACCTTACGTTGATCCTTTCCTTACCGAACCTATTGATCGCTACCTATGGCTACCTCGCGATCCGCTATATCCGATCGATCTCGATGATACCATCGGTGAGTCCATAGTCGTACGTCGGCTTTCCACACAGCTGACGAGATCGTGTTGGCTTAGAATGGTATGGCAAAGCAATCGTCTCATCACAAGGAGGATCAGGAGCGATCGGAGGCTGGACACCGTTGACCGAGGACAACGATGATCTTGTCGTGCCTACCCAATCTACCATTGAGGCGCCAGCTGCAGAGTCGAATCCAGTGGAAACCATCGCGGACGGATTCGGCTTGCCGGACCCTACTGTCTTGCCGGACCAACCGTTGTCCGTTTCTCCGGAACCTGTGCTCCAGCGTCGGCCTTCACGCTTATACGATGGCACCGAACGAATCCGCATTCCTGCCGAGATAAAGTCAAGATACGTTAGCGACCCCGAGGGATTCATTCCGGCCGTGTCCGCCTCAGCTGTAACACCTGCACTTTCGACTGGACGGACCTCCGGACCAACGCCTGGCGTTGCAGCGCCTCAAGAAGCGACGCCGCCGACCAGCAGATTGCCTCGATCCAGCTCCGTGTCTCAAACATCGCAACATCGAGCGGATGTGCGAAAGGAGTCCAGTCCTGACATGTCGAAACTGCGAAGAGTCCGATCGGAAATTCTGGACGCTTCCGAAAAGCGCAAGGTCCGTCGACCAACCATTCTTTCGCCGCCGAAGACGGCGCCCATGAGAGGCAGGAGCACGAGTGCTGCTACGAGTACGACTAGGGCGGGTGAAATATCGCAAACTCGCGCCCTGGCCCACGAGGTTATCGCAGAAGAGCTTAGCGAAGCTGTTGCGAGACGGCAACAGGAGGATAGCCGCATGTTGACCAAAGCAAGACATGCCAAGCGCTCTTGGAGGTCCTGGTTCTTCAAGGCACCTGACGATGCCGATTGATAGATACATTTGCCTAACACAAAGTATTATTATGATTGCCCGATCATGAAATGAAAGCCGATGTAGCAGCGAAAACACACAGAATTACAGCAGGAATACATGTATGATGCAATCTTATGAAAGCCAGGCTCAGCGCCCTGCTTCCACTTCATCCATTTGACCTATGTCTGAGTTTTCGATATCAAAGTCCTGTAGATCTACGTCAACTGGGATCGAAAAGTCTTGACGGTCATCGCCATCCGGCTCAGTGTCCGCCCACGCGTCGCTGCTTGCCAGGTGTGCTCTCAGTTGTGCATTCGTAGTGTGAGAAGGTGGCAATGGGATTTTCGACGGGGCATCGACTTCAGCAATATCGATGAAAACCTCTTGTACTAGCTTACGCTTCTCCGCTTCGCTTTCGTCTTCAACGTCGAACTCGTCCTCCCTTTCCTGATATTCTTGATTTTCTTCCAACTCTTCAAAGCCTGGCGCGTACGCTGACCACCGCTCGGAAATGTTCGATGACCAAATGTGCAATAAGCCTTGATCAGATGAAACAGATGCGCACATAGGCATCACGGGATGCCACTGTCCCGTAACACAGCATCAGCTTAGCACATTCTCCTAGCCGGTTGACAAAGGCCACGAACATCTAGATCCTCCAAGGGATCCTTGGGCCCCTCCAGGATCTTGGTCAAATTTCCGCTGCTGTGGTCCCACAAGTATATTTGGTGTGCTGCATTGTGACCAGCTCCTCCAATGATATACTCGCCATCGTTGCTGAAGCGTATGGTATTCCAAGGAGTGCGATTGACCAAGTCTTGAAATCGGTGCATCGGGGTAAGGTAATCGGGCACCTTTGCCCATGTGGCAAGCAACTGAGGCATAGCTTTAGCGTAAAAGGCGAGTTCCTCGATGGCGTAGATGCGGATGACTCTGTCATTTGAATTCACCACTAGTGACAGACCGGCTTTGTCGAATTCTAACCCTTTGATGCTTGAGCTACGAGATAGTTCTTCTTGGTGTACCAGCTATTATAGCGATATTTGAGCATTCGGGATGACGCTTGTCACGGGTGCTCACCTGTTTCGTTTGAGTATCGAAGACATACAGGTAACCTTGTGAGCTACCTACGAACACAAGGTCGCCCCTTGGGCTGAAGCGAGCGACAGTTGCATTCTCTCTAAGTTGCGCACAGAGCAGGTGGTAAGTATGCTGTCAACTAGCTAAACGCAGGAAGACGCCTACTCACTTGCGCTTCTTGCCGCTGCTGGGCTCAGACGCTCGGTTGCGGTCGTCGCGACTGCCTTCCGGCGTTACGTCGAGGTCAAACCGACCACCAAGCTCTTCTCGCAAATCAACCACTGTTGCTGCAGGCCGGTTCTGCAGCACAACGACCAAGATTTTGCTATTGCGAGGATGTAGCGCTGCGGAGATCACAGGTGCATCGAAACGGATAGTTCGCATTCGGCTGCCCGTTGCCAGGTCCCAGATGATCACCATCCAGTCTCTTGAAGCCGACAGCAGAAAGCGAGAGTTGCGGGACCAGCTACGAAGTGGAAACGAGTTCAAGGCGGTGTCGCGGTGCACGAGCTACCAGCGAACCTACCACAGATTCGTCACAGCTTTCACATGACCCTCCAAGAACCGTAGGTATGCTTTTGTCGCAAGGTCTAGGATCGCTATGCAGCCATCTGTCCTACCAATCGCTAGGTAACTTCCAGAGAAGCGACTGCTGCCCGCATTGAATCGTACGCAGTGTGCATTAGCATCTATGCTACTATCTACGCGCTCTGGAAAGTTCTCGTGTGCAAACGGATTCAGTAGCTGCAGATTCATATCTCTCTGTCAGTAGGAGCACACGATGGTGCTCTGATCTGGGCACGTGCCAGGCCCAGATCACCGAAGATGGTATACGGCGCTAAAATTCAGCTGCAACTGATCAAAACACCATCGGGGCAACCGACAGCATGGTCTACACCGACACTTTGCTCTCAACGCCCTGTACGTACTTAAATGTATTCATCATACCTCTGTGGCACTATACGTTATTCGTGCATATAAAAAGTGATGTCTCCCTCGGCATAACGAAAGCCTAAAAGATTATATACTCAAGACAGTACTTCATTTGCGATGAATGAGATCTTTATGTACTCTCAAGAAAAATGGTAATGTTAAGGCCACGGCATCACCAATCCCTATATCTGGCGGCATCACGGCCGTGTCCGCTAAATGGGCCTAGAGAATGTTCATTCTCAATCCCTGCCAATGAAGGAGAATGAGTGTATGGCATGGATTGACCAAAGCTCGGTCGTCTGACAAGGGATCTCGAGGAGTGTCTTGGACCGGAGGTAGAAGGCCTCATGTGATCGCCAAGAGCGCCGCCGGATGTACGCCTGCTGCGAGAATGCGATGGTACCGAAACACTGCTGAAGTCCGGCATGCCTAACATACTTTGCATGCCTGAAGATGCCGAACCGAATCCTTCGTTCCCAGTACTAGCAGAAGACATCCCACCACTAATTAGAGCGGCGAGCATGCTGCCACTCCCTTGGCCGAACGAGCCAGAGAAAGAACTTGATGAGTACGTGAATCCACCCGATTTGTGCACTTTCATCGTTCGTTGGCTCCGACTGACCTCCAACCGGCCATTTCTATCCATATGTGCTTTCTCCTGCCTCTCTGTGACAGTGCGGAATTGGCTAGGGTTGTTTTTCCGAGCGCCTGTTGCCCAAGGGCGGGCTACAGGGGGATCGTCGAGGAAGCCATTTGCATTCTCGTGAGCTTGAGAATCTCCAAGACTGTGGACTGCACCACCTCGCCCCTCAAAGTTGCCGCCAGTGAATCTTCCATTCGGGCCGAACTGCCTAGCATACTGAGGAAACATCGAGGCAAACAAGGAGAACGGGTCCAGATATCGAAGGTCTTGTAGACTAGGATCCCCATCGTCATCTGTATGCCAGCTGGGCGGTGTTCTCGATCCATCAGGCATAAATGAGGACTTGAAAGTTGCATTTGATGTTGCTTTCGAGTGGCCAGGTGAAGCATTGGTCCCTCTAGTCCTTTCTCTTTGGGCAATATTGTACTCGGCTCTGCGCTCAGCTGTAACGGAACTGTCAGCACCGAAGACAGTTGCGAGATACACATGACTTACGCAGTCCGAGTATGGCATATGCTTCCGCTATTAGTTTGAACCGCTTAGTAGCCTCCTGGATCTCAGCTTCATTGCCATGGCATCGGTCAGGGTGGAATGCTAGGGCTAACCGCTTGTACGCTTTCTTGATCTCGTCTTGCGTTGCATATTCTGAAACGCCCAGCACCTCGTATGGAGTCTTTGGGTTTATAGGGAACGGCGTCGGAGTATCTAGGGCCTTCCGGGGTGTGTAATCTGGCGGGGGCGATGCGCGGCGGTATGAAGTATCCGGTAGCCGTAGGCGTCCTGTCCGCGTGTGCCCGCTACCCTCGTGCTCCGAGGAGAACGGCCTGTCTAAGAGTTTGAGAGGTGACGAGAACGGTGGTGGCCGTTCCCATCCAATGGATCCAGACGGAGACCGATTCCTGTCGGTCAGACGAGCCCTGGGGAGAGAAAGAGACTCTTCGACATGGAGAGGGCTATCGTCGTACGCATTACTGAGGTTCAACACACTGCCAGGCATTCTGTTATCAGGTAACGCACTGGCCGGTCAAGTGCGATATGGTACGATAGCGAGAACTGGTCGAAGCAGATCCAAGAAGTGGTTATGCAGGGAGCATGTACGTCAGGACGACAACGGGCCGCATATCACCTGCCGCAATAGCTTTGGCAAACGCTTTGGCGGTGCAGACCTGTCGGGCATTTTGCCACATTCTTTTAAGCTTGGTGCAAAGCGAAAGGGCGAACTTAGTAAGGCCTGCACTGTAACTATCTGCTGAGATAGAGTTTTCCTTATGGTAATAGAGCATCCGGGCACACTCATCCATCTCACAGACTGAATTGAACCGCCCTTAACAGAGTTAATGGTATCAGAGTAACGTATTTCCCCTCCTGCCAGCATTATACCATACATACTCTTGAGAGGTCATGTTCAGATGTATTTGGATGTCCCTTAAAAGGAGACTGTATATTCAGAAGACAATGCTTTATTTGAAGACTACCTGACCAGGATCTTAGATTCTAGGTTTCACTTATATCCCAAAGATAGCATTGCAACCTGTAGCAATATCACTTGCGCCCGTGTAAGGCCTAGACACATATGCTGCGAGCCCAGGTTTAGTAAGGAACTTGGGATCAACGCAGGCATTGCACACGGAGCCTTCAAGTGAGCCTACAGACGAGCTCTTAGTGCCAATAACCTGCCGGGCAGGCGGAGTTTGCTATACCCGGCAGACTCTTGGTATAATAGGTCTCAGAAGGCCACCTGCAAATTCTGTAATTAGGGCAGCCTTGTACAACGGTGTTGCGTAGCTCTGCATCGATTCAAGGAGAAGTACAGGCCATTAGGATTCTGTTGTAGTTACTACTGCATCCATTGGCTTAAGAGTCCTTCAAGCATGCAACTCAAGTTCCCAACCAGGGCCGGCGGCCAAGGACGCTTGACCCGCCCCGCAGTCTGGATCTCACAGTCCGCAATACACGGGTCATCTGACTGGTGCCTTAGCAAAGTCGGAAGTTAATTTAGCTGTTGTTTTGCGGTTGACGCCGTTTGTGATTTGTATTTCATCGGCTATGTCGAAGAAAGCCTCTATGGTAATAGGTCTGATACAATGTTTTGGGTGCACATACGAAAGAAACCGTCTCTATTTGCTCACTCTATACTGCGCGAGCTTTTAATGTCATCTGAATGCGAAGCGATTCGGAGACTAGGGTATGCAATATGTGGAGGAACTGCGAAAAGAAGGAGAGAAGAAGTGAAGAAGGATTTAGAGGGTCGTCATCTAATGGTGTTGAACCTCGGGATTCTGGAACCGTAGACACTCTGAAGCAATTAGAACTTGAGCGTTTTAGGCTTCTCCCATGGGTAATCAGGATTGCCAAAGTGGCCATACGAAGCAGTTTGTTCGTAGATTGGTCGCTGGAGATCAAGCTCCTTGACTGTATAGAGGTCAGCGTACAGCGTCAGCAAGTGACACAACTTTGCAGGCTGCAGACGTAAGATGCCACTCACCGAGCGCACCAGGGCGCAAGTCCCAGTTGTTTCGAATAATGTCGACTAGCTCGGCATCGGTCTTGCCCTTGCTTGTTCCATAGGAATCGACGAAAATGGATAGGGGCTCAGCAACACCGATGGCATATGAAAGCTGGACGAGCGCTCTTCGAGCAAGACCGGCAGCAAGAAGAGACTTAGCAATCCATCGGGCAGCGTATGCTCCAGATCGGTCCACCTTTGACCAGTCCTTGCCTGTGAGACAGAAGCACATTATCAGATACTGCGAACGCTCCACGTCTAGACCCACGGGCCTTTGAAACCGAATCAGGGATATTAACGATAAACGTACCAGAGAAGGCACCTCCACCATGGGCACCCCAACCACCATAGGAGTCGACAATGATCTTTCGGCCAGTCAAGCCGGCATCACCCTGAGGTCCTCCAATGACGAAGCGTCCGGAAGGCTGGATGTGGTAGATGGTGTCCTGGTCAAGGAGATTGGCAGGAATGACGGACTTGACGACCTTCTCCATGAGCTCGCTTCGCAGGTCTTCAGTGGAGATCTCCTCGGCGTGTTGCGTTGAGATAACAACGGTATCAACACGGACAGGGATGACGGCACCGCTTCCATCGGTGTCCTTCTTGTACTGGATGGTGACTTGCGTCTTAGACTGAAAAGAAGAAAAGGGTATTAGGTACAAGACAGGGCGACCGTCCTTGTTCGCGCAACAGGCGACTAACATCTGGTCGCAGCCATCCAAGGTTGCCGTTGCGTCTCTCGTCAGCCATCTTCTTGTTCAAACCATGTGCCAAGACCATGGTCAAAGGCATGTACTCCTTCGTTTCGCTGGAAGGCAGAACATGATTGTGAGACCGACGTAGCTATGATGCAATCGGTGCAGAAAGCCGCTTACTCGGTAGCATAACCAAACATGATACCTTGGTCACCGGCGCCATGGTTCTCGAGGTCACCGTGGTCGAGACCTTGAGCAATATCAGGCGACTGCTGCTCAATGGCAACAAGTACGTTGCAGGCTGAGCAGAATAACATCGATCAGATCCGAAGGTGAAGTGCAGATTCCATGACGAGACCAGCTTACTCTTATAGTCAAAGCCCTTGTCGGAGTGATCATAGCCGATACGCTTGACGGTGTCGCGGATGACCTTCTGGTAGTCGAGAGGCGAGCGAGTTGTGATTTCTCCGAAGACCATGATCTTAGGAAATAAGCGCACGGACAGTGGTCTCCATCAGCCAGGAGTCGCTGGACTATGACATGCGCCCATTGCTCGTTGACCCACCATACCGGTCTTTGTAGCGGTCTCGCAAGCAACCTTTGACCAGGGATCGTCCTTGAGGCAGGCATCAAGAATGGCGTCGGAAACCTAATGGTGTAATGAAGAAGGGTTTGAGGAGGGAGATCAGTACTTGAAAGTATCCAAAGTTGCGGAAAAGGGCGAACCTGATCGGCAATCTTGTCTGAAGCAGCAAAGCAGGACAGAAAGTCAGCCGACAGGCAGGGTGAACTTGCTGTACCAGCCAGGGCGAGCTGCTACCTACCCGGGTGGCCCTCTCCAACGGATTCTGTCGTTGTTAAGCGGCGTTTTGACAGTAAACCGAGGTCAAAAAAGGATACAGCAAGCCAGGACACGGTCAGAATCGCTGCGAGCTGTAGAACGGCGGATAGCCAAGCATGGATTGCAAGGGCCGCAACAGGAGTCCATTACGCACCACTGGTGAAGAGGAAGTGGCCCTCTCTATCGACAGCGACATACACGCGATGCAGCGGGCGGTTATTCGGATCAGCCTGTGGGTCCAGCGCAGGTCGAGCTCCTGTGAGAGCGAACACGCCCAGGACTCACGGGAGAGCCTTGGAGGCGTTGACGTGGGCGGCGGATGGCTTCGACATGGTGATCAGCGGTGGGATGAGTATGCAAGGTGTCGGTGGACTGCTGTCGGCTGGGCGTCGGGAAGAAACGCTGGAGGCACGGTTGAGAGGCGAAGGAAAAAGCCAGAGGCGGGCAGAAGGTGCGATCCAGCGTGCCCGATCACGGCCACCGCAGTCGATAATCTGCACAAGCACTGCTGCAGGACCCTCCGGCGTGCTCGTCCAGGGTTGGTGCTGTTTCACTGCTTCCGGCATTCCACTGCTCGCTACATCACACATGGACCGTACTGCATGGCTGCACAGTCGCCAAATCTAAAATCCGTACTACCCCTGATACACACATGCCGGCCTTTCGCCAGACAGCCGGCACTGGCCGACATCGATACCTCACACCGTACAGGTAGCAGGAGTTCCCCTGGTCTTGTCGCCCATTACAGATGTATTTCGTTGAATACCTCCAGCGCGTCCAGTACCCATTTCCGTGGTACTATAACGAGCTCCTCTTCAGCGCCCACGGCGGCATCTTCGGCGGCTGCTTGCCGAATGTTCTGCATCGACAAAGCCATCGTACATGCTTCTCTGATCATCTCAAGCTTGTGTCTGTTCCCCGAGTCGAGCTGTTCGACGAGTGTTGCATGATGGCGATGCAGGTCGGGCTGATTCACCTTCTTGGGCAAAGTCCGGGGGAAAGGCAATGATAGGTCCGGTGACTCTTCCTTAACTCGAACGTGGTCATCCTCAACGTTCTGGTGTCCCGGCTCCAGGCACTCCAGTAGATAGTCCAGATACGGCGAAAGGTTTGCATTGAACTCACGGCTGACTCCGCTCACAATTGACCCTGCTGTGCGTGCTTCTGTGCCGAGAGCAGAGTGATTCGATTCGGAAAAATCAGCAGTATGCTGGACCGGCAGCGCATTCTGATGTGCACCTCCACCATCTTGTACTAGTGGCATGCATCCGGTGCCATCTTCTGACAAGCCCTCGTCTGACCCATTCAAGTGCTGTCCGGGCCATCGGGAATCCATTCCGCCTGTCTCCGAGTCTCTATGCTCCTCAGTCGCCAGACGCAGGCTCTTCTTCCGTCGATGTCGATGCCGTCTCCCCCTGGTATAAGTATCCGACTCGGTCGCTGATCCGGCCATCGACCGTGGCTCCGACGATGCACTGGAATAACTGCTTTCGCTCCGCTCGCGCCGAGGTCTCCTGCGTCGCCGACTCCCATTACGATGCCTGGATGATGATCTGTGTCTCGATGATGACCTATGCTTGGAGGATGACCTATGTTTTGAGCGCGATCTACTCCTGTCGTGCCGCGAAGAGCTCCGACCTCGCGAAGAACGACCCGGGCCCACTTGCTCGCTGGCAGAAACATACATAGCATCAGACACGTAACCTGAATGATAGGGTGACATTGGTATGGCCGGAACGTGGTATGGTGACATAGGCGGTAGGGACATGACGGGATAGTATGGTGAAGCGGCCCCGGCCTGCATTGGTACATAAGACGGCGTTGCACTCCCAGCTTGACCGGGTATCGGGGTACGGGAGCCAGGGTTCCTGCCAATCGGTGGAGGAAGAGGGTATAAGCCCAGAGAGTGACTGAATTTGGCTACGAGGTCAATTGCAGCGGCATGATAGTGAGGTTGCGGACTGTGTTCTTTGAGCAAGATTGCGAGGGCTCCCTTTTCCAAAGCTACACGAACCGCAGCTTCCTGACCGTCCTCTTTGTCGCGGTAGATATACTGGCTGGCGTATTCCCGCTGGCACAGTATTATGCTCCACGGGCTCGCTCCTGCTTTTGCTTGGACGAAGTCTATCTGATCAAACAAAACGCTAGACTGGCCGAAGATGTCGGCAATGAAGATTTGTAACCGTTCTTTGGCAGAACTGGGTGTCGGCAAGGCCAATGACGGGATGTTTGGAAGTGGACCATTGTACGAGACAATGTGCGGTGTGGTCGAAGAGGAGTTGGTTACGGGCAGTGGCGAAGCCTTAAAGCCGTTTTCAGCGGAGGGGTACAGCTCTTCCATTCTAGGCAGACGATTCAGGTTTGCATAACCCAATGCGAGTTTCTTCAGCTCCGCGGCTTTGCCAGCAGGCGGGTCAGCCTGCTCAATGATTGTGAACAGCAGACCTTCCGAAAGACCTTCTCTGGCACATCCTTCCTTGCCGGCCGCCTGAAAGTTACGGCGTTAACATGATTTCCTGCTAAGACTTTCTTCAAGGCGTCCTTACCTCCGAGGCACTTGTGTAACGGTACGTCTTGCCCAATATCTTCAATGAGGCATTTCCGGAGTCCTTGTCCCAGTTGAAGCTGTAGCGCTGAGCAGGATATTTCGTGTCCGTGGCTCTGCAGATGACTGCAAAGTAATACGGTCACTCAGCTTGAAGAGAGCACATCTCAAGCAATCACATGCTCACAATCTTGCAGGCGCGCCCAAGCGCTTCTCATCATAGCTCCTTCCATGATGCCTTTTTGCGTAGCCTACAAGGGGTAAGTGGCCTACTTCACCACACGCGTTTTCAGCACCACTGCAAGCTTCTGCTCGGCGACTTGTTCATCTCCCTTAACATGGCGTATTCATACTCTTCTTTGAAGTTGCGTTAGAGTATGGAACATCGATAGGCCTGTCAGGTCGGATACTCCTGTTGTATGGAGAAAGGAAAGAATGCCACCGATAATCATTGCTCGATTGACTCGCGATCCACTACGAGGAGCCAAAATCACGTGTTCACAGGTTGTTTGAATATTATCAACGTCCGACTAGGGGCAGTACAACTACAATAGCTTCAAAGAACCTCACACCATACATGCGTCTGTGTGCTGTGGTTTAGTTCTCGCGGAAGCTGCAGCACTCGCCCACAACGACAAGCGGATTTAGCGACGGTTGACATCCTTTTCCCATGCCCTTTTAACATATCTTGTCATCTCACAAGCCCGATGGCTAGGCGGACGGTCCGAAAAACGAAGCACTTAGATATGGGGTGAAGTCGGATGTCTTCGTTTCGGCCATATCACCGATAGAGACCATATGGCTGTCGTCGCCACGAACTTGGATGATCGGTCTCCCGGCGCATCATCTTCCAGATTTACAGGCTCTTCAAGTGGTTACACCCTCACCGAACAAAGGTCGAACCCACCATGGCTCAATCCTCCTCGAGTCAAGACCTGCTCAATCTACTGATGGGAGGTGGTGTTGCTAGCTCTTCGCTTCGCCCTGCAGGATCCTCCGAGAAGCAAGCCGAAGATCATCAGCTCGATACTCCAACAAGCCAAAGCCGGCCTACGCCCCGCTCGCTACAATCCCGAGAGGCCACTCCGTCAGGGCGAGATAGTCTTGAAGCCTTGTTCAGTTCCCTCCGAGAAAGTGCCCCACGAAATTCGAATATCAGCCCTTCTGCAGTCAGCTACGCCGAACGGCAGAACTCGACCGCACCTCTTCGAGCTTCCTCAGGAAGTCCCTCAAGACCAGCTGAAGATGCAAATTCATCTGCACCTCCCCTGGATAATGTACAAGGGCGAAATCTGCTTCTTTCCATGCTGAATGTCCGGTCTCCGCAGTCGCAAGAAAACCCCCCTGCAATTGCCAGCATGAATGCCACACAACCTACTGAGGCGAGTGAAGGACCAAGTCAAGGAGAACAAAGGTACAGCGATACTCACGAAGAAAGGTCTGACCGTGATGAACATGAAACGGGCGAGGCACCTAGCCAGCGGGAGTTTTCGTCTACGCTTGACGCCACATTGTTGGAGGAAGCCAAATTCGCAGATCATCACGCTGGATCAGAGCACACAGCGCCAGCAGCAAGCACATCGAAAGCCTCTACTGAGCCAGACGCAAGCGAAGGTGACGTGCAAACACATAAAGAAGCCACCGTCCGAGAGGCAAGTCCAGACGGCCACGACACAACAGCTGCTATAATTCCCAAATTGGACGAGATCAATATAAGGGACATTCTGGAAGATGCGGTACCAGAACAACTTACGGGGAAGATAAATGGCCAAACAAACGCGACTCCTGGTGGAGTGGATGATGGAAGCCAAGAAATCCTTGACCCATTGCACGAATTGGATATCAAGACCGGTTCAGCACCTCAGACTAGCAAAACTTACGTACACGATCACGTGCCTATTTCGCGGTTTACGTCGCCGGATCGATATACGAAAGGAAGGCAGATTGCAGTAAATGGTTTGATTGCGTATGGCACGCGTGCCGGCAGGGTGCGAGTCATTGATCCTGACACCGGCGCCCGGCTCATCAAGAAACTGCACAGCGGTCTTGCAACCGATATGGACATGAGTACCGATTTCGTCTGTAATAACAACGGAGGAAGAGCTCGAAGGCTTGTTACGTGCCATAATAATGAGTTGAAGGTTTGGCGAATTCCAGCAAGTTTCGACGGCGATGATGCTGCAAATCACACAGAATGCGAATTCTCCTTAGAGCGACACATATCCATCGATTCAGTTCTGTTCAATCCCGCCAATGCTGACTTCGTAGCCTTCACTGCATCAACATCTACGGAAGTATACCTCCTTGACCTGTCGAAACAGATTGGCTTGAGTTGTTCTACTGTATCGTTCACCGCGGAGCAACAGCATACGCTTGCTATCTTCAGATTGCCATCTGTAAGTCGTTTAGTTTGTCCGACTAAACGACATCAGCTAACCATTAGATTCAGCGTGTCTCTTCATTGGCCTGGAGTCCAAGCGGATCCGTACTTGCAGGAATATCGCTGGAAGGTAGCGTCGGCCTCTTCAATATTGAGACTAGAGAATCTCTGCGCATCCAGTTGGGCAAGAGAGACGATGCCCTTGGCCCGATCACCCAAATTGCCCTTTTGCAGGAAGCACGACATGCTTACCCCACAGCGCTACTCGTGGCATCGGCGCGAGGCCTGTTACTCGATATCTATGACCTAGCACGTCCAGGGAGGCCAGCCTCTCGTGTCCGACTTGACGAAGATGATCCGGCGGGCTCAACCTCGGGCGGTAAAGGCTTCGGCCGCGCTAGCCTGTTTTCCTGTTACAACACAATTTTCCTGTCAGCATCAACCGAGACGCGGATACACGCACTTCAATTCAGCTTACCTCGGGAGGATTTGTCTCCAGGCACGTTGTCAGATTTTGCCGCCTGGTGTAGACGTCTTTCACCTGAGTCAGAACCAGAGCCTCAGACACAGAGCATGAACGGCAACGTCGACATTAAGAGAATACCTCACTTCCTGGCCTCTCAAATAATCTCCACGCCTCACAAGGTTCTTCAAATGATTACCACAGAATTGGGTGGACGACCCGGCGTATTTTATTTACACGCAGATGGATTTGAGCAAATCAGCCTGGATCTTTCCTTCTTTGATGTTCGCGAGAGTACGGGTACGGACGCTGCTGAGGCCAATCTCAGCACATACAACGGTGGCACGTCGGTTGACTTAGTCACCGCTGAAGCAGAGCAATCCATAGCTGGCGCCGAGGATGCGTTCCTACGTACATTTGATTCATCAGTGCAGGATCTTCCAGGGCCAGTAAGACCCGTTACAGTCAAGGCGGACACCTTGGACACCCAGGGCAACCTAAATGGTACTCCCATCGCAAGTGAAGCACCGGTCGACGGAATGTTAGAAGTGTTTCAGCAGCTTCTCGCCCAGCAAAATGTGGCCTTTTCACAAATGCTGGCTGCCCAACAGCGTCTATATGAGGCGCAGTATGAGCAATTTTCCAGAGATATGGCGGCCTTGTAAGCATGCATCTGTACCAGCCTTCCCTCCACCTATTACTAAGTTCCTTAATCCACTAATTTTGCAGGCGTCAAGCGCAGGCAGATCCATTCACTCATGTCTCGCGTGCTATCCGAACTGAGCTACGAGAGAATCTCTTACCAGTGATCGCTTCGGCCTTGTCTGAAATCGGCAGTGCATCCTCGACCAGCCACGGACAGACGTCGTCGCTATCTAGTTTTTCGCAGCAAGAGCACCTTCTCCAGCGCTGCACCGAAACCATGGGTCAGCTATTCAATTCCTTCACGCGTCAGCTTGCGCCCGCGATCACAGAAGCATTGTCAGGAACGCTTGAGCGACATTTGGCCAATCTAATCATAGGACAGGCAGAACAAGGAGATACGATGGTGCAGATGCGGGCAATCATGCTTGCAGAGCAGATGAAGAGCGAGCAGGCTCGCACCAGTCTCGAAGCGGATATGCAAAGTATCAAGGCACAGATCTCGGAAATCTTGCGTCTGCAGGCCGTCAACATAGCAAACTCCGGCCAACAGGTGCCCAGTGCAAGTTACTCACATGCACCCCTCCTCGAAGCGAAGTCCGTTCCTGCGTCTATACAAACGGAAAAGGGGAACAGAGCCTCTGAATTATCCAATGTCAACAATGACCTTCAGCGACCGTCTACACCCAACGCAGCATATGAAGATATGTTCTTGCATGCACTCATTCAGAATGCTGATCCCTTGAAGGCTTTGATTGATGATGGCCCTTCGTCTCGAATGGACCGCGTGCTGCCATACGATGGTCAACCACGAATCACTGCACCGGCCTTTCTGGCCTTGTGCATGCGTTTGGCGCAAGACTTCGACAACGATCTGCCTACGCTCGATGCTGGAAACGAGAGACTGCGCTTGGCATGGATTCTTGCATCTCTGAGGGCGTCTAAATGGGCCAGGAGCGACCCTCAAATTGGAGCCTATTTGCCACGTGTTTTCACGCAGGTCATGCACTCTTTGAATAAGAGAAAGCAAAAGCTTCTCACAAGAGAGGATCGGGAGGAGCTTGCACATGCATTGCAGCTTGCAGACGAGTTGTCGGGGCTGTGGTAATAGCTAGCTTCAGAAGTAAGGGTAAAGTGCTATGGATCAGAGTAGAAGTGGCTAGTGTATATCCCTGAATTGCATTTCCGCCAATATTGCATTATCAGCTGGGTATCGTGCAGCACTTGTGGTTCTGGTACTGGACACGTCACCGCCAAACATTAGCGCCAAGAGGATCCATTGCCTCTCCCGCAATAGCAGTAGCCTTCGTTGGCTGGGCACCGTGTACGCGATCAGTCGGGCTGATCGTTTTGGGAATTGTCTCACTGGCTGTTTTCCGCTGATGATCGGAGGGTACTTGTACCGATGCCGCTTTCGTGGGGTTTGCCAGAGTCCCATTCGTTGAACCGCTCGGCGTATCAAGACTCCAAACGTTGTCTTGTACTGGGAGAGGAGAGGGAGATACAGGATGGACGGCCGTGAATGTCTGTTGGTATTCATTGGTGTTGCCTTTGTTTGGCTCAGAAGTAAGCTTTTCACTCTCCTGCTGTTCGCGAACGGCATTGTCGTAGCTGGTTCGAACAGACTTCCAGGCAGACCAGGCAGAGCGCATGGCGCCTTGGACAGCGGTACTTGCGGATGAGACAGCCTGATTCTCAAGAAGAGCGCGTGGGTTCATCTGTCTCTGCGGGATTCCTGAGCCTTCTTCGAGGGGGACCATCTTACTTTTGTTTTGTGATTCACCATCGGACGTGGGGTCTTGAGCTGGCTGATTCGCAGGCGGCAGATTGGAGAGTACTGGATCGTCGGCGGTAGTCTCAACGACTGTGGGAACGGGTAGGTCGGGCTGTATATTCTGAGCAGAATCATAGGTACTCAGGTCAGAACGTTTTAGCCAGGCCGACCACCAGTTGACTTTTCTCGGATCAGGAAATAAAACATCCTGATGCTTCTTGTTATAGGCATGATTGTGGTATCTAGCACTGTGTTCCGAGCTAAGTAGACTCTGCCAGACACTTTGCGTGTTTGCAGCTGCTGTGGATAACTTTCGCTCACGTTCACTGTTGTAGAGAAAAGTGCCATGGCTGCAATCGTACAGCTTCTTTTGGATATCTAAGAGGAAAGCCTCGTTAAACTCAAAGGCGGAAGGGAATTGCGTCTGAAGTTGTTGAATAACGTCCAAGAACTGGTCGAAGACAGGACATGTTTCCCGTATGTGGGATGATGAGGAGAAATTGAGTTTCTGCTGAAACGAGGCCAGGAAGCCGACATCCTCATCTGGAGACTCGTCAACTTCATGAGACGTATTCAAGCATTGCACCCTACCAGGCACAGTATGTCCGCACCGGTCGGCAAAGCGATGACCAAAGCTAATCCAGTCCTTCTCTATTAGCACAGCTAGTCCTTCCTTTGTACGGTAGTATGGATCCAGGCATAGCTGTGAAAGCGAGCTGAGCTGTGAGGTTCGGTCCCATCCATCGGAACAATGGACGAGCACATGGGAATTTGCCAGATGAATCGCCTTTACAATGATGACAATCCCTTCGATGATAGCGGAGAGATGCTTTAACCAATTCGACTTGCGAAGGAGATCATAATTGGGCGGCTGGTCTGGGTATCGCGTTGCTTCCGCCACCTTGTTCAGGGAATCGCGCATCACGTGGATGTTATCGATACCTAGGTAAACTTTCTTGCAGTTGCGATAATAATCCATGTTCTCAGTTCCAGCACCTTTGGCTACATTTGCCATGGCATTTGTTGTTGGCCGCGCATCGATGATGAGATTGGTGGGAGTGGCTCCGTAGACAGGTTGGGATTGTGAATGGGCGATGTAAGACGCATGCGCCATCTCTGGATTGGTGTACGAATGATGTTGCGAATGTGATGTGAAAATGGCTTCAATCAGCTTTTCGTCTTGAATAGAGCGGTTATTCTTGAGCCCGACCATTGGTTGACTGCTTCGGGTTATTGTACCAAGGTTTCCCCAGTGGAGATAGACTAGCCCTGGAATACGCGCCTTCGATCTATAGCTCTTGCCATAGTTCAAGGTGGTGTCCGAAATTTTAGAGGGTACTACCAGAGAAGCAGGATATGTGCTACAGTAGTCGTATGTTTTGTTGATGTCGGTAAACCGCCAAGCCGAGGTACGCGCTCTCGACGTGGATGATTCGAAAACTCCCATCCTAGCAAACTCGCGTTTGGGATCATATATCGACCATGCCTTTGCATCAACGGTATTTGGATCGGTACAGAAGGCATAGAGCTGTTCAGGGGAAGCTGTGGCGGAACAGGCGTGCAGATTGCGGGCGAGCGTTGCATCAAGCAGCATCAGCCATATCAGCTAAGCTTACAGACACTGTAGATGCAGCGTACTTCGTTTGGCTATAACGGCTTCCAAGCTCTCGTATATCCCCTTCGCGTCGGATCTCTGGCTGAAGAGGATGGTGTATACTTCGAAGTCACGCCCTCGCAGGACCAGGGGTGTCCGCGAATGATGCTCGGGGGATGGGGGCTGCAGGTGGATGGACAGCAGAAGGGAGTGGGAGACCCATGTTTCCTCTCTCGTCGCTCCATGGACGAGAATGGTGTGGTGTGCAGTCAGGTGCAGGTCCACCAAGCGTGGACTCTGTCCGCGAGCCTCGAGAACGACACCCGACACCTGGACGGATGGACAAGCGTCAGCTCTGAGGGACTGTAGTATTGCAAGAGCTATTCACACCTTGTGCAGCTTGATGCCCGAGTCCATCGCAGGCGGCCGACAGATGGTCTGGACTACAACAGCCTCAAATCGATTGAACGAAGACGACCGTGTGCGATAGAGAGCTGCTTCCGTCCAACCGCCTTTCCAGCTGCGGGATCCGTTCAGCGATGGCCGAGACACAGCCGAACACAACGCTGTACATCCAGAACCTCGACACGAAGATCAGCAAGGACGGTGAGGGCTTGCTTGATGATGTCCGAAAACCTGGTTGATCGATGCAGACAGCTGAAGCAAGCATCACATGCATACAGACCTGCGGCGGCTGCTGTACATCTACTTCAGCACATACGGCAAAGTCCTAGATGTCGTAGCATTACGCAACGACAAGATGCGCGGGCAGGCCTTTGTCGTTTTCAAGGATCTTGCAACTTCGACAGCAGCGCTGCGCAAGGAGAATGGACGCGCATTCGCAGGGAAAGCATTGAAGATACAGTATGCACAAAGCAAGAGTTTTGCGACGATAGAGAACGAAAGCGGGAAGGAAGCTCTGTATCAGTACCGCATGGGTATCATCCATAATCCGGAAGCATCTCGAAAGCTTACAGTTAGCGGCGCTGGAAAAGCACTCTCGGAAAACAAGAGAGACCGGGCAGGCGAAGAGCAAGGAGACGACGAGAATGGCTCTAAGCGGGCGCGGCTCGATGACAACGAAGCAGAGGAGGAGATGGAGATGTCGGAAGACGAAAGCGATGATGATGCTCCAGGCCCCGCTCCAGCGACGTAACGGACCACCTCAGGTCTTGCTACTGCATTGTTGGCGAGAACAAGTCCGCGGTGAAACAAACCGTACACATGTCAGCACATGCAAGCGAGGTGAGCGCAGTCTATGCAAATCTATATTCTAGTCTGCTCGGAAATAATGTCTAACATGTTTCGCCAGTCGTCCTTTGAAGCAAGGCTAGTGCAGTACCCGTGTTGTAATCCATGTAGCAATAGCGACCTTCTACGCAAAGCGAAACCGAATTATCAAGTGTCCATGACTTCCGGATGTCCACTTTGGACGGTCCTTTGGGCGTGACCTCGGCTTGTCGGTGACCTCCTCCAGTCTTATCGGGAGATTGCTGGAAACCAGCTGCGATGGCAAGGGTACCGTGTATGGCGACAGCGCAAGAAGTATGCTTGACGTTGATGATGTGCTGTGCAAGTCGTGCATAGTGCAGCTATAGGACGCTGATACGGCACGACAGGTGAAAGCGGGACTGCCTTGGATGGTGTCCAGCGCCATACGTTGGTATATTCAACGGCCAAAGAGCCCGCAGAGAGTGATACGAATCATCTCCTCTGCATGAGAGAGAGGTCTGCAGCTATAGATTCTGCTCGCTCTGCCTTTGTACGAAGTGCTGCGACTTTGATGGAAGCGCTAGCTAGCTCATGTTCGGCATTCTGTAGATCTTTGGCAATTTCCTGCGCGGACTCAACGGCTGTGCAAGAGAAGACTCAGAATCGCGAATGGTAGGGATGTGCGTCGTTTAGGGGAGCCTTACCTCCGTTTTCCAACCTCAGTGATGCATCTCGCTTGACGCGCTGAGCATCCAATATATCGGTCTTATCTTGGCCGGACCTGATCACACGCGTAATCCTGCTATCGACTTGCGATGACAGCTGGCTTGCTTTAGTAATTCTCTTGATTGCATTACCGCTACTGAGCTGGAAAGCAGCGTCTTGTGTCTGAATGGTGCTTTTCAACAATCCTGAATTGATAGGCTGCGTTGCTACAGGGACGAAGCATGTCAGTGTTTGTTCTGATCGCGGGTCGCCCCTTGGTCTTGCCAATGTGGACATAAAGGACCGCACCTTTGCTTGTCTGCTCGGAATGATCTCTCCATGTCTTGCCGTTCACTGCTACGTTGTCGTGAACTGTCTCAGCGAGCGGCCCTAGAACGGTCTGCGGGGGTCGATAAGTCAGCACTCTCTGC
Source organism: Cystobasidium pallidum (assembly GCA_001599955.1). Taxonomy (NCBI): domain Eukaryota; kingdom Fungi; phylum Basidiomycota; class Cystobasidiomycetes; order Cystobasidiales; family Cystobasidiaceae; genus Cystobasidium; species Cystobasidium pallidum. The sequence goes on from BCIL01000007.1 coordinate 28,997, forward strand.
CACGAAGTACAAGGATCTTGTGCACTACGAAGGGTAGCTCTCACCTCTCTTAAGATGGCCCTGAGCTGTCCCGCGAACGCTTCGTCTTTGCCGCGACAGGCGAGCTGCACGTGTTCGTCAATCCGCTGTTCCAGACGGGCCAGCTGCTCGCTGACTTGCTCTGCTGTATCGAAAGCAATGGGCTGCACGGTGGTTGAGCTGGCAGTCTCCATGGCGAGTACTGTCGTCCAGCTCCTGCTCAATGACAGTCCGCTCGGTTGTAAGCTTGCAAGTTACTGCGATGGAGAAAGCTGACAGCCGGCTACAGGCAGGCGACTTTGTTTACGCGCCACCAACCCAACGGTGCGACATATATATATATATACATCTACAGCAGATGAATGCCCATTCGAGCGTCTGAGCACCCAGGCCGAAGCAGGTAGCACCATTGTGAGGTTATGGCCGCTAGACATGCACCAGCTGGTGCATCCATCGACATCAAAGGCAAAAGCCGAGAAGTACCGCAACCTGCAGAAGCGAGAGACGAAAGCATGCAGGCCAAGCTGATGCGATGGCGGCCGTCTACGTTGGTCGCCAGCGAATCTTGTAAGGCGGAATCATAGCCTGATCTATCTGCAAGGTCTGAAGAGCATCCATCTTCCCTTAGCCGGCTCTCGACAGCCATCACAGCGCGTCAAGGAGACCGACTTGCTGCGAGATGCTGTTCTGGTCCTGCAAGGCATAGATGGGCACTACACACGCTTCCAGAGCGCCCAGGCAGCAGCATTCGAGAGAGACAAGCATGGTCTTCCTGTACACCCCCTCGAGCAGGGAAGTGGTGCAGGTCAGCTTGAGGGACAGCTGCTGTTTCTGCAAGACAGCCAGGTGGGATGCGTATCGGGCAGTGCGAGGCGGTATCTTTCGGATAACTGAGCCTCCGCCTTGCCGCAGTATTACATACCTCTTGCGACCCGACAAATTCTCACGCGACTCGCCGAACTGGGTTGGTTATATCAACAGATAAATCGCTGCATAGAGACCAAGTCGCTACAATCTACATCCGGTACAATTGAGCTGGTTCGTTCTGGTCTTCCGGTATCTTTTCTCCTCATTCTGATTGGGCTTCCTAGTCTCTTTGCCATAATCTGCAGCTGCAACTCCGCGCCTACGATGCGTTAGTCGCCTCTTTGGAGACATGCAGACACCACCCTCGGCAGATGGAAGGACTTCTGACCGCCGATGGACACACTTCAGTTCTATCACCTCCACTGGCCCTAGCGGCAGAACTTCTCAGTTTCAGTCAGGACGCGCATCTGACGCTGTACAAGATGCTAACTGCTGTCAATGCCTTCCGACTGCGCTTAAGGATGATGGCTGTTCTGGCAGACGCCTGCTCCAGTATGTCCTCGGAACTTGTTCGATATTTTGCAGACGACTCAAATCACATACCCCAGGTAATCGTGGCGGGGCTCTGCTGTCCCTCATACATTCTTATACCAAGAACGGCGACCCATTTGTGCGGAAATTAGCCTCGGACATATTGGAAGATGTTGCACGTCCTTTCTTTCGCTTCATGGCGTCATGGATCTACGAAGGCGAGCTCAAAGATCCAAACCGAGAGTTTTTTGTAGAAGCAAAGACCGCGCAAAACAGACATCGCCCTGATGAAGAGGCAACTTTGTGGTCAGGCAGGTACAGCCTCAAGATCGACATGCTCCCTTCATTCCTTGACGAAACCTTTGCTGGAAAGGTGAGCGAGGACTTCTGGAGTTCCTGCTAATTTCGACTTAGATGATCTGCATTGCACCACAGATCTTCTCCACCGGCCGATCTCTCAATTATCTCAAGTATGCGTGTTCAGACGGCGACTGGGTACACGAACGTCGAAACCAATCCCATACATCAACAGCGACGAAGCTAGAGTATCACGATATGGTCGGCCTTCAACATAGCATCGATAGTGCATACAAGGATGCTAGTCAGCGATTATTTAGCGTATTCTTCAAAAAATTCAAGCTCATGAAGCATTTAAGCGCCTTGAAAGATTACCTCCTGCTGAGTAAAGGAGACTTTGTTGACCTTCTCATCGAGCAACTCGGGTGAGTCCTGGGCATCTCCTCTGGTGTAGTGGGCCCTGTCTGACAGACCATATAGGCCCTCTCTTTCGCGTCCAGCGAATACATTATATCGACATAGTTTGACTGCAACGCTAGAGACCGCGATCCAAGGGTCTACCTCATCTGCCGATGACGAGGAGGTGCTGGGCAGACTCGATGCGAGAATGCTCGAATACGAACACGGAGAACTTGGCTGGGACGTATTCACCCTGGAGTACAAGGTGGATGCACCTGTAGATGTCATATTGGATGGAAGAAGCATGTCTTTATATTCAAAGCTTTTCACCCACCTGTGGAGGATCAAGCGTGTCGAATACGCGCTCTCAGAAGGGTGGAAGCGCATCATGAATGAAGTGCGGTATTACGAGCGGGTGACAGGTGAGGTTATGCTCGCACTCGCAGCTGAGACTGGTAAGCCAGCTGTCGCAGGTATGCTGACACTTTAGTATGGTAGACCTCCGATCGGATTTCCACAAGGCTCGGGCAACGCTAGCGGAGATGATACACTTCGTAAAGCAGCTGCAGTACTTTTCACACCTCGAAGTTATCGAATGTTCATGGGTGATCCTCATGCGATTTATAGAGAAGGGAGAAGGGGACCTTGACGCTCTTATCGATGCGCATACAAGTTATATTAATCGACTGGCTACCAAAGCACTCTTACGAGTGCACACCCGCAGGGCGAACGCGCACGAAGAAGAGTCTATCATGGAGGGCGTCAAGGACGCCTTTAAGATTGCTCTCAGGTTCAAAGACACCCTAGAAGCCCTCTGTAATTACGCTCTCGCCGAAGCTTCGAAACTGCACGATATACGATCGGGGTCCAAGGTATGTACTGCGCTAATATTCCAGGGTTACCCTCAAGTGAACTTTCCTTGCTTGCTTTGTAGGTCGATGGCCGTCGGTCCGCTGAGAACGAAGGTTATGGGTCGTCCCCAGAACAAGCGCGCGAAACATCGGATCCGAGTCACCTTGCTGCGTTGCGAGAGCGTCTTCGTCGTTGCACAAGTGACTTCCAGGACGTTGTGCAAGGGCTAGTAGCCTCTCTTGCCTCCCACCCCGATCTCGATCTTCGCTTCCTTAGCTGTCGCATCAACTTTTCTTTGTTTTATTTGGCTGGCAAGGTCAAGAAATAGATGGTAATTGTGTTCCATAGATGACTATGGTCCTACAATTTCCCCGAATCCGCGTATGCCGCCAATGAAAATGGTATCTCACGCCGTTGTGGGTGGAACAGCGCAGCAACAGAGAATGCTTACCAGATGCGACGACCCTGGAGCACGATAAACAGGGAACACTCAGTAGATATGAGCTTCGGCTAGGCCTGGACCGAACAACACAATCCACAATCAGGGGAAGCTTGCGTCCATTGCACAACAGCTTACAAAAAGCTGACACAAGCGGTCTAGCCTTCCCGGCAAGATTCCTAAAGCTCATACAGCCCACGACTTAAGCCAGACTATCTGCACTACACGACGTATGTAGACTATGAGTCTGCGAAGCTATCCAAGATGATCTTCGGCAGATTAGGGCTGCCACGTGTCTTAAGTAGTGTGCTTGTGTATCAGCCCATGTATAAAGCCGAGGGTTGGCATGACAAATCCCCTCATTGATTACGATTGGTAGCCCCTTAGATTGATAAGCGGTTTGTCCATCAGTTCCCATCAACTGCGTTTGTAGTGAGTGATTGACACCCGACACTCACTGGCGCTGGCAGACCTCGTAGGATGTCATAAGCAATGTATCTGCGTCTGGATCCTCGAAAGTCAATCGAGCAAAAAAAGTTGCCTTGAACGGTTCGCCAGTCTTGCCAGTGAAGTCCGCGGAGCCCCAAACGACCGCTTCTTTGCCGCCCTCTCCTATGAAGATGCGGTCGGCGTAATGAACGCGCTTGATGATATGCTCCCACATGCCCTCTCTCATTTTTATCAAGCCTTCGCGACCGGTGTGTGACACCCCACTGAAGTTGCAAGTGGCATCCGAAGTGAAATAGCTGCAATGGCTGTCAATTCATATCTGGTCGATATGACATGATAAGCTTACTCGGCGTATTCCTGGTGAGCCCCGGGTTTGTCGGAAGTCTTGTAGAAAGATTCGATGAATGTTTTGTACTTTTGAGGTATGGTAATTAGTTCTCGAGCCATGATTGGTTACTTGCGTGCGTTGTGTAGTGTTCGAATGCAGGAGAAGCCATGCCTTCTGCAGCTGCTTGGACAACATCGCAACGGTGGCAAGCATGTCCGGCCGATTTTAGCACCGGTCGTGCATACAACCGAGACCGCCGGCAAATAGCCATTACGAAACGTGACTTTCTGGAGCTGTGGATTTAGCCTACTACGTACCGTTGGCGTTCAGTCAACTTGCACATAGAACAAGACGAATGGGCAGCATTGAACTGAGAACAACTGTACCAACGGAAGAAGGAGGCTCGCGCTTTGTTATCGAAAGCATTCCGTTGCGGCGTAACACGGCGTACGGACTACGATCAGATGCGTAAGCTTGGGCATCAGAGAATGGTAGATCTACGTGAACTAAGGCAGTATACCGGTACATCAAGTCAGCAGGTTGACGGCTTCTACGTCCGTCGCGTGCAGAATCCTTCCGGGAATGCAAAGTGTGAGTTCTCGCATCGTGTGCAAACATTGCGCCGGGGCCAGCGTATCTGCATTACGTCGCGCCGAACCCTCCAGCGCAGAAGCGACATAGCAACTAATTCCCTGCTACTTTCCCACTGTATCCGGCAGTGGCCATGTTTCACCAGGCGCCAGAGGACCAGTATGTCGTTCAGCTGAAGGGTGGCGGCATCGAGGTCGGCAGTACCGAGGGCCAGAAGGCCATCATTTACCCAGTGTCAATAGGCCGAGTTATGGACGTTACTGGACGCGGGCATACAGTGAGCGATGTTTCGGCAGGTTTTTGTTCAGCATGAAGCTCAATAATCCTACAGAGCGTCCCCCTTTCGAACCACGAACGCATTAGTCTGTTCATACCTGTCCGTCGGACGTAGAAGGGCGCCGACTCCGGGCTACGTAATTGGAGCTTCAGCTTATCTTATCTTGGTGTACATAATCTTTGAGTGTTTGTACTACAACATCTTCTAGCTGCGACTGCGGTGTGAGCAACTACAACGTATTGTACCGAGCCTTGCCACGATGATCGAGGTTTTTCGGAGTTTCTTGCGACATAACGAAAGTTGCTATTTATACTCCTTACAAGCTGTGCGCATCCGAAGGAGAGTGGGGTGCTATGCGCTCCCCTGTGGGACCCCTACTCCTGTAATAGTTCTGCTGAGCTGAGCACAAGCCAGAAAACAAGCCATCACGTTTTCAACTTCCAGACCCCTCATTGCCGCAGAACACGGAAGCTCTACCAAGTTATCACTATAGTAATCCCAATGACGAACGAAAGCGAGAGAGGGGATGACTGTGAACAAACAGGGTCCTCGAGAGTGGCGAAAAAACGGGTCAGAGCATCTGCGGCATGTTCTGCTTGTAGTCAGAGAAAGACGGTGAGAGCACTACTCGGTGTGGAATGTGTCTTGGTCTAAGTTGAGGGACTTTATTGGCCATCTTGGTTACATTGTACTCCGTACAGAAGTGTGATGTGAGCCAAAAAGGACAGCCTTGCACCAAGTGTCAAGATCATAGCAGAAGCTGCCAGCTGTTGGAAACGAAACGTGGCAAGTAAGCGGGCCAATTCACGACTTGCCTAACGGGAAGGAACAGGTCGGTTGACCCGGATCTTCCTTCCGTAACACTTCAGATATGACCGCTCACACATGTACTCAAAGAGCACGACTGTATCGCGTCCTAAACGACAGGCACCGGCAAATGAACAAATCTCCTCGTGCGATCAGCGTACAAGGTCCGGTGGCTCCGAGACCGATGGTTATACCACAGAGCAGCTTTCTCCCACGTCCCGCCTAAGGTTCAGTGAGCCTCCTAGACAACAAATGCCGGATGATCTGGCTTCCCCGACCACCCGTGTACCACCCGCACCGTCAACTGCCATTCAGCTGAGCCCGCTACCCAGTTCAGTCGTATCTACATCCTACCAGTTCGCCCCGGTGAACCCAGCAGTATCCACGAGTACCTTTTCAGCTCAGCCCATAAGTGACTCTACAGCTGCAAGCGTCCAGGGCACTGCATACTTGCATCACAATGGTACTTCGCATATGTCATCTACTTCTGCAGTATCAGGGATTCCGATGTTCAGCGAGAACCAGTAAGTATTCCATTCTATCTGATTTACCCCTACTCATCGGTGGGTTTGCTTTTCAAACTATACCCGCAACCTTGGAATTCCGCCTTCCCCGCAAGGAGCAGCATATATCGCAGTTCAGGCCCAATTCCCGCTCATGCACCTTCTATTGCTGCTTTAAGTTCTGATACCAGCAACTACGATGGTGCCAGTCTATCTCGTGCGCAACAGAGCGATGCAACGAGTGAATGGACGGACCTTATGTCCCTCCCCGTAGAGAAGCTGGAACAAGGGCATGATCCGCAAAACGCACTGTACGCTGGAAACCTGTTCACACTGACAAGCCATATGCGCCAGCATTGGGGGCAACAGGACAGTACGCTGGTTTCGCAAAATCGTCATCATTTACGGGAAGAGATACCAGTAGCCAGTAACATGTCCCGAATTCCTCAGCAGCAGCTTGACTCCCAGCTCCGGTATCTGTCACAGATCGGCTGCTTTACCTTGCCGCCCAAGCGCTTTCTCGACAGGATGGTGTCGGCCTACTTTAATTTCTTCCACCCTGTTTATCCAATTCTGTCGAGAGCAAGGTTCTACCAGAAATACGAAACGGTAATGTCTGGTGGTGTGTCAATGCTGCTCCTGTGGGGTATGCTCTATGTCAGCTCTACGCTTTGTAGCTCGGAAGACGTGAACATGGCGGGCTTTCATACACGCTTCGAGGCTTTGAGGTCATTCTGTATAAGGGGAAAGGTAAGGGCAATTCTTGCCTTACTGGTAGTAAGATGCTTACGTACACGCCCTACTTGTCATGCAGGCTCTTTATAATGCTTCCACCGAGCGTGACAAAACCGGCATCGTCTTGTTCGAGTTCTTGCTCAGCCAAGTGTGCAGCGACAGCGAAGATAGCTTTCTTTGGAGTGGGCGTGCTGGCACCACAGCTCAAGCTATGGGTTTACACATAACGAGTGCTGGTTTGGAACTGGACGAGGAGGACAAGCGACTGCGGCGGAGACTTTGGTGGGGAGTGTTCATCAGAGATCGCCAGGCAGCGGTAGCTACTGCACGCCCTTATCGCATTCATGAACAGTTTAACGATATAGACTTGCCACAGCGTGAGGATTTCGATACGGAAGAAATGTTTCTTCGCTTTTTCTACAGCGTGAAGCTGGCAAGACTGGCTAGCAAGATTATTGAATGTAGGATGACCGTCAACATGGACTACGATGTGATTCAGAAGGCAGCGTGCTATCAAGGCCTGGTGGATTGGATGAACAGCCTACCAAATCAGTTGTCGGCAAGCCGTGCGCCAACAGACATTTTCATAGCTTTCTTCCACCTCTCATACCAGTGCGTACCGGCGATGCAACACATACATTTTTTGTGCACTGACTGACGTTAGCTCTATCCTCCGAAGTTGCTGGATTTTACATTTGTTCCTACCTGGCTGCGAAGATGGGGAAAGCAGTCCGATGGCATCACAGTCTGCTGCTGCAGCTACTCGATTATACGAAGATTTGTTGCAACAAGGCCGGATTGGACAGGGACCCCAATTTACGTGAGTGACGTTTCCAGGTAGTCGTGCCTGCAAATCGATTGGCCTGTCATGTGTGCGATGCTTCGCCTCCATGGATGTGCATGGCCGTACGCCTCGCTTATTAGTGAGACAAATATGGTACACCTCCTATCTGAAACAAGCGGTATCCGTCAGATTGCAGAAATCAACAATGGCCGATACGAACATTCTTTGCCAGTGCTGAGCGTTCTTTGCTTCTTCCAGGGTGGCGTGCTTGTTCGCAACTATGGCTCAACATGTGTCCGACTGTCGGAAGTCAACAGGGACATTGAAGACACTGTACACGCATCGACTGGCTGTGTGCAGACTTGCGACGAAGGAACTAGCCGCCATGAAGCCGGTAGCTGCATGGTACAAACGAATGTTTCACAATCTGGAAACTTCTACACTGAAACGACAGAACTCTGCAAGGGGGCATGACAGGAATCTGGCAGACATGTACCATGTTATCCAGATGGGCGCTCAGGAGGACCGTCCTCTACCTCTCATTGCAAATGGATTAGGAGACACATCCGCATTCTTCGCGGATTCGCTGTGGGAATCGCCTACATCGCCTACACAGTATACGGTGGATGCACCTATCGACTGGCTTTTGCATTCCAATTGATGCTGCCGCGCTACTTTGCACAACCTCGCTAAGGTCTTCAATTCTCGCCATCCCTCCACGACTCGCGCAGCTGGATAGCACTGTACCATGTGGCGAGCTTCGCGCCTGGCCCGGCGCGCCAGTCTAGTTCAGGAAAACGCTTGTCCAGGTCTGTTTGTAACAGAACGGTCAGAATGTAGCATACGAGCGCGCGGTATCTGCGTAATGAAGGCACATACACCAGCAAGCCGAAGCGATGGCGATGCCACCATAGCTCAGGACATTGGCAGCGGGATCTGGAAGCTGGTATAGACCGCTTGAGGGGTCAAGACGAGCATATATGAGCGGTAGTGCTCGATGCATTTTGCTCATTTGTCCGTCGATCCAGTCTTGCCACCGAAGCTCCTCAGGCTGCCGAGCTGGTTAGCTGTCAATTCCACGCCAACAATGTATAAAGCGCTAGACTCACTCGGGTTGTGACCTCATAACGACACAGGAGAGCCGCATCAAGCAATGCATCTGCTAGACTTTCTAAGACAAGCTCGTCGTATCTCGTTGTGTCTTCTGCTGGTGGAAGAATGCGCTTATCCGCAGGCGCAAGCGAGTCGAGGTACTGCATAATGACCTGACTGCCGAAGATGGGTCGGTTACCTTCGAGTACAAGGGTCGGAACCTGTGGAAAGGGCCCGAGAGTGGTCTGCCTAACGGAAGTCTAGGACTGATGGCTAGCAGACGTACTTTCCCGCTTGGGTTCCATTGATCATGCTCCGTATGCTTCAATGTAGGTCCAGTCACTGTGTACAAAGCGTTGCGCGCGTTCAGCAAAGCCCTTTGTCACGTCCTTACATTTTGCCTCGGCTGCTCACCACCCCGCTTGTTGATCACCGTATTCTCAAGGCCGAGCTCACGCAATGCTAGGACGACCTTTTTCACGTACGGAGAGTTGGGAGACCAATACAAAGTTGCCATTTTGTCGCTGCGGAGGGAAAGCTGGAATAGGTGCGCTTGATGGAATAGTGCAACGCCTTCAGCAAAGCCTGCCTGCTTCAACGGAGAACTATCGGGCTGACTGTGGCTTTATGTTCCATCCCCGGTCCGTTTTCTCGATCATCGCTTCACCGGCAAGGCCGTTCGAAAACACCTACCGTACGGCGTTTATCTAAGCGCGGAGATGAAAGACGAAGTAGCAGCATCTTACCGCAGTTAATCAAGATCCATGGCTGTGCTATATTCTATTCTGAAGCACGCTATATTCCGCTTGCTTTAGTCAGACGGAAGGTCATTTCAAGCGGGATACATTACGATGCAAGACGACCCTCATCACAACCGCATCCGGTAGCTAAGAGTCCGTCCTTCCACTTGCTTTTTAGGCATGAGGTCAAATGCGAGAATGCGAGATCAATGAGTGAGACTTCGCCTCCTTCTGGAAAGTTTTTATACCTCATCAACTAGTCGATCCCACACATTCATATACGGCTATTTGTATTAGCAGAAGGGTCTTGACTTGACACCGGCTCGTTGTGTGCATGATCGCTCCAGCTAGGCCTTAACGATTCTGTAGTGTGTAGGGCATGATCTGTCAGATTTCGGCCCAACACACGATCTGACCCTTTCCATAGCACAGTGACTGACCAAAAGCATCCGTTGTTCTGCCGTATCCTATGCCTCCCAACCTCGATATAGGCAGCATCTTGCCCGTATCGATAGCATTGGTAGGACCGAATAAGTCCTTTCGCACATGAAACTTCCTTACGCGGCCAACGACACAAGTTCCTGTCAGAGCGTTTGTTTCGTCATATATCTGGAAAGTAGAATTCCGTTAAAAACCCGAACTTTAAGGTGTCTGAGGTGAAGCGGCGAACATCGTGGAAGAATTCCAAGGTGCACTCCATACAGAACGCACTCTCGCCTACACGGGGCGGTTTCACCAGGTCGCTCGGCACAGGCGTCAGTCCAGTCAAATCCCACTCGCTGACGTCTGCCGGACAATCTATCGCCGCATGGCTGCCAACAGTCATTAGCAAAATTAGACCTGAATTGTCCGTCGCCTTCCACAAAGGTAAAGGAACACGAACTTGCTCGCCTCGGCAAACGGCTCTGAGATCATGTTCACCACGAACTCTTTGGTGGACTTGATATTGTTGAGAGTATCTTTGTGCTTTCCTTCCCCATCCTTGAAAGGTTTACTAGTTGAGAAATGTACCATGAGCTATACAGCATGATCAGCTTCACCGTAAAAGTTTCTATGCAGCATACTCCTCACCAGAGGGGGCCGATGGCCCATAGGAGCGAAGTAAGAAAATGGTGCAAGACCTCGGACACCTTCTGGCGAAATGGTGGAGCAAAAGGCAATCGGGCGGGGAGTAATACCGCCTATCATGAGCTTGTAGATTTGGCCTTTGTCTTCCACTTGTTCTGGATCTATATGCCGGAAATTGGCTTGTGAACCTTCAAGGGTTGCTCCGTCAATAAAAGCCTGATAGCCAGGCAGATCTGTTCGGCCATCTGTCAGTGGAAGAGCGTTAAGATTTCAGCAAGAGTACCGAAGGTAAGACGTGTAGACCTTTGTGGCTCCAGTTACTCAGTCCTTGCCCAGGTTTCCAATCGGGATTTGGCTGCTTTGTATAGTGAAAGCGGTCCGCCTGGAAGTCTGGCCGTTTTGCCTGCGTGACTTCGAATGGCTCGTGCTTGGAGGGCGTGTAGCCGATGTAATGATTCGCAGACATAGCGATGGCAGCCTGCTTCCGGCAAGAGAAGACGCTCGAGAGATAGGGCCTCAATCGGCCTTGTTCCGACGTCCCGTAGGGTAGAGAACCGATGCGTACTTTGTACGGCAAGACCGGTAATATTGTGTGATGATCGATGACATTAACCAAAGTGGGCAAGCAATCTTTTTTATAGACTAGGACACAGGGCACGAAGCACTGCCCTCTCCGCTGTCCGTCTGAAGTTGCTTTATATGAAGTTGAAAGCGCGGATCGATGTAACGGCACACCTCTGAGTTGGATCACGAGACGCCTCTTTCAGAGCAAGCTTGCTACATCGCATAGGAGATAGGCAGTGAGCGCCTGATACAATGGTTTCCATAAACTGAAAAGGTAACGCAGGGCAACTAAGCCCTCTTTAAGCACGACACTGCCGCCCGGCTATAGCAAGACGCTTATGCTAGCGGCTTTGATTTCATAGGCTGTCCCGCCAAAAATATAGCTGGGCATCGCTTGACATAAGAGGAACGGGCACACTGGAAGTACATGGTCTATCTAAATGAGCAGTTCTCCCGTCAAAGAGAGGTCACTCATGAATCTCATCGAAATTGGCATTTCAATCAGATTTCCGGTTCTCAGTTATTGCGGTATCCGAGTCAGACGATCCCGCTTGCCAGAATTCCATGCTTGGGAGTTTAGCATTACCTGATGAGCCTTGTTGTATATCTTCCAGATCCTGCTTTTGTTTACCAAGGAGGCGATTGATTTCATCATCAAATACCTCCCCTCCACGACTCTTGATGTAATCGCGTCTAAGGTGCCAATTCAAACCGCGTGTATATGTTTCTTCCTTCGAGCCTTCCCAAAGTATACGCTCGAATAGATGCCTGACAGTAGTTCGAATCAGGCTGAAAGCATGCTCGGACGCCAATGCATACAGAAGCGCCGCAATCAATGTTTGCACCATGAGAGGATAGCTGCCCTGCGCCTCATTGACCAGAGTAGTGGTGTATGGCGCTGTTGAGCCAGCCGGAAGTGTTTTGATGTTCGTGGCATTGCCAACTGCTTGTAGCATCTCTTGTACAGTGTCACCCATAGGAGGCTTGATCGGCGCTGGCGTAAATGGTCGTAAAAGATAGATCAGACTTGCATTCGTAATGGCGCCAAGATAGCAAATAACAGTCAGGGCGTCTAGCCAGGGACCAATGGTGTCAGTTCGTGCCGGTATAGGTCTGCGCATGGTCGTGCAAAGCTTGAAAGCATCGCCTCGCAATTCCAGGAAGTTATTGATGAGTGCAGCAACAGGCTGAGAATACGGGATGGTCAGTTGAAGGCAGGGCTTGGATGCCTATACTTGGGTACGCACAGCCAAAGGCCAAGCGGTGCTGAAGAGCACGACGTGGCCAAATTGAATAACCATTTCTGCGTACTCGGAGAATAGTTCCATGCCGGGCCTGGAGGCTTGTTCCCGGACTCTGTCGAGCCAAGACTCTGAGGGTTTTTTGGAACCTTTCTTCTGGGCATGCTCTTGATACTGTTGAGATAGCTTCTTCTGTAGGAATGGCAGAATGACTTCGGTGAACGCTCCGATAGCTTGTGTAGTGGTCATGAGAGCGAATAGAGTGTTTGTCAAGCGATGGGAATTGGATGCGAACCGTGTACCTTGTGAGAGGGATTGATCGTACACGCCATCCTTTTGCACATTGCTCCGAAGTTTTTGGGTTAGGAATGGGACGACAAACGAAGCAAATGGCACTGCGGATAACCCCAGGAAGAAGGTTAGATAGGCGGCGGATCCGGCAAGATGTGCGCAGGACTTACGGTAAACATATGCAGTCAGAGTCAGAACTCCATAGGAGACAATAGCATTGAGCGCAAACATTTTGAGGGTTTGCGCTCTGATGTGACCGACTCGAGTTGCTATAGTATGAGGCGTTAGCTTGAGCGAAGAGAACTATATAACCCTGCTTACGGTGATTCTCCCAGTCTGTTAGCTGCTTCGCAATCTGATGCCACAAACCGACGACTTGGGGCACCACGCCAGCATAGCCAACTAGAGGCAAGAACGAAATGAACTGCTTCCCGGGACCATTGTAGACTTCGCCAATAATCACTGGAGGAATGAAGATGTTAGACGGAGACTTACGCATTCATTAACGAATCACACAATACCTTCTGCGCTGAAAATGCAGCATATGAGCAAAGTGAGGATTGCAGCGAAGCCAAGGAGAGCAGGAATGCCAGCCAGCATTCTTCCCTCTCTCTTGAACCAAGGGGAATGAGGTATTTTCTGACCGGTGATAGGAGATGTGATAATTTCTTCGGGCTTGAAGCCTGGTCGAATTTCTACCGTGTCTTTGGCAACGCCCAAGGTACCCCATCTTACGCTAAGTTTACGTTCCCTGATTCTCCAGCTTTCTACAAAGCAAATAGACCAAATAGCGAGCGTGAAAGAATACAGTCGGGAGAAATAATGTCCGCCAAGCCAGGTGCAGAGACCAACGAAAGCAGGAAAAGCTAACGCACGGAAGTAATACCGCAAGAAATCGAAGTAGAGTGCTACATCTTCTCCAAAGTGATCTTTGATATCAGCTAGCTGTGAGTCAGGGATGACGAGCTGCACTTGCGACCATTGCTTGAGCCATTTACTGTTGAATGTTTCATCGTGAAGTGGAAAGTAGGAAGCAATGTGATGGTATGGCTCATGGGTCTGTAGTGAGGTGACATCTTGAGGATTGGAGTATACGACTCCCTCTAGTATCTTTGCTGACAGTCTTATACGCTCGGCCGGGCCGAGCGGCTCGTGTTGGAAGTCGCGAGGGGAACTCAGATCCTCTCTTGAAGCTCCCAGTCGCAGAGTGCGGAGCCAGTCGGCGAATCTGTCCACGACATCAAAGCATGATTATAGATTGAAGGCATCAGAATAGAGGAATTGAATAACAGCTAACAAGTGACTAAAATCTCACCGTTCCTTCTGTGCTTCTGCCCTGACAGCACTTTGTACAGCTTTGATGAATATCAGTCGCTGATTGCTTCCTTCGGCTGCGGGAGCAGAGGAGGTAAGTAGTCCAGCTTTGTTGAGGCTCTTGACGAGCCGAGAGAACTCTTTTTGAGCAGCATTTTGTTCTTGTCCAGTAGCATCAGGCTTTGCCGAGTTGAAAAGCAAGACGAGGTCTGGATTTGGCGGCTGAGACTCGTCAATCTGCGTTTTACCGTAGCGAGCCGGCGTATTTTGGGTGCTGTCCGTCGCTGGGGGAGGAGTCCTCGGGAGTGGCTTTGTCTCTGCTAACTCTGGATTGTTCCTGTTTCGCAGCTGTCCTTCTGGAAGTGGGATGGCAGAGGTGCGGAGAGCAGCATGATCGGCGCTCTGCGAGGAAGACCCGTCGCTGGGGGTTGAGGGGGAGCGCACGACTGCAGGTACCGACTTGGGGTACATGGGGACCCGCTCTACCTCGGGTTCCATGGTGTCCGACTGGTTTTGCAGGTGCTGCGAATCCTGCTCGCACTGTCGGTAGCTGCAGTGGCGTTAGCTATGGCGCGTGTGGAAGGACCGCGAGCGAGAGGAGGCGGACGTGCGTGCGTGCGTGCAGCTGCAGCTCGCTACGAAGAGGTGTTTGAAGGAAAGAGGCACGCTTGCTCTAGCGAGTCTATTGCTGTGGAAAGAGCAGGAGAAAGCCGACTGCTGGTTCTGCAGGATTCACGTCAGCGAGCGGGTTCACGTCGAGGGAGGGCAGACGTCATGCGCAGACAGACGGATAACTATTCGCCACAAGTACGTGACTTGCGGCCGCACTCGCTATCGTCCAACAGCTATTCGAAGTCTCACCTACGCTCGGTTCCGAGCACACGGTGACTGTAGGATGGGAGCGGCCTCACGTTGCTGCTGCGGTCAGGAATCTGAGCGTGTGCGGTGTGTTAGTGTACATGGTGTTACATCATGGCAAATGTATCGACTACGGCTCGTACATGATTAGCATTTCCTACGTAGAGTACATACACACGCTTATAAACGCACACATTACTTCCTGCAGACTCTACGTTGATATGTATAGGCACACCTGTCCTATCACACAGTCGGATCTTACTGCCGATATGCATGATCGAGGCCGGCGTTGCTCGCCGGCCTGACCGGCCATGGCAGGCAGTGGCACGTGAAGCAGGCTTTGACTTCTTGCCAGCATTGCTCGCGGTCTAGCGGGATCAGCGGTACAGAGCACACCGTGAAGCGACAGACACACACACGCGCGTACAACAGCATGGCCATCCAACCGGTACACAGGATGATGGGCGATGGCAAAGGCATAAAGCTGCGCGAATCGGTCGACACCCCCGAGGGAGGGTCGGCTTGGGTTGTTCAAGATATCCCTTATACACGCGAGACCCTATATGGAAAGAGAAGTGATGCGTAAGCCGCGGTTGGGCTGTTCGATCAACGCTCACCTCACACTGCAGGCTGATACCAATCCAAATCCTAGACTCCCAATCAGCGGCTACTGTGTCCGTCGGGTCATCCCAGAGAGCGATGAGAAGTGTATGTTACTTGCACAGCCGAGATGCAGCAAGGCGAGCAATCTTTCGTTGATGACTAAGGATACTTTGCTCTATTGTGCAGTAAAAGAATACCATGGTCCTCCAGAAGTGAGCGCACTCGGCTTCTGGAAAGGCAGTGATGCATATACGCTGACGGTCTTGTTCTCCTCGTTGATCTGCAGCGCCAATACGCCATTCAGCTGAAAGGAGGGGGCATCCGAGTAGGCTGCTCAGACGGTTCTTCCGAAGATCTGTATGCAACCTGCGTGACAGGTGTTTCCGACGTCAAAGGCTGTGGCCATACAGTACGTACACCATCTCTACCCTTGCTCATAACGCAGGAACATAGGATCAAGCACCAAGCTGACTGCAAATGATCCTTCAACTCTGAAAGAGCGTCCCATTAGACATGCAAGAGCGCATAAGCTTATTTGTGCCAATGCGAGAAGAAAGTAGTCGTTAGCATCAGAAGATGGTGTCTGTGATGCAATCCGTGTTGCGGAAGATCTCTAGCTATCTTTTTACCATTCTGGCTATCTATGGGTGTTACAGTCCAGTGGCTATCTACCGGCATTACAGTCCAATTGAGAGCGATGTTGCGCCATACCGCACCATGTTTCTGGGGCTTCTCTCCATTCCATACCTAATCTTATCCATCATCACTGATGCTGGAGATTGGGCTTTTCAATGGGACAACGCGGGTTACTTGGTAGTGCGCTCCTTGACCGATCCTCGCCTCGCATTCTATCTTTCAAGCGGCAGTTCGATGGGCTGGTCCGACGACGAACGAGCGGTCGACCCACGCAATCTTCGCTCGGTCGAGTCTTCCTGCCTATTCTTCTGCACTGCAAGCGAAGGAGGTTATGGATCCTCCACAACAATCCCTCACCTGCTCACATGGCATTTGTTTGACTGAAGTGAGTTACCCTCGCTTGGTGTTGCAGGACAATACACATTGTCAGGTTATTGGGGCATTTCTGTCTGCCTACCGGCTAGGCCGTTGCACAGTTCATTACCATCCTTTGCAGACGATGAAGATAGCATACTCTTCCAAGACGAGGAGATCTTCCAAAGTATGATTGGTCGCTTGCGGCGCTTAAGGCGAGACTACGCGCCATATATTACGTTTCCCAGTACTGGATACTTGTGTCAGATCATCACCACGAAAAAAGAAAGAAAAAAAGAGAGGGAAATGAGTATTGCACCGGGATGAGTAACTCACTTGATGTCCAAATTGCGCAGCAATATCGATCAAGTCATCGGTTCCAACCGGCAACCAGCAGTCAGAAGGCAGTAGCTCATTTAATCTGTCTTCGCTTAAGCCAGCCATATCAAACTCAGACTGAGTATGAGGAAATGCGTCAAAATTGAAGAGGCTGTTCAAATCCAGCATATTATCCTCTTGCTGCATTTGGTGTTGAGTATTACTTTGGGCATTGCTGACCGACTGATTTTGACTGGGCTGACCTTGCTGATTCTGCGTGGGTGTCGGAACAGCGAGGAAGGTATTACCGCTACCAGACGCTTGAAAAGGGTTCGGCATCGAGCCAGCATGTTGCTGCGGATGCTGAGAGTTTCCTCCGCTGACGTGTGAGGCCTCCTCGGCTGGTTGGGGGACGGGAGTAGAATGCCGTGTGACACAACGGCTCCGAACCTGCCGCTGAAGCAGATTCGACAAACGCTGGCCGAAAATACGAGCTCGACCGAAGCGATGGGGAGGATTACTGCCTGCTGCTTCCATATCTTTGGCTATCTTACTCAAGAGCTTGTAGATGGAGTTCTCCAACGGTGTCCCGGGTTCCCGCCAACGGTCTAGCAGCTGTGAAGGAAGTGCTTCTTGGCATTGCTGCGGTAGGAGCCATAATCTAAGATGCCACTCACCTTCAAGACAAAGCAGCCAGAGTAGCACACCATCGCATTTGTATTGTTGCCAAAATAGCATCGCACCTTCGGATTTGTAGCAGCATATGCCTGACATGTCTGAATGGCTGCGACTAATGCTTGCTGCAAAATCTCGCCCTCCGTTGCATGACCTATGTGATCTCTCAGAGCAGTGCAAATGACACTGAGAGCCGTATGATGTCTGTAGCCGTCTCCGGCGGGAGATCCGTAAGTTATCTGCAAAGTTTGATGACTGATATTAGGCTGGCTTACCCTACGATTTTTATGTAGTCGGGCTGATCGGTTTCGTTGATCCAATTGCTAAGCCAATTATCCCTGCAAACAGACTCTTGAGTGAGTGTAGCACAAGACGATCTACAAAGCAGGTACTCACAGAAAACCACTGACTATTGCCTTAATGACTGGTGGACCCGTCCCCGGCTTTGGGCCCTTTTGCTTATGTAGTGACTGTTCGAAGTTGGAAACCAATCTCAGGACCTCGGGCTAGGTAGGTACACAAGATTAATTCAGATCTAGTTCATAGCAACCGGGCATCTGTGTATTCGAACTCACCACATCCTTGCGTATTGTCGCCAGGGCTGCAGCTGTCTTGTCAGCAACCACGGCGTCGGGAGAGGATGCCCAGTCTACTATGCGGTCAACAACGTCATTCTCCTGTATAAGAAACCCATGATGTGGTATTCCGGTGACCAGAGATGCCCTGAGATTAATATCGTTGACCAATCAGTTGACACGCCTACATCGTAAGATCGTGACTCACCCTCTCTCGTAGCTCAAAAGAATCAGATGACAGCGTTCAAATGCTCGGATCTTCAGACGTGCTTCATAGGTGGAGACATCGGAAGGTTTGACCAAATTTTGGAATTTATGCATTGCGATAGAAAGATATGTACTTGTCGGATCCAGCAGCATGTGAGGGCCAGGATCCTGTTGGTGTGCACGCCAACATCAGACGTCAACAAAGCTTTAGGGACAGAAAATGGACTGACGAGGTACGGCCCAAGTAGTATGAAAGCCCAAACTACTTCCAAGCTGTTGCTGCCATCCACTACTACCTGCCCGATAATTTGTTTTACGTGTTTATCAAGACGCTGGGCGACTGCAGCGCTTCCTACATGGAATCTGATACAGACCATTCAGGGAGGGCCTCCAACCAGATGTGCACGATCTTAACTTACTTAGCGGCGGTTGCTATCACGGCAGTGAACAGGAAGGTACACTGATAACGAATCTGCTCGCAGGAATTAATCCTGCGGTCGAAACATTGTATCTACGAAGAAAACTTGTATCAGAGATATGGGCTGATATTAAGCTGTCACTTCGTTTACTAACCATTGGATGCACATGCTCCAAAAACCTTGTAAGTACAAGTCAGTGAAAACCGTAGCTACTTACCAACACAATGTCTGGCTCACAAGTCGAATAGCGTCTGGGCCTCCTCGGTTGACAGTATGCCTGCGTGTATCGGGTCCAGGGATTCGTCGTAGTCAAGAGCTGCTGCTCCAGCTGGGTTATCCGCAAAGAATTCTTCGTCTGTCAGCCTCTGGTTCAGAGCTGTACGAGTGGCTCGGACCATGGAGGATACACTTTGTTTTTCTTTTATAGAGGATAAAGGTACAGATGCAAAGCTCTGTTTAAGCATGAGACCCACGCGCGCCAAATCGGTGTGCGGATCAGGCTTGTTCTGAGTAGCCATTCCCACCGAGGCCAGCATCTCAAGAGGGGTCTTGACAATTCCAAGTAGCTGGATCAGCTCGCTCCGTACCTCTACTGTAGCCTGCATGCAAAACACTCACCGACGTGAAGACATGGGGCGATTTCTCAGTCTCTGGGTCAAGGGTACTGCGGACAAGGCCATCGTCCGTGGATCGACCCCTCTGATTTTGTTGACTTGGTTGCGATGTGGTTGACCTCTGCCCATCGGACGCCGAAGGTGAAATGTGGTTGAGGGGAACGGCCACAACCGATGGCGCGAAGGCTTGGGTATGGCGGAACGTTTCCGTATTGCCGAAAATGGCTGTAGATCCACTCGCTACAGACGGAAGCCCGTTGTCTGCTCCATTGACATTACTTAGGTTCGCATTGGGCATCTGGTAAGTACTGCTTGTCGTAAACGGGGGAGCAACACTACTAGAGTTGGGAAGTGAGAAGCTCTGCTGTGCGCTGGGCACGTAATTCGCTGATGCCAGTCCAGCATTGCCGGACGATAATATGCTTGCTGGGATTGCCACGTAATCTGACGCCGTCTACAGCCCGAGACGTTCAGCTGGCGAGACTTTGTAAACCTGTCAAGACGGCTCACTGTATTGCGTTCGGAGCTACTGCCGACGAAGCCGAAGTTTGGAACAGTCAGTACAGCGAAGAACATCCAATCTGCACGTGCTCCCAACTACAGCCATTGAGCCAGAAGAAGTCGTCCAGAGGGCAGATTTGCCTTTTGTCGTTGTGTGGCAGTAGAGGTGCATGTTGGCTTGGCGCTGGAAGAACTTACTCATCCTTTCTGCGGGTGGACCCGCGCGGCCTTGTTTCGCAGATAATGTTGGCTGTCAAGGGCGGGGTGGCAGGATTAGTAGGCATCACAGGCATTTGTACAGCACTGACAGCTACGCACCGGCTCTACATCGCTTGCATACGTCATTTGCAGTCGGCCTGATGCATCTCATCTTGCCTATAGGAACCGGGTGAGATGTTGGGCCTGGGTTAGCTAATGAGTCCGAAAGGACCTGCGTTCGGCGAGAACGGAAACGCACTTTTCCTGCCTATGAGAGTGCACAAAGTAAGCCGTTGGGATTATCACGCAAAGAATGCTGAGGTACGGCACGAACAGTACATGCAGGCAGCCTGGAGAGGCCCCACCCTATCATCCCGTTTGCGCTTCGTTCCAGATCCCGCCGAGTCGGCTTCATCCTCTGAGCCGAAGGGGCTGCCAGTTGTCCTAAGAGTGCTGCCACTGGGCTGCTCGCTTTCCATCGTGTTCTGGCTATTCGTCACTGCCATTCTAAACTCTTCCGATCAGCCATATGGACTTTGAGCGTGCACAACAACGTTGTTTGAGTCTTTGAGAAGCCGCTTATATCTTCAGCAGGGATCGGAGGCCGGCGTTTCCGCTTTTCGATCATGGCCTACCGGACACTCTTACCGCAACTCTCCCTCACGTCTATAGACAGAGCTTGCCACGATTAGGATGCCGAACTGCAGTATGCTTGATAGGTGCACTAGGCGTGTTGGTAGTAAAGTATTCATACTACAACGAGCAGCTTCACCTGCATAAATCATACACGACGAACCCAGGTTCTTTAAGTGCAAGTACTGGCTATGTCGCAGGCTGCTGCCTTCATGCGTCACAATTCATCACGGTTCTTCCGAAAACTGCAGAATGTTCTACGTTACAAGTACTTTCACCCATACTCTCCCTCCTTCGGAAGGTATGCCTTGCATTCTTTTCGACTTGTGCATAACAGTTACGTATCTCTACAAGGATCCCCCGTACACAGATCGCATACCATCTTTTCCGGCTCAGAAAATATACCTTGAGATCCGAGGCAAGTTCAGTCAGCTATACGATAGGCGGTACATTGTCTTCGCTGCTCACCTAAAAGTGGGCGCCTTGTCACCCATTTCCTGAAGCTCTTCGTGGGTGTAATTGATGCCTTTATCACATATTCGCTGGCGTCGAGCATTAATGGCTTTATAGACGTAGAGAAGGACGAGGGTCTGGGCAAGTCCCATGACATTGAAACAGACTGGAGATCCACAATTTAGCTCCCGGACGAGTTGGAATCCTTCGATGAAGGATACTTACTCATGCCGTGAATAGCCGGAATGTAACGCGGCGCCCATTCTGTTCGGAATATCTGTGCGGTGATGATTCCACATAGGTTTCCTGACATGCTAACTTCAGCCACTTTATAAGCACAAGTAATCCTCATAGACTCACCAACGCCGCAAATGAGTCCGACTGCAGTGGCACGCTTAGTTTGACCTGCGAAACTGTTGGTAGTGGCCATGATGGAGGGGGCGGAAATTGGCCATTGTCCGATTGACACAATGAACTGTAAGACACCATCGTAAGTATCGTATCTATTAATTGCTTTCTAAATGATGACAAAGCTTACAGTTCCTGCATATCGAGCTCCAGTCGTTTCGCACTTCAGGAGCTGGGATGCGTTTGAAGATTAGCCAGGTTCTATCCTAGAATCACAAACGCAACGTCGCTCACCATAAGCCATCCAATAAGGGCGGTGGTGTAACCAACTGCCATAACATAACCTCTCTTTTTGTACCTGTCTGAGAGCCAAGCAGATAGAATGACGAACGGGATAGCGCTCGCGAAAGTCGGTACACCTGGGGTATTGTATCTGTCAGCTAAAAAAAGTTCGAGTGGAGCCCTTCGACTGCGTACCAAGGAGTTGTGCTTGTGTTCCCTTGTAGCCTAATCCGCTGATAATCGATGGGACAAAGATAGCTAGAGAAAACAGTGGTGTGCAAGCACAGAACTGTGTCATGTTGTCAGCTCTGACGCGTATTTGACAAACGTCCGGCCGTGAAACTACACCCACATATTGGAAGGTCCAGCTGTACGTCTGCCAATCGACAAAGACTGCCTTCCATTCTTTGAAATTCAGACGAGTCGCCTCTCCTGAAGTGCGAGTATAGCCTGCATCTTGGGCTAAACAGGCTTTCACAAACGCCTTTTCCTTGTCGGTGAGAAAGGTAGCTTCTTCAGGTGAATTCGCCCTATGGATGAAGGGGAAAGTCACAAATCCTCCCAAGATGCCTAAGCATCCAAAGATAATGAAGCTGGGCAGGATTCCGCGTCAGAGGACAACTAGGAAGATCTGGTCCGTTCACTTACATCCAGGACCACCCCTGGTGACCCAATCTTCCATGCAGATTGCGGATGGCGCTCGCCAGGAGTCCGGCAAAGGCACCTAGGCATTGCAAACAGGTGAGACTTTTTTCTGAGTGTACCAGTCTTTGACTACCTACCAGCCAGCGTAGCACTGGAGAAGAAGAAAGAGAATCTCCATGCCATCATGTGGCGAGGGTACCAAGTAGAGAAGTAGTAAGCTGCTCCTGGGAAGACACCTGTTGAATCGGGACAACTCAGTACTAAAGGCCTTGTTTATATGTCGAACAGGGAACTTACCGGCGGTAGTGAAGCCAAGCGCCAAACGAGCAACAAGAAGGCCTGCATAGTTGGTGCATAGACCCATCAAAGCAAGGTCTGTATCCAAAGAGTGGATTAGCTCTGTCCATCTTTCCTGACAGGGTGGATAAGGTGGACTCACTCAGACCAAAAGCCAGGCAGAGTCCGCTCATCCAGTAAGAAGCTTTGAACTTCTTAAGTAACAGATTGGAAGGCATCTCGAACAGTCCCTGCAGGGTTGCGTCAGCATGCAGCTGGCTAAAATTCGAAGAAACTTGAACTCACATAACTGAAGTAAAAGATAGAGAGGACCCAGGTGTACTGCGACTGTTACAGAAGAGTGCTCTCAGTATAGACATGAAGTAGGGAAGGAAGGAACCACTTACAGAGGAGATGTTAAGCTCGGTGAGTAGACCCTCGATCTTTGCATTGCCGATGACGCTCTTGTCGCTATCTGGAGGAAGAGAAATGGGTTTCAGCGGCGGTTGAAGTATCCCTTGAATGCGGGAGTAGCACGAACATTGACTGTATAGATCAAATTTTTGAGGTCAGTACTCTGGAGCGTCATCAGACAAGTGCACTTACAGCAGATAGATCAATGCCATTGGCCAGATAATGTGCATGTCAACTTTTCGCCAAATTCTCTTCTGTTCTTCGGGAGAAATGTCGAGAGCAGTTCGAATATCTGCTTCCAGGAAATCTTCCAAATGATCTAGATGGGTAGGCTCGCTACCTTTCTCTTCTATTATGCTACCGTGGGCGGGGGTAAGGGGCACATCCCCATCGACAAGATGCAGCCTGGCGCATCACGTCAGCCTTCTTTGCAGAGGGAATACTGCGAGATATAGAGGCTCACTGTTTCTCGTTCGTAATCATTGTTGTATGATGATGTGTGACAACGGAGAGGAAAGCAGCTCATATCTCTTGGTACTTATGGAGTAGACTTTGGAGCCCCAGGGCGTGTTCACCGGGGGCCCGGAAGGAAGAGAGTGTCCGGCCTGACCGTCGGCGAAGTGGCAAATTTGGGTTTAGCAAACAACCGTAAATATACAGGCACCGACACGGGGAGACTTGGCTAGACCACTTGATACCGGGTTCCAGGGCCGAAAGTGCACAGCAGCTACGCCGGCGTAGCTACGTAAACAGAATTCAGAATACACCCCTTGGCGCCCGGCTTGTGTAATTTCGGGGCAGTGGCGATCCATCGCCGGTTAGTACGTTCTCAACAGCGAAGTGGGCCTAGACTGGTGCTCCAGCTGAACCCACCAGCCGGCTTCAGTCGTATGGCCTTTCTCAGTATCCCGGTTGACTTATAGCGCCTGTCAAGGGATCCGGCGGTGGGATGTGCAGGCCGGCCGGGGGGGGCAGAGGGGTGCCTTCTACTCGTTAGCCCTCGGACAGGCGTGTCGTAGAGAGGGCCGATGATGCAACGGGACCAGGGCAATATGATAATTCAAGCCTTAAACTGACCGTGATTTTCGACGCGTTACATTGACCGTACTACCGAACACCGGGCAGGACTGTAGACCTAAGGAGAACACGCACGCTAATCCCGCTCTCAACGAAGGGTAATATCCTGACATTTACGCATTTGGGTTTCATTCGAACAATATGACGATGATGAAGGATCAAAGCTCATATCTGTAAGTATAGGCAGCGAATCGCCTTAAGTTAGCAGTTGTAATTTGGCATAGTAGCGAGGGACGAGCGAAACTCACCGGAAAGACAAATTTTCCTGTTTAGGACAGTATAAAGCAGTTAGACCCGTTGTACCCGAGTCTAAGACGGGACCGGACTTCGCTCACCTTGTCTGTCAGATCCTGGAAGGCGCGATCTTCCCTCCCTTCTTCTCCGAGTCTATCGCGGCGCCGGTTCTCCATATAGCAGAGACCGCTATACATGTAGGCTATATCAGCGGCCACACCGGTGATCGAGTACAGGCTGGGCACTCACGTGTAAATGCACATCAAGCATACATCGAGAACCAAACAAATGGTTGTTGCGAGAAAGCCACTGGGGAAGCTGACGAAATAGAAGACTGTCAGACTGTACATTTGTGCAGACAGGATAAACAAATTCTTCCGCAACCTACTTTGGAGACTCCGTGGGCTTGTATGTGAGTGGACCTGCCACCTGTCCAATGGCGTAACCCATGAGGAACATGGCGTTGGCTACGCTCCTCTTAGTATGGCCCGATACATTCTAGTGTGCCTGTCTTAGCTTCACTCCGCCCATCACGGAGACATCTACTTACTGATACTGTCAACGATAGTAAGGTGACGAAAGAGCTCGTGAACCTGAAGCAGACGGTAGTGGTAAGCCCAAGGTCACCTAGTTGACACTAAACACCCACGTGGTGAACCAGGTCACGGCAAAAAATCGACCAGAGAGGTTGTCAGACGGCAATTTCCATAACATAGCGGAGCATCCAATGATAGGAATCAACGATAACTGGAAAAAGATGAAGCGCGTATTCCGGAATCGTTGCTGTAAGAAGCCGTATCCAATGACAATAACGACGTTGACAGCACCCTGGGGTATAGTCTGAAAAGACGCGCGTAAGATACAGACGGTATGCAGCGATTGCCGCCTGGACTTACCATGATAATGGTTTCGAGAGGGGTGTATCCCATTCCCCTTAAGACGATAGGAGAGAAGGTACTAACGCATGCATTCGGGATAACATTCAAGAACGCTAGCGGTATCATGAGGAGACACCGAGGATCTGTCAAAGCTTCTCTGGCTTGGTACCATTGGAAATGTGGATTTTCTACGACTGCTTGATTTTCCCGAAGTCGTTCGACCGCAACGTACTTCTCGCGCTTGTTCAGGAAAACAGCAGATGCCTGATCATTGGGAACAACGAAGTAGAAAACGATTCCGAAAAAGATGGTGAAAGATCCCCAGAGATAATCTGTTACATGTGAGTTAGCGTACCATCGTGCGTGGCCAAACAGAGACGAGGCTTCCTCACATATAGCCTTCCATTTGGCAAAAGCCATATCGAGCTTTAGAACCGCATGCATAATAGGAAAGCCGATGAGTTGCGAGAAACCAATACCAGCAAACCAGATAGCAGATCTGCAGCATGGGAAGCTCAATGGACTATACAAAATCGAGCTCAAGTTTTTGTACATACCGAGATGCTTGCTCAGCCTTGGTGTAGAACATTGCTGTCAGTGTCATGAAGCAGGGGGTAACGCCCGACTCGAAGAATCCGAGCATGAAGCGTTGCACATAGATGCCTTGCCAGCTACTACAAACGGCTCCAAGAATGAAGACAGTTCCCCAGATGACTGTGTATGCAGAGCATGTCCGGCTTGGTCGGACTCTTTGGGCGATGAAAGTGAGCTAAAATGCAGTCCAAAGTTAGCAAGTGCATCATTGCCCTGCAGACCAAGATTGACTCACTGGGTAAATGCCAGCGATAACTACACATGAGGTCAGTGAGAAGGCAGCAACAACTACTCCCGGATGATAGCAGACGCACATCCACACCAGAATATCATAGACCCATTTCGAAATCGACTCAAATCGGAACCGCCGCTAGCAGTTTTGGTTTCCAGCTCGAGATCGACCAAAGCCCCGAAGTTGGCACTTTGACCGTATGAGACTTTGTCCAGGTATTGAAGGGCATACACCCAAGTGAGCAGAGGTAGCAGATAGAGATCTATCTTCCATCGCACTCTCCGTAGCTCGTCGGGAGTAGGTAGAGGCTCCCCCTGATGCTCTGCAATGATCTGCTTAGCAATGTCGGAACTGCCAAGGACATTAGCTAGCTGTCGGTTGAACAGGCGAACAAGGTGACAAGGTGACCTACGTATCATGAGAAACTGGCGGACGGTCCAAGGGATTGGAACCCTGCTCAATATGACTTTTTTCGTGGTCGAAGTCAGCCTTCATGATTTCCTGCATGCTTTACCCCAGGTTCCCCCGCTACGGTAACTGTTGTGGTGAGAAGCTATCTTCTGTTCTCCACGGGGAATTGCCGAATTTGAGGGATTTTTGGCCAAGTCTTCGGCATGCGCCACATTATTAATCGCCGGCGTTCTTATCTTCGGCACGGCGAACTTATCGGCGGATCTGCAGACCCGTCCCGCTGGCATTACCATGGAGCCGAAGACTGCCATACCGGTCAAGAAGCGAACTGGCACGGGGCACCGGCGTAAGTTCTTGATCAAGCTAGCTTCCTGCATTAACATGCATCGGGGATTGCCACTCTCATCTGAAGCTTCTTTTCTTTGCATTCATCTTACACGAGGTGCTAGCACTGCAGTGACAGACGATATATAGGTCAGCTATAATCACTCCAAGTGCAGAATGGTTTCCGCTACACAAAACGGGACCCGCCTACAAGGCGTTCATGGACATGCCAATGGGCATAGCAATGGGCATAGCAATGGCGGTGATCATTCAGCTCCGTCAACCAGCTCCACATTGTTTGACAAGTCAGTCGCTCTACTTCTACTGCGGATATGTAGCTTTCATTGATAGATCGTAACGACATCGATAGTCTCGGATTTGATCACGATAAGAATGCTTTCTACGAACAGCCAAGGCCTTTTCGGGTTGTGTGCAGTAGGTCGCGTCTGGAAGGGCTGTGATATTGGAAACCCCACGGTTGACGTTGCCATACTCCTTGCAGTCGGGGCAGGCTTCTCTGGAGTATATCTCAGCATACGTGCCCGTAAGTGATCCTCCAGTGTTGATATATGTCCAAGTTGTAACTCTTGCGGTGCCACCTTACAGCCCAATTAGCCGCGTAAGTTGGGCGGTCTGAACAAGCCTTAGTTTTTCGAGAAATAGCTGATCGCAGTCTACAGCGGCATAGATCTCACCATTTATGAGTAAGTCACCTGCTGCATCGGATTGAATGGCATCGGTCTGAACCTGGTGCGTACTGAATGAACAGAAAGAATTCGAAGGTCGGAGGAACCTGGTACGATCGACATTTGAATACAGGCGTTCATGCTTCGTCTTTATCTGACTATTATGGCACTGCTGCAACAGGTTCGAAAATGTATATCCAGGAGCTGCATGTGATATACCGTCTCACCGGTTAGTGAAGCGTCTCTCGCCTACCATGCGTAGCCTTCTAACGCATGT
Organism: Cystobasidium pallidum; assembly: GCA_001599955.1. NCBI lineage: Eukaryota > Fungi > Basidiomycota > Cystobasidiomycetes > Cystobasidiales > Cystobasidiaceae > Cystobasidium > Cystobasidium pallidum. The sequence goes on from BCIL01000007.1 coordinate 56,847, forward strand.
ATGAGATAGCTATGCATATACTTTCGAGCTGAAGCCCGACTGGAAGAACTTCTATTCTGGAAGTGATGAGATACAGCAGTATATCGAGGATACTTGTCACAAATACCATGGCGACCAATACATCAAGCTTAGCCACAAAGTGAAAGCCGCACGCTGGGATGCCGAAGCGGGCAAATGGCACTTACAGATTGAACACAACGGCGAGGTATTTGAGGATTCTTGCGACGTTCTGTAAGTGCTCTATCTACTGCAAGCGTTAACCTCCCGGCTGAGACTGGTTTCCTGATAGCATCAATGCAGCGGGACCCCTGAAGTAAGTTGAGCCGTACCTATGGCATTTTGAGTAGTTTGTGATGCTGACCCCCATTGAAGCAACTGGCAATGGCCAAAGATCCCAAATATACAGAACTACAAGGGTACCTTGTTGCATTCTGCAGCTTACGATCGTTCTTTCTCCGCTGCGGGAAAGAACATAGCCGTTGTTGGCAGTGGCAGCTCTTCGATCCAAATCGTACCTACCCTACAGCCGGAAGCCAAGCATCTTACAGCCCACCTACGAAGCAACACTTGGATTACGCCTTCAGTTTCAGAAAATCTCCTGAGGCGCCTGCCAGACGGATCGCTGGACACCCGGTATTCAGAAGAACAGATCAAAGAATTTACGGAGAATTTCAATGCTCTGATTCAGCATCGCCAGGATCTTGAGGGGGGAATCTCAGATGGCTGTAAGCTCGTTCCATTTCAGGATTTGTAGACAATGCGGTTGACAAAGGAGAATGTAGTTCATCTGTTCTTGAAAGGACATCCTCTACAAGATAAAATGCGTCAGATCGTAACAGCCCAAATGAAGGAACGTTTGAGCAAGAGGCCTGAGCTGATTGAAAGCATGATTCCCAATTGGGAGGTCGGATGGTACGTCAGCTCCGACGTGCACGCTTAGTTGTTATTTTATGCTTCGTGGCTAATTGGTTGGTCTTGCCAGCCGACGGATGACCCCTGGAATAGGGTATTTAGAGGCTCTCTGTGCAGACAATGTCACAGTAAAACGAAAGGATATCAAGGCATTTACAGAGACTGGATTAGAACTTGAGGATGGGGAACTTAGAGACTATGATGCCATCATCTGCGCCACAGTGAGAACGCCCTGTTTTAGGCTTCACAAGCTGGATTTCAGCCTTCCCACTGACCATGCTTGCAGGGCTTCGATGTATCGCACAAACCTCGCTTCCCTCTCATTGGGCGGGACGGCTACCAGCTTGATGAATCTTTCACCGCCAATCCATATGGATACATGGCTGTAGCCATGAACAACTTTCCTAACTATTTCCTCGTAAACGGCCCAAATGCACCTATCGGACAAGGATCGCTGGTTCCGGCATCCGAACAGCAAGTAGATTATATTCTGAAATGTATCAACAAAATACGGAGACAAGCGATCAAATCAATGTGCATTCAGGATCGAGCTGTAGAGCATTTCACCCGCTACGTTGATAGATGGATGAAGGATGCCGTCTGGACGGGCGGTTGCAGAAGTTGGTACAAGAATCACAGCATCGACGGCCGTGTTTCGGCCCTTTGGGGAGGTTCTGGCTTGCATTTCATCGAAGCACTGGCTGAACCTCGCTGGGAAGACTACGACTATGAATATTTGAATCCTGTCTGCCAATACTCGTATTTCGGGAATGGGTTTGTGGAAGTCGAATGCAATGGTGGTAATCGGAATGCGCATAACGTGAGTAGCATTTTGGATCATAAATGGAGGGAGATTACGTGTATTTCGCTGATCTGACTGGTGCGTACGATTCATTTTTTCCAGTTGAAGCGGGTTGGTGTTATGCAAGACCATCCACATTTGACTCCGCAGCAGAGACAGGAAAAGAAAGAGCAAGGGGAATTAGCGTTAGCCGCCCTAGTAAGCGTTTCAGCGTTGTGAAGTTCATTTGCGACAAGGACCCTGTAAAGTTTTTGCTTTTCTACATCAAACTCGCATGAGTTTAGGCAATCCAGTTTCATTTTCGCAATATCAGACTGTCTATTTGCGTGTAATTTCATAATTGTAGTTCGCTCATTCGAATCTAAGAGCTACAGACCCCATTCGCATCTTGCGAAGCCATTTGGTCCATTGTTTTAACGAATTACAATAACTTTGCACACCAGGGCTTCGTTACTGCCTCTTTGAATTCTTGCGAAATTCCGGTACCAGAACTCGCATGAGTTTAGGCAATCCACTTTCATTTTCGGAATACCAGACTATCTATTTGGGTACAATTTCATGTGTGTAGTTCGCTTTTTCGAATCTAGGAGCTACAAACCCCATTCCCATCTTGCAAAGCCATTTGGCCCATTGTTTTGACAATTACCAATAACTTTGGCACACCAGGGCGTCGTTACTGCGTCTTTGAATTCTTGCGAAGTTCCGGTACCATTTTCTTTCTCGTAGAAGTGGAGAGCAAGATATTGAGGTCCATCCTGCTTGCTATCTGTAGCTTTGAGGCGCTGGGACTTGATCCACCCAGGAACCTGAAGAACCACACTTAGCATGATAATGCGGACAGGGTATGCAAACACTTACCTTGCTAAGCATTGTGACGTGCTCGTCCCGATACCAGGCGTTTAAATCTTCTTCCTCCTCTGGGGGAGGGGTCAGACCAACCACTACAAGTAGGCCTGCTTTTCCGGCACCAGCTCGGGGTCCTTGGCCACTACCAGTTGGGTTGACCAGCCACCGGTAAGGTCAGTATGACTGTCTGCCGGAACAGCGTTGGGCCTCCATGCAGTACGTACCCTGGGACTTCTGTATACGAGAGAACAGACTTGATGGACGAGTCTTCCAAGAAGCTCTTTAGATGCGAACCGCTAGCGTCGGCAGCAAGTATGGTGAGGTATTCTCCTCCTGCTTGGCCTTGCACGTGCACGCGCACGCCTGCGGTTTCTGGTTCAAGCCTTTGCGAGCTAATAATCCAGGTGAAGGGCGATTCTTTGGACATCTCTAACTATGATGCGGCTCACTGTGCTCTGTCGTACTTGCGGCAAGGTTCATTTATGGTGTACTGGAGGTCGGATCCCACTATTCTCGGCAAAGTGCTCGCTCGGCGTAGTCCGGTGTGGCCGGTGTAGCCGGCTTTGTGCTCATGGGTTCGATACTGCGAACGAGGCATGCAGCTTGAGCGCTCTTCACTGGTACTCCACGAAATCAGCGCGGCTCTATAACAATGGCATTGGATCAAGATAATAATGTGGTCGTTATCGAGGTCGTTCAAGGACCTGAAGGGAAATCGACGATAAACTACAAGCCCGTCAAGATGGCTACACAAAGCTGGATCGGCGCGAGATCAGTCAAGTATGCCTAGCCATCAGATGTATGCTACGTAAGCACAAGCTAACATACCCTACTTAGATATCCAGCAACAGCACTCGAGTTTGTTCGTATAGAGGAAAAACACGCCAAAGCTTGTAAGGCCGACTCTTGCTAGTCCAAGAAGAGCTACTGAGATTGCAATGCAGTGGAAGAATGGCACTCGCTTGAGGAACCTGTCGTAAGCACCTGATATACCGACGCGTCGAAGTGCACCGTAAAGTATGTTCGAGGCTAACCCATGATATGATGTGACTGTAGATGGAAATTAACGTATCACATACCACCCGCCTGCACACCAGAGATGGGACAAGTCGTGACCTTCTGCCTGGCGACATGGTGCAATTCTCGGACCCATCAGCCGAGTTTAGGATAGAGACCATTCAGCCTGGAGACCGCGAAATAATCGCACTTGTGTTGTGAAATGACTTGATAGGACGGCGCTAGACGAAGCCTTTTGGTTCTATAAAGCATCGCTACAATACTGTTGTCTCTCTACGCTTACAACTTGGGGGCAGAATTGTTAAACTTTACGTCTGAAAAGAGCCCTGGTGGTTTGTGTAGCTCGGAAGTCCTGATATATCCCTTAGTATAGATCTTCGTGAGAGGTCTGACCCGGTGGCGAGGGTTAGCCGGTCGGTTGTTTCCCGGCTAAATGCCCACGGCCGGGCAGCACACTCCGCTTGGTACGCAACGCTGGTGCGGTCATTCTTTGCATCGCTGGAGACGGGCGACAATGTATCACTGGATACTCGCCATCCGTGAGCTCTTCATATTCAACACAGCCAGCTGGAAAAGCAGATTAGTTGCGGCCGGCATCCGCCTGCTCCGAATCAAGCAACTACGATGGGGTTCGCCTGAGACAGTACGGAGAGTGGTGGACAACAAAACGGTAATGAACAGGTCGGGCAGCTATCCTTGTAGATCTACTGACACACCTCGCAGCCTGTAGAGCCCGACCCTGTTGTGCAGACTCCTGGACTAGCCATCACGCGCTCTGAACTGGATGCGCACCTGTTGAACTGCCCAGTCTTTGACATTCGACCAGCCGCCCAACCCTACAGAGGAACAATAGTCTACTTGCATGGAGGTCAGACATATGGGCTATTTCTTACTCTGTGGTGAGCCTGACGAGCAAATCTTCGCCCCGTTCCTTCCAGGTGCATACATTCATCAACCTGGACCAAAGCAATGGGAGGCCGTCAGACGGCTGGCTGAGGATTTCGGCTGCCGAGTCATCTTTCCTATATATCCTAAAGGCCCTACATATACGTTCAAAGATGCATACCCTCCATTGCTAAGGTTGCTGGAACGTGTAGCATCCGAATCGCCCGACGGCAAGTATCTGCTGATGGGCGATTCAGCTGGAGGCGGCCTTTGCATCGGCCTTGTACTAGCCCTTAGGGATCAAAGCAAAGACTTTATGCCAACGGAGCTGGTATTGTCTTCCCCCTGGACAGACATATCTATGACTACACCCGAGCTTGAAAAGCAGAACCAACAGGTGACTTACACAAAACCCGATTCTGCCTTGCTACATCTGACGGGAGTATTTGCAGGATCCCTGGCTCAATCTCGAAGGACTTCTGGAAGCGTCTCACATGTGGACTGGGTATCAAGCAGAAGAGTTGAAGAACCCATTGGCCAGCCCAGTTTATGGGAACTTCGAGAGGGGGATTCCTAAAATCTCTATGTCTATAGGCACGCGGGAGCTACTTTACTACGATCAATTACGGTTCTGGAATAAGCTGATGGAACAATCGGCGGGAGAATCTTGCGGAAATCTGATTGTCGGAAATGGAATGGTGCATGTATACGCCATCTTGGGGGACATGCCTGAAACGGTAGAGCCCTGGAAGGATATTGCCAAAGCTATAGAGAGATTAGCAGCGTAACTTTGTAGCATTCGAACTGCATCGCTCGTAGGCAAGCCAGCTACAACAAAGCAACTTCATGAGTTTGGGGCCTGTTTGTTGCAATCATTTTTTAATATTAGGTGCTCCACGGGAAATATGTGAAAGAACGGGTGCTAGCTATCTTGCGCCGCTCAGGTGCGGGCTAGTCACAATCTTGTATATATCCTGGATTAAGACGGATGAGTGATAGAACCCCGGAAGTGACTGAATGTCATCTACATACAATCCACTTCCTTCTGCCGCAGACTCTCCCTCCACCATGTTATACCGACGGCCGCCGCAACGTATTTACCCCTGCCGGTTGTGCCTTTTTGGTGGAGCTCCGGTGAATTTAGCCCGCATTGCCACCGCACCGGGCAGGCCGGTTGCATACAAATGTTAGCACCGGTGTCAGGAACGGTCTATGTTGCTGGACTCGTTACGCTGCAAGCTATCTTTCCTTCACACGAATTCATCTAAGGCTGCACTAGATTCATCGTAGCCATGTCCCAAGTCTCCAACTATCCCAAATGGTCAGACCTTCCGCTGGATAAGTCACACCCACCTAACTCCGCCTGGTTTGTGTGGGGTAAAGACGACGAGCTAGGTTGCCTCGTCAGTATCTCTTTCTACTATCTAAAGATGTGAGGTTAGAGCTAACACTACATCTGGTCAGAACCACCTTACGGAAGACGTAGTGAAGGCTGCTTCTAAAGAGATCCAGACCGGCGAGAGAGTTTCCGTAGAGTAAGTCTTTCGCCACCCGCAGTAACTTGTATGATACCACGACTAAAGATTGGACAACCCTCCTGTTAACGTTTCACAGCTGGCCTTTGGATAAACCTGCTGTCCCATTTCTGAATCGCAAGCAATACGAGCATACCATCATCCATAAAGCTCCTCGGACAGTCAACGACGATATCCTACATTTCAATACCCAAAGCTCTTCGCAATGGGACTCCTTCCGTCATTTCGCGTATCAAGAGCAAAAGAAATTCTACAATGGCGTCACAATGGAAGATGTCAAGGGGGAAAAAGCGAATACTCGAAATGGTATTCAAGGTGAGCACTATCGATGCAACACTTGGTTAAACTTGGAAATAACAGAGAACCTGACTATCATCTGACTTTTGAAAAAACAGCCTTCGCGAAAAAGGGCATTGTGGGAAGAGGCGTTCTCATTGACTTTTTCGGATACGCACAGAAGAATGGGAAAGATTACGATCCTCTGTCCGGGTAAGCTAATCAGAATACTGTTCGACACATGCCAAACCAGATAGACTGACGAGTAGATGGTGCACAGCCGACCCATAACCTTGGAGGAAATGAAGGAGTGCCTGGCAGCTCAGGGTACTGAACTTAGAAGTGGAGACATCGTCCTTCTTCGTACCGGATTTGTCGGTGCAGTCTCACGCCTCACACAAGAACAGCAGGTCCAGCTTGCGGCAACAGGTCACGTTCAAGCTGCTGGTGTAAAGCAGGGTGATGACGTCCTCGCATGGTTGTGGGATAGTCAATTCGTGAGTCCCCGCTACAGAAGTTAGCCCAGCTGTCATTTTTCTATTCTCACAAATGCGGTTTGTCTTTTCTAGGCCGCGGTAGGATCAGATACGGTAGCATGGGAATGCGTGCCTGCAGTTACAGGCGAGCTTATGCATCCAAAGATCCTTTCAGGTCTGGGTATGACGCTAGGTAGGTTGCCGATTCAACACGGCCCGCTTGAGACTGCCTCTGACTCGTGTGGTTTTTCAGGAGAATTGTTTGCCTTGGACGATCTTGCTGCTACTTGCGAGCGACTTGGGCGATACACCTTTTTCTTTACGAGTGCTCCGTTGAATGTCCCCGGCGGCGTGGCGAGCCCCCCGAATGGGCTATGTATCTTTTAAGCGTACCCAACTTTTGTCAATCAATATGAAAGGGAATCGGAGTAAAGGCAATAAGGCACGGCGGCAACGGATCGAGCTCCGAAGCAGTAAAGGGGTCAGATACGTCGCACACTTTTGCCAGGGCGTCTGCTTGTATGCACCGCGGCACAGCCCGCTTGGATAACCTGGAACTGCATGGGGTCGTCTCTTTTCTGTGAATCGTCTCTGACAGGCCATGCTTGCTTTTCTAACAAGAGAGACTGCTCAACCAGCCTGTCAGCTAACGATTCGCGTGCCCAAGACCCGACAGTATGACAATCGCCACTGTGGCTTCGAAATTTGATCCATTCAGTGTACTGCACGAATACGACACCGGTAAGCAGACAGTGATACGAGCGCGGATGCGAGTATAGATACCAATCTCTGAGACTTTTATCAAGTTTTCATTGTCGATGACAGCTGGTCCAGTACGTCTCCCTACTCCGAGCGAGATAAGATATTGTCAGCTGACAGAAATCGCTGGTTGCCCTCTAGTGAAGCCACGCTGGGGAGAGACCTGCTTGGCGCTCAAAAACGTAGTCGAGAAGAGCATCAAGTACGATGAAGACGGTATCGATATCTACTTTTTCAATGATTCCGGCGGGAAGAACCTGAAGACTGATGGCGAACTTGATGCAATCTTTCAAAAGGTTAGACCCGAGCGCTGGAAGACAACCCCGACTGCTTCCGCTCTGAAGCGAGTACTGGATCCTTACCTTGTTCAGCTGGAGGTCGCTCACGCTGCCAAGAGACTGAACCCAAAGATGGTGTCCGGGAAGATTAAGCCCCTCAACGTCGTCATCCTTACGGATGGTGTTCCTTTTCCGTGGCCGAGGGAGAATCCTGAAGCGTTCATAGTGGTGAGACTTGAATTTACTCCCAGCTATCTTGTTGAATACGTCCTGACTCATGGTCAATCACGGGTCGTACCGGGCAACAGAGCGCTGCCAAACGACTGGGCGCCATAATAGCGAGTCCTGAGCAAGTCGGCCTGTCCTTTGTACAGATTGGAAACCACAAGGAGGTTCGTCAGAGTCATCGCAAAAGGAAGGAGAACCTTCCGAGGACTAAACTACTCTTCTCAATGAGTAGGCGGCAGAGGCGCTTGACTACTACGATAGCATGCTCACGCGCTATTATGGGATTCGAGACATGGTCGACACAGTACGCGCACCCCCTGGGGTAAGCAGCTGCACCTATTCGCTGTGCATATCCTCCTTTGTTGATCAGGCTTTGCTTTCAGGGCCAAGTAACTTCAGCATTTCTTGAAAAGGCATTGCTTGGTGGAATCGATCGTCATGTAGACCATCAGAGTCTGGTCACTTGGGAAGGCAAAAGGAAGTTCAGAGGGCGCCTGTTTACTCGGAACGCGAACAAGGCCTTTCATCAGCGCCTGGTTACTCCGAACGGCATCCAGGATCTGAACTTTAGGAGACAACGCCGACGTGTGACTTCACGGCGAGGCGGATACCCTCATTCAGCTAGATTTGTGCGTACGGTTCGGTCCTGTGCCCCCCGTCTGGGGCAGGAACAGGAGTTATGTGCGATGCTCCGGCAAGCTCTTTTGGCTTAGTCGGTGCACGTGGTGTGTGTACGCGTATGGACGAACGTTTCTTCTGCACATTGTGCGTATATATGCCTGATTAAAGTGTGCCCGTGTGTATTGTGCAGATCATCACTGCTCTACCATGTCTACACTGTCTCCAGAAACCAAGGGAGGCTCTGACTAGACATCGCACGCTTAACCAGCTCCATGGGGAGTTGCTCTATCACCGTTCTATGTACGCTTTCTTGCTCTATCACCGCCTTTAGGAGAGTGCAGTTCGCTTCTTCATACTTGAACTTCAGTTGGTGTAGTCGAAAGATGCGGAACTCGGACAGAAGGAACGCCTGCTGCCTAACAGTGGAACATGCTCCGTTCTTGTATTGCCGGATCATATACCAGCAAAGCCTCTTGCTAAACCAGGCCAGCAGGTACCTTTGACCTGCATCCACGGCTGTATAAGCTCCAGCATGTTCTGCGTTGGTCTTGCCACGGCGACTGGACGCGCAGAGTGTTGGTGGCACACAGCTACACATCTGCTTCCCGACAACAGAACTGCCAGTGCCGATCTTCCGCTATGTGGTGAGCTCAGTAATGCATGCACGGTCCAACACTGGCTGATGCAGTGTTCCGTGTCTCTAGCCGTCACATTCTCAATGCCCAAGTGTCCATCCGCTCGCCATGCTGCAGACGGTGGTTTGACGTGAGTGTGGAAACAATTGCCCGAAGATCTAGATCCGGGCCATGTGGTTGAAAGGATAGGACAAGCTAAACATGGATATGCCATGAAACCCTCCACAGTGTGCAGAATGTCACAACGAGGCCGCCGACCATGCTCTGGCGAAAACAAACGAGATGGCATTCGCATGTAAAAAGTGCAAGAAGACGTTTAGGAAGGACATGTCTGTTTATGACGATGCGGATGAGTACTGTCCGCATTGCGATAACCACTATGTGCGTGCATGTCGCAGGATATGCAAGGCTTGAACGCATTGCTGGCTAACACCGACATCCTGCTGCCCACACGCGTTCACCAGGTCATCGAAGCCAAGACACCTCAGGCCATGCTGGTAGCGGAAAGCGAGGATTCACGGGTAGATAGCAGGTGCGTGGGGTGTACTCGACGTGTGGGATATATTAGCTGATGCTGGCCTGTTTGCATTACCTGCAGGATGATACGCGATGATCGGGTGGAAGAACACCGTCAGAAAGGGCTGCAGGAGAGCCTGAAGGAGCTGGAGGATTTGATGGCAGAGTCAGTGATGGCAGATCGTCGGTTCCAGGTCCGTGCTGACTGGGTTGAACCACAGCGAGGGCAAGCTTGACCAGTTCCAGCAGCCCGGGTCTGGCGCGCAGCAGGCGTGACCCGCCCAACCAGGACTGCTTTCAATCAGCCTCGAGACCTACAAGACTATCTGGACTTCACTACGTCGAACACACCCGCCAGTGAGGCTGGAATAGACACGGCGAAGCTACATGCCGTCCCCTGCAGGAGCTTTCCGCCGGACCATCGTCTCCAGGCACGTGCCGCTGTGGCGGCTGCTTGCAAGGGAGTGGTGATGGACAAAGGCAGGGCAAAGCACGGCACACTGTGATGGATGCCGTATCCGCCGTGGATGAATGGAGATGGCGGTAGCGTAGACTCCAGCGGGGCTTTAAGTCCGGATGGGCAGAAGAGGGAAATCGATTGATCTGGATGGATGTGCATGCCATGGCTAGATAACTGCAGACGGCATAGATCCGCCGGGAGAGGCAGCCGGGGCTCCGAGTGAATAGGAAGTGATAGCTGTACCTACCGTGATGCGACGAGCACGCCGTCGACGCCCCTTCCTATTGGGCATCCCTTGTCAATGAAAGCCCGCTTTAAAAACCAGGATGTCTGCCCGCCGCATTGCAGCTGCCTTCTCACCTTTCACTGCTCGCAAAGATGAATCGTCGCCCAAAGCTGACGCAAACACGCGCAAAGCTCTAGCGCTGCACGAAGCTCCAGGCGCATCCATTGCACTGCTCTGTCTTCGCACCATCCGCGCCGAGTGCTGCTGCAGACAGCCAAGCGACACGCTCACGGAACAGGGCGCAAGACAGTACGGGCCAGGGCAAGCTGACGTCTGGTACATAGCTGCTCATACCTGTTGAGCCCGTCGAGCCTATCTGACCTACGCCTACCTGCCGCTGGAAGATCTGATCTGCCCGCAAGCACGCTCAGCAGGCAACGTCCAGCAACGCGGGCCACCAGCAAATGGCCACCAGCTCGCCCGCAAAGAGGCCACGATCCCCAGACCACCCTGCAGCTACCTACGCTGGGGCTCCTCCATCCAAGCTCATCCACTCGCCCTCGACCCGCGACTCGTCTGGATCCACAGGCGCCGCCACTGCTGGAGCACCATCCCGCCGCACCTCTGCAGGATCCACCGCACACAGCATGGCCGCAACAACGATGCACCACGCTGAACACGACAGCCAGGCCTATCCGCCGCCCGCCTCGTCCGCCACCCGGATCCACCTGCCGCCGCGAACAATGGCCGGCTCCACGCCTGCGTCGACACATGCACCACATCCGTCAGCACCACTGCCGTCGTCCTCCTCGTCCACCCCGTCCACCTTCCGCATCGCGTCCCATTCTGGGAGCACCACTTCTGGCTTCTCGGGGGGCTCCACCGGATCCTCCTACGACTCCTACGACGGAGGGAGCTACGCCGTGTACACCGACGCCGACGCTGGACCTGCCCTTGCAAGCAGTGCTGGGTCAGCTCACGCACTAGGCGTGCATGTGCAAGGACCAGGGTACGGAGCCTACGCTGCTGCTCGCCCGCTGCCTCAGCACGCCTCGCCAGCTCAGCATCATGCGCCACAGCCTCACACCTCCTCGTCAGGGCACCACTACTACACCCAGCCGTATGGCTATCAAGCCTCGAATCCATCGCAACATCCGCAATATATTTCATCGACGCCATCAGGCACTTTCCACTCTGCTCCTATCGCGCCTGGACCATCATATCCGGGTGCCAGCAGCCATCATGCCCCAGGCCCGACAAGCGGAGCGTATACCGTTGCTCACCCTCACCGTCGCTCCATCGCAGGTCAAAGTGCAGGTGGGTCGAGCTATCATAGTGGAGCGTCGGCCTCTCCTGGCAGTCATCGGCGTTCCGACGATATGATGGATGGCACGTTTACAAGCGGTTCATCCGCACTAGCTGGCTCGGGCGGTCCTCCCTCCTCATCTTCAGCACCCTACTCTACGCCAATCACCGAGTCTGCTCCTTCTCCCGCAGCACATATGACTTCGTCGCAAGGTTGGTCGCAAGCTATCAAACCTTCCGTGCCTGGATCCGCTCATATGGCCCATGCGAACGTCCCTTCCCCAGCGACAGTCAATCCAAATTATGCTGTTTCGACGAATAGGGGGGCAGTATCTGCTGATAGTCCGGTAAACCAGGGATATGCCTCATCAGCACAAAACTACCAAGCTATCGTTGATGAAATCATGAATCAGACGAGGAAGGGTACAGACTATGGGCTTGATCTTGGCGATTTCGAGATGCTTGATACCCTAGGTAGGTCCCTCTTTCTTTCCGAAGGATCCTCATCTCAGGGTGCACAATAACTAACGCTGACCATATTCATCCAGGCACCGGTACTTTTGGAAGAGTGCTACTTGTCCGACTTCAGCCGCGAGCTTCTTCAGCCGCCGGTCTCAATGCAGCAATGCCTCACTACTTTGCGATGAAGGTTCTGTCCAAGGCGGAGGTGGTCCGTCTGAAACAAGTCGAGCATATCAGCTGCGAACGATCCATCCTTGGCGCGGTTGACCATACTGGCATAGTCAACCTCTTCTGCACTTTCCAAGACAGTCTCAACATTTATATGCTCTTGGAGTTTGTCCAAGGTGGAGAGCTATTCTCCCATCTCCGCAGAGCTGTACGGTTCTCTGCGGATGTGACACGCTTCTACGCGGCCAATATCATACTCGTACTAGAGTATTTGCACAATCGAAACCTCATCTATCGGGATTTGAAACCCGAGAACTTGTTACTCGATTCGCATGGTTACCTCAAAGTGACAGATTTCGGATTCGCCAAGTACGTTCCGGACAGAACGTTTACTCTCTGTGGCACGCCGGAATACCTCGCCCCAGAAATCATCAATTCAGCGGGGCATGGGAAAGCAGCAGATTGGTGGGCATTTGGAGTTCTCCTCTTTGAGATGCTGTGCGGATATGTAAGCCGTTTTATATACCTTAAAGCGTCTTCAAACATGCCATCGATTGATCATTGCTTGTTATGTTATTTTGCTAGCCCCCGTTCTTCGACGAGTCACCCTGGGGCATCTACGAGAAAATATTGGCGGGCAACTTCTCCTTTCCTCCACATGTAGATCCAGTAGCTCGAGACCTTATCCGACGGTTGCTCTCTTCCGATAGGAGCAAACGTCTAGGTAACTTGCGAGGCGGAGCAAGCGACGTGAAGAATCATCAATGGTTTGAAGGTGTAGACTGGCTCGCCGTCGAACGAAGAGCGATCCCTGCTCCTATCGTTCCCCGTATCAAATCAACCTCGGACTCTCAAAACTTTGAAAGATACCCCTCAATACCGATCGAAAGTCTCCCGGGCTTGGCGAAGGCGAAAGGTATACATGTCAACGAGGATCTTGATCCTTACGAGCATATGTTTGTGAATTTCTAGGGGATTCCGCGTACGGCCTTGATTTCACTGGCGAGCTTCGTCATATTGTCGGAGCTGGCAGAGATTGATGAGGCCATGGCACCTCAAATGGTCTTTGTTAGTAGCGAAGCAAGCGGTATGCGGTGGGAGCCAGAGGGTCCACAGAGTCTTAGTTTCTTCAAGATTTACTATCCCCGACTTTCAGGCTGTTGGAGACATTCTTTGGGTAGGGATGCATGTCAAGCAGGGGATGCGTAGTAGTCAGATATAGAATACGTAACAGGGTAGTGGATAAGTATGGTCTGTGTAATATCGGGCAGTCTTTCTTACATGGGTCTACCGGTAGTTTGGGTAGTTTGGGTATCGAAAATAGTTGGTAGATCCAATTCCCAAAACAATCCGCCTAAGCTAGCTTGAATAGCATGTTTTGGGTTGGGAATTCTATTGCATGTATAGATAGACTTGAAAGAAGCAGTGCAAAAGCTGCTGCATCAATGCAATGGCAGTATTCCGCTATAGTTGCCACGATCACATCGCCTCTAACGGCTTGCGTATGTAAACTACAAGTCAGGTTCTAACCATTTTCGAATAGCAGCATACCTCACCGCACCATGTCTCGTTCATACGACAGAGGTGCGTTGCTTTTGATGGTTAAACAAGGCGCCTAACTGACCTGTTTCGTGACTGCAGCCTTGACGGTCTTCTCGCCCACGGGGCAGTTGTTCCAGGTGAGCTGGAGCATGCCAGTTGGCAGAACAGCACTGATGTTGAGAGCGCGCCATCAGGTTGAATATGCCATGGAGGCTGTCAAGAAGGGTACCTGTGCTGTATGTTTCCCTCTCACGCGACCTGGCGCTATCAATGCGGTAGCTGTAGCTTACGAGTCCATGCCATTCAATGGATATGCAACACGACAGGTCGGCGTTAAAGGCAAGGATACGGTAGTTTTGGGAGTTGAGAAGAAGTCGCTACTGCAACTGCAAGATCCACGGACCGTCAAGAAGATTGCAATGCTGGATGAGCATGTCTGCTGTGCCTTTGCCGGTGAGCTATACCCAGCACTCATAGCCATGACGGCGTCATTGCGGCTAGCCTAGCTTGAGCAGACCAACTAACCAATATCCATCGACGTGCTTCCCAGGACTCAACGCAGACGCACGAATCCTCATTGATAAAGCGCGCATAGAATGTCAATCACATCGCTTGACCGTCGAAGACCCAGTGACGATCGAATACATTACGCGGCACATTGCTGGTGTTCAGCAGAAATATACGCAATCCGGTGGTGTCAGGCCTTTTGGCGTGGCTACACTGCTCATTGGGTTCGATGCAAATGATCCTACCCCTCGACTGTACCTCACCGAACCGAGTGGTATCTTCTCATCCTGGAAGGTCAGTATCTTTACCGATGTCGATGCTAGTTGAGAACTACGCTGACCTATTCTCCTATGAATGTTGTCTCAAACTGCTCCACATCTCCGATTGCACCACACGCCCCACTCTACATACCCGTCTCTGTTGCCTATCGTACGTTCCCGACCATTTGGTCCTACAGGCAAATGCTATCGGTCGTTCAAGCAAGACAGTGCGCGAGTTCCTCGAAAAGAACTACAAGGACGAAGCCTCCGAGTCGGATACAATCAAGCTCGCAGTCAAGAGTCTGTTGGAAGTCGTGCAGACGGGTGCGAAAAACATTGATTTGGCAGTAATGAGCGGGCATGGACAAGTTAGGGTGAGTAGAACGAACCGTAGCGAACTAAGCTCGCCCTGCTTAATGTACGAGCTAACAATTACTGGTCCGTTGCATCACACAGACGCTCACGCTCAAAGAGATTGAGGATGTCGTAGCTGAAATCGAGAAGGAGAAGGAAGCTGAAGCTGAAAAGAAGAGAAACCGCCTGGCTGCCACACAGGCCAGTCACCAAGCTATGTTAGCGGCATCAGGCTCTTCATAGCTGTAGTAGTCAGACCAAAATTCTTGAAACCGTTCTAACCAAGTGTGTGATTGGAGTAGTATGCTCTTCTGTATCAAGTAGATTCATTGCATCTGAAATGTAGAAGGTGAATCAGTTCAGCGACGTGTCGGGGCTGTACCTTTCGGTTTGGTTCCAGACTGTCTGGTGCGGGAGTTGTCAAGCTCCATTTTATCTGCAACTTGTTCACATCTCGGCGGGCTACCAGCATGCTTGCCGATCGAGAATATACACGGCAGCGAGTATGGGACAAGGCTTTGTATTCCATCAGCACAACTCGGCAAGATGGTACAGTCAAGCATGAGAGGATCCAACCGCCTTCTGGCAAGTCTATCTCAGCGGCAACTGCCATGCACCTGCCAACATGCGAGACTATCGCCTGGACTCCAACGGCGCTGGGCTTCCACACAGCCAGAAAACGCAGGAGCGAGCGAGCAAGGAGAAGCGACAGCATCCACAGCGAACGCGGTGACTCAATGTAAGCAGAGAGACTTGGGCACCTGCATTCACTCCCCCAGCTTCTCGGCTGACAAGCACTTGGACCATCTTTACAGCCTATCCTTTCTCAGACTCGGTCACTTTCCCTACACAGGGTATCCCACCGAAGCGCAAAGACCAAGCCTATTCGGTGATGGATCGCACAAACCAAGCTCTCATCCTACCCACAACAGCGTCATTCCGCAATTTCTTCCGCAAGAACTCGCCCGAGCGTATTCCTACAGGTTCGATAATTTCAGTAGAAACGCACAGCGGCGGATCGACTCCAGCAACGAGCAATTCGACCGCTGCTTTTGCAGGTGTGTTAATGGCCGTCAAGAGGAGACATCAAGGTGTGGATGATGCCTTTGTTGTACGCGCGAATGTGGGTAAGCCCGGCACGGGGACAGAGGTTCGCTTCGATGTCAACAGCCCTTGGATCAAGGACATCAAGGTACTCCAGAGAAACGACAAGTTCCGGTAAGCCCAAACCAAACACTTGACGGTCGGACGTCGGGTAAAGACCTCGTGCTAATACGATACGTTTCCTTTTAGACGAGAAAAGCTTTATTATATCCGACGATCCGACAAGTTCCTTGCGGGTGTGCAAGCTGCAATTCGCAACGCTCAGCCAGACCAAGCTTCCGGCAGCACGTCGACAGCCCCGAAGAAGGGCGGCAAGAAAGGCAAAAAGTAGACAAGTAATCATTGAAAGATACATTGGCTGCCAATGGCTTGCATTAGGACCCTTGTTTCGATGTAAATATTGTGTACAACAAGCCTGAACCGAAATGGGAGCGGCTATGAAAGCGAATGAGGAATATGGAAATCTCGAGGATTGTACACTAGGACAAGCCCCCAAGTTGGTTTGGGTGGGACTTGTTACATAATTCTATACGGTAATCACCGCAAAACGTTTCTAGGAATAGAACCTGGGAAAAGCCAGATTAGCTTGGGCGTAGTCTGGCAGTAGCTGTCAAACTTACTTCTTATTTATAAGCGAAAGCAACAGATTGAGATTACATTTTGCCATGCCACCAAGATTAAGTACTTGTACGCCATTAAACTGCGCTTGTAACTACGGAGATGCAGCGTGTCAGAGATCAATCTCACTGGAGACTATGAATGGAGGACTCACAAGCTCGTCCATGCTAAGCTCGACTGGATCATGACCTCCAGACAAGCCCATCATGCTTGCCTCTACAATAAAGACACCGACTTCATCACTCGAGATTGTCATGCTAATATTGTCATATTGTCGAGGAGAAAAGCCTTCGATGGACAGCAAGATACCTTTATCCGCAAGGCTCTTCGCCGTGTATTTGTAAGAGCCAAACTTGGGTACTTTCCCAGTTCTTGCAAGTTCCCTATTGTGAAAGTATTGAGACGAAAAGGGAATGACAAGACGTCGCTTGCCCTTCTTCTGGATCGTCGTCTTGGTAGAATCGACAAAAGATCTGAATGCAGCAAGTTGCTGTTCCAGATACTTGTGCTTTTCGTCAAGATTGAGAATTGTTCCTTCCATGCTTTGGATTTCACGTTGTCTGACAATCCGCTTGCGGTGCTTGTTGCGGATGTCTTGGGCAATAGCATTGAGGATATCCTGGAAACTGTCCTCTCGCTGAACCCTGCCGTACTTTTCAAGCGCGAGCATGTTTTCCAAGCAGCGAGCTTTGAGCTGGCGGAAAGTGAGGCTATAATACCCAAAGGATGATCAGTATACGCCTAACCTGAAAGCTGGTTCACTGCATTCCGCCGGGAGACCTACTTTCGGACATCGTCAACCGTCGTGCTCAAGAGCGGTGAGTTGTGCTGCCTTCGCTCCGCGTTGGCATGACTGGTGGCCAATTCTTCGTTGATGACCATAAGCCAAGCCTCCTCATGGAAAGGCGTGACTTCATCGATAAGTATGTCCATCAAGCTGCGCCCTGGTTGTACCTTCAACAAGTAGATCACGTAGCGTTTTGTCGCGGAAAAGAGTGCTTTCTCCTCCGATTGAGGGTCATCCATATCTTCAAACTTGCCCTTGAGAGTCATTGCTATTTCACCCGCTCGGGCTTGATCCAGCTCGGCCGAAGCAGGCAAAGGCGCTCCACCTAGCTCTCCAAGCAGGATCCGCAAAGGATCGCGATTAGAGTCTGCTATAGCATCGAGGTTCTGAAGGACCAAAGAGTGCATAGAGTAGATCTCATTTGGCGAGATGTAAATGATCGGCTTATGCGGAAGTGAGTGATCCAGATATTCATCGGCGTTGAATTGCGTTTCCGCATCCGGTACGTCGAGGACGGAGAAGAACCAGGTTCTGAATCGTTCTGATCCATATGACACGTACTCGTTCAGTGGCGAAAGGTATGGATTTTCTTCTGCAAACTGTCGTCCGACAGATACTTGGTTAAGCATCTTGGAGATGGCAGCGAGGTTCTTGCGCTGTGCTGGCCCAACAGTCGAAGCGACAACGTCGAAACCTTCCGGTGCACTGCGTACGCAAGTAAAATCAGCCTGTGATGGATAACCGCCGAGATCGAGATAGCTTACACGATAGCCGGATTGATATAACGGTAGTAAAGGAAATGTCCCACTACCCGGATGAGGGCCTCCTTGCTCTCATTGACGAACTTGATTTCGAGAGCTCTGAAAATTTCCCGTGCAATATACCGCATACCGAAAGGCATTCGAGTGGTCGAAGCGAATATGCCCGACAGGAATCGGTCGGTTTTAGCTCTCAAGAGTTGCAAGTCTGGAGACAATTCCGTAATCAGTTTGGGTTTCAGGATTTTATCACATTGTCAAAAAAGGTGTAACCTACGTCGAATGAAAATCGTTCGTACTTCAGGGTCTTCGAGGGCTTTCTGATGATTGACACCTTCAATGGGTCGCTGACTGACGAGTCCATTCTCCATCTCCTCCTTGGCGATACAGGCGCGATAGATAGCCAAAGGATCAGTTTCCAGATCGAGATCTCCTTCTTCTACAATCTCTCCAACGAGGGGACCAAGCGTATCCTGCAAGAACTTGCGTTCTTTCGTACCGCGACCGTATTGGACGACGAGCTTGATGAAGACAAAATCTCCCTTTACAAACTCCTGCAAACTGGAGATACCCATCACTTCTTCATGAATAGAGCGTTGGAACAGTTTGAGGAGAAGGAACTCTTCCCGATTGTTCTGGGCGTACCCGAAAAGAGTCAACACAACACCTTCGACTGCTTTACGAGCACGATCTCCCATTTCGATCCGCGATAGGCGGAAAAAGAGACGAGCGAGATAATCCGGCTTGGTTTGAAGAAGGTAAAACATTTGCTGATATAGTTCCAGTTTACGCAGGGTCGCTTTATCCATTGAAGCTAGAGCAAAAGGATCTTTGGCAGCAGCAAGAACAGAATTACGCTGTTTGTGACCAAGGGTACCATTCTGTCTTCGGCTTCTTTCAATATCATCTAATGTCATCTTGTTCTTGACGAGAAGAGCGATCTTGATGTCGAGATCAGAAACATCAGCTTCCAGAGCTTGATTTGCTCTGATCTTTGTGATGACTGTCTTTTTCAGTTGTTCAACTTCGATCTCTTCCCGATAATCATTATCATTGTCTGCCAAGAGGTGTATAAAATTCTTGATGGTAGAGATGGGTACATTGGTGCCCTTCATAAGCTGTTGATACGACTCGAGTTGTTGCTTCTTGCGGAAGAGTGCTTGGATCTTTACGACCTTGTTCATGTTGTGATAATAGTGCGCAAGCTTGTAGTACAGGTTCCTTCTAACCACCGCACCTCTAAGCAAGGCTTGCAGTCGTGTAGCCTGTTCATTAGAAGAGTGTAGATGCGTGTACCAAGTCCAGTACCTCTTCCGCGCTATGAAGCCCCTAGTTTGGGCTTGCAATCCAAGTACGTCGGGCAAGACGAATCCGAGCGCTTTAGATTGCTGTTGCTGTCTTTTTCGCATGAGTGCACCTCTAGCGAAAGCCTGTACATTTCCAACCGATCGTACGACTTCGACTTTTGCGACATCTTGAGCGACTTTGGCCTGTGCTTTGCGAGCTAGCACGCCGCGTACGACAGACTGAAAATTGGAAACTTCTTTTTCTGTTGAGCGCAATGTGCGGACCCTGTGAAGTAATGCTCTGCGTGCTAATCTTCCTCGTATTTGAGCTTGCAGCCCCACAACCGACTCGGTACAATCGCTGAGCTCAAAGAGGCGACCATTGTATCGTTCTCTGGCTAGTCTGCCCCGGATGATAGCTTGCAAGCCTGTCATTGAAGTATCATGATGATCCAGTTGTGAGATGCGACTATAGAAAGCCCGTTGGACCAGCACTTTTCTAGCTTGAGCTTGTAATTTTGTCACGAAACGATTGGAAGATTGCAAGACACGTTGTCTTTCGACCATCTTCTGAGCTATCTTGGAATGCGCAAGTTTACCTCTACATTGCGCTTGGAGCGCGACATATGTAAAGGTGGATCGCTGAATCTGATTCTGCTTGTCTTCGAAGCGACGTCGTGTTAGAGTTCCTCTAATGAGAGTTTGCAACTTGACGATAGATGGCTCGGCGGCATGTAGCATTCTCTCACGAACTGAGCGGGAGACATAGAATACAACCAGGTCAGTAGGACATCCAACTAGGTGAAGGGAACTTACATGACAACTCACCGTCATCCTCTGTCTCTTCAGGTTCTTCATTAATCTCCTTTGCTAACTGTTTACCGATATTACCGAAACTAGGCATAGCAACACCAGCAGCATCTAATCCCTTTTGTTTAGCTCGCAATTCCTCATCTGTAAATTCAACTTTACCAAGATGATCGCTAATTCTATCAGCTAGTCCTTTACGAGCTAATAGATGAGATAGTGCGTGTATACAGTAAATTACTTTGGGCAAGTTTTTGGCATCATATAAATCTGTTAATTCGAAACAGAAAATATCGGGTAGTCCGACATGTTGTGTGAATTTAAAGAAATAGTTGATATTGTCCGAATGGCGAAAGCGTGGACGAGGAGCCTGATGGGGTGTACAAGCGGGAAGATTCATTCCAATCATTAGCATCTCGTCGCCCACAAATGCAGTACTGCTGAAAGAAACCTGAAGAATGGGGAGAAGTTCGACTCACTGTAAATATCCTTGGCACGGCTTTTTCTCCCATGAATGCCCTTGCAAGTCTAGCGAGAGCTACACCATTTCTCAAGGCCTCTTCTAACTCTACCACGCTCTTGTTCGATAAACCACTGGGATCATCATCATCTCCCGCTCCAACATCGCCCGAGATCAAGGGACTATTTCCGGGTGTCCATGGAGAACTCAGGTTCATCTCTGGACTAGAGTATTGCTGTTGTAGGATAGAAGGAGATAGTGGGCGATCCGATAAACAAGCTACCAACCATTCCTTTGCTTCCGAGACATGGCATAAGTATTCGTAAGCCTGCAAGCATTGACGTTGGACTTCCATAGCTTTGACAGTAACAGAAGGAAGTGTACCATATTTAGTCTGTGTAGGTTGTCTAGCTAATCTCAATCTTCCATTTAAGCCAGCTACATTATCTGATCCAACTGTAATACCAGGTATGACGATTGCACCTGTTTCTTCTTCTCCAGCATCAGATGCCATACGTCTTCCAGTGCGCGAAGCTGATTTGGGCGTTGAATCGGGCCTTCCTAGTCCCAAGGCATCGGCTGAAGAAGGATCGACAAGACCATCTCCTTGTTCACCATCGTCAAGGCTAGTATCGCTTCTCTCTGAAAGTCGGTCCAAGCCATGCATATTGAGGCGAGTATTGTTTGGGCCAACATATCTGGATCGAGCAGGGGATGCCCGCTCCTCCAGCTCGCCTAGACTATCGTGTCTTGTCCGATTCCGCGTGTTTGGGCTTGAGCTTGTGGACTCGTCCAGAGCGCTTGAACCACCTAGACTAGGTAGCGTCTGCGTCCTTCTATGCATTCTAGAAGAGTTTATTCCTCCACCTCCTCCAGAAACGGTAAATTTCCTTGCCAGTCCAGCCGAAGCAGGCGATTCTCTCCCAGAACCAGCATTCGGGCTGGAAGTAGTAGAAGTGGATGCGGACCCGCGTTCATACCCTTCTTGAACTGCAAACTCTCTAAAATTCCTCAACATACCAACTGAAGAATTGCCCAAATCGTTAACGGAACCCAAATGAGTAGATAATGATTTTGAAGATTTACGGTGTCCTGGAAGGAAGTGATGATTGCTTCCTGTTGATATGGATGATCTCATAATTTCACTTTCCAAGGGTGCCGTATGGGAACTAGCAACAGAAGGTGACGATGTCCTAGCATACGGAGAGTGAGATGGTGGTGGTGGAGATGCGGTGATACTGCGCAGATTGGCTGATGAGCCGTATAGAGGAGGGGAAAGCGGCCTTTGAGCAGTGCTTCCGTATGAGAACGAAGTGGTATTTGCTAGCGAGGCAGGTGAAGAAGGTGTGGAATTGAACCTTTTCGAAGCTACAGAAGGTAACGCCCCTCCATACGAAGACGAAGACGAAGAACTCGGCGTGCCAGTCTGCATCCCGGAACTTGTGACATATTGCAGAGAAGAGGAAGAAGGGGGGAACGGGGCTACATTCTCGCTATCGCTCTTCTGAGTTGAAGTTCTGGTAAGATTGCTCTTCCACGAGCTTGCAGGTGGAGCGGGTTCATATGCCTTTGCTTGACTTGCATTCGACAAGCCAGACGCAGACAAGGGGGAAGAAGTCGACGTGCTGCCAAATGCAGACTTGGTAGGTGAACTCGAGCGATGGGTTCCTCCATGATGCGGAAAAGACGATGGGATAAAGGAGGAAGAGGAGGAGGAAGAAGAAGCAAAGGTTGGCGTTCCGGATCTCGGAGTTGTAGATCCGGAATGGCCGTGACTTGTATGGTTAATGCTGCTGTCGATGCTGCTCGAATGGCTCGGATACTGATGAGGGGCACCACTCCTGGCCCCTCCGAATCTCCCCATGATGTCGTCTACGCTCGATACTGACCCTGATCCAGGCAGGCGGTGGCCAGGTGCCCAGGTTGTCCGCTTCTGCGGCGCGGGATGGGCATGACCGCTAGTTGACGATAGAGCAGGCGTGGTTGCCTTGCTCAATGACTGCACAGATGCGGTGCGGGACAGGTATTTCGACTGGTAGGCGAACATGCCTTTCTCGGGGGGTGCAGCGGTCAGGGGAGCATGTTGGCCGTTCAGTCCAGCCAGGTAGGCCGACGAGGTGTTTGAGCGGGGCAGGCCTGGGGATGAACTGGCCGAGTGCATGCTACTGGCGATGCTGTGAGGCCTGCCGGATCGCAGGTTGAGGCCATGTTCGTCTGGCTGATGGGCATGCGACATTGACGATGCGTGTGTCGATGGAGACGCGGACAGCGCGGGCGTGGCTGCGTCTGGGGGCCAGCGACGGGCAGCGTGGTGGTCGTGGGCGTCCATTGTGGGTGCGCTTGACTAGCTGGTGTATATGCTGCTGTATTCGTGTGTCCGTTGCATCCGTGTGTCCCCTGTTGTTGTGTACGCGACTCCGCGCTGTCGAGCGGATTGAGGGGCACCGCACGCTAGCCTGGCTGCTGCATCGGCGTCTACAGCGTGTGTGTCAGTCTCCTGCTGCTCTCGTGCATGTCGTGCATGTTCTCTGAATCCATCCGCGAAAGGGGCCCGCTCAGCCAGGGGTCGCAAAAGGCGACGCGATCACCGCTGTGCTGTTGATTAGGGCTGGTAGTGGAAGGGTAACTGGATTAACAGGAAGGGTAGCTGGATTAACACGAGGCGCAACTGGATTAACACGAAGGGTATTGGACTAGCAACAAACTGCATGCACTTTACACGCTTAGAACCAGCTGGACTATTCCAACCTGTGTCCTCTCCAGACCCTGCCGCACGCCCTACCCCCATGTCACGTGCTTAACAGCGGCAATCCGGACACACCCAGCTGCGCTGCGATGCGATGCGATGCGATGCAGCAGTATCAACGGCCTGCCCGTTCAATCTGCAGTCAGTCTGTGAAGGCGTTCTCATCTCGTGGCCTACAGCCTCCGTCGATCGTCCAGAGCTCGCCCCATCCGAGGTATCCCTGACCTCTGACTCGGGCTTCTTCTCTTGCCTCCCTCCCTCCACAGCACGCTTCATATTGCATGTTCCTTCGCACTGCACAATGCCGCAGGTCGGCCGTCCGCAGTCTGCCACACCATCGTCCATCGTCATCGTCAGCACCAAGCCAAGCTGCACAGCGAGCTGACATCCTGCAGTGCACAAGATGCTCTCTGTTCGCGTTCGGAGATCCCACATCCGAGCCATCCAGAGCTCTCTTTCGGGACCTAACATGGCGCATCCGAGATGTTGGAGGAGGGGACGAGAGGAATGCAGAGAAATCAGAAGCTTGGGCTTTGGTCGGTCCGAGAGCTAATCTGCTGGTCGATGCATCTCTCCTGGGAAGAGCAAGAGCTGATCCACCGGATTCGAGGAAATGGCCAATCTTGTCCTCGAACGAACACAGCCAACCAATCCAAGAAGCGATTAAAAAAGTGTCATTCAATACGAGATTGGAATCCAACTCTTACCTATCTCAAACCGGGGAATTTACCGACTATACGGCTAGATACTATGGAATTCGCAAGGATGATGAAGATGCTGTGACTCTGCGGGAGCATCTAGGAAAGTATGCAAAGTCCAAAGACATGGCCAAAGAAGAGGAGGAAGAAAAAGAAAAGATCAAGGTCATCGAGGATACCGCTAGCATGCTCAAATTGGACCATCTATTAGATGTACCTCTCATAGCACTCTCAAACGGTCAGACGCGACGCGCTCGGATAGCACGAGCGTTATTGACCAAGCCTGAGGTTTTAGTCCTTGAAGAGCCGTTCAGTAGGTGACAAGGCAAGAACTTACGTGGCACCCCCGGACCAGACTGATTAACAATGACCCGCAGCTGGACTGGATGTCGCTTCGAGAAAGAGCATAGCGGATTTACTGGGAAAGCTGCATGAAGCTCGGTCGCCACGGATCGTACTCGTTCTACGTCCGCAAGATACTGTGCCAAGCTGGATAGATCATATCATTGGAATGGGCAGTCCTACTTTGCAACAGCCGAGTTTTATCGGTTCTGCTGAAGAATGGCGATTGTCGGCTGCAAAGGCACCAAGTACCGCAAAACCTCCCAGAGCTAACCTGAAAAGGGCATGCGATACAGAGCCTGAAATCTTTTCTCTGACAGAGGCGAATGTCAAGTATAATGACAGGCATATACTGAAGGACATTACATGGCAACTCAAAGCAGGGGACAGAGCCGTCCTGACTGGAGCCAACGGTGAGTGCACTTCTTCAGCTGCGGTAAGGACACTACGGATGACAACCCCAACCCATGTGAACGTGAACAGGTTCCGGGAAATCAACTCTGCTATCGCTAATACTGGGAGATCATCCTGCGTCTTACACGCAAGAACTCTCGCTTTTCGGTCAACCCCGTTCGAAGCATTCTGTATATTCGCTCTCTCAACGCATAGGACACTATAGTCCTGAACTCTTCGCCTCCTTTCCCAGACGGCACGGAGATGCCGGTCTATCCCTGTTCGAAGTTATCGGGACAGGATTCGAAAATATCTTTACCTATAGAAAATTATCAGAAGAACAGAAGAACCAGATTGAAACCCTGATCAAGAAATTCGATCCCGAAGAACGGTTCTTGACACATGATACCTTGCACCGAACTCTGTTTGTTGAAGCCGAACCGAGTCTGCAAGCGTTATCGTTGATATTGCGAGCTGCAATCAAGCAGCCTGATTTGCTTGTCCTAGACGAGCCGTTCGCAGGCATGAATCCCGAGCTAGTACAGCAATGCAGGAAATACCTCGACAATGAACTCGAAGATAGACAAACCTTGATTTTTATCAGTCATTATGAGGAAGAGTGGCCTTCGAGTATCGGTAGACGCATGCATTTAGAAGCAGGTATTGGAAAAGTGACGGATATTTGAAGCTACCCCTGATTGTACCAACGGCACGTCGGTGTTCTGATCTTCTCCTGACCCTTGCGGCCAGGAATGTCCGCCACTCGTACTTTCCGCTCTCTGCCTGGTACCAGGTCGAAGCCGTTGTCGTCGAGTACCACATCTGCGTCAAAGCTGAACGTGACACCCTTGACAGGCCTGAACCGCGATCCCGTCAGAACTCGTCAGGCGGAATTGGAATGGTGGAGAGGACCTACTTGTCTGTTCGAACAGTCACAGCGCGATCGCTCTCGTCAAAGGAGAATGTCACTCTGGCATGATTTGGCTTGATGAACCTCAATCTACATAAATGACATGCAGTATGAGCATTTGCTGATTCCACACTTGGCACAATCACATACGGATCAGGCCAGCTGAAGGTTTCGGCTTGTAAATGGTCCTGAAGGTAAAGTCGAGCGATGACTACGACATCTTGCTCAGAAGCTTGGTCCATTTTCAACATGCAAATCTCTGTGCTGCCATTTGGGTGAACTTCGCAGGGCATATGCAAGGTGTCGCTGAAGCCAGTCCCAATCGCCATCGTGCAGATCTCAATTCTTCCAGTGTAGGATTCCAAGCTAGAATTCGCGCTGGTGTTGAAATCTTTTATCAGTGGGGATAAAAGAGTATTCAAAGAATGAAGTTATTCACATCCATAGGTGGAGTTCCGTCTCTTCATTTTGCTTCGCACTGAGCGGATCAGGCTGTGAAACCTTTTTCACCCTCTTCAAGTTGATCGTCAAAGGCTCCAGGACGCGCTTAATCGCATAGTACTGGGACACTATCTGGTATGAGCAAAAGTCGACGCGCGGCAAAACAAACACGGATGGACCTACCGCAAGCTTGGGTCTTCGGTAGAAGTCGATGATAGACCAACTGATCGATGGAGAAACATCGTTGAGTTGCCAGACTAACGCGCCTCCACAGTACCTTTTCCCTGCTCCCTTCCACTCCCTCCGCCATACTTGGTATGCGGTGCTCAAGCAATCAGCCTGCATAAGCTGAGACGCATAGATGTAATCGTCTAGCTCCATTGTATACTTCAGATTCTTGATCATATACTGCGATAGGCGAGTGATACCCCCTGTAGCCTTGTTGTGCTTGTCCAAAACGCGCGATTGCAGGTCATAGTCTCGTTTCCCTGATCCAGTAAAGCCATTGACGGTACGACGGTCTGGCAGAGCGTGCATTCCAAATTCAGACACGAATCTTCCTCCTAGCTTGTCCCAATCTTGGTAGTTCTCCTGAGTACCGTGCCAAACATTCCATTGATGTATGTCTCCTTTCGTTGGGTTGCGTGTATCCCCGCCTGTCTTCCAGGGTGAGCCCGGGTGATATGCAGTGTTGCTGTAGTGTGAAACTATTTCCGGAAGCAACTTTTCGTAGATGTATCTGGCTGGAAATGTGCTATTCAGCCAGTCTTTGGGTCTATTGTTGGACGGATCCCACTCGAGCCTCTCAGCCTCGGCAATCTGGTAGTCTTCATTGCTAAGAGATCCGCAAGTCAGCCTATGTTCATTGCGGTCAAGTGAGATGAACCGGTTCTGCTGAACCTACTTTCCAGCAAACAAAGCGAGACAAGGATGATGTGCCAGACGCTTAACGGTGTGTATAGCTTCTTGTCTGACGTTTTCTCGAAAAGCCGGAAGGTCTGCCGGGTACGCTGCGCACGCAAACATGAAGTCTTGCCAGACTAGTATGCCAAGCTCGTCGCACAGATCGTAAAAATCTTCATGCTCATAGTAGCCCCCTCCCCAGACTCTTATAGCATTCTGTCCCCCTTGCGCGAGCAACGTCAATAACTCCCTATAATCTTCTTTGGTCACTCTGGTTGGGTAAGAGGAGGCAGGGATCCAGTTTGAACCGGCTAAGAATACTGGCTGATCGTTAAAGCGGAAATAAAAGGACATCCCAGATTGTGATTGAAATGGCTCTTGTATCAGCTCAACATGCCTGAAACCGGTACGTTTTTCGACAGTATCTAGCTCAGCCTGATACATCGAGGTCAGAGGAAAGCGAGAGTGTTTGCTGAATCAACGGACATCTTACCTGCGTTGTGTTGTGCGCGTCCCATAACACAAGGCGCACTGTGTACAGACTTTCTTTAGCCCGTCTACCCAGCGTCCATAAACGGACGCTGGGCAATGCAGCGCTGATCTGCAGTCGAGCGATGGGACGGGGACCGTGGGATTGAGTGGGCGTTTGATCACAACCCATAGCTTGGTCGTTGGGGATCGCTTTCACTTCAGAGCTGAAGATACCACTTGAATCTGAATCTCCAAAAGTATATTGCCAATGTTCGTCTTTGCATTCAATTCCCACTTTCAATCGAAGGTCAGGTCTATTAGAGATTAGATCTTGCAGCTCATCCAGCAATAATGGGCCCTCAGGACCGGATATAAGGCAGCTGACCTGGAGAATATTCTTTTTCTCCTTATCCATCAGTGTTTGGATAGCGCTGTCAAATAAGCATCAACTTGTTCAATCCTGCAACCACAAAAAAGAATACAACCAAGTCAGGCGACTTACACGTCCTCCAGGTGATAGATGTAGCTGTGTAGGCGGGGTATACCGATGATCCCGCAGGTTAATAATGTTGGACCCCTAATTCTCTACCGGTTAACATAGACGGTTTTCGGTAGACAGTGGTGACAGACTTCTCACCAGTCCCAGCCATAATGATACTGCGGCTTGCGGACATAAACTCGGCTGGAATCGCCATTCCAACAGGCGCGCTTCCCATGTTGGAGCCTGAGACCACAATCAGCCGTATATCCCTAATCTCCTACAGCAAAGTGTGTGAAGTGAACGCATACTCTAGCTTCCTTCCCTCCCTGAAAGCGCTCATGAAGTAAAACATCAGGACGTTACCGTCGCCCTTCTTTTTCCGAGCGTGCTTTGTTAGGCCGATGCGGTAAGACATGAAGCCGTTTTGACTAGCATGGACCTGATTGTCGTTCAGCCATACTGTAGCGACAGTGTCAAGCCCGTCAACCAGAAGATCTAGCGAATGGCTAGTGTCGAGATCTTCTGGAGTTTTGAACACGCATCGAAATACCCAGTCAGTTTCACCAACCCCTGATGGCAGAGGCAGAGGTCCATTAGCATATTCTATCCCGGGATGGCTTCCTTCGGGTGGTAATCACCTACATTGTACTGCATCCTCGTTGGAATCTAATGCGGGGTCGGGCAGTACGCCAAGGTGCTGTAATAGAAGAAATGGATCGCTGGGCATTGTATGTACATGCATCCAAGTGTCTAGGCGCGGATCCGAGAAGCCTAGGCATTCGGTTGTGCCGGCTGCTTGCACCCCGCACACCCGGGTGCCCTCGAGGTGTGGTTTCCATTGCGAGTAAGTCGTACCATCCGATTTGCGAGCAGCACGCTTGAAATGCCAAGTAGCGGACGACAGGTTCAAGTCCATGTACATACCGCTCTGTGGTGAGAACAGTTTCCGGAAAGAATAGAACCATCAACTAGGCGTATTCCTCGAGTTTGACTCGGCGAAAGACCAATAGAAATAGCCTGCAACCGTATATCAGAGCAAGCGTGTAATACGCCTTGAGTTTGACTGGGGGAAAGACCAATGATGTTAGCCTACGACCCAATATCAGAGCAAGCGCAGCCGCAGGCCTAGAGCATATGGATACAAGCCAACCGCGAGAGCCAGCCATAGCAACGGGCAACACCTTCACCACATACTCCTTGGGTGTCGACGCACAAATCAAGCACTGACAAACAGCTAGACACAAACAGACGCGATGATCAATACGATGACGATTCCGTTCTGGACAACCTGCGCTCGGCCCTATCAGCCTCTACTACGCTAGTTTGAGTTCGATTCCAATTTGGTGATGACGCCTAGGATCTGGCTAGAAGACGCAATCCGGCCGCTGCGCGAGGAACCAGGAAAGTGGAGGAGCACGCGAAGCGTCCTGTGATAGAGTCTTCTCTGCTACCGTGTGCCTTCACCCGGTGGCTTCATCACCGACGAACAAACTTTCAAGCTCCAAGCTTGAAAGCAGGGATTGGAGTTGCCCACTTGCTTGCAACGGTCTCTAAGTACGTTTATCGAACGAGTTGATGGAACTTCACCGGGCTCAACGTGATAGGCCTTGGCATCTCTCTCGTGATAGCGATAGCGTTCGGATCTAGATCGTAGTTTTCGTTGTTAAGGTCGATACGTAGTTTCTTCTTCCGGACGGACACATGCATATCTGTTCCTTCTGAGTTAGGACGGCAACTCGCTGTCTTACAGTGTCTTGAGGCAATTTACAACCCTTTCTTGGAGATCCTTCGTTTCTGAGAATATCGAAATATGCAATGTGACATTCGTTGATTGCCAACATTACGATTGAACCTTTGCAAGCGTGGGTTTCTATTACGTGAAGAAACGTGGACATGCACTATAGAAGGCAGATGTCGTGTTCATGCGGTGATGCTGGTCATGCCGCTTGTTCGGTTGAGTATTTCGTTTGGCGGTCATGCAGCTCACGCTTATGTATGTGCATGTGAGTGCATAAGCACGTAGGAAAGCTGCCCTTAGGCGGCCATGTCCCAGCATGGTATGCCTGAGGCGAAGGTCTGCACCGTCCTTTGATTTTCTGCGGGCGCCTTGGCTGTAGTTCTCGGTCGGCAGCCAAACACCCCCTTAGAGCTACCATCAGGGCATAGTATAGAGAGACCAGAGTATTCGAGGCATGCTCTTGCAGCTGTAGAAGGGAGTGCTGGAATGCACTGCGGCAGTCCAGCCTACACAGCGGTGAAAACATCGGAGTACTCGCGATTCATGCATCGATCTCCCTCACCTTCCCTCTTGAAGCATAGGATCTTTTTGCACTCGCCTTTGGAGAGATGAGGTGAGCCGGTGCTTGCCGCCTTCGCTGTAGCCGCTTGTTCGCGTCGAGACTGGAGGTGATACCAACCAGCAGTACCAATGTATGAGCAAGACCTTCGGACTCGCAAAAAGGGCATCGATTGAGGCGGGCTACCTTGTCAAGTCTAGTCGTGCCAGAGCAATAGCCTTGAACTTGGCCCTCCCAGTGCGGATGCGGAGCCATTGCGAGCTGGAGAATGCGTCACACAATTCGGATGTCATAGACCAAGGCTGTGGAAGGTAACAGTAACCGTACCGGACTCCTGCTGTCTTAGAGATGTCGCACATTATTGACAGATGTCCGCTGTGCTTGGGTCTGAGCCGCCGGTCATTTGCATGTCGAAAGTAACGCTGTTCTGCCCCGAAGCATTTGTCCTTCCTTGCTCGCTGAAGAACGAGAACAAGGTAAGCTTGCCTCAATAGGCTGGGTTGAGAATATGTTAGCTAGCATCCGAAAAGCCACTGCCAAGAAGAGGGGGTGGTGGACAACCATCTCATCGGGCTTTTACTGTCGGTCGTGGATGCGGAATTGAGTGAAGACAGCTTCGACGCGAGCGTTAGCACCGACTGCTTCAGCACGTTTAACCTGGCATTGTTGTTACGTCTGCTGTGGCCTCTGTGTTGATTGATGTTGTTCCTTGCCGCATGCTCTTCGCTGATAGCATTCAGCGCATCTGCACACCTGCCGTGCGTAGCCCAGTGAATGCCAGCCAAGTAGCCTCTTAGGCGGGACTGCACACGAGAGCCGACGTTACTTGGCCCTTTCCGTAATGCTTAGCGTGATTACTCGTGCCGTCCGTCATTCCGACTTGTGCTTATGTGGTCGGCAGATGAGGAAGAGCGCCGCTCTCACAGCCGCGACAGCCGGGCTGCCTTTCCACCCATCGGCTGGCTCCACAAATCACCGGCTTGTCATATCGATATCCCGAATACATAATATGCAAGACAGACCTTTCAATCCAGATATACTGACAACTAAACGCGACTTTCCTCAAATGCAGAGCACATCCGGTGTTTTCCTTCATTACCGTAGCTGGACCACCCGGACGAGATGGGCGGGATTGCCTCAAATAACAATCTTCCATAGAGGAAGTACATTAGATCTGACGTCCAAGCATCTATCGTAATGCCGAACTATGCCTGCTTTGCTTACTTACACTGGTCTCAATCTGAACCCGCGCCGGGTAAAGTGATGGCAGGCACCCGGGATCACAAGACTGGCGGTATCATAAGAGAAGTATCCTGGCAGTCACACATTCTATCGCTTCATCTCCCGACAGTAGAGACTGTACTGCTATCCCACGCCCTCGATTGTTCAGGTCTGCGTTATGCGAAGTCCGCAATCCCGCCGATTCCGTCCTGCGGAAGTGAACCTCCAGAGAATGTGCGACGAAAATGCAAGAGGTATGTAAATTTCCTAAGAGTCTTAACAGTCCAGGGCCAATTCGCTTGGAAGACTGCAGTCAGCCAGTCGACTAGTCGAAACTCATATTTGGCGTCTGATGACGAATATTTCCCCAGGTCAAGCCTGAATATATAAATCAAAAAAAAAACTACTGACTTGCTCGCCTCAAGTGCCTGTCTATGTCTGGCCGGCCGAATTCGCGTGCCATCCAAGCATCTGGTGATTAGCCTAGCGGCCTAAGAGGCCGTCAGGGGCAATCGTAGCGGAAATAAGTGAGCTGAAAAGCCGAAATCTGCCTGGCCTAATGCACCATTATAGTCGATGCTTGGCTACTCTAATACTCATGTAAAGCTTTAGTCCCCGGACTAAAGCCTAGGCTGCGGTATATAAGAGGTAACGATTACGATTACGACTGGCCTCAAGTCCTAGCTCAACAAAACCGGCAGTTCGAATCCGGCAAGCATCAAAAGAAAAACAAATTCAAGACTTCAACACTTCAACCTCAGTTTTTGTTTGTATTCCCTTTGTGTCTCAGTGGGGCGAAGTTGCCCCGCAGTCCTTTTTGGCCGGCCGAAGACTACTGGAGCCCCTGATTCCTTTGTGCTCAAGTACCGCAGGCAGAGCACACGATGTTCTCGTACCTTGAGTTTTAACCTATTCATATACAGTCATCCTCTACAACTGCGCATCTCCATTGCACACGCACGCACCGCCGTCTCCTGAAGCCACGCGCATCATGTCCTCGTCACAGACGGCAAGCAAGGCTGATCACTGCAAGGCGGAGCCAAGTACGTCTAGCGAGCTATCAAGTGCAACTGTAAGTGGCCATCAGCAGCTGCAATCATACGTGAGGTTCTGCCTGAGGCTCAGGCGACTCGCTATCGCAGCCGCGCTCAACGGTCTAGCCGTCAAGCATTGTCCCTGCGAAGCGAACGCGAAAACAAGCAGCAGCGTCTCCACTACGGTCGCCAAGACAGCTTGTGGTGCAGATATGGCCAGGAACGTTGAGAAACTGCCGCCCCTCCCAGCTATCGCCCCTGATCTAGCGCATGTAATTTACGCCGAGTACGAGACCAAAGTAGCACGCCAGCGCCGATGAGCGACGTCCACGCCAGAATTCGTCACCGGCCGCAAAACATGGCAACGACAACAACTCGTATGCCGAGGAGCTGTCTATCCACAAGCTTCCAACAGAACTTTACCGAACAATACATGAGCGCTGCCACCCAGACGGCTTGCGAAGCTGCGTATTGAGCCGCTTCGACGGCCTGCCTGTTGTGCCCTACAAGCAAATCATGCCAAGAGAACGCAACAAAATATGGAGTTACTTGAACCCGATGCTCGAACTTCCTTACCCGGGCCGGAAGAGGGCAGCAGTGAGTTGCTTATCACCTTTGCGGCAGATGTCGAGTATTCATCGCTGCCGTGAGAAACATATTGCATAATGCTTCGGTGAAAGACCAGGTTGCGCTCACTTGCCTACCGCTAGTTTGCAATAGTCATCAAGGCGCCCATCGATCTGACTTTCGTATACATGGACTGCGCATTCTGCAGGCACAAAGTTGAAGAGCATCGGGTATTGCATGTGAGGAATTCAAAGGCCGTCTACGTAAATTTAGGTGTGCCAGGTTTTTTTAGCAACTTGCGCGATCCCGCCAAGTTCGTAAGTTGTGGGGCTGACATATCTGCCCAGCGAACGCTTAGGAACTACACTTGTTCGTTCCCAATTGTGGGCAGATAGTCCTCATTACAGGTTCCAGCGGAAGCTTGACACGAACTCCTGGGCAAACGGTAAAGGAGATCAAGCGTTACCAGGATGTCTTAGACTTTTGTACCTCCTCATAGCTAGCCATGGCTAGTTTGAAGTCCAGGCTGATGGTCTTGCCAACTAGCAGGAGCTCAGTTTGGAGTGAAATGTATTCTATTTTAATCCAGTTGGAGGCCATATAAGCAGATGCATAACGTTGCTTCTTGAGAAAGCTGAAGCTACGAGGTGCTGACAAGCGAGAACTGTACCGCAGCCCTCTACACCTGGCCCTGTATCCAAGCATATGAAGCTGCTCTTCTTAGCGGGTCTAGAGGGACGACCCCAAGGCGGAACAAAGTCGAATATGACCCTCATTGGATCGGGCGGCATGGTAGGCGCGGCTGCGCAACGTGCATCGAGATTAGAACGCCGCAAGGCTTATATGGAGCTAGCCCACGATAAGACGTGGCCGCCATGATATCGGTTGTAAGCGAAGGGATGCGGCGGCGTCGCTGGCATTTCGCGTAGATGATCGGGCTTGGAAGTAGGACAACCTGCTCATTGCACCGGTTGCATCAAGCCCACACGCATCCATACGCTATTTCGTCATGGCTAATCCTGGTGGCTCAGCTTACTCCTTCTCGCTAACCACCTTCAGTCCTAGCGGTGCGTCCTCCCAAGACTGGGTCACACCTGGCAGCCCGATTACGAGGCCGCTTCAAGGCACCCGCAGCTGACACCGTATTGCCCGCGTATACAGGCAAGCTTGGGCAGATAGAACATGCTTTAGCCGCGTGTACAGCTGGTGAGTGAGGAGCATCATCATGACATTGTCGTATCTAAACGGCTTTGTGGTCTTGTTTCATCGATCAGGTGCCGCGTCACTTGGTATTAAAGGTCAGCTCCGTCAATGTCCTCTGAGTCTACGTGCTAATATGTTCCACTATACATTCAGCTACGAATGGCATCGTCATCGCAACGGAAAAGAAAGCAGCCTCTCCGCTCATGGACGACAGTATGATTGAAAAGGTCTCATTGATATGCCCGAACATCGGGATGGTGTACTCCGGGATGGGACCAGACTATCGCGTGCTAGTAGCAAAAGCAAGGAAGTCAGCGCAAGCATACTGGAAGATTTATGGGGAATACCCGTCAACCCGAGTGTTAGTGCAGGAAATCGCGACTGTCATGCAAGACGCCACGCAATCTGGTGGTGTCAGACCTTTCGGAGTTTCGCTCCTGGTAGCCGGATGGGATGAGAAAGCTGGACCGACACTCTTCCAGATTGACCCCTCCGGGTCATTCTGGGCCTGGAAGGCTACCGCTATAGGCAAGAATCATGTCAATGCGAAGACATTCCTGGAAAAGCGATACTATGACGATATTACCCTGGAAGATGCCATGTAAGCGACTCGTTCAGGAGAATGTGTTGCCATGTCCCTCTTTCTGACCGTTTCCCGAATTCTTGCTTGAAGCCACACTGCCCTTCTAACCCTCAAAGAAGGCTTCGAAGGCCAAATGACGGAAAAGACCATCGAAATTGGTGTGATAGGTATCGGCGCCCAAGTCTCAGCGGGAGGTGCGGCGCAGCCTAGCCCGGATGGCAAGAAGGCTGCTGGTCTGACTTTCCGCAAGCTGTCCGAAGCCGATGTTCGTGATTACCTCAGTCTTTAGTTGTGGAGTTGCTCCCTGTAATGAAGCCCAGTAAGGGGCAAATGTAGGATTATCATGCGCAATGCAAGACGTACAGGAATTCTGCTGCCTCCGTCGTCGCCCTCGCACAAGGCGACCGGTGCTTTTGGGTACCTAGATGTTAAAAGTTCATTACATCGCTTGCTCCCCTAGCAACAGTAATGATACATGCCGTGCTATGCAGGATATGCTCTACTCGAGCATCAATATGATGAGGATGAGTATAGGATTACAGCAGTCAATCTTTGTGGGCTACACATACTTAATTAGTCTTGTTTAAACTATCTTCGCTGCTTATTTGGGTTTTTTGTTTAGCTGCCTCCTCCTTCCGCCGTATAGCTAGATCTATCATTTTCTGCAATGCGGCATTTGGCACCGGCTTCGTAAGAACACTGTGGACTGAACGTCAACAACTCTGCTTTGGCAAGAAAGCTTTGATAAAATAACTGACAAATCGACACCCGCTCCTTCGAACTCTTCTTGATCTTCCTTCAGTGCATTTCCGGTAACACCTACCACAAGATCAGTTCGATTATGCTTTCTCAATTCGGCAACCATTTGAGGACCAGTCATTATCGGCATAGAATTGTCACAGAAGACGCAGTCATATATAGCGGGCGGCCTTGCTTCTTTGCCGGCTCCTGTCATCTCTTCGCTTCCGAGGAGAAGATCAAGCGCCGCCTGGCCGTTTTCTGCTTGATACGTTACGACTGAGCGGTCCTTGGCTAGTCTTGGTATAGTCTGTGGGTAGCATGTCAGCTAATGGAAAGTAAGTTCCGGCGCCGCAGATACGCACTCTCGTCATGAGTAAACGAGTCAAAGGATCGTCATCTATAACCAAGATATGCAACGGACTCGGTCGTTCGGGTGTTGTGGTTATGGTCGGCACAGCTCCCTGTACGCTGGATACGGGGTCCACTGTAGAGTCGACCGCTGCGCTGTGGCCTTCTGTAGGCTTCTCACTTCCACTAGCTGCAACCGGTACATCTTCGACATCCTCGTCTAGCCTCGGACCAAAGTCGCTCCGCTGGCTCATTCGCGAGTACGACGACTCTGTGTGTGTGTACGAAATTGTGGCGGGTGGCACCGGCCGCATGGGCACTGCTAGCCCGTCCGCAGTCAGGTACTTGGGCATATCGATCATCAAAGAAGCAGCCGCTGGCGGTTCGAAGTGTTTCGTGGCATCGAGTGATCCACCTTGCTGAATCCGCTGGTCGACGGCCGGCTTGCCCTATAGCGTCGTATGGTTAAGCAAAGTCATGTGCAAGTATGATCCAACTTACAATTACGAAAGGCAATTCGACCCAAAAGCAACTGCCTTCACCCCTTCGGCTGCGCACTCCGAGCCTGCCGCCGCTCAGCTGCACGATAGAGCGAACGAGCGCAAGTCCCACTGTATGGAAAAGCGATCAAACGATTATACCGAGCTATGTCAGAATGTGAGTGACCTACAGCCTGTGCCTTTCCCTCCTTGTTTCTTGCCTATTTCGGTCTGAACGTAAGCACTGAAGAGCTTCCCACTTTCCATGTCTTTCGGCCTTATACCGACACCTGTATCTTGAACTTCGATTCTCACTACCATTAGCTCATTTTGACTGTAGTTGCCGTACGGGCTTTGGCCTCCAACCTCCAGGGAGGGTCGTCTACCATTGTCCTGGACCTTTTCGGATAACCCACCCAGTACACCTTTCGAAAGCGTAGACTGCTTGGATTTTAGGAGACCAGGCGTTGCCGACAGCCCTCGGCGAGTGGCGATGATCTCGGTCTGCGAGCTTGACGATCGCTGCTGTAACGCGCTCAATGCGGGACGAGATGTAGTATCGGATGTAGCTTCATGCGGATAAATAAGTTTAGTCGTGACTGCGTAAGTGCAACGGCCACCATCAGCCAGTCAATCATTCATTCACCCTGGAGATAGCCCAGCAAAACTATCTCACTAGTGATGGTTCCTCCTTCTGCCGCTGAAGGAGAGAAAAAAAAGAGATTAGATAGTCGATAATTCACATTATCATGCACACTCACTGAATTTGCATGCATTACTTGCCACATTCGTAACAATCTGCCGCAACCTCATCTCATCTCCGATAACTAGGGCAGGAATATCTTTGGAGGCTAGAGTCTTGGACCCTTGCGTACAGAGGACGGCGGCAGCATTACGAGCTGTTTGGTCTATCCGGTTATCGAGGTTGACTTGCAGGTCTAGATTCTTAGCAGTTGTCGCTACTCGCAATGCGCCGAGCATAGATTTAAGTGCTGCATGAAAGCTGGAATACATGTATTGAGTCAAATCCTCCGCTTTTTCAATGTGACCGACTTACTCGAAACTAGAAGGGACATGTTCTAGGCGGCCAGACTCCATTCTAGGTTTGTTTTTGCCAAAATGGACCTGAAACTTTAGCAGAGGTCCATAGCGCACGATGCAGTCAACGCACCTAGAGAAATCCAGGACATCATTCAACACCTGTGACATCATTCTTAATGAACCTTGTAAGGCAGTAAACTCGATGTCGCAGTCCTTTGCAGCCGCACTTTTGAATACATCCATTGATTCTAAAGTTTGCAGAGCCAGCAGGGCAGTGTTAAGAGGCACACGTACTTCATGGAATATATAGCTAACGAATCGTCTTTTCGAGTTGTTCGATTTACGCTCAGCTATCTGAGCCTTTTGCGTGGCCTTGTATTGAATTTTCAGTTGTTCCCTAAGAACGCTTATTCGACGGTCCATGCTTTCTCGTATATATGATAGAATCATGAATATCCAAATGAAAACAATACTTTATATGGAATGACTTGTTAGCTTTCACTAATTCGTAACAAAGAAAGCAGTCTTGAACTTACAAATTTACGAGATTTCGAATGAACTTGTCCATGAGCGGTAGGATGAGTACTGAGACTAGGACGATATACGCCACCGTACCGAGGAAGATGAACAAACGTTTCGCGCCCAAAGCGAAAAGCGCGAGTATGGGCAGCCCGACCGCATAGTAGCCCCTGGTGATAGGACCATCAGTACGGACATGACAACCCTGGCGTTGAGACAAGGCTATTTACTGTCCAACAAAGTCCATACCACCGCAAGTGTTATTATTTGTATAGAAACCGCTGATTGAAGCGGGCAATATTAGGCAGGCCCGAGTAAAGATGCCTGTAGCATGACTAACGCACCAGACATATTGATTGATCACTTGGGTTAGACTCCAGAAGTAGACGTTGGTCACGATCCAAAGTTGCCAAAGAAGATTGAAGCGGCGGGGAACGTTGAAAGCTACCAAAAAGGGAGTAGGTACCGTCAAGATCGGCGCAACCGCAAAGTACAGGATCTTGTCATAAAGGTTAGGTTTAGGCGTAAGAGCGACGTAAAGGATCCAATTGAGGACAAGGTAACATGAGGAGACAAGACATAAGAGTTTTCCGTTCCACCATTGTTCCTTCTGAAAGCTATCTTCTCGGTCGGGTTCTCGAAAGCTCAAATCGAAAAAGTTGTGTATAACTGGCCAGATTCTCCATCGCAATACTCCCCAACAGCCGAGTCCGTGCCGCTGATATAAACTTTCAGTTCGTTCTGATCGTTCGGCGTTCGTGGCATGGTTGGTTACATCGGAAGTATCGTCTTGCTGGTGAGCCCCGTCAATGGGGTATTCTACCCTGAAGAGATCATTGTCTACGACTGTCGCGTCCACCTCCCCATCGTCTGCCTCTGCTTTTTCATTGTTTATTCTATCACCGTCATCCTGTGACCGCCTTGCATCGCTGTGAACGGATCTGGAACCGGTCCGCGAACATCTTTTCTTTCGCAGATGGTATCCGGGGAAGGATGGACCAGCTTGGGAGGCATTTTCTGAGGCATCATCATTGTATGAACCCGTCAAGGAAGCGCTGGGAGTAGAGCCTGATTCACACAATGAAGAAGAAGCACGAATATAAGTATTCTTTAAAGCTTGTCGGAAATGCGGCACGTGCTCATGCCGCCATGATCGATTCGCGACTTTCTATTTTATATAGAGCATGTAGAAACAGCACTCACCAGCAGCCAGCCTACGAGATACTCTGACCCAAGTTACTCTCAATCTCTGTTTGTTGCTCGCAAACTTTAGTTGCTGTCCTGCAGTCGCAGGCAGAGGCAGTTCTGAATCCAAGTTCGCCTGGCGAGCTCTTGCGGCTTGGTGCTGCCTCGCACTTCCTGGCAAGTCATCGTCATCAGCGGGCAGGCTGATCGTTCTTCCTACTCTGGAAGCGGTCCCTCGACGTGTGTCTGCTTGCGTCTGTATCGAACTTGTTCGCTTGCCTAGCGGAAATGGCATCTCTCCCGTGTCTTAAAGTAGCACCGTAGCTCAGCTCCAAGCCCTCTACGAGCTTTCGACGGGGATCACACTACTCCTGGTGTGGCACTCCATTCAGTGTGATATTGATGTAGCTGCTTCCTGCTCAGGACCTACATCAATAGCTGCTGTGTTGCTCTATGCGCCACATCTGCTTCTTACTTGGTAACCGAAGCGACTTTCTCAGTGATAAGTAGGTGTGTACTGTATAATGAGGCTTGTTCTGCAGAATGGGACGGGTGCGACACTCGCAAGCAGCATGACAGCCATCCATTGCCAAAGGTGCCTCGCCTGTACCTAATATTAAATGACTGGCGCACCGTTTCCATCCGCCTCAGAGACCAATCGACCAGATAATTAAGGACGTGGTGCGGGGGGAGGGGGGGCATAGCTTCCCCCTCGGATGCAACCAGGGCTTCTCCATTCACGGTGCTTCGAGCTTGTGTTGCGGTATCTTAACGTTGTCTACAAACGGTCAAGGCCTTGTCGATGCTCACGAATCAGACCAACTTCTGCATATCGCATCGCTCAACATCACTCAACGCGGCTCCATCGGCGCCTCGGTCGGACCAGTCATTGTACTAAGAGCAATTCGCGCTGACTGACTCCACAGAAATAAAGGATCGCTGTTTCCATAGTATGCGTCGCTCCACTGACAATTACCTGACTCGCCTCGTTACTCCTACCACTACAAATTTGGCAGCTTACAGGAGACCTTCTGTGGAGTCGGTGCAGATTGAGCCGCTCACCTCTTCGGACGGTGTGCGCAAACATCAGCATGACAGATGCAGGCTTTGGCGGGAAAGCGAAAGAACTCGTGTATCCCATTATCCGTCATGTCTTGCTCGTGCAGTAACACTCAGTCTATGCGCCACTTAAGACTATGTGGGTTCTAATTAGTGGGAACCTGAACTTGCATGCTGTCTATTACATGCAGTCAGGTAATTGCATACCCGAACTGGCCTGCAGCTCCACCTCATACCAACCCTAATATCACAACCTAAGTACTTCCCTTGACGATGAGATGGGTGTGACTACCCTTCTCGACGGGAACTGTGGGCGAGGTTCGCCATGCTGATTAAAGCGATAGGTTACTAGCTGTTAAGAAAGGCCAAGAGGATGTCCATGTAGAGTTAGTCCTGTGCATAGCTGTGGCCTGGTCGGGGATATTAGTGATAACAACCACCAGGGACCAGGCGGGATAGCGGTGCATCAATTCGAGAATAATGATTGCCCTCTGGGGTGACGGCCTATTGTAGGACATGCTCTACAATACGATCGCTGTAAGAGCCGCCGGGGCGTGTAGGCTTGGGCAAAACTCGGTCATGGAGATTGCCGTAATAGAACAGGATGGCAGAATTTTCGGTCAGCGTATGCTGAGAAGATACTAGAATGGGAAGCGGCCGCAACCGGAAGAATCTCGCAGCAGCACCGTTTGCACCAGATGATAACGTCCCCTACAGCAACCAGGTGTAATACCATCAGCCTGGACATCATCCTACTACTGGCGAATTCCTCGCTCTCCACCTCCCCAATTTATTCCATTTTCTCCGATCACCTCCTGCACAATCGCATCAAGCTGCCCTGGCCGAGCCTTCCTCGCAGAGTCGGGCTGGACGGAGGCGATCGGCGGATCTGAAGGTGGCCCGGCCAGAGGAGACTTTCCTTGGACCGTACACCACCAATCCCAAAGCCTAGGACGTGAGTGAGACTGCACAGTGGCTGCACACGCACTGCATACTGATCCGCTGGACATCCGCAGTATCTCAAGATGTGAGTTGGAGCTGGGTGCGGTTGGATGGGCGAGCGAGCGAGCGAGGCGAGAGCAGCAGCCAGGGCAAAGATAGCAAACATCGGCAGCATCTGCCAACGCAGAGCAGCAGCGTGGTCTTGCAGCAGCTACAGCCATCAGCG
Source organism: Cystobasidium pallidum (assembly GCA_001599955.1). Classification (NCBI taxonomy): domain Eukaryota; kingdom Fungi; phylum Basidiomycota; class Cystobasidiomycetes; order Cystobasidiales; family Cystobasidiaceae; genus Cystobasidium; species Cystobasidium pallidum. The sequence continues at coordinate 98,567 of BCIL01000007.1, forward strand.
CTTTAAAGATGTGGGATACACGAAGATCGCATGCTCGCTCGCTCGCTCCCGCCGTCCGACGGCAGTAGCTTCATGCTCTGCTGGACATCCGCTGATTCAGTGATTCGACATGCAGGGCTGTAGGCAAGAACAAGAGATTGAGTAAGGGAAAGAAGGGAATCAAGAAGGCAAAGGTGGGATAGATGCAGCTCAAGGAGATGGCAGTGCGGATGTTGACGATGCACCCGCCGTCTATTGCAGGTCGACCCCTTCTCCCGCAAGGACTGGTACGACATCAAGGCTCCTTCAGTTTTCGACAACAGAAATGCCGGAAAGACCCTCGTCAACAGATCGCAGGGACTGAGTGCGTCTGCATCTTCGCATATTCTTGCATCAAGTTACGCAGGCAGTGCTAATCCAATCTGTTTTTCTTCACCAGAGAATGCCAACGACGCTCTCAAGGGCCGAGTTCTCGAGCTCTCTCTCGCTGACTTGAACCGCGACGAGGAACAATCATTCCGCAAGGTCAAGCTCCGCGTCGATGACGTCCAAGGCAAGAACTGCTTGACATCCTTCTTCGGAATGGACTTCACCTCCGACAAGCTACGCTCTCTCGTCCGAAAGTGGCAGACACTCATCGAGGCCCACCTCGATGTCCGAACCACCGATGGCTACCTCATCCGCCTTTTCGCTATCGGATTCACAAAGCGCAGACCGAACCAGGTCAAGAAGACGACTTATGCCAAGGCTTCGCAAGTCCGCGCTATCAGACAAAAGATGTTCGAGATCATGAACAAGGAGTCCAACGGTTGCGACTTGAAGCAGCTTGTACAGGTTGGTCTGCAGTTCTAGTATGTCAGTTGGTTTGTGTCCCCCTCTGATGGTTTTTCTTTGCTTCTCGCAGAAATTGATCCCCGAGGTTATGGGCAAGGAAATCGAGAAGGCCGTCCAGGGAATCTACCCCCTACAAAACGTCTATATCCGCAAAGTTAAGATCCTCAAGTCACCCAAGATTGATCTCGGCAAGCTCCTCGAGAGCCACGGCGAGACCGGCACAGACGACACAGGCGCCAAGGTTGGATCAGGAGAGTTCAAGGAGCCCACGCCTCTGGCGCAAGTGTAAAAACTTAATCGAAGGACAGTACATCGAAGGGCATCGCTCATAATACCCCGACGTGTTCTGTTTAGTGCTTTCGGTTTTTTTTGGATCACGCTTCTTCACTTGTACTCCGCAATCCACGCTTGTCGTCCAATGTGTTCAGGGAACCTCTGTTCTTGTTTGCTGAGAGCCGCTCACTGAATAGAGCGCTAAATCTACTGAGGTTCTTTCCGTACACTGATCGTTGTCCTAATATCATGTATGTGAGCCATCACGAGCCTGCTTGTCATCTCATCACGGCCTCGTCAGTCGCCTTGTTCAACATTTGAATGGACAATGCGGTCTATGCCCGCAATGACATGCATTTCCTGGTAGTTCATCTCAGCTCGCCTAACCATACAACAACTTGACATCTTTTAGACTTTTACATGTCCTCGAGAGCGCTTCGGCCGCATCTGCTATGTGCGCAGGATTGGTGTCACCCACATCCTCGCATAGATAGGCAAGGTGGCGCGAAAGCTTCTTGACAGCCTCCTCGAGACTCGACACAGGGTTGTCAGTTATATTGGATCTCGAGCTTCCGCTCCCTATGGTTTCAGGCTCTTTAGGATGCAGGGATTTGGTCAGGTTGTCGCTTTGTAGACTTCCGATCTGACGAGCAGGCGTAGTAACCGTCGGCTTAACACTTGTTCCTCCGGTCTGCATAGGTGACCGCCGGTCAGTCGACATGGGTAGTAAGCTGATAAGTAGATTAACGTAAAAACTTACTGCGATTAAGCGTGACTTGCCCTTCCTGTCTGTGCTCGCATTGCCGAAACCCATAACTCTAGAAGTATCCAGCTGAGATGTAGGCGGTTGAGTTGAGAAACGTCGTTTCTTGGCTGCCGCGGTATGTATGATTTGGTCGGCATTGTCACCTTCCTGTCGTTTTGAAGGGGCACCCATGGCAGCAGAGGTTGACGGTCTACTGCCTGTGACAGCAGCCATAAAATCTTCGTACGCTTGCAAGTCACCTTCTCTAACGTAGTCTCCCTGACAGATAACGCAATATCGGCGAGGGTCGAGAAGCTTTGTAACCGGTGCGTTGTCTTCGCCATCCTTCTTTGCAAGCTTTACAGGTGGTCTTCGCATCAGAGGTACCGAATGGCAAGACTCGTTTGAGCATTCTTCGCCCAGCAACGTCCAACCTTGAAGCATTTTCTGCGCTAGCTGAGCCGATGCACGATCCGTTTGTGCTCTCCTGGCGCTCTGAACCTGAGGGTCCAGTATGGCCGAGACAGATGGCAAAGGCGGCGGGCTCGCCAGTCGAGAGTGAGGAGTCGGTGGTGTGTTGGGTAGAGTATCGCGCCCTTCTTGAAAATCGTACAGATGTTCATCAGGAGCAGCATCTTCGCCTGTTCCACTCGACGTGGGTGAACTGACGCGAGTCTGATCATTCAGTTCGGACGACAGGCTGGTAGCAAGTGGTTCCACGAGCCCTTGACGCGGTAACCCAACCTTCTCGCCGCCATCGCATCTGCACATTCGAAAGGTGGGGCCATAGCCATTTAGCATGCATAAATGGTAGATAGCTCCCTCGCTTGTAGCCGATCGGTCAGCTACACACCTTGCACAGAAACTCTCTTTGCCGTCTTTGCTAACCATAAGAGGACAGCCTGGACAGTATTCACGCTGGCATTCTTCAGCAGACATCGTCTAACAAGCAGTATTAGTCCAGTTGGCCGTGTATTTGAGCTTTACCGATTAGCTTACCCAGCCTGCAAGATATGCCATCAGGATATTGTCATGTATACATGCGAACTGGATGTTTGGCCACTCACCTTGCAGCAGCGCTGCACCGAGGACCTTCGAAGCATACTCTGATGCCATGTTGTAAAGGAGTTGCCTGCGCCTCGTTTATGAAGATAGTCCTTCTCCGGGTGTTTAGATTGGTGTTGTCCCGAAGGGCATGCGGCAGGCCGAGCGATCTTTCCTCTGCTGCCACATGTGTATGGGGTTTCATTACTCCCGTCACGATTATCTGGGTCAGAACCACCAGCAATGCGATGGCTGGGACTTGGGACACTCGTTCCTGTTCTGGTCTACCTACTATGCGTCCTACTGCCACTTCAACGCCACGGCGGCGTCGAGGCGGAAATGATGTCGACAGCAAAAAAGCAAGAGTTACGGTCAGCAACCATTCAGGTGGCTTCGGCTGTGAGATGCCTCAAGACTGATTGCAGTTGAACATCCAACCATTCAGTCAACTCACGAAAGATCTATGGTATCATGCATTCGATTCTTGTAAGGCTGACTATCGCGGTACCACGGCAAAGACACGTACTAGTGGCAGGTTATCCTGACCGCACCGTGGAAGGAAACGTTCTTGCTGACTATTTTTATCCCTTCTGACCTGGAAAGATATGAAGCATGCCTATCCAGCAGACGAGCTAAAACCGCTTTCATGTACTGGTTTAAGTAAGGGACTAAGCGCTCCGTGACCGCTGGGTGGATGCAGAGGATTTGCGAAGGCAGTGAGAGAGCAGTCCTTCAGTTCTTCCTTCCTTCTAGACCTCTTCTCCCCGAAACGGTCTCTGCATGGCACAGCGGGTAAATCTATGGACCTTTTCTTACCAACTACTGTATAAACAGGTCGAGACGGTACATTGGACGAACACGAAATCAACGACGTTATGGGTGGGTATTCCCTCACCCTTATAGACTCTCTGAGCAGCTTTGTAGTCCTCGGAGACAAGGAAGGCTTCGAAAAGGCTGTCAAGATCGTCATAGACAATGTCACTTTCGACATAGACGCGAGAGTCCAGGTGTTCGAGGTGACTATACGGGTTCTCGGCGGTTTGGTAGGTCGTTCGTTCCACCTACATTTGTAAGACCCCGGCCAACTCCCCCTCCACAGCTTTCAGCCCATATATATGCCTCGAATCCTAAACACGGCTTCACCATCTCATGGTATACCGACGAACTACTGCATCTCGCACACGACCTTGGCCGTCGACTCCTGCCTGCCTTTCAGCACTCGCTGACTGGCCTCCCGTGGGCGAGAGTCAACCTTCGACATGGCCTCTCCCGCCATGAAAATATGGAAACCTGCTCTGCCGGAGCAGGGAGTCTCCTTCTCGAATTTGCGACACTCAGTCGCCTAACTGATGATCCAATCTTCGAGGTATGTTAAGTTCTTATACACCTGTCTGCTGTCTTTACGAGTAACACCTCCGCAGCAACTAGCAAAGAGAGCACTATTTTCGCTCTGGAATAGGCGGTCTGATATTTCTTTGCTAGGCAATACATTGAATGTGGTGAGTCGGGGTCGATTTTCACTCGATCATATTCTGACATGATCTGATACGCTCGATTTGCAGCAAACTGGGGTATGACTTATACGACATCTATGCAATAGCCAAGGAATGTACTTTAACGCTATTTTCCCCGGCGTAGCACTGGCTTTCTCCCACGGCGTCGATCGGTGCCGGCATTGACTCCTTTTACGAGTACTTAGCAAAGGCGTATATTCTTTTTGGCGATGATGAGTATTATCGCGTCTGGTCCGAGGCATATGCTGCAGTCATGAAGTATATGCGGTCGAATGATGGCTTCTGGGTATGTTGGGATAATTCGAACAGGATGTGTCACGATGCTGATGCATTGTTCTGCATCTACCTGGGCAGTATCGAAGCGTCAATATGCAAAGCGGCCAAGTTGCAAATGTCAATGTTGACTCACTCTCCGCCTTCTTCCCTGGCGTGCAAGCGATGATGGGTGATATCGAGGCGTGAGTCGTCTTGCTCCATAACGTGGCTATATCAATTAGCTGAGCGGCAACCCGTCGCTCAAGTGCGATCAAATCACACGCAATGTAGGCCTTCATCCTCCTAAATTACATTTGCTTGGCTACAGAAGCTGACTCGCGCCCCAGCTATGCTTTCCTTTGGGAGAAGCATGCGGGATCGCCCGAGATTTTCAATACGCAAAGCCGCCTTGCCGAGTCGCTGGCTTGGCCACTCCGTCCAGAACTCGTAGAGTCAACCTATATCCTGTATCGAGCTACAAAGGACGATTCATACCTGTCTTTTGGTGAACGTGTTATATACGACATCGCGAATCGCACAAAGGTCTCCTGCGGACTGGCTGCCATCGAGAACATCGAGAACGGCGCTCAACAAGATCGTATGCACAGCTTTGTACTTGCTGAAACCCTGCCTGTAAGGGCCGACTCTCACCTATCGAATGCGTCTAACTGACTCACACACGACCAAGTATCTATATCTCCTGTTTGACGACCATAATCCAATCAATCACGGCTCAAGTAATAGTGTTTTCACTACTGAAGGCCATTTGCTTTCCCTCGATAAGGAGCAGCTGACAAAACCACCACCTTCCCGCAAGGGAGAAAGCCAGGTCTGCGTAAAATATGACCCCATGTCAAGCGCTGGCCGAAATTCCAGCATGACGCGGAGTGCCTTGCAAACTGGCGTACCGTATAGGCGCGACATGGAATACGCTCGTAGTCTAACGGCAAAAGGCATCAATGCCACGCGGGCCTTAGAGACAGGGATCTGGGATGCCGAAAGCTTTTGCGAGGCACCTTCCGTTGAAGTAAGCTGTAGTTTACTGCACTTCCAATAAAGTTTTCAAGGCCTGACCTGTATCGTGTAGGACTACACCTTGACCCTGCTGTTCGCAGCGGATAATGCATTGGAGGACATGTTACCTAACGCCCATAAGGTTCAGCCTCTACCAGATCAAAACGCTTTCCTAGTGCGGAGCATACAAGGTTTACGATTACAGATCACTCGAAGATTAGATGAGCGAGGCGGTTACGACATAACAAAGATAGGCCACCATCGAATCCCTTCGAGCTGTACTGTCATGCTGTCAGATCCCGCTGTCATGCTTGCCCTCCGCCCTGACTACTTCGCAAAAGCTGCGGGTCAAGCTGTCATCGACGCTTCTGCCGTAGTCGACCTAAACTTCGTCACATCCGCGACATCCCTCTCTATCAAGGGCGCCAAGGCGGCATTTGGCCCCGGCATCGACGCCGCACCCAGCAGTATCCTACCCATGGCACTCTTCGATTTAAGTTCTACCAATAATGCGCAAGCTTGTGAGCTTGTGCATGCGCCCCGGGATCAATTAGGCAGATATGCTTTGATAGTACGACGCGGGGTATGCACCTTTGTGCACAAGATGCGCAACGCAGTGATAGCTGGTGCTACAGCTGTTATCGTTTTGAGTGACGAAGATGAACTGTTGATGCCTTCATCGGATCCACTGGAGCTCGTAGGAATAGCACAGCCTATTCCCTTGGTGCTCCTGCCAAAGACGGAGAGCGACAAGCTGCTCTGGGCGCTGAAAACTTCAGGAGGTGAAGCTATGCTAGAATCAGTACGGTTGAGCAGTGATGCCGCTCCTCGAATAGACAACGATGACCTCGCAAGAACACCTGTGGTCGTCAATGGTCATCTGCTGGTTAACTGTAAACTTGTCCGTCCATAAATGCAGTCCGCTTTGTAGAAATGCCTTATCCGTACATGTACTCTACATACCCCCAAATTGTAATAGTATTGACAACAGAGCAACTTCGAATGCCTCATTGCCGGATCGCCACATAATTCCTGTTACACTGCTTTCGCCGCCTGTTTGTCGGCCTGAAAGCAACCCATATCATATTCAGCCACAATCTCGTGCGGAATTGCCGGCCGCACTCACCTCCAGTGGCTTGTCGTCCACTAAATCAGGCAAAGGTTCGTTGATATCGTCGCGAAGATACGAAGGAATGGCTTCGTCATTGCCTGACACAGATTCGAAAGCTAGCTCGTCTTCGAGAGCGTCCAGCTCTGCACGAAGTGTCAGCGTCACATCTCGGCAATGTAGATGCTTGGCAAACTGACCAGCTTGCAGATCTGCCTCATCCAGCTCTTCTGGCACGCCATATGTCCGAGACATGCTTTCTTGCACCTCGTTAGCTGCTTCCATCAGGTCCTCCATCTCATAATGTAGCGATTCGATCTTGTCCACATCTAGCTTGCCATACTGTTTCTTCATTTCCTTATTAGCCGTCTTCATCGCATCAACGGTAGCCATGGTGTTCCGTAAGTTCTCCGTCGTCATTGCCGCCTGTTCCATGTTAAAGGTCTGTTGCTGCAGCTGTTCCATTTGAGATTCGTAGCTGAATTTCGCGCGTTAGTATGTGAATAAACCAAGGTCAGAGAAAGCTGCAATCACTTCTTCTTCTGCTTCAGTACACGCAGTGCACGCTCTTGTACGGCAGCCTGTGTTAGTAGGTTGATCGGGCCAGCGCGACACAAACGCCAGCGTGCATGTTCGAGACCATCAGCATTTTCGGCCATCTAGTACGTCACGATGCACGCACCTTCCCTGGGCCACCCTTCATACGTTTCAGCTGATCCCTGTATCTCGCCAGTTCGCCATCCAGCTTCTTGACCTTGACCTGGATGCCGTCTATCCGGCTGTCCGTCGCACTGATAGCATCTTGAAGTGAGGGTTTCGGCTTTGAAGAGCTGGAATTGCCGAACAAGCGGTTCATCTTTAAAGGCTTGGCTTAGCTTGGGTTGCAAGTTGCTCGAGGAGAGAACACAGATCCTTTCAGTCGATACCGCTTGCCCTTCTGCGAACTTACGCCACCACCAAGCTGGACGACCGACCCAAGGACCCGACAACACTACAGAGCGCTGCGATCAAGATGGGCGAATTGGAGCCTGCTGAGCCTTTCAACCTCGATGTAGTACTGCGCGCACTAAGATGGACCGTCCTCTCTCCAAGTTTCGCAATGATGACCGTGGCTATCGCCTATATGTTTCAGGTACATACTGGATGCTATATGTTGATCTACCTGATCAGCAAGCACTATGAAGCGACCAAGTGCGGATGCGGTAGTTGAGGTCTACTCGGCCTCTGCTTGCGTTCATGCTGTACATCTGGAAGCCTTTAGGCACCACTGCTCATCGTGCTAGCGAAAGCTACCGGAAATCAAGGAAAGCTTACTCGTAGACTGATTACCACACACTTTAATTGCAGAAGGTACCCTCTACCGGCAATGATATGCGCAACGCCGTTATCTATTTTGGAGTCTGCTGCTCCATCTGGTTCTTACAGTGGTCGAGTCGAGTTTGGGCGAGTCGCTCATGGGAATACGGGTTGTCGGGCCTCCTTGCTACGAATCGCATACAATGGAGCTCCCAAGTTGCTGTCGTGACTGGAGGTAGGTTAGCTTCCTTTAAAACCGAATGGGGACCAACAACTATTATACTACCAGGTGGGCAAGGTCTAGGCAAGGCTTTCACGTCTGTGCTACGCACGAAAGGAGTACCGGTTGCTGTTCTGGACAGAAACGTACCTCCAAAATCCGAATGGGAAGATGGCGTTCATTACTATCAGTGTGATGTCTCTGATTTCAATCAAGTTTCGGAAGCGGCCCAGAAAATAGAGAGAGAGGTACCATTTGACCCATGCTGCAGATTCCGAAAGAAAATGGTTCCCTAACATAGTCTATTGCATCAGGTTGGAACACCCACTATCCTAATCAACAATGCGGGGGTGGTATCCGGTCGCCCTTTGCTGGAGCTGACCGAGGCGGAAATCAGAAGGTAAGCAACGCTTCTATGTTAATGTTTGCCTTAGAGACTCAAACATTCTACAATAGAACATTCGATGTCAACACGCTTGCTTCTTTCTGGACATTGAAATCCTTCCTTCCTGGTCTGCTCGCGAAAGGTACCGGACATGTAGTCAATATTTCCTCCATCTTAGGCACAATGGGCGTGGCTGGCTGCAGTAAGCTTGGCGCAAGCCTGGTCCCGCAGCATGCAGATCTGACACCCTCCATCTTAGCCGACTACTGCGCATCTAAGTTTGCGGTTGTTGGAATGCACGATGCTCTGAAAGCAGAAGTTACGAAGCAGTCAGTCACCCACAACTGACTTACTTCGCATGTTCCAGTCCTTGCTGAGCGCCGAATCCCTAGACACCCTGAAGCCCGCATCCATTTCACATTGGTCCTCCCTTCACACATTCGTACTAGTCTGTTTGCTGGCCTCAAGCCTTTCTCCCCATTGAACAAATTTCTTCTGCCAATGCTTGAACCTCACGAGGTCGCACTGCGCGTGATAAGCCAGATAGAGCTCCAACAAACTGGTGAATTGAATTTGCCAGCTCTCGTCAATATCACTTGGATATGGAGGGGAATACCAAGCTTTGGGCGAGATTTCCTAAATTGGGTACGTTCGAACAGGGCAAGGTGCTGCAGGAACCGATTGCGCTAATAGACAGAAACCCGTGTCCTGTATAGATTTCCGAAGCAAACGACAGCATGAGTCAGTTCCACTCGAAGAAGCCCGCAAAGGAAGCATCTAAAGCGTAGACTTATAGTGTGATGTTGATCGCGTGAGCTTTGTCAAACCCATCTTTCGTGAAGTTGCTATAGAGATACACCTAGAGAAATACGGACCACCAGTAGGTTACTTAAAGATTCAGGCGTCCTGCTTAACGAACAGTCATGTCAGAAACAATGTATAACCGCCTTAACCTGAACTGCGAAATCTGAATCTAGCCATATGAGAGATTGTATCCCCTCATCACGATTGAAGCGAGTGTTCTTTACACTGACGGACTCCTGCCTCAAGCCGCTGATGTAGGTGGGACGGTGCTAACGACGAGCAGACACGCCTTGAATCCTGTGAGGCAATGAACATCCTTGGTGTATATCAATCGGGACTGCGTGGTAGGCCCGGATTTCATCCGAAAGTGTACTGAGGGGACGGTCAGCCGACCAACGTAGCTGCGACGATAGGTTTAGGAGGCAATTTAAGTTTGCACGACGTTAGAGTGATCAGTGGTATTTCGGGACGAAGTTCACATCAACGGAAGGAGATTAATTGCCAGCAACCTAACAGCCGCAATTGCCTGGAAGCATATCGATGCCATTGAGGGCTACCGAATTGTCCGCTGAGGGGAAACCAGAAGATACATGGGAGCCCAGATATCAGATACTACTCGCCATTTAGGCTGTACCAGGCATTATTGAGGGGACATCCAGAAGCCAAGGGCGCTTACGCGGATACAAGCGTTGCAAGCGCAAAAGAGAAGCCATTGTTGAGCGACCAGCCGCTGTGCTGTACTGGAGTAGCAAGCCATGCATTCGTCGCCTGGCTATCCGCAATGCAGATCCGAGCAGCATATAGCCCTTCACGTATCGGTGGCTGATCGTGCATCAGGAGCACACATGGCTGTAGGAAGAGCCGCTGGTAGCAGCGGCGCCGCAGTGATGCATGCCACACTAGACCGCATCTTGCTCGTTATCCGCATGCGTCCAGTGGAGGTCGGGCATGGTCACACCCTTGAACCATTCTCCAGCGCCGGGTTTCTCGATTGCCTTTTTGCCTGCGTGCCCTGGTGCAATGCACACGCACTGCCTGTGGACCTTTACCAACGCAACAGTCGCCCGCATCTCCATCTAGCTAATCGCCATGTTTCGTAACAGTGAGTGTGGTCAGGCGGGGCGCTACCGTTTCCCGCTGCATTATCGGCGGGCTGTCGTGCTCTGTAGACAATCGACGAGCTGACGACGACAATCCGCTATGCCACTGGAAATGCGATGCATCGACTGCAGCATACGATGGCGAGTGAGTTCATGCTGCATCTTGCTGACTGTGAGTCTGGTTCGCTGATCGCGCTTGATGCTCGCACAGCAATACCACCTTCTCGCCCCAGGGCAGACTGCATCAAGTCGAGTACGCAATGGAAGCCGTGAAGCAAGGATCAGCAGCAGTCGGCCTGAGAAGCAAGACGCATGTCGTGCTCTTGACCTTGAAGGTGCGTTCTCTTTATGATATCTCCCTCTATATCAGTCGGCAAGCTCAGGCATGACTCCTACTATGTGGACGCGCTTCGTCATTGCATACAACCGCGATGTGGTACATCTATTGCAACCATTAGCGATCAACCGGAGAACTTGCAAGCTACCAAAAGAAGCTCATTCGCATCGACGACCACATTGGCGTTGCTATCGCCGGGCTAACCTCGGATGCGCGTGTGCTAAGGTGAGAGTTGCAGACCGCTTCCGTATGGTTGCAGCAAGCGAAGAAATAATTGTACAGGACTTGTTAAACTGACTGTAACCAAACTCCCTCATGTTATGCTTCCTGTCACACTATTGTGTTTGGGTCTGTCTCATTCCAGTGACTTCATGAGGCAACAAGCTATGTCATCCAAAATGATCTATGCAAGACCTATTCCAGTGAATCGAGCGGTCAATGCGATTTCAGACAGTACGTTGAGCATCCGCCTTGAGAGCTATGGAGAGTCTCTTTCTAATGATGCTGTGTACCTTCTTTCTGGCTTTAGAGGCACAATATAATACGCAAATGTATGGAAGACGGCCTTACGGTGTTGGCTTTCTGGTCGCGGGATACGATGTGTGTGGTGTCTCGATCGTTATTTGGGGGACAGGATGTTGACGTAGTGTTCTGTCCATAGGAGACTGGCCCACACCTGTTTGAATTCTCGCCCTCCGGAGTGACTTACGAATACTATGCCATGGCCATCGGTGCACGAAGTCAAAGTGCAAAGACGTACCTGGAGAGGCATTTTGAGGAGTTTGCGGATTGTGAGTCTCCATCGTCCTATCCACCTCATCCCGGGGGTGGCGCTGAGATTTGTACCCATCCATTTTCATTCACTACAGCATCACTCGACGAGCTAATTATGCACGGTCTCAATGCGCTGCGAGACACTCTTCAACAAGACAAGGAACTGAGTACGCTAAATACCTCCATCGCAACTGTCGGACCAGCTTCTATATCGGCCATTCTCTCGCAATCTCTCGCCGCTCAAGCACCTCCCAAGCCATCACTGGACAGCACAACATCTACAACTTCCAACAGCGATGCATCGTCTCTCTTCACACCTATCAAGAGTATACAAGCGACTTCTGGATCAAGCGAAACTTTCCTGTCTGATAGGTTCACCATCATCGAAGGCGATGCTCTGCAGACCTATTTGGAAAGAATGCCAGTGAGAGAGGGTGCGGCACCAGCCGGAATCCCGGATGATGAACCCCTAGAAGCCGGTGCCCATGCGCCGACAGAAGGCACAACTCTACCTGGAAGCGACAATGTTGCAGATGGCGGATCGGGCAATATGGAAACTGATCCTTGAATGCCATCGGGCATTTGTTGCGATCATTTCTCGTAGAGCGGAAGGAGCCAATGAGCTGTAGTGTTTAGTGCGGGTTGATTCACGTGTATCATTTTCTAATCAAAGCTGGATTGGCCGGCTCTGATGCTGGTGCACCGCAAAAAGAGCTCACGACAAACAATAGAATCTCATGCATGCACATGCTTCATGATTGTTTGCGATGGTGATACATTATCTTCACTCAAGATCACGCTCCCATGCTGGCCCTGTGTTACTGAAATTGAACCACACTGCACTGTAGCGTCCGCAAGTTCAATAAAACAATTTCACCTGTTTTGGCAAACGTTGGCACTAATATGACTCTGCTTCCTACGCCATCCCCCCTATCACTGCTCACCAGCCTGGAGCCGTAAGCAGGCTGGTTGCCAATGAAATAGACGTCTGGTGTTCTGGTGAGGATAAAAGGATCGCGATCGTGAAAAGGATAGCAGAATAATGTATCCGGAGCTGTTGGTGCCATGTGTGCCCATTCGAGGGTAGAACACGCCATGCTGAGCCTATCGTCTGACTCTAGGTATTTAAAGATATCATCGATATTCTGTCCCGATGTACCTAGGAAGCTCTTATCTCCGGCTTCGAACCATGTTGGGTTCGTGATCAGGTTGAACCCCTCAAAAGATGTTGCGTGCGGTAGGAGTGCGTGATGCAAAGGTTGTTGAGGTAAGGTGGTTCCTGCTGGATCCTTCTCCCCACACATGATATCCACATCGACGCTCGGCAGAATTTCCGAAAGGAAATTATCCAATTGTGCGGTAGGAGCATCAGAGTAATTTGAAGTATCGTAGCCGTACGTCTTACGTGGCTTCTTATCCTTTTCAGTAGTTATTGGCGCATCGGTTGATCCCGTCTTTATGGGTTGACACATGCTATTGCCTGCTATCACTAGGCGAATTACTCTTGAAGCCCGTGACCGTTCCTGGGACAATCAAGCATCATCGTTTTAAGTTAGTCTGTGACCGTGGAAATGTTCAATATGCAAGCGATCTACCTTTGGTCCGCCGACTTCGCCTAATAACCATTCTGCCAGTAAACCGACTCTATAGTCTGAAGCTTGTTCGTTCGTCCCGAGTTCAAAGCCAGACGCAAAAGCCACGAATGTATCATCATCCTTTTCTATTTCATCGCTCGATTGACTTTCCGTTTCCTTTGCTTTCCCATTCTTGTTTCGTGTTACAGATGAAGAGGGTTGAGGTGGCATTCCTGCGAAACAAATGTCTACTACTTCGAAATCGCCTGACGCATTCTCTGCACCTAAAACAGCCGCGATGACGCCTGAAAGGTAGACAGACAAACGTGTCAGTTGTAGGTATTCATGTGGTACTTTGCTGAATCTTGCCTCACCTGTGACGAGAGGATATTTTCTATCTTCTATAATTTGCCCCACCAACCTGACCCGTCCCGATTCGTCTTCCAGCATAACCTCGTCATCATCCGATAGAAACTTCGCACGGGGAGGTGGTGCTGCAATATATTGCTGGGTGTGAGGAAGGGAAGCCTATCAGCTAATGGCCAAGACCTTTGCGCACTTTCCTGAAAACCGGGCTTACTTCTCTCGCTAGCTCTTCCAAAATATTCGGCTTCAATCTCATTTCCATGTATATCGTACCAATAACATAGCTTAAAGATCCTTGTCGTATATCTAATACTCGTTGCGATTTCTGATTTTGTGATGCCTGCTTTGAGACTGATAGGTATTAAATGGTCGCCGCGATCACGTCGCGAACAGTCGCGTAAGATGAACAATTGCACCAAGGGAAGGCAGGGAAGAGGCAGACAGGCGGTGGATAGATTAGTTTGTAGACCCAATAGTGGACTCGTCTCAACAAGCTTAGACGCACCGACGCTGCTCCAGCGCTTCTCTGCATTGTCGCGTACCACATTCTTGAGTGCCATCAAACGGTTATAATACACGGAAGCATACTGGTTCCTGAAAGCACCATTGCCTGCACCAGCAGCTGAGCTTTTTTGGATCTTGAAAGTACTGCTCAGAGGCTCGAGAGGATCGTATGTCCCTGAAGCTCGGGTGAGTGGTCTCGCGGATGTGGATGCTTCAGGCTGGCTAGAATAAGCACAGTAGATGCGGAGTGTCAGGAAAGCACGGCTTGCACTGGAAGCGCGCCATATCTACAGGTATGCTACTCACTCGACCTCCATCGTCGCAGACCACTCGCAATTGCCCGCTAATGTTCAAAAACGCTAGTCTGCGTTTAGTAGTGTGGCGAAAAGAAGAAGAAGACACAACTTCAAACAGCCGGGCTTCTTGGACCATTAACTCCACAGCAACGACCGGCAAAATCTCCTACACGGTCCCGATGGGCAATCTGACAAACTAGTGAAGAAGTATGCCTGTGGTGCGGGATGCTTGTCCAGATATTGACACTGTCAATTGCTGGTGTGACCGCCTGGTGGTGTCTACAACAGAGAAAGGGACCCAAACGCTACATAGAAGATGAAGTAGTCGTCATTGTAGGCGCTTCCTCTGGTGTAGGTCTCGAAACAGCGAAACTTTTCGCAAAGTCATGGCAAGAAACACCTCGCCGTAGACTGCACATCGTTGCTCGACGCCCCGAAATCCACCCTATCAAGGATGAAATTGTGGCTGCTACCGGTTGCAAGCATGTTGAAGCGCATGTCGCAGATGCGTGTTCAGTGGATGATATCGCTACTCTAGCTCGAAACTTGCATCACAGCTGCGGAAAGGTAGACACTCTGATATTCTGGTAAGATTTCGCGTCAAGGCGAGGTCTTGCGAAAGTCCGCGCTGAGTTTTCATGCAGCGCAGGAGCTCTCACCACACGCAGCTTTGTCGATTTGACGCGTTCACCTGAATCGGTTGTCGGGCAGAATGAACACGATACTGGGGTGGCAGACCCCTCTCATCCGGCGCGGCGGAGCCACACCGTGACAGCAGTACTTCAAGCCTCATATAATGCGAATGTACTCTCGTGCATAAATACAGTCGATAACCTCATTCCGCTGTTAAAGCTATCATCACAGCCCCGCATTGCGGTGCTCTCTTCAGTGGCTGCGGAGATACCTGCTCCGACTCGAAGCATCTATGCAGCTCACAAAGCTGCGTTGTCGATGTTCCTCCGCTGTTTAAGAATCGAGTTAGACAGTGTTGCCGTGGGCAAAGGGTCAGGTGGTCCTTGTCAGGGTATCGGTATCAGCATCATACACCCTGCAAGCATAAAGACAGGATTGAGGGGAAAGTCACTTGATGCCCGCAGTGGCTCAATGGATGAACCAAAAGCTGCTACACATGTGGAAGAGCACGAGAAAAGTGCTATGGACGCAGCATATGTAGCAAAGCAGGTCAAGAAGGCGGTAGACTTGGAAATTGATGAGATGTGGCTACCTAGTTTATATTGGTGGGTCTCGAAAGTCGGGATGGTCATAGTACCCGGGTTCATTGCACGGAAGGCCAAGAAGAAGTACAACTGGTCCGTGTCAGAGATCTAGTCAAACGAGTCTGAGGTTATATATCTGTATAAAAATCGAAGAACCTGTAAATGACATGACTTGGTGATCTGCATTTTCCGGACGTCCAGAACACCCGATCGAAATCATGCTGCTGGGTGTCCAGCATGTCTAGCGGAGACGAATTCAGGTGGATCTCTTGCCTTTGCTTCTATCGGATCCTTACGAGCACAGCTCTCTAGCATTGAACAGCTCACTTTCTGTCAATCAACGAAACAGCGCTCTCAACATGCAGCGAGTCTTTCAAACCGGCATGGATGCCTGTGACGCGCTCGGCGTCCAGACTGCATGGTTCTTCCTAGCCATAGGTGGGGCAAAGCAGAGAACCCATTTCTGCCAAATCGGATACTTACAGCTGGACCGTCAGGGTTCCTTGTTGGACCCCTTGCCCTCCTGTTTAGCGCCGTTCAAGATCCCACTATTCTCACCAGCTTGAAGCGTAGCCAGAGTGCTGCCTTCGCATTGTAGGTTAAGCGATGAAATCGAATATGGTTCAGGAGAACAACAACAAGTACCGCATAGAAGCTAAGATAATCCTGAAATCCACTATAGGATATGGAGGAATATCGCAGATCCCCTGGATAAGCGTTATGCAAAGTATAAGGAACCCTTCATGAAACCCGTATGTGGCGAGTAAATCGCCACCTTGGTACGATACATACTGATTTCAAATTGCGGTGGTTTCAGATTTCGGGCGTGGTGCTAGATCTCGGCAGCGGTCTCGGACAGAATCTCAAGTAGGGCCCTCTTTTCCTATAAAACTGCTGTTCGGCGATATTGACATAGTTTCCGTCTCCTGTAGATATCTCGATCCCAGCAAAATCACCAGGCTTTTGCTAGTCGAGCCGAATCCAGGCATGCACGCAGGTTTGAGAAAGAATGCTCTTGCTGCAGGTTTCAAGGAGGGTCAATTTGAGATTGTAGCATGCGGAGCTGAAGAGAAAGCCAAAGTCGAACAACTTACCGGCCTAGGAAACGAGAGTGTAGACTCCGTGGTGTCGCTTTTGGCATTGTGCGGCATCCCTGAATCGAGGTGAGGTGTCACGGCACAACACCATTTAATTGGAACCACGACTGACGGGCCTCCACCTGGTGACAGAAAAGTCATTGCAGCTCTTTATGACTATCTAAAGCCTGGCGGTACCTTTTACTTCTTCGAACATGTAGCCTCCCAGCATCCTGGCTCTCGTCGAACACAAGGTGACTTTGCATTCGAAACCTGAACTCACGGCTGCTTGCTAAACGTCTGGCTCGTTTTCGTTTGGATATATTATAAGACCGACTTAATCCGCTATGGATGTTTCTGTTTGGTGGATGCAACTTGAATCGAGCTACTAACAAATGGATCCTCGAGAGCTTCGAATGGGCGGAGACGAAAGGTACGTGGGCTTCACTGTTCTATCCAGGCTACCTGTTCAAGTGATACAACCTAGAACTTACTAAGTCGTTTCTGCAGAAATGAAAGTAGACTTTGAGAATGAAAAGGCTTTGGATCCCAAATCTTACGGTTGGGCACGAAAACCGTCCAGACAGTGATCATTGGCAATAAGGTTCGCCGGTAACAACAAGAGCGCAGATCCTTCGCTTCCGCTTGAACGGCGACGCAGGATTGGTCAACAGTTGGTTTCACCAAGGAAAATGCAATAAGTGTAACACCGCTAGCCTCCCTCAGCACTAGGCATGTGTAATGTTCGGGCCATCAACGCCTATCGCTAAGAGAGCCTATCCTAAGTACAGCAGTGATTGCAATGATTGGGCAATGGACAATTCAGCGGAGTCAGCGAAGGTGCGGTACAATCCAGCAGGAGTTGAAGTAGATCGCTGCTGGCGCCAACTTGCAGCGGTACTTGGTATGCTGACACGCCCACAGCTTGCAAAGGTGAATAGCGAGTTTCCATGGAACGGTAAGTGACGGTGTCTAGTACGCATATGCAAGTTGCCCTCAAGGGATCTTATGCTGTTATTGACCGCGGCAATCGGGCGGCAAGCAGCGTGGAGGAATTGCCTATAAAAGGGAGTCCTCTTGCCGTTCGCGTCCTTTCTCATTTTTCATCACTGCTCACTTCCCAAATTTGTAGTCTCGTTTTATACGCTGCCGGCCCCTCATAAATCAATATACATCACACCAGACTACAAGACTAACACTTCACCACCGACCCTCAGTCAGACAAGACATGTCTTAGTCATTACTGACCACTACCATCACCCAGGTGTTGACAGGTACATATGATGATGATAGTGGTCTAGCGGGTCAGTAATGACTAAAACTCCTACCGTATGCGGGTACATATTTGCATCTGTAATAAGCCGGACATTCGTGCTGCGAATCTGGAGGCTTGAGAACAAGATTGATTTTGGCGTGAACGAGACTGTGACTTACATCTTCGACGTGTACGACTCCGCATGCATTGCAAACGACGATTGTACAGGAAACACCCTTGGAGTAGGAACCAACGAAGCCGACGGCCGAGTCTTCGTCCACGTCACACAGAGCCTTGTTGATGGTGAGCGGGATGAGCGATAACTTCGGCTGCGTATTTGTGAAGAAGAATATGCCGTTACCCGCTGAACATATTATTGGCAACTGTAGGAGCTTACATTTCTGGCTAGCATGGCTACCCCACTTTAACGTCTCGAAAAACCACTTGCGATAGCATGCGACGATGTACTCCATTAAAGAAACCTTCAACCCCGCGCATCATCGTGTAGCCTGCGGATTTCAGTCTGGAATGGAGCATTTCTATTTCTTGAAGCTTCTGCAGCAGCATTGGCCTTTGCCCAGGAGTGAGAGACGATAAGAGTAGGCTACGTTGATCTTCCGGACATGTTGCTTGCAGATAGGCCATACTTGCCTTGACCGGCGGAGTGCTTTCTGTAGAGTATCGCTGTCGTATTTATCCAGTGCCAGGTCGCTGCCATCGTCATCAGAGTCTTGTTCTTCACCGAGTCCAACCTCCTCATCATCATTCATCAGCCTCAATAACTGCCTCCTCCTCATGATTTTCATCATATCATTCTCGTCACGATCATCATCATCATCATCATTCTCGTTTCATTTCTCATCATCATTCTCATCATCATCTTCGTAGTCATCACCGCCGTCGTCTGCTTCCTTGTCGTTGGCGTATTCAGAGTCAGCACCGATCGATTCAGCGGATGAAGACGAGTTGGCGGACCTAACCACTAGACCACTATCATCATCATATGTGCGTACTAATACCTGGGTGATGATAGTGGTCCGTAATGAGTAAGACCTGTCTTGTCTGACTGAGGGTCAGTGGTGAAGTATTAGTCTTGTAGTCTGGTGTGATGTAACTGAT
Organism: Cystobasidium pallidum; assembly: GCA_001599955.1. Lineage (NCBI taxonomy): Eukaryota > Fungi > Basidiomycota > Cystobasidiomycetes > Cystobasidiales > Cystobasidiaceae > Cystobasidium > Cystobasidium pallidum. The sequence goes on from BCIL01000007.1 coordinate 117,656, forward strand.
GTATGACGGGGCGGTAGTGTATAAGAGGAGACTTCAGAATTGGGAGAGTGAGCAATGATGAGAAGAGGGAAGAGACGCGAACGGCAGAAGGAGTCCCATTTTATAAACAAATCCTCCATGCAGCTTGTCTAACGCAGTGTGGAAAATTTCAGCATACCATGAGATGTAGCAAGTCCGGTACCGTTCCACCACAGGATTCGACATGACGGTGAGCCAACAGCAACAGAACCTGCGAGACCAATGTAGACTACATCTCGGCTCGGATGGTTCTGCAGTTGACGCTCTCCGGAAGTACTGGTATTGCTGCGTCGCCTATGTTCTGTACTGCCAGGTACACGAAGCCGTTCAGAGCTGAGGCGTCCGCTCCTACGAGCGCCATACTATGAAGCAGGTGGCATGATGCTGACCATTGTTGTGCATATTACACACTTCCTGTCGACGCCTGCTGCGGCAGAGCGATGCAGAACTGCCGACGTTCTCCTGCTATCGAACCGTGCTATTGTGCCTTGATGCGCATAAGCGTGTATACGGACCAAGTGAAGCATCAGGGAGGAACAGGGAATACAGGCAGATGCTTTTGCAGTGCAGAAATACAGCTTGGACGGATGACAAACAGCTGTGCCGGACTCAGGCATCCGGGTTTTCCTGTAGCTTGCAACCGTCTGAACATTCCCACTGGATCCTGATTCTCGCGCCTTATCAGCATGCTTCGGCTAAAGCCCAGTTCTTATGACCTCCATAGGTATTGTGCTACCGTATTGCGCTTGCAGATCTCTAGGACTTGTACAGGCGGTGCTGCAATCACTTGGCTTCTTTTACCGTTTCATTGATGCAAGTCATAATAGGCGCCTAATCGCCGCATAGTCGCACCAGCATACGGCGTGTAGTCTCGCTAATGTCTCAACATCTTCAGCTCAAACCGCTTCTATCTGCTTCCAGCTTCCATGGATCGGCTGTTGTCGATAGAATGTAAAGTTCGCGACGTCCGCATCTTGCTTGTCCACCAGCTAGATCGAGCAGTGATGCATGTTCATGCCTGATGATCGCAGTACCAGCACGTCGAACTTCCGCCGTAGAGTAGTTCCCTGGCTGTCCTTCCGCGCACTACTCTACATTACATAGAACCTGTTGCCCGACTCAGTCGTGGGGCATAAGGACATGTTCGCGATTCGGAGGCAGTCAATGAAAAGTATACACCGATACAACTAGAGGTCTCGATACTTGCTTCATATCGAAGCAAATTTTACGATACTATCTCACATCCTCTATTTCTGCTACGACTACGTGTATAATTGTTCCGATTTGTAAAGGGGAAGCCCACGGCAGCCTGGAGTGTTCATGTGTCACTTAAGGCTCGAGGTACCTCTGCGCTTCCTGAAAGAAATCTCACATTTATTGCGCACTCGCCATTCGTTAGTCCATATGAGAGGAAGTAGTCAGGAAAACCAAGTTCTGTCTGAATATTGAGAAAGCTCAATGAGGTGAGGAATAGCTGAGCAAGCCTGGATCAGTCTTGTATCTGGCGCGATTGGGAACAGCTATTCATAGCTTTGAGACTTTATGATTGCAGTAGAGTAAACGCAACCTTGGCTTCAGGACTAAAGCTTCACTAAAGTACAGAGAAAGACTCCTCGTCAAGTCTGTTTGCAGATAGTTCGCTCTCTGTCCAACGATAGCATATGCAAATAAAGGTCTTTCAAGCCTAATGAACGACCTCCGCCATCAGCCTTTTGGCGACCATAAGGATACAGCTAATGTGGGAGGGTCCCCCGCTGTAACCACAAAAGCATGTCTCGAGTACCTAGTGGAAGATCCCCGGTGATCCGGTGCCTGCTTTAGGAGGGCATCCGGCCACCCACACAGAAGGTCTCAACCGTCTCCCAGCGAAAGGCCAGCGCATATAGCTCGCGCAAGGGCTTGCCACCTCCTCGCGGGACGATTGTGGCCGTTCAACCAGTCGATTCCGGATCAGGGAGACCCACCATGCAGGTGAAGAAGCACGGGATTGGATAGAAAGCCTGTACACGTGATTGACTTGGTCAGGCGTTGTGAGAGTTGAAAGCCAAGACAATATTTAACGGAATAAGCTATTCGGTGCCCCCCTCGGCTATGTTCCAGACTGCCCAGAAATGCCGACAAGGCAAACCGTGGGTGGTACCTTCCATGCAAGTGTCCAAGTAAGATCCGTCCGTGTACCAGGCTAGAAGGTGACGTGCTCTCGGGCTTGATCCTGACGAGCGCTTCGTCACTTCACAAAGAGCTGACAAGGTTTTCCCTCGAGCTTGAGCTAGGCTGTTGAGCCACTGGAGGTCTAACGGATTCTGATCGTACTGCCTCTCTTCTTCGGTCCGATGAATGGGCACTGCCTGACATCCATAAAGCCTTGTCAAATCCATCTGTGAGTATGAATGTTGGACTGCATGCGGGCAGCCAAACCTCCGTATGACTGCCAAGGCTGAAGAGAACAAAAATTCGGGGGGTTATGAGCGCGACCGCTGTCGCCCGTCTGCGCGAAGACACTCGGCTGACGTGGAAGAAATGCCTATGAAATGGGCCTCCTTCTGCCGTTCGCCTCTCTTCTCAATTCTCATCACTGCTCACTCTCCCAAATCTGAAGTCTCCTTTCATACACTGCCGCCCATCATAAATCAGTATACATCACACCAGACTACAACACTGAACTTCACCACTGACCTCAGACAGCCAAGACAGGTCTTCGTCATTACTGACCACTAGACCACTATCATCATAATATGTACGTACCAACACCTGCATGATGATAGTGGTCAGTAACGACTAAGACCTGTCGTCTCTGACTGAGGGTCAACGGTGAAGTAACAGTCTTGTAGTCTGGGGTAACGTATACTGATTTATAATGGGTGGCAGTGTATAGAAGGAGACTTCAGATTTGGGAAATGAGCAGTGATGAGAAGAGAGCAGAAAGCAAACGGCAGAAGGAGGCCCGTTTTATAGGCAATTCCTCCAAGCAGCTTGTCTAACGCAATGCGGAAGATTTCGGAGGGAATTGCCTGGGGCAGAGGTCATGTGCCTCCGCGTCGCTTAACGGCAATCCAGGCACAGACTATGAATGGAAGCGGGCCGGAATTCTGTGCGACAAGGGGCAACGGCAAAATTTGCTGGACAATTGACCGAAAATAGGCTGTGCATGCCAGATAATCTTGACGATTATGGTCCCAGGAGATATATATACTGAATGATTTCCGTCAACCTGCATTGCCGCGTTGTGTAGACGCCTGCGAACGAAGTGGCGGAATGAAAACTGGTCATGCGAACTGTAGATTATGCATAGGGAGAGGGAGAGAGAATAAGAATAAGAAGAGCGAAGAATGCTGTATTGCGAGATATTGGAGGTAGTATCAGATGTGTGTACTGTCAGGGATAGCAAAGAGGAGCGAAGTGGCCTTCAAGTGTTACCATTAGCGCAGACATACAATGTCATGTAGGAAGTCCGGTACCATTCCACCATAGGATCCGACAGATGGCGAGCCAACAGCAACAGGACTTGAGAGACCGGTGTAGATCGCATCTCAGCCCGAATGGCGCTGCAATTGAAGCTCTCCGGAAGTACTGGAACCGCTGCGTCGCCTATCATTGCGTGCTCCAGGTATGCGAAGCCGTCTAGAGGTGAGGCGTCCGCTCCTACGAGCGCCAGACTATGAAGCAGACGGCATGGTGCTGACCATAGTTGTGCATGTTACCCACTTCCTGTCGACGCCTGCTGCGACAGAGCGATGCAGAACTGCCGACGCTCTCCCTGCTATGGAATCTTGCTATTGTGCCTTGATGCGCATAGCCGTGGAGAGGGACAAGTAAAGCACAGGGAGAACACGGAATACCGGAAGGCGCTTTGCAGTGCAGAAGTACATGTTGGGCGAATATGAGAATCTGCTGTGACGGACTTAAATATCCGGGTTTTCCTGTACCTTGCAACCGTCTGAACATTCCCAAAGGATCATGATTCTCGCGCTTTATCAGCATGCTTCGGCAAAAGCCCAGTTCTGATGACCTCCATAGCTACTGTGCTACCGCATCACGCTTGCAGATCTCTGGTACTTGTTCAGTCGGTGCTGCAGTCACCTTGCGTCTTTACCGTTTTGTTGATGCAAGTCAGAACACCCGCCTGATCGTCGCGTAGTCGCACCAGCATACGGCGTGTAGGTCTCGCTAACGTCTCGACATCTTCACCTCAAACCGCTTCTATTTGCTTCCAGCTTCCACGGGGCGGTTGTTGTCGATATGATGTAAAGTTCGCGACGTCCGCATCTTGCTTGTCCACCAGCTAGATCGAGCAGTGATGCATGTTCATGCCTGATGATCGCAGTACCAGCACGTCGAACTTCCGCCGCAGAGTAGTTCTCTGGCTGTCCTTCCTCGCAACACTCTACATTGCCTACAACCTGCTTCTCAACTCAGCCATGGGGCTCAAGGATATGTTCGCAAAACTGGACGCCAAGCAGACCGTAATCGGAGGCAATCAACGACAGCCTCCGCCAATTCCACACGCAACGCGACCTAGACCCCCAAACGCGTCGGGTCGACAATTCGTTGTTGTCCGCGACGGTCAACTCGTGCTCAATGATGGGACACCGTTCCGCTTCGCAGCTCTCAATGCTCCTGAGCTTCTGGACGGCCACCCGTTTGAGGTCGAAGATACTATGCGAACCCTTGCAGGTTTTGGTAGACGAGTAACCAGAACATACACACTCAAGATTAAAGGTACAAGCCCACATTTCGGCGACGCTGGCCATATCAACGGCTGGGACCGCCAGAGAGGCGATTGGATCTATGACGAAGGACTCTTCAAAAAGGTCGACTGATATACATGTCATGTTATTCGAAATGACGGGCTGAACCACTTGTGCGTTAAACAGATGGACAACTGTCTGGCAATGGCAGAAAAGTGTAGGTGCCGTGGAAATAGGGTGGGGAGCGACTTCTGGTTGACACACTTCGTCTCATGCAGATGATGTCCGCTTGATTGTACCAATTATCGGTCAAGATGTGAGTCATACCTTCATGACCATTCGATATAGGCCAATATCATCCTGCCCCATCGATATAGTTCGGTAGCGCCAATGACAATTGGGTAAGCTTGTCAGCAACAAGGGTCTAATGTATGCTACTAACTGAAAGCTGCATACTAGGTTGGTAACTGGGTGGACATGATCATATACCGCAAGAACCCCAATTGGGACTACCAAACAGCCAAGAAATCAGTTGACTTCTTCACGGGTATGTTTCACTTTACGGAGCGGATAGCTACTATACCCTTGCAAGTCGGCGACTGACAATGCTCTTGTGTTTTTCTTTGTGTCAGATCGAGAAATGATTGACTCGTACGTCCAAATGAAATCTATCATCTATATTAACTAATGTCCTAGTTGCTTTAACGTAATAGGTATAAGACACTCCTCACTTACCTACTCAACCGCGTCAATACCGTCAACGGGAAGCGATATGGGGATGACCCTAGCATCCTAGCATGGCAGACAGGGAATGAGCTACAGCACAACTTCCGAGGAAACCGCCCGCCGCCGGGAGAGTGGACAGGTAGGAGTCGACAGCGAATATCACTCTATACTAGATCAAGCTTACGCGTATTGACCACAACAGCTGAAATCGCACATCACATCAAATCGCTTGCACCCAATACTCTCGTAATGGACGGATCTTTCGCAAAGGCTGATCGCATTGAAGATTGCTATGGTAAAGAAGCTCTCAAGAGCAAAGATGTTGACATTCTGGACTACCACTACTACGGCAGTACGTTTGTCGAAGTTTGGCTGCCAAAGGTATTCCGCTTATGCGGGACTTTTTTTGCAGCCGGTGATGCGACTCGGGTGAAGAAAGAAACCAACTTTGCGCGAAAGAATGGCAAAGCGTAAGTGAATACCAGTAGCTGACACACTCTCAGCTAAGGTGGTTCCCTTTCATGCGTAGTTTCGTTGTTGCAGAGTACGGCTTTTTCGATAACATAAATGACTATGCCCTCTTTCTCTCCGCGGCAGAGCAAGCAGGTGCAGCCGGTTCACTTATCTGGTCTTTGCGCCCGCACTCAGCCCAGGGAGGTTTCAAAACGCATCGGGAAGACGAGAACAATAGTGCCTACCACGTTCCAGGATGGCCCAATCCGGTCGTGTCTGCAAGCAGAACAAAAGCGGCCAACTGGGACGAGAAGGAACATCGCATAATTGAATACATACGACATGCTTCGTTCAGTATCAATGGCGAACATGTTCCACAGCAATATCCTCTTCCTGCTGCTCCCCACCTCTGGTCGAACGGAAACGGCAGCGTGTCGTGGCGAGGTGCAGCTTGGGCGGTATCTTACGAAGTTTGGCTTGCTCATGCATCCTCACCTGGAGAGGAACCGCAATGGCAAAATGTTGGCAGAGGTATCATGGATGCAGTCGAGGAGGGAAAGTGCGCTTTCCACCTTCCACCTCATTCCCATGGGACGGTCATGGTAAGGGGTATCGCAGTGGACGGGGCGGCCGGAGAATGGAGCAACGCAGTACAAATGTAGCATAGCTTGGCTTGCCGTATGGACAATATAGATGCTCGATTTTCAGACCTTGCTTGCATAGGGAGCACCACCGCCACTCCAAGTCCAGCTTTCCAAGCTGCTTGTGTGTGCGTTGCACCCACTTGCCCTCTTTCACTAGCACCCGGTACAAGCAGCATGTTCGCTCGTCAAGCAGCGCGTGTGGTGGCACGACGACGATGTGCTTCACCGTATATCTTCGCTCGAAGCTTTCTAGAGCCAGCTAGCACTTCATCAGCGACTTCCAGGTCATTGAATGAGCCATCAAGAAGCGCGAGTCTCGGCGATGTGCAAGGAACGGACTCCATGACAGCAGCAGCGACAGGCCAGGAAGACTTAAGCGGCAGTATATCAAAGAGTGTGGCCGAGGATGGTCCTCTCGCTGCTCCCAATGCAGAACTGGTCGCGTCGTTCGCCGGCGCTGCCGTCTCTGCGCGCGGCCCAAATGCTGCGCACCGCAAGCTGCTACAACAGACCAAGTCCCACAGTAAAGAAGATCATCAGCTCGCGAGAGAATCTGCATTGGCTTCAGAGGATGTGAGCGTTGGCTACACGTCTGCAAGGCCGGACAAGGGCAAAGGTCGAGCTAGGGAGGATGGGCCGAACGCAAACATACCGGAGCACGCTGTTCAAGCTGGCAACGTGGAAGATGCAATTCCTTCTTTTGCAGAATACGCCTCGAGGTCAACACCCGTATCGAACAGCTTCTTTGTCGCTCAACCAGACGGTCTATCTTCGGCCTCCACGTCTGCAAGCGGTGGTCAAAGACCGGCATCAGCTGGCGAGCTGACGCTTACCCCACCTACGACTTTCATTGGCGCTACCGACACCCATTCGTCAAGTAACGGAAGCAGTTCGTCTTCGGCTGCGTCTGGATCTCCCGCGTCCTCTTCCTCTTCTTCCTCCTCAGATTCGTCAGGGGGATTAGGCTTTCTACCTTTTATACCGCTCAAGAATGTGCCTATCCCACACATACGGCATCCATTCAACACGTACCGCTTCGTTGCACGCTTAGAAAGAGATGGAGCGTTCAATCGCGAAGCCGCGGAGGAAATTATGCGCACTGCGAAAGCTCTGCTCGTTATGGCCGAAGAGGAGGCATCTCGAGATTTAGTAGCCAAAGCGGATGTCGAGAACGAAGCCTACCTTTTCTCAGCTGCATTGTCCGAGTTACGGACCGAAGTACAAATGACAGCAAGGACAGATGGAATTGCACTGAGGAGTTTAGCATCACAATTGCAAAGGGAAGTGGATTCACTCAGCCAGAAAATGCGTGAAGATATGGCGAATCTGCGAAACGAGAATCAACTCGATCTCAATAATAGGAAGGATGAAGCTAGCGCTGATATCGCTGCTATTGAACAAAAGATTCTCGACCTGAACAACAAGTTTTCATTACTAGTCGGAGACACCAAAGCTGCTCTCGAGACGAGTAAATGGATACAAACAAGAAGATCAATAGGTAGGCGCTCCTTTGGCAGGCTTTCTTGATGTGCGGGGATATACCCATGCTGAGGTACCTTGGATATTATGTCTGCAGTCATGATAGCTACGCTCGCGCTCATATCGATGGCCTATATGTCGACCAAGCCAGCTCCACCGCCCCCGGCCCCTCCAGCTCCACCTTCAGCAGAAGACCTAGGATTGAAACAGATAGAGGAACCCGGTTCAGCCGAGATTGGTTTCTTTGGTTGGCTAGGCGGCTCTCAGCCTGGTGGAAAGGACGGAAAGAAGGAGGGAACAGCTACCGCAAGTGCTCCACCTCCCCGGGCTGTCTGAGCTACTTGTTTGCTTGCAGCGGGCTCGTGATATGTAGACAGTCTCATAGATAGATTTTTAGCTTGGTGTTGTTGTATATCGATAAAACTCGAACCTTCCCAGGTGAAAGGCTTGTACGAATATATTTACATAACCCTGCAAGATTCGAACGAAAGCCAGGCTATACAACAAGCTATTCTAAGAAGGGCCAGAGACCAGCTCTGATTCTCTACCACCGGGGTTCCGTCTGATTATTGACGTCAGCCGTCTAGGTATGGCTATACTAACAAGACTAGCCTCCTAATCCGATCGAAACCTTAACCCATGAATGACCATCCACTTCACTAGCTCGCTCACCATCAGTGAGCTCGTCTCGTGCCCTCTGTCCTGCTCAATGAAGATCTTCTTTTCCCCTTTCTCACCGACTTGCAGACCGTCGACAAAAGTCTTGCAGCAATCCCAAGGGACAAGCTCGTCCTTCTCTCCATGAAGTACTAGAATCTTCTTGCCGAGATATGGATTAGTCGAACCCTCTGCGGACGTATATGAGGCGCTGTCTGGATCTAGCCGGTCTAGGAGAGCAAGCAGGCTTTGAGGCATATAAGGTGGTTTGAAGTCGAGTTCGCTTTTCGCTGCTCGATGTTTCATGAGGACTCTATACGAGGGACAACCCAGTATGGGTACCCCGATCTCAAATCTAGGATCTGCGGTGAGAGAGACCGTAAGTATAAAGCCTAGGCCACAATGTGCACAATGCTAGGCGAGGCCTCACCCTGCTTGAGCACGATCCAAACGCTGTGCCCGCCTAAACTGATACCCGTCACTGCCCACTTTGTTACTTGTACTTCACCATTTGGAAATAAGAAAGAAGGGAGGAAATCCGCTAGGAACGAAACGTCTTGCGCTGTTCCCGTTTGCATCGCTAACATATCTTGGGCATGCTTGACCTGCAAGCGGAGGATTTGGGCAGGAGACAAGAAGCGACAGAGCAATGGTAAGTAAATAGGGAAAGGACTCAAGAGAACATTCAGCAACAGTCCGATGACACCTCACATTTCCTTCCGTCCATGATTGCTGACCCATTGCTGATATCTTGCGGGTCCCATGATTGCGCTGGAGCGGAACAGTTTGTCAGCGCCTGCATGCTGCATGCTTGAAAGCCAGGAGGAGTATGCTACGTACATGATCAAGTGACTGTACAGAGTGGGAGACGGGGTGTCGAAACAGAAATTGGACAAGATCCATGTTAAAATGTCAACACTGGATCACGTGAGCAGAAACATGGGGACCTTCTGTCTAGCACTCACGACTATGATGAGGCCTCTATGCGCTTCCTGTTGCGAAGAAGCCGTCTGCTTGATCGCTGTTATCGTATCATCATACGTCTTGTGCACGATATGCTCTATTCTCTCTGCCGACCCAAACCTGGAAGGATGGCGACATCAAGGTGCATCCGGAAAGAAGCAAGAACAAGGTTCAGATCACGACAGAGCACTGGAAGCAGCAAGCGAGTGATGCAACTAACCTCCCATGCAGAAAGAACAGGACGACCGTCTCCTGAAGCCCAGATGCGAAGAGCTCGGAAAGGCCGTACACATTCACCCACATTCCGCCCACTGCGAGTTGAGCCCTGCTTGGCGGCATGATTGGGAGAAGAGGATGTGTACAGGAGGGGGGGTTGGGCGAGAAGATCTCGACCGTTCGATGGAGATGGGCTGTGTGGGATGGTTGCGTATCCAGAGACGGGGATCTAGAAAGCTGTCTTGTTTCCCGGCCTGCTTGCAAAAAAGAAAGAGCAGTGCTCTCTTGGCCGGGCGATCCTCGATATGCATGTAATATAAGCTTCTGCTTTGATTACCGTGTTATCGGCAACTTGACGGAAAGCCGCGACCGCTGTATGTCGAGATGGGAAGATTCAATGTGGTCAGTAGCAGTCCACACCGTACTGGGATGCACTGCTGAGGACAGCGGTATCGTCCGTCGCCGCGAATCCCCACTGACTGCTGATCTGTGCTGGATCGCTCTCTTCGCCTGCCTGCTTAGCACGCCTGCTTACGGAATGTGAACAGGTGCAGCAAGGACGGAAGATCGCAATCAAGGAGATCCACTGTAGTGTAGGCTTCTGGCTGAGGAAGCTGCGACCAGTGGCACCGTTTGTTAGCCGTGGTGTGTGTGCGTGATTGCAGTTTCCAGTTGACTTACTCGTGCCGACTGCAAGAATGAGCAAGGTATTAGCAGGCAGACCTGGCTGATACTGGTGGTAATGGAAGACCGAGGCGTAAAGCTGCGCTCTGGAAAAGAGCTCGATAAGCCGGCTTTCTGTCTCGGATGCAGGTCGTCCATGCCCTGCAGCGATAAGAACGATTGCGGTGGCGACAGCAACCGAGAAGCAAGCTAGCACACGAGTGCAGAGCAGTCCCTACAGACAGCACCCACCGTGGGCCCTCCTGCGTCTCTGTCCTGCATCCAGGTGTACGCAGCTTGCACCCGAAATGCTGCCGCTCATCCGTGACAGGGCGCACTCTGACGTGATCGAGAAAGTCGTCTATACTCGGTGCCAGCATAACCGGTCAAACCAGTCCTTTCCTCAGCTTCGCAGTTACCTCCATCCAGCCACGCAGCCCGCAGCCTGGCTCCGACCTCAGGGACCTGTACAGCTCACTACCAGGACCGGTTTTCCCGACTGGTTGGCCCCTCGGGTTCGGGAGTATTGACTGATCTGCCTTCAAAGACAAAATACCCGGGTACCACCATGTCTCTGATCCTGGAGAACGCACGCCTTACGAACGACAGTTCGGATAAGACGTACACAGTCTTCATTTCCAATGGAACAGTCAAGAGCATCACGCCTGCATCCTCACCAGGGACACCAAGATCAACCAGTACCGAATCGCAGGCTCATGTGGAGCGAATAGATGTTAAAGGCGATTATGTCGGTGAGCCATCACACACCCGCACATATATATACATCGCAATGTAATTGCAATATTCATACTACCTGCGTCTCTGGTACTTTCCAGCTCCGAGCATGGTTGATCACCATGTTCACTTTAGCGTGTGGGCACGAGCTCGAACACGTGTATCTCTATCAGAGTGTAATTCGATGTCTTCCGTCATTGAGGAACTCAAGAAAGCATTGCAAAATCGCGTAGGAGATGCCTCAATGCCATCAACAACAGATCCATTGGTTGGAAAAGGTCTTTTCATAGGCCAATGGCCAGAAGACGATGTTCCGAAGATGGGAAAGAAAGCTTTAGACGAATCCCTACCTGATGATGTACCAGTCTTCATTATCCTCAACGACTTACATTCTTCCTTCTGCAATTCCGCTGCGCTGAGGCTGCTGGAATACCCTTCCACGCATTCTGGCCTTTTCGTGGAGCAAGAAGCCTTCCAAGCTGCTATTAAACTAGACGCTATGGATGCTCATCGTATGGAAGATATCATCCGGGAAGCATGCATAGATGCGGCGTGAGTTTAACAGTCACCTTTTCCCCTGAACCATAACCAGGCTAAGCTACAGCCGATTCGGTATTGCAGCAAGAAGGGAGTCACAGAGATCGTAGACTTGGACATGGATCATAATATTGGCAAGTGAGTCACCTTTTTCATTATAGGGGAAATATCCATTCGCATGCAAGACCATCGCTAATACCATCTTTGGGTACATGCTAGCTGGAAAGATCGTATAAAGAAGGGAATGCGCCATCTTCGCGTCCATTGCGGAATGTATGAGCAGCATGTAAACGATGCCATTTCTGCCGGTCTCAAGTCTGGAGATTCGATCCCTGATGGAGAGGATCTTCTGACTGTCGGTCCATACAAGATTATTCCGGATGGATCCTTGGGCACACGGACGGCTTGCTGTCACCATGCATATCCTTCTCCTCCAGCTCGTGAGTGGCCTGCCACACATCTCAATGGCTTCTGACGGGGCACTACCAACTTGGCGCTGATTTGGGATGCCGCCTCATTTTCCTCATCCGCAGCTCCCGGCGATTACGGCATGATAGTGTACAGTGAAGACAAGCTCAAGAGCATGTTCGAAACTGCAGTGTCAAACGATCTGCAGCTCGCAGTCCATGCGATAGGAGACAAGACAAATACCGTAGTATTGGAGCTTCTCGCCGGTCTGGAGAAGCGACCCTTACCTGGGAGCACGATAGAACACGCGCAGCTGTTACGCCTCGAAGACATCAAACATTTCAGCGATATGGGACTAGCTGCATCTATTCAGCCTCAGCATATGAACGATGATCGCGAGCTTATTGAACGCTTCTGGCCAGGCCGGACCGATAGAGCGTACATGTTCAAAACACTATACGAAGCTGGCGTGCAATTGAAGCTAGGCAGCGATGCTCCCGTAGCTCCACTTGATCCATGGGTTGCGATAGCAGCGGCTGTATGGCGGGCTAGACCAACGGACACCGATTATTCGTGGCATCCCGAACAGAAGATCTCGATGGAGATCGCCTACGAAGCTTCGACTTCTCGAAGACGGATACAGGTCAAAGAAGGTGATGTTGCGGATATATGTATCCTGCCCGTAGACCCGCTAAAAGCTAGCTCGGAGGAAATATGGAATATGAAGGTGAAAGCTACTTTGTTGGGGGGTCGATTTACGCATAGAGAGTTGTAAATGGTAAAGAAGGAAACGGCGATAGAAAGCGATGGAGCGAGGCGAGCAGGCAGTGAATTGAGTAGCGAGGGAAACACTCCTCTTATAGTATTGTAATAGAAGGTTCTACATAGACTAACAAGCTGCTGCGAGATCTACTGCACGACGGATTAAGAGCCATTAAGTCCGGATGTAGTGCATACGGCTTGACCCGGCTAAAGCTTAGCGGAACCGCCAACAACGCCAATCTTCATAGGAGCAGCGGTCTTTGTCAATATTCTTTTGCTGTGAAACCTGATTGCATTGCCGGTCATAAGAGAATGGAGCGTCAGCTATGCAACCCAATCATCGAAGTCCGGTTTCACAAGAGGCCGGTCACACGATTGACATTTCTGGTAGAAACACGCAATGCGAGACTCACTGCCAGAACTGCTCGCTGCTATCCTTGCCGCAGGCTTTGAGGAGAACTTTCTTGCCGCCCGGGTGGTCTGTCATGAGATCCATTTCAATATCCTCTTCGTCTTGTTACATGAGGCAGGATGGCTTCCACAATGGCACAGGAATGCCACAACTTACCAGGCAGGAACTCCGTAACATCGTAAACACTGTAATAGTGAAGAACGTCAGGATGCTCGACTTGAGCTACTCTTCTCTGTATCGTTACTGCTGCGGCTCACCCGCCATCGACTATCAGCCAGGCTGACTTCTCGGTGTTGTGCGATTCCACTTCCTTCGGGTCTGCGCATTACAAGGCTCTCAGCGATGTCGAAAGAACTGAAGAGAGTTACGCAAGACTTACTGATAGCTTTGTCGGACATCCTTGTCGCTATATTTCGTTGTGTGCGGTGGAGTGCGAGCAAGAAGAGTAGTTTAGTAGTTAAAAGCAATCCATCCGGCCCGATTGTATTCAAGCCAGCCGGGTGGCGACATCACATAAGCGCACTATATCTAGAAAGGCATTGGCTAAACTGGAAGGTCAGATATACCCTCCCCTGGATATCCGAATCTGTACTGCTCTGGCTGAGCAAACCTGCATTTACCCATGAAATGCAGATCGTGGCAAGTTGCTTTCGACTCGACCTGTCTTGTCGATCTCCTCGGTGTCACGCCATTATAAAGTTGTACATTCGCTTTAAACACAAGTGCGGTCTCCTTACCAGAGGGATTTGAGCCGTTCAAACTAGCATCTCCCCATGATCCGTCCGCCCTTCAACTTCCCGAAGTGGCTCGAGGAGAACAAGCAGTTGCTGCAGCCGCCAGTCAACAACTACTGCCTGTATGACGGTGGTGATTTCACAATGATGGTGGTCGGTGGGCCGAATGAGCGTAACGGTACGTTCAGTGCACTCCCTCCGGCGCCCGTAGTCGAGAACCATGCGAGTCATGCTGTCATGATCTCAACAAGCGGAGAGTCCGCTGGGGAACAATATCCGGGAACAGTTGCAGACAAGTTGCAGACTCGTGATGTCTGCAACCAAAACTAACGTTCGGATACTCTACCCTCTTGTCAGATTACCATGTCAATGAAACAGAAGAATGGTTCTACCAATATCAAGGTGGCATGCTCATCCGCCTAGTTGATGGAGAGGAGTTCAAGGAGTTTAGAATCGAAGAGGGCGATATGTTCCTGCTGCCTGGTGAAGACTCCTAGCACATATGTACATGTTACACACTAAGCTGATCCCATCGCCCCGGCAGCAAACACACCGCATTGCCCTGTTCGCTATGCGAATACTATGGGATTAGTAATGGAACGAGTACGTCCAGGCGAAAGTATCGGTAAGGACGCATGATTAACAATGCACAATCTTCTGTCTCGTATACCTAAATGGTTTGCATTACTGAACAATGATCTGCTCAGACCGCCTGCGCTGGTACTGCCGGTCGGGCAATCACGACAAGCCCCACATTATTCGCGAGGTGTCCTTCCATGTGACCGATCTTGGAACACAGTTAAAGAAGCCAATACAAGTACGTAGACACTGCGGATATTGCATCCCCTGCGCATCCTTACTGTTTCCTTCCACATCGTTCTCTGCAGGAATGGCAGAACTCACCTGATTTGCGGACGTGCAAGGACTGTGGCGCTGTGTGAGTTCACATCGACTCGCACGAGTTCGCACGGAATCGTAGCTAACCCATGTTCGAATCGGTCAGTGCTCCGCCGAAGTGACGGATGCATTGCACGTGTAGTCTCAAGCTTCAATTGTACAGATAGTCGGGCTTTCAACAAACCGGATGTAGCTTACTTTTTCACCGTTTGCACTGTGTCCCAAATACCCTTTCCCTGGTATTGACACTGCTTGTCCTGTGTAGTCTTGACGTGCTTCCATGTCAAGTTCCCCAGTTTACCGATCGCATTCGCGCTGATTGCGACTCTCGGCGTAGGTTCGGTCTGCCCTTAGTGCCGTGGGGACAGCTATCCAGAGCCTAAGTGGCCCCGTTCGTGTTACTTCTCGCTGCAACGTAAAGTGATGTCGAGGCACCCAGGCAGAATGAGAACTTCAAGCAGAACGTCCCGGGGCTACTAGAAGATATAACCGACAGACGCGTTCCGCACGTTCTGCATGTCTGATATGGCTGCATCGGAATAGCTTGTGCGACATTCAGCTCCGGAAGGTAGCTTTGTCGTAATGAGTGGAGTGACGCGCAGCAATACGCTACGATTGTTGCTGTATATTTCGATATGCCGCCCGGACTTGTATAGCTAATTGTTGACACTTCTCCAAGGCACGCACCGGGTAAAAACCGGGGCGATCGCGTCGCAGCAGGAAAGCAAAGCCAGGAACGGAGGAGCTTTGCTCGATGTCTTCTGGTACGCTGCTAACCAACCCATCCATCCAGGCACCCTATCCACTCCGACACATCTCCTCACATTCGTTTATCATACCCACGCCTGCTTTCCCTGCCTATCCAGCCCGAGCTTCTTCGTAGGAGAAAAGCTAGCTTGACTTTACATATATAGGCCATAATCGTATTCAACGCCTGGGGGATTCAAAAGCAAGACAGTTTATCGCCAGGCGAGCAAGCAAGGAATTGGGCCATTCAAACCATAGACCCCTCAAGTCCGTCAAGACGGTTCCCATCAAGGATTTCCGCTTCCCGAGCGCGGGTTCATCACCAGTGACGACCATGGCTGGGACTGGTCCAAGTCTGAGACTTTGGCTTCTTGCTGCGTGTGGAGTCGCGACCTTTCTGTTCTTTATCGGTCAGATTGACCATGCTGGCGCATACAGCAGCCACGTGCCGGGAATGGGAATAGCAATGTACACGTCGTCAGAATGGCAGACTGCTCTGCAGCAGAGCCTGAATGCAGTCAAGCAACCGTTCGTGTCTGCTTCCCCGGACTCGCAAGAAGCCCTCATCCAAGATAAATACAGGTGAGCTTCTTTTTTTCAGCCCATACTCTGTGCCTCGCGCCGGCTGGTGGCCGTGCACTGCACGTAAACCTCTAGGAGCACTCAGTTAAAGGAACCCGAAAGCTGATCGCTCTATGTTCGTGTACAGCATCATTATTTCGACATACTCCCGCATCGAACACCTTCATCATTTCCTGGGCAGGACCGCAAACGGAACCCTGCCAAACCTCGATGCCGTCTATGTTGCCTGGGTGAGTGGCTGATCTTCTGGACAACGAGAGACTCTGCGTGGCAAGCCAACTGACTGGCAATTGGTCGTAAACGATCACCTATATTTCGTCTCTAGGGCCTCGGCGCAGTTGATCCACCTGAGTGGCTCGATCTCGAAGCCTACAAAGTTCCAGTCTATCTTGAACGAGCACGCGTCAACAGTCTTACAGAGCGATTCCGCAAGCCTGAAAAGATGAGAACAGAGGCAGGTCTGTGGATAGATGACGATCTTCAGTTCCATCCCGACGATATCGAGCTTGGATTCCGAGCATACCGACAATTCGGTAGTACGAGACACCAGATCACTGGCTATTCGGGGCGTTTGGCATATCCTTCCACGAAAAAGGAAGGAACCTGGATATACGACAATCATGCTGCATTATATTCCATGATCCTCACAAACTCCGCCTGGATGGACCAGACTATGCTAGATTGGTTTTGGTCGGACGATCAACGGATACACGACTCGATTGTTTACGTAGACAAGCATATGAATTGCGAAGACATCCTTATGAATTGTGAGGACATCTTCTATCTAGGTTCATCATGCGTATGTCCACGCGACTAACTTGGGTGCCCTTTTTCACCCTTGCCGCACATTTAGTTGTAGTCTCGGATCGAAATGGAAATCTACCATCAATCCTCGTAGACGCGTTAGACGTGCGGCAACTCAAAACATCAGGAATCAGCGATAAGCCAGGCCACTATGAAGAGCGCTCGAGATGTGTAGATGCCTTCTATAACATATGGGGAATGCCATTACGCGATTCAGACCTGAGAATAGGACCTTCCACTCGAGAAGACAGAAGACATACGATTCCGCTGGATCGTCCTTTCAACAAAGCTTTCGTTCCATGGGCGAAACACAAAACCTTCATTGCGCCTGGGATTTAGACTCCTCTCACCTCCTATTCGTGTCGTAGCTCTTTCCTTTTTGCAATTACGAAGTCTTATCATCTGTGGGCTCCATCATGTCCAGAGTCCTTGGTCCATGCTATGGAAGCGTCCCGCCGCAAAGCAGGCCTTTCCCGGTCGGTACTAGTCATTAAATGAAAATAGAAAGCACCCAATGCTTCCCATGTTGTGTCTCATCTTCCGATAGCTCTCAGCTTGTCGTCACAATTATTAGAATGCCATACAAGCAGTGAGACCTATATGTACCTGTATTACTAGCTTGTGGATATATGGCATACGAAGTTAGCAGGTCGTTGTGTAACCTTGTCTTTTGGAAAGCCATGGTTTGTGTAGACCCGATGCCGATACTATGTGCGGATATGTCCGGAATGACCAAAAGTCCGCCGTGTCCCGAACGTATGTCTTCTCTTTCAACGTTGCA
The DNA here is from genome assembly GCA_001599955.1 of Cystobasidium pallidum. Lineage (NCBI taxonomy): Eukaryota > Fungi > Basidiomycota > Cystobasidiomycetes > Cystobasidiales > Cystobasidiaceae > Cystobasidium > Cystobasidium pallidum. Next base: position 135,562 of record BCIL01000007.1, read on the forward strand.
GCAGCACGCCTGGTGCTAGATGGCATTCACGGAGAGCAGGCGGCTGCATGACCGTACGTTCGAGCCCGCCCCAGACATCCTCTACTACTACACATATTCTGCCTGCATGTAATACAAAATCATCTGTATCCAGACTGTTTTCCCAATGTTCCCGAAATGCACGGATCCTTCATCTAGAAAATGGCATCGTGATCACAAGCAAAAAACATATCGCATGAGTCTCTGTTTCACCGGCAGGTCTGATAATGTGATGATGCCTACAGTCCTCAATGTATCCCGATAAGACACGATGAAAGTCGAAAATAGGCCAACCTATCTCCACAAGCACTTGTGAGGTGATAGTATTCATTTGTTGACCTTTGTTCATCGAATACGGCACGCGTGGAAATGGCTGGGTTCCCGGCGGCATATACTGCATCCACCTATGCAACGATATTCCGGTTCTCAGGCGTCTATTCTGACTTCCCTGGACGCATCGAGCGGGAATTACTCACCAATCGCCCCGATCTACCTTGGTAGACTGCAACGTCCGATACAGCTTTCTAGCATCCGGGAAGTACTCATCTATTTTAAGTAACGCCTCGCGCAATTTTGAGCGATAGGCATCCATACGCGCTATTGATAGCGCTTCAGTCGGCGGTAGATTGATGAAGGCGTCTTCGAAATTAATGGCATCCAGGTCCCATAACCTGGACAGTTGGATAATTCGGTAAGTACGTATTCTAAAGGGAACAAAGCACAGGGCTCGCTACTCGGCTTACGTCGAATGAACAACGACCATGTCGGGGACTATATTGGCACTCTTCAGCGCGTTTGCGATCTGTTCCAACCTTGCCAAATATCGCCTAGGTTTCACCTCCTCCAGTGGCACCGCGAAAGTGTCTTCTGTCGCGAGAACAGAGTACATCATGAAGGACCAGATTTGAGTTCCTTGTAGGAAACCAGGTAGCATGCACACGTGTGGATCTCTTCTTTCCTTGTCCGATATCTTGTTCAGATCGATGGGCAACTGTGTGAATTTGCGGATCTCCCGTGTGCCGGAGAGAAGGTCTTTGCAAGCATAATCTAGGGCATTGCGGTCGTTTCCGTCACCTAGTACTATGATTGTCTTGTTGCGGAGGTAATCAAACTGCGCGGGTGGTATCGTGGTTCCAGAGCTTGATGGATGGTTCTTGAGATACGCATGAATGCTCTCCAGCAAGTCGAAACCGTCACCGAGATGGTAGTCTCTCTCTAGACCATTCCTTCCTGTTTTGACGAGCTCGTCGAAGTGCTCCAGAGGAATGTACCTCGCCCTCCTCCATGCTGGCCTATATTCGTTTCTGTCGAATTGCAATGTCCCCGGCTTCTTGTACAAGTCTCTAGCCTTGCTGGGATACGCGATCTGCGACTGCAGGAAGTGGTCACGTTCCACACGGCCTGACCCGCCTAAGAGTGCCAGAAGTGTATAGCATGCGACGGCAGTGATGGCTCCAATGAGCAGGGCTTTGTGCTGGCTAAAGGATGACGGAAAATGGCCCGACGAGACTGGCGAAGCTGACCAGACACCGCTACGATGTGGTCCCTGAGCTTCAATCGGGGACAGCTCCAGTGGCTCGTACTTTGCAGCAGACGTGCCCATTCCCAACTCCTGGAGGCAGCGAAACGAAGACGATCGCGTTTGCTGCAAGTCAGCGACGTGTTCCGAAGAGATGGAGCGATGGTGCCGGGGATGGACGACCGGTTGCAGGTCTCGAGCTCTCTACAGCCTTCTCTTGCGACTGTGCTGAAACATGGCCGCCGTCATTCTTCGAAAGTCAGACATTAGGAAATGCAAAAGCAGAGGATGGTTCGACGACGGCTTGCGGTAGGCGATCATGCCACCGCCCTATACAACAACAGTATGGAGACTAAGGATACAAACGAATAGCGGATAGCAAGCAGGAACAGCAATGTAGGGAAGGGAGAGGTAGGACCAGAGGTGCTATGGAAGAGATCAACTAGGTCAGAGCAAAAGAAAGCACGCTTACACTCACGCGAACCGTCCGCCCACTTGTGTGAGCCGGTACCTTATTACAAAAGGTACCCGAAGAAAGGCCTTGTAGGCTAGCACAATCTGCTGTGGAAGAGCAAATACAGCTCAGATTGTTGTTCATATGCATGCTGATAAAGGCTTACCTTTCAAGAAAAGAACAGGAAGGAGACCAGTCAGGAGATGTTGCAAGACATCGCCATGACCGACGGAACCAGAGGCCATAGAGGCATGTGACGGGCAAAGAACATTCCCTCTAGGTATGGACGAGCCGAAGCCAGACAAGCGAGATCAACGGGTGCACCTGATAGCAGATAGGGTCGTTAGCTCTGACAGATGGAAAGACCTTGAGTAGAAGTCCACTCACAAAGGCAGCACCTCCTGCGAGGAAGTCGGGATCCCGAGTGGTGGCCGGGGCATCGAAGGTAGAGGTAGAGTAAGGCTTCAGCAGGCGTAACAACGCTTCACGGCCTTTTGGGATGGCGTAACAAGGTCCATGGCCATTTCTCTCTGCTTTGCTTTCTTTGCTCTGCGCAGGCATAATACAGCAATTTGGAGACACTGACAAGCTGCAAGGGCATGGTCGTCTGCTGATAACAGCCCCGCTAGAGCTGTGAATAGCAGCGCCAGCTTTTTTGCCTTGCGGCTGCTGATGCTCATGATTTGCGATGGCAGACAAGGTAGGTACAAGCAATAATGACACGGCGGGCACAGGCTAAAGACGCGACGCGTTATGGTGCACGAGAAACTGGAATTGCGAAAACAGGTCCGGAAAACTGAATCTTGCTAATGTATCGAGAATAGGGGTAGTCTCGGATCACAAATCTCCGGCCAATGCCTTATAGCTGCTCGGCCGATCTCGGTCCAAGTTCCGGCACACAGAAACACCCACCGAACCCAAAAGCACAGCGCGTTAACAGAATGTAAACAACCGAGTGACACGCTTAACGCGTGTACCTGTCAGCTTTGCGTATGTACGTCTGTATGTTTACTCTTCTGCCTCCTCTGTTTCCGTTGCAACTTCATCTCCTTTCTACCATACACCCTCCCTCGGCAACGCCGTCAATCGTCCGAAAGTCTCATTAACCAGTCACTGAAGACTGTATACACATCTTGCAAGGATACACACTTGCCCTCCACATTCATTTCTCACCTACAGCCCACACGGCACATACTTTCATTCAAATCCCTCGTAAAGCAATCATTCACCTCGACCGAAACTCCGGTGTGTCACACCGTAATTCAGGTACATTCTCCCTTTACCTAAGAACCGTCGGCGCAACCATCGGTTCGTTCCGTCGTCGCCCCAGTAATCCATCACAGCTGGCTGTTCAGCAGCAAAGACAGGACTTGGACGTCCGAAGTTAACCTACACTCCTTTGAAAGCATCCAAAATCAAAAACTAGTCTATTCTACCCCATGGACATGTCTCAGTTCCAACAGCCTGCGCCGGCTAGTCCCTCCACTTCAAGCTCAACAGCTGCTTTAAACCCATACCACTCTAGTCCGCGACAAGGACCAAGCAACGCATCATTCAGATCAAGTACAGAAACCCTCCTATCTTCATCGAATCAGTCCCCGATTTTACCATCATCACACAAAGAAAGCTCCGAGGAGTCGACCAGTATTGACATTGGTGATCTCGATCGAAGCAACGACTCAGTCTGGCCACTCGAAAAGCCATCAAGAACGAAAACACTCATTGCCTGCATAACCAAAAGCCCTTCATCCAGAGTTTACGCCCTCGCTTGTGCCCTGGCTTTTGTCCTGCTCCTAGTGAGTTTGCGGAAAGTCGTGCTTTACGTGCTGGCATACGCTATCTCGGTGTACCCCGCCAACTACGCAATGTGCTGATAGATTTCCTCTGAATACGTGATAATCGAACAATCGTTTTGCTACAGTCCATACTATCAACTTCAACCCCAGCCTTGACGCATATTGGCCAGACTATCCAGGATATTGATGTTACATCGATACAGGATAAAGTGCTATCCCTTGGTCATTCAAAAAGCACGTGCAATGACCCTTACGCAATGCCAGGATGTATGTGGATTCCACGGAGCCGGCAGTTCAGTGCATCAATGGATTACAGATACTGACGTAAATTTGCCTTTTCTACAATGCCCGGAAACCTGGCCTTCAGACATTTGGTACGGCAAAAAGCACCAGGATGTCCGCTGGGTGCCATATACGAATATGGACCCCGAAACTATCGGTGATCCAAAAGATATTGAATTGTACAATCCCGAGCATGAAAAGCGGGTGAACAAGACGGCGATGGACTTCCCACCGGACGCGGAAACGCTCCCTATCGAACTTAGCAAATCGTTCAAGACTGTAAAGAGGAGAGAGGAAAACAAAGAAGCCCTCGAATTCATGCGAAACAAACATATTATGGTCTATGGTAGTTCGTAAGTCACAGAATCCATCGTAACCTCATATTCATCAAACTATCGGAACGTTGTGTACTGACTGCATCGCCGTCTACATATTTCTGTAAAATCAACAGTCTAGACCGTGAAATGACGAAAATGTTCTGCAATGATCATGAACAAGCTGTCCGACCACAATACACCGGAGGCAAACTCTACGAATATGAGCATCACAGATCCACTTACTGCCATTTTGCGGATTACAACTTTACACTATCGTCCGTAATGCACTATGGTCTGCACCAGACAAACTGGTTCCGAGGCGAAGATGCAGATCCCAAGATGATGGGCATTCAGGCCGAAGAAAGACTAGAGAAGGTGGTCGTCCCTTTGACGCACAAATTCGGCAAGCCGGACCTATTCATTTTTTCTTCTGGTTTGTGGGGTGAGCTTCTTATTCGGAATATCATAATGCGCTTCTTGCACTAAACAAAGCTGAATACGGTCATGCATTACCAGACCTCATGTTTTTCAACAAAATTGAACGGAACCGAGATCCCAACGTTACAAGAAGCATGTACCTTCCGGTTTCGTATGAAAGGTTGATGTGGCATCGGTCGCGGCTAGCCGAAGTCATTGAGTCAGTGTCATGCTCAAACATTACCTAACTCTATCCGGATGCTGAGACTCGTTTCTTCGGAATTGTAGGAAAATTCGTGAAACTTTCCCAGACACGCCTCTGCTCTACAGAACGACAACTCAGCCTGCAAAGCGAAGAGCCGACGACGATGACCAGATGATAGCTGTTTTCCAGATGAACCAGAGTGCCAGAGCACTGATGCGTCTACTTAAGGTTCCCTTGTTCCACTGTAAGCCTGGAATACTCACATTGCTAGCTGGTCGACAGGGTGCTTACATCACCTTTGCTCCTTTAGGGTCGGAGCTCATCAAAGGCAGCCATTCGTACAAGGATTTCGTACACTACGAAACAGATTGTAAGTCCAGCAACTCACGGCATGACCCAATTTTCATGGGATACAAACTAAAATATGCTTCAAATGATTTCTGCAGCTCGCCAGAACTGGTTATACGGGGAAATGCTGCTTTACACACTACAGCAAGTCTCTGATCCAAATGCCGACACAAGCTGCTGGCTTGACCGATAGAAATCCTTACCGGGTTACACCGGGGTATTGAAGTTTGGTCTCGCATATAGTTAAAAGATAGCAGGCCTGTGTATCAGCCCATTAGACAGGCATAAATGCGGAATATCATGTAGAATACGGACTAGTATTAGCCAAATCACAACACTGTCACTCCCACATGTGACCTGGAGCTAACAAGCGGCAGTGTATCAACGCGTCGTTTTTTCTCCGGTCACGTGATGGCTTCTCTAGATCACGCCGGAGTGAAAAGTCATCTTTCTATTCTCTGCTGATCACCAGAAACCCCTATATATGGCAGTAGTTGCCATCGATTCCTTCAACACTTTGGACTGCCTGGGCTATGTGCGAGACGCGTCTGTGCCTTCTGAGATACGATACGATGCGATAGCCATTCTTGCAGGCTCTCTGGAAAATTTTGATTCGATCGTGCCGCACATCATTCCGGGCATCTAGTCGTGAAGTAAATTGCTTCGATACGAACTCTAAGTAGTAGTCCTCGAGGTTCCAGGCCTACAAATGATACAATACTGTCTCTGCCGAACCATGACGATCCCTCGATATGGACTACACCCTAGGAGCTGGCAAACCTTATAAGCGCGACCACGTAGCGTATGCAGACTCCAGCATATCATACCATACTCGTTCAGGAGCACGGTCATGAATCCGTGCAAGCCTGCATATCATATACTACTGACTCGCCGCTCGCGCGTCAACCGGGGTCCCGGCCATGATAGGAACGAGATCCAATGCTAGCCGCAGATCCGCTCCCGGAGGCTATGTACGCGTCTTGCCAGTAAACAGCCGCCGTGAATGTCTGTTGGACATTTGGCGTTGAAGTCGCTTGATGTCACGCCTGCCCAGCCCACCGAATAGCTAACGACAGCTGCAACATCCTCTGAACAAGCGCATACGTCCGTTTCACCTAGAGCTGTTGTTGATCATCAAATAGCTGGACAAGCAGCCAATTCGTCAATGATGTCGCTCGATGTGATCAAAGCACCAAGCATGGTGTCGAGTACGAGCAGTGACACTCTGGTCGATAACAACCAAGGAACAGGGCTTCCTAAGCTTCCAATCGACGAATTCGCTTACGACGACGAGGCAGATGAAGAAGAACGGCTCCTTCTTTCAATTGTCGAGCCTAGCCGAACTCGGTCCATATGGGGGAAGGCACTGGCTTTATGCAAGGCTCCCGGTGGAATCATAATTGGCTTGTGCGGCTTGCTATTAATCCTGGTAAGCCCGTACACCTCAACCCCTGTCGCTAGCATCGTCTCACCGATGCGTTAGCTACTGTCTGTAGCTGCTAGTTTTGGAGACGACTGGGATGCCCAGGTTCAAGATGGTCTGTCTTCATTGCAAGAGAAAGTTAGTCAGAGCATTCAGAAAGTCAGCAATCCATCCCAGTCGACCTGTGAAGACCCGTGGGAAACACCAGGATGTAAGCATACCACCTCGTGAATGTATATTTGGACTCAATCGCTAATGGCTCGTGCTCATTAGATATATGGTACGGGGACCATCGCTTTGATGCCCGCTGGGTTCCATACAACGCATTTCCAGAAGACATCCTGCGTAAGAATGCTTCCAAGCTTTTCGATCCCGAGAGCACGGATGCACGAGCTGGTAACAACGCTCCCCACGAAGATCAACTACCTGTCCATCTTACCAAACTCTTTAGTCAAAAGAAAGTACGCACGAACAATAGCGATCTGGAATTCCTGAGGAACAAGCACATCGTAGTGCTGGGTAGCTCGTGAGTAATACCCCGACTCGATGATCATAGCAATGGGAGTACGGCTGACCTAGCTCCTACCTTGTGGCTAGGATGGATCGGGAAGCAACGATGATGTTCTGCCACGCTTATGAAGGAGCCGCTCGACCTGAACTCGAAATGCATCATTCTCTCAGATGTCGGTTCCCGGATTACAATCTGACAATCTCGCAATGGGTGGGTAACAGGTTTTTGGAACTGCCTAATGTCCCAGCTCGCTGTTGACTCATTATTATTGGGACAGATGCACTTTGGAATGGGCGAGGCGCCATGGTTTCATGGCGGAGACAAGGTCAGCAAAGCGATTACCTTTGAGGATAGGGTAGATCAGATCTTCACGTCTATGGCCGAGAAAGACGGAAAGCCGGATTTGCTAGTCTTTACGTCAGGTTTCTGGGGTTAGTAGAAGTCCTATTTGAACGCAGCTTCACAGAAGCTGATTGCTCGCCTGCAGATCTTCAATATCTCGATGCACATCTCAAGAAGATAGATAAGACGCATCCGCTTGTTCTCAAATATCAGCCAGTGCGACCAGATCAGCTAAAGTGGCATCGAGCCCGTCTTGTCAAAGCAATCCAGTGAGCTCCTTTCCGGACCGCTTGCGTGAAACCGCTCATATTGACGGGATTTGGCAAATCTCGTTGTGCAGGCATCTCCGCGCTAGATTTCCGGATAGCTTTTTAATGTACAGGACTACGACAGAGCCTGATGGCGCCCGGTCTAGCGCTGATGAGGAAGCGACTGCCGTCTTTCAGTTGAACCAGAGTGCGCGGAAGGTGATGCAAAAATTCAAAATTCCACTGTTCCATTGTAAGTAAACGATACTTATCCAGTGGTCGTGGCACGCCGGAAATACTCACTTGCTTATGGCACAGGGGCGGAACTTGTTAAGGGAAATCACGAGCACCGAGACGTAGTATGTTTGGTCGATCTGTCAATCTTGGACTAGCGCATGCGTCTGACTGCATTTTGTGCCATTCCCAGCATCATTTCAACACAGTTTCTAGGGCACATGCGGTTTATCACGAAATGCTGTTCTGGCATTTGAAGCAAGTGACTAGTCAGGCTGATACCTCCTGCTGGCTGAAGCGTTAAGCATAGTAGGTTTTCCGCACTCGAAAAACTTAGCCATGATTAGAGAAACATTAGCAAGGTGTTGTGAGTTGCCAGCCGTAGATGCAGTCATGCCATAAGTCAATAGGGCAGTGTAACAATTGTTAATTAAGTACAAAGTTAATTGAGTACAAGGCACTGCGGGAACGTGCTCGTGCGGACAATCTATAGGTTTCAGTCGTCGTAGGATCCTAGATCTATCGAGATGGTGCTCTCATATGAGCAGCTCGGTTTCGGATTCCAATGGCCGCGATCAATACCGATGGTATCCATGACAAGTTGGGGATTGCTCGTGGTCCGCTGATGTCCTGATTTTTGCCTGTTGGTAAGCTTACGCACGGATGTGCGCACCTTCCGAGCCAGACTCTTGCTCGGAGTGAAGGGTGCGAAAAGCACGGTATTCAACTGGCTTCGTGGCTGACGGGAGATGTCTTCGTCCGCTTGCTTCCTGCCGAGCTGATCGTTAGTGAACATCGGGTCACTGTGATCCGCTGGAACCCCTGATACAGGAGGGGCCCATTTCTCGTTCAAACTGGACACAGGTTGGCCAGCTTGACCAGAGCGATGCGTTGTAGGATGGGCTGGTAAGCCTGCGCGAGCAGTGGCGATTAGCTCGAAGACATTCACATCACACTGAACGGAGTCGTAGTGGTAAATGCTGTGCGAGCTGAAATGTGGCATGATTTGTTGCATCAGCTCGGACTCTTCCCTGAAATCTACGGTCAGATTATAGGTGAAATCAAAGTGTGATTCCTCCTCGAGTATGATGAGCGGGAGTCTGCAATGCAACACAGATGGTTCAACCAAGGACACGTTCGATAGATTGGGTCCCTCAGCTCTAGCCATTGCGGGCGGCAGAGTTGAACTAACCGGATCAGCTCATCACAGTGCGTTAGGTGAAGGCTCAGCTGCGCAACATATGTTGTCTCCTCGTAGTCTTCGCCTGCCGCGTGCTCTGGCAAGTCGCCGTGCACAAGCCGTATGCTACGGCTATGAAGCACTCCGAGCTTGACAAATGTGGCCTCCTTGATGCGGACTGGCGAGAGGATACAGATCGTTGTAGGCTGTAGGGTATCAGAGAGTGTGGTTCTGGGCGACATGGCGGCCTCTGTGTGGAAGAAAGGTTGAAACTGGTGAACGGTTGAATAGTGGGAGACTGGTAGAAATAGTAAGCGTCGCGCATCCTGCACGCCTGCACGCTTAGCAGTTCCACGATAGTAGAGGGCCTGTACTGCACCGCCGACCCGACCGAGGCTGTCTCCGGCGCTGTAGCATCGATGGAAGCGAGCCATTCGTGGGAAACACAAGCTTGCCAGGTGCTCTGCTCAGGTGATCCGGTATCCGAGGTTAGCCTGTCCTACCAGAGTGTAAGCTGATTTGCCCAGAAGCGCAACCCGAATGTCTACTGTTGCAGCCACCAAGCAGACACATAGCATGCCCAGCAGATCTCGAATGCGCAGTATTGTCCATGTGCTGTGTTCTGAATCACATCCTCCTCGAGTCCTGCTTGTAGCTGGAGCGGCGCCATGGTGGGAAGAGAGAGAGAGCCATTTGCATCTCTGCTCCGAGTCAACCTCGACCTCAGGAAAGAAGATGCCTACGATAGCCGTCAACAGGGATGCGTTCCTGCAAGCCCTTGGTGGGCACTGGAGTGAGCCAAGAAAAGCAAAGCAAAGTAGCATTTCCCACTCGAGAAGCATACTGACCTGCCTTGTACTTGCAAATCATCCCGTGTCAACAGCCACCCAGGATGCAGAATCTCTGTTCTTCGACTACGGCCTGGAACTGGATGAAGATGTGCGCTCAGTACCTTGTTGCAGCCTCCCAGCTGCCAAATCTGATGCTGGCCGCTTCCGCAGACTAGTATCACGGAGCCGAACGAACTGCCACATAAACTGAAAATCGAAGTGCCGGCGAATAGGTGTGTTGGGAGGTGCATGGACGATTCCAGATAGACACTGAAACCAAGTGACAGATACGATCTACTATGCTTCGAAGGACTCGTCAGGGCCTTGCGCCTGTATCTCGAGCGTGATCCGCTGCCTGCATACAAGATTGTGCCGCCGGCTACAGGAGCGGAAGAACGATGGGTAGAAGTGCAGAAGGAGGTGCATTGCCATCTTTTCGAGGCGATGTGATATACACTCATATTGACTATGCTTTTAACCCATTAGACTGCCCAAATACGACCCTACTTCGCGTCTGCTATTCTCCGAAACGTCTCCTTTACACCTGAGAGCTACGCTTCTTTCATAGACTTGCAGGACAAGCTACATCAGAACCTTGCGCGCAAGAGAACGCTTGTCGCTATTGGGACGCATGATATGGATAAAGTCGCGTGAGTGACCCGAACTAGCTGCTGTTTGAGCACCCCATATATTTTGATTCACCCTATAGCAAAGGAAAGATTACCTACGAAGCGAGACCACCGAAAGACATCAAGTTCGCACCGCTGAACAAAGATACAGAGTACACAGCTGAAGAACTTATGGAATTGTACGATGTAAGCCAGCGTATTGCCGAACTTCACCGTGCCTGAAATTAACCTCTCGCTACGGATAGTCCGACAAGCATCTATCCAGATACCTTCACATCATTCGCGATTCCCCGGTCTATCCCATAATCTATGATTCAACGCAGCAAGTACTATCCATGCCACCTATCATAAATTCTCAACACACCAAAATCACCCTCGAGACCAAGAATATCTTCATTGATTTGACCGCGACAGATCAAACCAAGCTAAGCATTGTCACTAACATTATGGTAACGATGTTTGCACAATATACCAAAGAGCCTTTAACGTAAGCGCACTACTTGCACTGTGTGACTCGTCTATTCTGACCGCATATTGCACGTAGCATCGAGCAAGTCAAGGTCGTCTATCCTGATGGCTCTACTACCATCAACCCGGACCTTTCCCCGACAACCTTTACTGCATCCTGTTCCTACATCACCTCGTGTACCGGTCTCCAGTTAACACAAGATGAGATCATCCGCCTCTTGACGAAGATGGGCAACGAAACATCAGCCCAAGGTGCCGACGGGCTACTCGTCAAAGTGCCTGCGAGCCGTCCGGACATCCTTCATGAATGCGATGTCATGGAGGATGTTGCTATCGCATACGGCTTCAACAACCTGCCTAAGACTTTCCCCCGCACGAACACAGTCGCTCAAGCGCTTCCGATCAACAAGCTGGCCGATATAGTCCGGAAAGAGTGTGCTCTAGCAGGCTTCACGGAAGTTCTACCTTTGACGCTATGTTCGAAAGAAGAGAATTTTGCCTGGCTGAACAGAGTGGATGACGGCAAGACAGCCGTCGTTCTCGAGAACCCTAAGACAGCCGAATATCAAATCGTTCGTACATCCTTACTACCTGGCCTTTTGAAGAGTATTCGCGAGAACAGAAAACACCCTCTGCCTATGAAGATATTCGAAGTGTATGACATTGTTGTGAAAGACGACACTAAGGAACGAAGAGCTAGAAACATCAGGAAATGTGCGGCTCTGTACTGCGGCAGGAAAGCAGGCTTCGAGGTTGTACATGGCTTATTGGACAAGTTGATGCTCATGCTTGATATCGAGAACTTGAAGAGTCCAGAAGGTGACAGCAAGACCGGCAAAGCGGGGTACTACATAAAGCAAGCAGACGGTAAGCGGAAACGGCAGAGTCGATTTTGTTACCACGCTCATTGCGTGATGCCTTCGTTCTGATCATATAGATGCGACGTTCTTCCCCGACCGCGCTGCCAAGATCTACTATCGTGCGCCCGCAGACCCAACGGTCCAACACGCCCATCTGCTCGACACCGGGGCCAGCGCCTACAACGATAAGGAAACCAACGTCGAGCCCACAGAGCCTGCTTTCGTGAAAGCCGCAGCAGAACCAAAGCATGGCAGTGACCAATCTACTCTTGAAGCCGTCAAGGAAAAGGTCAAGTCTGTTCTGCCATCGAAGGAGGAGGCGAAAGCTGCAGTAACACCAGACATTGAGATTGGCATCATGGGTATTCTCCATCCAACTGTCCTGAATAACTACGAATTAGACTACCCTTGCTCAGTCTTTGAATTTACATTAGAAGGGTTGTAAGCGCCTAATAGCTAGAGTTGATTAATCAATGCAAAAGCCAATCTAGATTGGCGTTAGTTGGACATGCTTATACATGTTAACGGTTTGCGTGCAAGTCACTAACTCTGCTAGGTTTTGGAAGTAATATAGTAGCGATGTGATCGGGGATTTGCATTTCAAAGGATGCCGGGCATCAATGAGTGTGCAAGAGCACCGACCACCATTCAGCATGCACACGTAATGACGCTCTCGCTCCCCATGCTTGCGCTTCCATGAGTCTACACATTGGCCAGCATGGCACCCATTTTGTGTGCAAGCGCACCAACCGGATACTGCAGCTCCGAGGCATCTCGCTGTCGGGCTCGTCGAAGCTGCCCAAGGATCTGCCGTCGCATTCTCCGAACAAGGCGGCCTTCTTCGACTCGGAGCATGTATCGTACATAGACCGGCCGTTCCCTCTTGACGAGATGGACGAACATCTGTCGCGTATACGAGACTGGGGGTTCCGAGTGATCCGGCTGGTCGTTACATGGGAGGCGCTAGAGCATGCAGGATGGTGAGCTGAAGACGCGCATTCCTGCTGCAACGATTGGCTGACTGTCCGTGTGACGAGTAGGCAGCAATATGACTTCGACTTCATGGACTACCTCGCTATCATTGTCAAGGCTTTGCCACAATATGGTCTAACGTGCATCATAGACGCTCACCAAGATGTATTTTCTCGCTTAACCGGCGGATCGGGCGCGCCTGGATGGATACTTCCCGTGGTTGGCCTGTCTCCAACGACCATTCACTCCACGCACGCCGCACATCTGCACCCTTTGGCTTTGCTCAAAACTGATCCATTGCCCTCTGTATGGCCAAGTGAGCTATTCCAGTTTGTAGTAACAAGGGCAGCAGCGTATGCCAATCGTCTCATCTTCTCTTAGCCGGCTACCAGAAGCTCGCGGCAGCTACCTGCAATACCCTTTTCTGGGCTGGAGATAAGTTCGCATGGAAGCGCAAAGCACCCGATGGCAGTGGAAGAGGCCTCTCTACATTTCTTCAAGACGCCATGTGCGATGCTTTTACCGAGCTTGCTAAGCGATTAGATGGATGCCCGGCAGTGCTAGGCTTCGAAGTAAGTGAGCGACGCATCATACAAGGGAAGGCATATGTGAACAGCTGATCCACGCTGTCTCTAGCCCATGAACGAACCTCATCGTGGCTACCTGGAGCTCCATAGCATGTACACCTTTGATTCGAATACCGATCTTCAATTCGGCTATCATGCCAATGCTTTAGAATCCTTCGCACTTTCAGACGGTTATTCCTTACCTATCCCTTACTATGTTGCATCCTTCCCGGAACCGACGCGCATATCACATTACGTACAGGTCAATCAAGCCAGAGAGCGAGCCTGGGCGCCTGGAGTGCCATGCATCTGGCGTGAGCACGGTGTATGGGACTGGGACGACAAGTCACAAAGACCGCTTGCTCTGCGCGAAACGTACTTTACTCGAGATCCGCGGACGGGCGAGACGGTCGAATGGTACAAAGATTGCTGGTACCCATTCCTGAGGAAGTTTCAGCAGAGGATTGCGGGAGACAGCGAGAACCGCAGAGATTGGATGACGTTTGCGGCTGGCATTCCCAACGAAGTAAGTGTGTCGCCCGTCTTCCTCATGAACTCACGTGTCTGACCAGTTATACACAGTACACACCGCCTTTTCCGAAGGATCTCCAGCCTAGGAATTTTGTTTCAGCTCCGCACTGGTACGATCTGCATGCTCTGTTCTCTAAAGTGAGGAAAAGGCAATCACTAGGCATCCTGCGAAACGCATCTAAGTTGCCGTACTCTAGTCATTCGGCAATATTACCTTCAATGTGCAGGATCTATCCCGAGTAAGCCTAGTGACTCCTCGAGCGCACAACCGTAAACTGAACACGTGCCTGATAACAGGGAGTATTCCCACTGTCCTGTATCTATTTCGGAAGAAAGGGCGCACGCAAGAAGCGAGTCTGCGTACAGAGGCCGTTAGCTTCTAAATTTGCCTGCTAACACTCTGGGTTATCTCCAGCTATGCTAAACAGATTGCAAATATTGTGAAAGCCTCTCACAAAAACACAGGCAGTCCTTGTTTGATCGGGGAAACTGGCGTTCCTTTCGACCAGAACGGACAGCGGTCATTCGAAACCCGAGACTTTCGATGGCAGGAGAGACAGCTGGATGCGTTGTGTACAGCACTTGAGCGAAGTCTCGCCAATTACGTGTCAGTCCGATCAGACAACAATAGCCAACGTAGGTTGACGCTCGCGTTTTGCAGACTCTGGAACTACAATCCTGAGAATGAAGACGATTTCGGAGACGCATGGTTAGTCAACACCGTATAGTTTGACCTCTGTATTGACTCCAAACCTGTCCTAGGTACGGCGAAAATTTCTCCCTCTATAGTCTATCTGTTAGGCACAATGGCAAGCAAGGTGGGGGCCGCTGCGAGGACGCTTTTCAGGTGAGGACCAGCTTGGATCGATGAATGGCTGTTCCATATCTGACGGTGCATCTCAATCTCAGCGTCCGTATGCCATCGCTACACCTGGCATACCCGTACAGACCCAGTACGATATGTTCAATCTGAACTATACTTATAAGTTCCGTAATCCCACAACGGAAGACGACCTTGAGCCGGTCTCACTCCTCACGGAAATATACCTGCCCGCGAGGCGCTACGCAAAGCCTATGAGACATGGTGCTGTTGTGATGAAGCTAAGTGATGGAGATTGGAGCTACGACGAGTCGGTGCGTTTCATTGTACACCTCAGTAGAGTTATTTCGCTATTTTCTGACCTGCATGACAGAACCAGATTCTCTCTTGGACTCACACAGACAAAACGGCAGGTAGGCTACACACACTTGAAGTATCTGTTACAGATACCCAGTATCACAAGCAGAAACCTGCCGATGTGGACCTGAAGGAATCCCCTCTCCGCTGGATCTTAGCTATAATCGTCATATTGTTGGCATGTCTATGCCAAGCCGTTCGGGTCAAACTCAGTTAGTCGACAAACATCACCGTAGGTGCGGCTATCTCCGAACTTCTATTGCAGCATCATAAGACTGCCATTGTATATAAAGCATGGTTTACAAAAGCTAGAAAAACTAGAATCACCAGAACAATCTAGAGCTGCATAAGCACATTTTACGCTGCACGTTGACTGGCTTTCTTCTTCGCTCTTGCACTTGCAGCTTCCAAGCTCGCAAGCGCAGCACTTCGATGCGTCGTTCTTGACGCAGTTTTGCTCAAAGACAAGCTGGTTGATGATGAGTGGGACAATTGAGCTTCCTTTTCTGCCTGTTGTGCTGCTTCTTTGGCTTTGATCTGTAAGCGGGTGTGTCAGCATACGTCTGCGATTTATTCGAATTTACGCATTACCCACCCTATCCAGCAAACTCATCGCACGCTCTTCCGCTGGAGCTTTCGGTAGGCGTTTAACATTGCCATCCAATAATGTTGAGATCCGTTCCTCCATACTCGATTTAGCTCCGGCGATGGTGTCTCTTGTACTGGGCAACATGGCGGCTTTCTCCGCCTGCGCTATTTCAGCAATATCTGCATTCGCCGTGCCGTTACCTCTGGTCGCTGAAGTATGCGACAATGACGGCAGAGATGAAGGTCCAAGCGGTGGCAGCGATGCAGCAGGAATCGGTGGTAGAGCATCGAGTATGAAACCTTTCGCGAATACGCGTGTTGCGGCGTCGTCATACTTCTTTGTGTTCGAAGGCGGTGGTGTAGGAGGTAGATGGGGTTCTCTCGCGAATGGATCTGAGAAGCGCTGCTTTTTGTGCGCGGTTTGCAAATCGCCTGTCGGGCGACCGCACGTGAAATCATCGTGTGCCTTGAGGACGCATTCTCCCAATCTCCTCCTCAACTCTTCACGCCTGTATTCGGCCTTTGAGCTCCATAGTGGTAAGACCGACAGTCCAATTCGCTTAATGTTTAGCGCCGGAGAAGACTCTGTGGTCTGACTACTACGCGAAGGGGTGGTGGAGCCGACCAGCTCGAGTGCTGGCAGCTGAGCATTCTGCTTCAATTCCAAGTGTATACCAATGCCCCAAGTATATACGCGTTTGCCATTGTTCCGGTCAATCTCACGTGCAGCAGACACAGACATCGAAAGTCCGCCTCGTCCTCTATCCTTCCTTTCAAGTTGCGGACTCGACGTCGACTCGCTCGAAGCCAAGTTATGCTCCGTCACCTGTGGACCACTGAGACCTCCTCCCCATAGCCATGCGAGCTGAGCCAGTTCAACTGGGCCGAACCTTCTTCCTGATCCACGCTCAACCACTGAGCGAATGCTCGTGAAGGTCGCCAGGTTGGGCAAATCGACGAACAGCTTCTCTGAACCGTTTGGAGAAGCTGGAGAGGTGTCGCAAGACACAATTGGCGCTGAGCAAGCTCTTGCACCGTCTGTAGCTAGATGCAAGAGTAAGGCTCGCTCAACCGCGACATGGAGATTAAGAAGGGCGGTATAATGATCGGGAAGGGGTACGGTGCTGGAGTTTAGAGGGGAATGTGATTGTTGCGATGACATTGAACGATTCTGAGGGGTAACAATACTGTCTTGTTCAACCGAGGTATCGGCGACGGAAGATTCTGCTTTTGGCCGCTTTGACGGAGTAAGCAGGGGATGGGACGGGCCGGCTTTGATGATGGGAGAAGCATTGGCAAGCTCGGAAAGCAAGTTACGAGAGACTGTGTATTGTGAAGGCGAATTGGCTGTACGCTTTGTAGGTGTGCGTGTTGGAGTGCGATTCAGCGGAGACGCGTCTAGGAGAGCTGGAATTTCGACTTCCAGCCCCCCATCTTCTTCACTATCGCTTAGTGGGACAGCTGTAGAAGCTGGGCTAGGTAACTGGCCATTTTCTGCTGTGCGTAGCTCTTGGATCTCAGGCGTAGTCCTGCAAGGATTATGTGGTCTTGCGGTGGTGTCGCCACCTGAGTTGCTGCTGCAGAAAGGTGCACATTTCTTGCAGTAGTATTGATCAGGACACTGTTCCTCGTACTCATAGCCGACACATCTTGCGTGCAGCCATACGTCGCAGCTTTCACATTGGATCATCAGCGTGGAATCGTCTTCGTTCCGCTGACATGTGCAATCGATGATAGCATCTGCATGCTCCACCAGCTCATCTGGCCGTCCTAGAAGTCCTCTCGACGGGGAGTACAGCTTGCGTGCGCCTGTTGGAGAGGTGGCTGCAAAAGGTCGGTATACGCGCCCTTGGAAGTGCACCTTGAAGCTGCTGGGCGACACCTTTGCAGTTGAAGCTGGCCTGCGCCGCGACGAGGTAGTCGTGCGTGTCGATGGCGAAGGTGAACTCGGCGGAGGCGGGATGCGAGAGGTGCGATTCGGGCTCGGTGTGTGCACTGAGCGCGACGTTGATGCGAGCGAGCTGCCTGCATGCGAAGCCATGGCGCTCCTGGACGCTGTCAAGTCTGCGACCAGGCGCTTGGGCTTCACGCCGCGCGTGCTTGATGGCGAAGTGGTGCCGCCGTAGAACAGATTGGCTTCGAGCGGCATGGTGTGTTGCGCGACAGGGACAGTGTGTTGGTGTGCATGCAAGGTGGACATCGACATCAGCGCAATGGATGGCCACCGCATCCAGACTGGATGTGAAATGCGAGACGCGCTGCAGGTCGATCGAGCCGCGTACATGCACCACGCCGGTGTCTCCTGGTGCTTCCTCACACTCTGCCCACAATCTGCTGTAGCACACGTCTCCACTAGGTTCAAATGTGTCGGCGTGTACCGATGTGTAGACCGTGCAGTCAAGCGTCAAATTGCGAGAACGAGCAAGTGCTGGTGATTTAGACTAGGTACCGGATACAAAGCCAAAGTATGAGTGGAGGCGTACAGCAAGGATGTCTAGTGCCAAAGTAGCCGTCGTCTCTGTCACATATTGCGCCGCACTCGCCCTCGTGATGGGAAGCGACCTGGCCAGCCAACAGCTGGGGTAGGACAGATCTTTTTTTCGCCGTTGCAGGTGCCACAGGATAGAGGGTCGACGTTAGGAGCGGCGCAGTAAGGGCTTGGTCCACCGCGGCAGATAGAGCACCCTTGACAGCCGAGGGTTGGAAGTGGCGCCACGCAGAAGCGGGTGATATACTCAGCAAGAGAGCAGCTTCGAAATCCACTGACCTACGGAGGGTTATTCACTATTCTGGCGCTTTGTCTTCTCTGGCTTCAAGGTGCCCTCCTGAGTCCTTCGGAACGCCTTGTGATGCTTGCGGGGGCTGGGTGATAGTACTGTCGACTTTTGATAGCAACAGCTAACTCAGCCGGCATCAATCTTGCCATGCTTGTGGTGGTTGCAGTAGCAGCTGAGCATTGACGTCCTAGTGCAGTGATAGTCACAAATCACGAGGTATGCCCAATTTCCAAAACGATATCGTCATGGTACTGTCGATATACTGCTAGTAGAGGACAGCCCTCGACAGTCGTGCAGCTGGGAGAGCGCAACTTCTGCACCACTACATCTCGCCATAAAGCCCGAATGCATCAACCCTGTGGCTTCGCTTGCTTCATTTCTCCATTGCCCTGGGATCAGTCAGTTCTCCCCAGCTTCCTTTCAAAGCTATTTCCCAGGTCAGCCCAAAACGTCTCGACGCGCAAATTCAGCCCTCTACCGAGCAGGAACTTGGAAGATTTCGCATGTATAGAGGAGGTATGTGGGTTCCTTATCAGCCACTGGAATACTGACTGGTGATCTATTGCTAAGGTACGCGTGTCTGCCAGTTCTATGCTCGACCAGCCATTCATGTTCGCGTCAGAAGGAGACACAATGATGCCAGACTGGTGAGGGGAGATGGTGACGATACCCGGTGAGCATACACATGCATCGCGCGAGCTGCGAGTTTCCCATCCGCTGAGAAGATCTTGTGCTAAGGATCAGTTTTGATTACGAGGGAGAGAGAGGAAAACTCCTGCCTCGAGTGCGCAAGTCTTGCTGGCTGAGACACAGTCGGTACAGCGTAGCAGGGCGCATTAGGAAGCACGTGATCAGGATCAATGTGAGGCGAACAAAAACAACAACACGCTCACGAAGGAAAGCCACTGTTTATAGAGGTTATGTACATGCCACATGCAATAGCTGCAGTCAAAGGCGAAGACTACCGATCAGTCGAACCTGGCGAAGTGGAGCAATCGCAAAATAACCCAAACTTCATTGCGGAAAGAAACATATAAATACCCGCGCCCTGTTCAATTATCTGGTATACCCATTCAACTATACAACCGCCATACCCACCTTAGCCATCATCACTGTCTAGTACCTAGGTGTCTACATAGAAAACCCACTATATCGATAAATATGTAGCCTTACATGATGCCCGAGACCAGCGTAATACGGTGCCTATGGGTAAGGCGGTGGCCCTAGGCAGTAGCTGGAGTATTCGGTCCTTAGGGCAGGACACGATTCGGCGGTGAACTCTTGTTGGAGGATTCCGCCGGCATAAAAGACACCGCTGGTGGCTGTTCCAGTGTTGGAGTTATACTGGCAAGCTACCTGAAGCGTTGTTTCGGCGGTGCTGCGCCAGACGCATTGTAGGAATAGATTTGTCTGTGAACCTGAGGTGTCATAGAAATGACCTCCCTGAAGACGATTTGCACGCAGTGTTTAAAAGGTAAGCCGTTTCCAGGCCAAAGGTAGCCACCAGTTTATGATAGGACACTCACAGCTACTGCCGAGACGGTTTGTACAGCACCACCGTTTGATACGGTTGGCTGACATGCTAGATGGTTGTAGCACCCGAAACCACTAGTTGTATGCAGTAGCAATGAACGCAATTGCGCCATAGATGAAGGTTGAATACGCAGCCAGCGTCAGTCATAGATAACAGATGACACAGTAATCGTCCTTAGCACGCAAAAAGGGCAATCGTGAACTTACCTGGTTGGCGAGGTAGTTAGCGTTGCAGGGCAGGCACCTGAGTAGGTTGGATTGAGGCTTTGACTTGTAAGCGTTCCTGTGCGTGAGAAGTGTTAGTAATCCATGAAAGTTCCCCTGAACGGCTGCCTCTTCCTCACCCGTGGTTGGGTTGTATTGGCAATTGAATGCCACAGTTGGGGAATTTGTTCGTAGCGAATATTGACAACGGAAGAAAGGGGTACCAAGGGGTTCTCCGTTGCTGAAGCCCAAGGAGTATTGCCCACTGTAAAATACGACATTATATCGTGGATCGATCTCGGGACAGGTCACGTGCGAAAGCACCGTTGCACTTGCTGATGAAGGGTCAAGTCGGAAATGTTACATACGATCATCTACTGATCATTACAAGTTTGCGCGATGGATGAACTTACAGCAAGAGTCGCCCGGACCAAAGTAGCCGTTGGCTGTGTCACACTCGGCGCCGCACTCGCCAGCAGTACAAGAAGCCACCTGGCCCGCGCCACCTGGAGGAGGACATGTTATTTTATCGCTGTTGCAGGTACCGCAGGATAGAGGGTCGGCGTTGGGAGCGGCGCAGTAGGTGGTGGGTTCATCGCGGCAGGTAGTGCAGCCTTGGCAGCCTAAGGTGGGCAGGGGTGCTCTGCGGGCCGGCGACCTGGTCAGCCTTGGGAATGGTGCGTCCGCAGACTGCACGTTCGCTCACGCAGGACATTCGCCGTTTTGGCGCTTCAGCTTGTCTCGCTTGCCCAGTGCTGCACCTGGTGAGGCCCTGCGCTGTTTGTAGGCTGGCTGATACTGTCTGCTTTTGATGACCGCCGCTACCTCAGCCGGGCTGAGAGGGCTCTTGCTTGTCGCGGTTGCTGCAGCTGAACATGTTCCGCTGAGCGAAATGAGGGCAACGAGGACAGCAAGCCACGCCCAGCTTCTGAGCGACAGCATCGTGGTGGTAACTTGGGCGGGTGTATCAGTGGATCAGAACAGCGCCGGCGAGCATCCACCTCTGTGGAACAGTAACAACACCACGGCAGGCTGCGGGCACAGGCGCGTGTACTGCTGCCGCGATGTTGTTATCGGAGGATTCGCCGTCGTGCTGTGTCTTGCCTTTTTGCTTCCGTGCCTTAATACGGGCGGGTCAGGTCAGCCAGGCCCTGACCCATCGACCCAGCTCGGGAGGGCCCGCAAACACAGCAGTTTGCGGGTGCGGCTGGTCCTTCCTGCTCGGCTGTCACATTGTTACTGGCGCATGCTGAATCTGTCACAGCTTCGCAAATCTCTCTAGCATACCATAGCCTGGGAACTGCCGGCGGCAGCACGATCAGCAGGGTGTCTTCAGAACAAGCATGTTCTTTACGGGACAGTCGGAAGCAGAGCGAGGACGGGTGTGTAGGACAGTCGATGCCAATGCTGCACTCGCCACGCAGCAGTGTCTGAGCCGTCCTGCCATGGTTTCCGGCCATGCTGTGATGCGTGCATGTCCGTCTGCATAATGATGGAATGATCGGGCCGGCAATGCAGACGATTGCACGTAAAAGCTCCTTCTCACATCCAATGGCAAACTTGGACGAAATTCAGTATGATAGGGCTTGTGGCGAAAGTGCATTTAGAGTTAATTAGGTGACAGTATCTCGGTATCACCGGCAATACTGGTAGGAAAGGAGGGCACTTGACAGCTGAAGAGCTGAGAAGTGTGCCTTTGCAAGAAACAATCTCACGCAGCGCTACTGTATCGACTTTGCGGCTTCGCTTCTTGTTTATATGCTTTGAGATCAGTTTTCCCAATCTTCCTTTCAGAGTTATCGACAGGTCAGCCCGAAACGACTTGAAGTCGCAAGTCTTGCAAGCTGAGGCGCGGTCGGTCGGGACAGCGTAGGAAGCGCGCATTCGCAAAACACCCCCAAACTTCATTGCGGAACAAACATGTGAATACTGCGCCCTGTGCAAATGTCTGGTCTACCAATGTCGTGCCACCCGCCATATCCACTTAGCTAGCACTACTGACTAGTACCTTGGTGCCTACACGAAGAATCATCATATCGGTAACCATGTGGCTTTGCTGTATGATGGACCAAGACCGAAGCAATAGTGTGCCTATGTGAAAGGTGGCGGCCCTAGACAATAGCTGGAGTATTCGGTCCTTAGGGCAGGACACGATTCGGCGGTGAACTCCTGTTGGACGACTCCGTTAACAGAAAAGACACCGTAGGTGGCTGTTTCAGTGTTGGAGTTATACACGCAAACCGTCTGAAACACTGTTGCGGCATTGCTGCGCCAGACGCATTGTAGCGCATTGCTTGTCTGTGAACCTGAGCCGTCATACTCATGTACTGACTGAAGATGATGTGCACGCGGTGTTGGAGAGGTAAGCCACTTCCTAGCCAAAGGTAACCACCAGTTTATTATAGGACACTCACAGCTACTCCAGAGAGGGTTTGTGTAGCTCCACCACCGTTTGATACGGTTGGCTGACAGGCTAGATGGTTGTAGCACCCGAAACCACTGGTTGTATTCAGTAGCAATGACCCAATTGTGACATAGATGAAGATTGAATACGCAGCCAGAGTCAGTCATGCATAACAGATAACACAGGAATGGTCCTTAGCACGCCAAAAAGGTCAATTATGAACTTACCTGGTTGGCGAGGTAGGTAGCGTTGCGGGGCATGCACCTGTGTAGGATGGATTAACGGTTTGAACTATTAGCGATCCTGTGCACGATTAGTGTTAGTACTCCATGAAAAGTGTTTAAATCAACGGCTCTGCCCTCACCCGTCGTTGGGTTGTATCGGCAGCTAAATGCCGTCTGTGGGTAGTTTGTTGGTACCCCATACACGCATTGGAAGAAAGGGGTCCCAATGGGTACTCCGTTGTTAAGCCCCGCAGAGAATTGTCCACTGGTGAGTGCGACTCCGTATTGTGGATTGATCTCGGGACAGGTCACGTGCGAAAGCACCGTTGCACTTGCTGATGAAGAGTCAAGTCGGACATGTTACATGCGGTCATTTATTGATCACTCTTAGTTTGCGCGACGGATGAACTTACAGCAAGAGTCGCTCGGACCAAAGTAGCCGTTGGCTGTGTCACACTCGGCGCCACACTCGCCAGCAGTACAAGAAGCCAACTGGCCCGTGCCACCTGGAGTAGGACATGTTATTCTATCGCTGTTGCAGGTCCCGCAGGCTAGAGGGTCGGCGTTGGGGGCGGCGCAGTAGGTGGTGGGTTCATCGCGGCAGGTAGTGCAGCCTTGGCAGCCTAAGGTGGGCAGGGGTGCTCTGCGGGCCGGCGACCTGGTCAGCCTTGGGAACGGTGCGTCCGCAGACTGCACGTTCGACTCACGCAGGACATTCGCCGTTTTGACGCTTCAGCTTGTCTCGCTTGCCCGGTGCTGCACCTGGTGAGGCCCTGCGCTGTTTGTAGGCTGGCTGATACTGTCTGCTCTTGATGACCGCCGCTACTTCAGCCGGGCTGAGAGGGCTCTTGCTTGTCGCAGTTGCTGCAGCTGAACATGTTTCGCTGAGCGAAACGAGGGCGACGAGGACAGCAAGCCACGCCCAACTTCTGAAGGTCAGCATCATGCCGGTGTTTTCAGGGGTATCTTAGTGGATCAGAAGAGAGCTGGCAGGCACCCGCCCTTGTGGACGAAAATTGACCAGACAGGCGGCTACTGCTGCTTGCTTTCGAAACACCTTTTCTGCCCACATTTGTATCTTGCCTTCCAGCTTGCATGCCTCGACGGGCGGATCGGGTCAGCCAAGCCTGGCGCGCCGACCGGCATGCGAGGGGCCCCGCAAGCACAGCAACCTGTGGGTTGCGGCTTGTCCTTCTGCTCGACCATCATACTGTTATGGTGGACCGGAGACTTGTGAAGGCGTCCTGACTCCGCCTCTCAGGTCTCTTTATGATAGTAAGCCTGAGGACTCAAGTTGTCTGCAGCACGACAAGCAGAGTGTCTTCGGAACAAGCGCATGGCCGTCTGGACAGTCGGACGCCAAGCAAAGACGGGTGTGATAGTAGTAGTCGAAGCCGATGCTACACATGCCGCATAGGTGCAGTCGTGCATGGGCAGTCCTGCTATGGCTTCCTGCACTGCCGTGATGACGGCTGGCGGTAGGCGATCATGCCACTGCCCATACAACAAAAACATGGAGATCAAGAATACAACCAATAGCGAATACCAAGCAGGAATAGCAATGTAGGAAAGGGAGATGGTAGGACCGGAGGTGCGATGTAAGAGATCAGCTAGGGCAGAGCAAGAGAAAGCACGCTTACACTCACGTGAACCGTCCGCCCACTTGTGTGAGCCATGTAGCGTATGCAAAAGGTACCCAAAAAGCTTGCCTTTAAAAGCTAGCATGAAAATTGTATAGCACAGAAATAGATGTAGAATTGTTCAGCTCGCATTGATCATTTATGACTTGTCGCAAAGACCTACTTATCTTGATATTTTCGCCCCGTTCACTACGAGGGAAATGTCTAATCGCTCCCTCTCCCGGAGTGCCTGCCGTGAATCACCACATGCCAGGCAACGAAACCGATGTCCATTGCCGCTGCTGTATCCCGGTGGTACATTTTATGGCACCTGGTACATTGGTGAACGCGCTGACATTCCGCGTTGAGCCGTTGTAGGGTAGCTTTGCCAACCTAGTTCAAAACAAAGAAGGATCATTTACTAGTCTGCATATAGCATCATTGAAAGCTCACTCACG
Organism: Cystobasidium pallidum; assembly: GCA_001599955.1. NCBI lineage: Eukaryota > Fungi > Basidiomycota > Cystobasidiomycetes > Cystobasidiales > Cystobasidiaceae > Cystobasidium > Cystobasidium pallidum. The sequence goes on from BCIL01000007.1 coordinate 160,696, forward strand.
TTGGTTTCAAGCCGTCCTCTGTTTTGCACTTTGGGTCCGGGCAGACTTGGGAAGAAAAAGATTGATCCACTAACACAAACTTGCCGGTAGACCCCACGACTCCAACCTTTTTTGGAGATGTCGAACAGCAGACGTAGAGTAGCTGGCGCGATGTTTTCTGGCTTTGCTATTGGGCTTGCTGCAACTGTCGCCGATAGCAGGCAGTATTGGAGATCTTGGAATGGTCTTGTTAGTGTTAGTGTACCCCGGCCAGGCCATCTCGGCAGATTGGGTTGCAACCTTGTCATAGAATCTCCTGGTTTGCTGTACTGTCCTAAAACTTCAGTGACAGTAATCTCTGCTAGCTTTGAAGGAAATGACGAGGAGGTTGTACAGGCGGGTGAGGCGTTGTGGAGCTGCCAGTTCCAACATCTATCGCTGCTTGATTGCACTGAGAACGTCGAAAGTCGGGATGGGCATGAGCTCCCGTAATCGCTGCTTGGTTCGGGTCGCTTGGCATGCAATAACGGCGAGTGTATGCGGTGCGACTAGAAAGATGTCAGAAGAGCCTTATTCTGCATTCGCGTCCTTCCCGACGTTATACGCCTTCCCATGTGTGAGATGTGACAGATATCGGGCTGATTTAGCGGATCCTTGACGTGTATCGCTTGTGCGAACCGAATACCAGGATCGTCTCCTGCAATTCGGATCCTTGCCCCTGCCATTCCGCACGCTGCCGTTCAGTGGAACTGTGTTAAACGTCGAACTACTCGCACCGGAGCACCGATTGCATCGGTGTGCATTCTTAACCATGCGGTAATCGTACCAGTCCAGTCAGTCACTCGTTAAGCCATGAATTCCTGGAATTCAGATCTGGGCCGATTGCTAACACGGGCTCATACGCATCAGTTGAGGTAGGCTACATTGTCCTGTCTAGTCGTGCATAAGCAATAGCCTTGACCTTGGCCCTTCCACCGGAATGTGGCAGAACCATTGCGAGCTGGATGAAGTTGCCAGACGACTGTGATGCTATAGACCAAGCTGTGGAAGGTGACAATAACCTTACCGAACTCCTGCATCTTAGGGATGTCGCATGCTATCGGCAGCTGTCCGCTGTGCCTAGGTGTGAGCCGCCGGTCATTTGCATGTCGAAAGTAACGCTGTTCTGCCTGGAAGCATTTGTCCTTCCTTGCTCGCTGAAGAACGAGAACAAGGTAAGCTTGCCTCAATAGGCTGGGTTGAGAATATGTTAGCTAGCATCCGAAAAGCCACTGCCAAGAAGAGGGGGTGGTGACAACCATCTCATCGGGCTTTTACTGTCGGTCGTGGATGCGGAATTGAGTGAAAACAGCTTCGACGCGAGCGTTAGCACCGACTGCTTCAGCACGTTTAACCTGGCATTGTTGCTACGTCTGCTGTGGCCTCTGTGTTGATTGCTGTTGTTCCTTGCCGCATGCTCTTCGCTGATAGCATTCAGCGCAACTGCACACCTGCCGTGCGTAGCCCAGTGAATGCCAGCCAAGTAGCCTCTTAGGCGGGACTGCACACGAGAGCCGACGTTACTTGGCCCTTTCCGTAATGCTTAGCGTGATTACTCGTGCCGTCCGTCATTCCGACTTGTGCTTATGTGGTCGGCAGATGAGGAAGAGCGCCGCTCTCACAGCCGCGACAGCCCGGCTGCCTTTCCACCCATCCGCTGGCTACACAAATCACCGGCTTGTCATATCGATATACCGAATGCATAGCATGCAAGACAGACCTTCTATTGCAGGTATACTAACAAGTAAATGCGACTTTCCTCAAATGCAGAGTACATCCGGTCTTTTCCTTCATTACCGTAGCTGTTCCACCTCGACGAGATGGGCGGGATTGCCTCAAATAGCAATCTTCCACAGAGAAACTACATTAAATCTGACGTCCAGACATCTGTCATAATGCCGAGCTATGCCTGCTCTGCTAACACGCCGGGTAAAGTGATGGCTGGCACTCGGAAAGATAAGACTGGCGGTATCATAAGAGAAGTACCCCCGCAGTCATACATACTATCGCTTCATCTCCCAACAGCAGAGACTGTACTGCTATCCGATGCTCTCAGCTGTTCAGGTCTACGTCATCCGAAGTCCGCAACTCAAGCCGATTCAGTCCTTTAGAAGTGGACCTCCAGAGAATGTGTTTCCTTCCGACGGAAATGCAAGAGGTATGTCGTTTTTCTAAAGAGTCCTAGAGTCCAGCGGCCAATTCGCTTGAAAGACTGCAGTCAGCCAGTTAACTAGTCGCAACTTATATTTGGCGTTTGATGACGAATATTTCCCCAGGTCAAGCCTGAATATATGAATAAATAAATAAAAGCTGATTTGCTCACCTAAAGTGCCTGTCTATGTCTGGCTGGCCGAGTTCGCGTGCCATCCAAGCATCTGGCGATTAGCCAAGCGGCCGAAGAGGTCGTGAGGAGCAATCGTAGCGGAAATAGTAAGCTGAAAAAGCTGAATCTGCCTGGCCTAATGCACCATTATAGTCGATGCTTGGCTACTCTAATACTCATGTAACGCTTTAGTCTCCGGACTAAAGTAGGCTGCGGTATATAAGAGGTGACGATTACCATTACTGGCCTCAAGTCCTAGCTCATCAAATCCGCCAGTTCGAATCCGGCAAGCATCAAAAAGAAAAATCAATTCAAGACTTCAACACTTCAACGTCAATTTTTGTTTGTATTCCCTTTGTGTCTCGGCTGTGCGAAGTTGCCCCACAGTCCTTTTTGGCCGGCCGAAGACTACTGGAGCCTCTGATTCCAATCTGCTCAAGTATGGCAAATGAARHMAAVRTTKYHACACTTCAACCTCAACTTTTTGTTTGTATTCCCTTTGTGTCTCGGCTGTGCGAAGTTGCCCCACAGTCCTTTTTGGCCGGCCAAAGACTACTGGAGCCCCTGATTCCTTTGTGCTCAAGTAGCGCAGGCTGAGCACACGATGTTCCCACACTTTCGGTTTTGACCTATCATATACAGTCATCCTCCACAACTGCGCATCTCCATTGCACACGCACCACCGCCGTCTCCTGAAGCCACGCACATCATGTCCTCGTCACAGACGGCAAGCAAGGCTGATCACTGCAAGGCGGAGCCAAGTACGTCTAGCGAGCTATCAAGCGCAACTGTAGGTGCCCGTCATAAGCTGCAATGATGCGTGGACTTCTGCCTGAAGCTCAGGCGCTCGCTATCGCAGCCGCGCTCAACGATCCAGCCGTCAAGCATTATCCCTGCGAAACGAACTCGGGAACAAGCAACAGCGTCTACCACTAGGGTCGCTAAGATAGCTTGTGGTGCAGATATAGTAATGAACGTTGAGAAACTGCCGCCCCTCCCAGCTATCGCCCCTGATCTGGCGCATGTGGTTTACGCCGAGTACGAGACCCAAGTAGCACGCCAGCACCGATCAACGACGTCCTCGCCAGAACTCGTTGCCTGCCGCAGAACATGGCAACGACAACAACTCGTTGGGTCTTCCGTGGCCAAAGTCTTCGTTGTACACTGGCTCGTCAACTGTCATCCCGCTATCACCGCTCATGACGCAACGGTGGGTTTCTGGCTGGGAGTAGTTGGTCCGAAGCCAAGCTAATCACGATGCGCCCCGTTCTTCTAGCCATTCACACATGTCCTGCTAAGCAATGCGGTGTTCTGTAGGCTGGCTATAGCATATAGCATGGAGGAGAAAATCGCTGCCCAGAATCCCGGGAACCAGTCAACAATGCGGGGCGATCCAAAGTCCCGCGTAAAGAGGCTTGCCAACGCATACGAGGCCTATCTTGGGCTAGTATTTCGAGATGTCATGATTGGGAAGAAGCCTTGGACAGGACTCTGGGACTACTTTTCACAACTCCTCACGCCAGAAGTGTTCACAGATCTAGAAAACCGGTTACAGCTTGCCATCGAAGCTAGTCTGGCAGGTCAGCCTGTTTCCAGGGACAAGCAAGGAGCTGCGAATGCAACCTGGCATTCCAATCCTCCAGCTAGGCAAAGTAAGCCCTCTCATGCACAAGCGGGCCAAGTCAACGAGACGTCCGGGTCCGCGCCGAAGATCGTTCATCCGGTGCAGCAAAAGCACTGCCCAACGCAGGTAGCCTCGCCCTCGCTACCTCCTTCGCTCGATGGACCTGTCCTGTATGGCGAGGAGCTATCTATTCATGAGCTTCCGACAGAACTGCAGCAACACATGATGAGGACTGCCACCCAGACGGCTTGCAAAGCCGCGGGTTCGAGTCGCGCCGACGGCCTGCCCGTTCTGCCATGCAGGCAAATCATGACAAGAAGCACGCAACAAGATGTGGAGCGTTACTCGAAAGCCGCTAGAACTTCCTCACTCGGGCAGGAAGAGCGCAGCGATGAGCCTCTTATCACCTCCAGGGGAAGCCAACCGCGAGAGCCAGCCATAGCAACGGGCAGCATCTTCACCACATACTCCTTGGGTGTCGACACACGACTCAAGCACTCCACAAACGTCTCGACACAAACAGATGCGACGATCAATAGCGATGAAGAACCCGTTCTGGACAACCTGCGCTCGGCCCTATCAGCCTCTGCTACGCTTCTTCGAGGGTTTGAGCTCGATTCCGATTTGGTGATTATGCCTAGGACATGGCTAGAAGACGCAATCCGGCTGCTCCGCGAGAAACCAGGAAATTGAAGTAGTATGTGAAGCGTCCTGTCATAGGGTCTTCTCTGCTACATGCTGTTCTGGGTCAAGGTGTGCTTCCGCCCGTTGGCTTCTTTGCCGACGTACAGACTTCCATGCTCGTAAAGTCCAGGTCGATCGTCTTAAACCATAGAAGCCACTTTCAAGAAGGCAAGTCTGCCTTGTCGACATCAAGGCTCGGCGGTGGCATCATGCTACGGGATAGATAGCCCTGCCGGGTGGCTGTAGGGGKATTCATGCATGCTGACGATCTTCAGCTTCGTTATGCGTGGACTGGAGTTCCCCACTTGCTTGCAGCGGTTCTGGGTACGTTCATCGAAAGCATTGATGGAACGTCACCCGGGCTTAACGTGATAGGCGTTGGCATTTCTATCGTGATGGCGATAGCGTTGAATCTAAACCGTAATTTACGTTGTTAAGATCGATACGTAGTTTCTCCTTCCGGATGAACACATGCATATCTGTTCCTTCTGAAATGGGAGAACAATCTCGCTATCTTATATAGTGTCTTAAAGCAATCTACAATCTTTTCTTGGAGATCCTTCGTTTTCTGAGAATATCGAAATATGCAATGTAGCAATCGTTGACTGCCAACATTGCGATTGGACCTGTGCCAGCGTGGGTTTCTATTACGTGAAGAATATAGACGTGCATTACAGAAGGCGTATGTGGTGCTCATGCGATGACATTGGTCGTGCCGGCTGTTCGGTTTGTATATATCGCTTCGAAGTCACGCAGCCCACCCATGAATATGCATGTGCATTTATTGGCATGTAGAAGGCTGCCTTCAGGCGGCCGTGCCTTTGCATCGTATGCCTGAAGCGAAGGTCTGTACGGTCTTCTGATATCTTGCAGGCGCCTTGGCTGTAGTTCTCGGTCGGCAAGCCAGACACCTTTCTAGAGCTATGATCAGGAAATGGTAGTGAGAAACCATTCTTCAGGGATGATTATACAGTTGTAGAAGGATGGACTGCTGCCCTACGACACGCACTGCCGTGATGCGTGCATGTCCGTCTGCAAGTGGATGATCGGCGGGCAGGCAATGCAGAGTGATGACGAGGCTGCCACAACGCTTATTCCCCCGAGCTCCAAGCTCGAGCAGTCCCGGCTATGATGAAGCCTTCTGGCTTGCCAACTTCGGCCTGTCTAGGGCGGAGGGCCGCTCGCCGCCATGGGCCCCGTCCACGCAGGAGTTACCTTTGCAGTTCCAGGATAGCGCGCGCTCGCTGTAGTGAGGTCTGAAGTCAGAGATATTAGTTCGTGCCCAACCTAACTACCGGGCTCTCATGGATGGTCGGGCTTGTGGCTAACTCCATCCGACGTCAATCTTATCATGCTCTTGCTGGATGCAGTGGCAGATAGCGTGACCTTGCCAGTGCGGTGGAAGTCCGAATTGCGCAGCATGCCCAGCGACCGAATAACAGCATCTCGGTACCACCGGCAATACTGGTAGGAAAGGACGGCACTTGACAGCTGAAGAGCTGAGAAGTGTGCCTTTTGCAAGAAACAATCTCACGCAGCGCTGCTGTACCGACTTTGCGGCTTCGCTTCATGTTTATATGCTTTGGGATCAGTTTTCCCAATCTTCCTTTCAGAGTTATCAACAGGTCAGCCCGAAACGACTTGGAAGTCGCAAGTCTTGCCAGTTGAACCACGGTCGGTCGGGACAGCGTAGGAAGCGCACAACAATAGACGCGATCAAACCGGGGTAATTCGCCCGTATGCGTCCAACGCAGTGGCTGCGTGACGTTGGCGACAACTATCAGTGTTTCTGACCTGGCGAAGTGAACAATCGCAAAACACTCCAAACTTCATTGCGAAACAAACATGTGAATACTGCGCCCTGTGCAAATATCTAGTTTACTAATGTCATGCCAACCGCCACAACCCACTTAGCTAGCACTACTGACTAGTACCTAGGTGTCTACACGGAGAATTATCGTATCGGTAATCATGTAGCTTTGCTGTATGATGGACCAAGACCGATTCAATAGTGTGCCTATGGGTAAGGTGGCGGCCCTAGACAATAGCTGGAGTATTCGGTCCTTAGGGCAGGACACGATTGGGCGGTGAACCCCTGTTGGACGACTCCGTCGACATAAAAGACACCGCTAATGGCTGTTTCAGTGTTGGGGTTATACACGCAAGCCGTCTGAAACACTGTTGCGGCATTGCTGCGCCAAACGCATTGTAGCGAAATTCCTGTCTGTGAACCTGAGCCGTTATACGAATGTGCTGACTGAACATGATGTGCACGCGGTGTTGGAGAGTTAAGCCACTTCCAGCCAAAAGGTAACCACCGGTTTATCATAGAACACTCACAGTGACTCCAGCGAGGGTTTGTGAAGCACCACCGTTTGATACGGTTGGCTGACATGCTAGATGGTTGTAGCACCCGAAACCACTAGTTGTATGCAGTAGCGATAAACCCAATTGTGGCATAGATGAAGATTGAATACGCAGCCAAAGTCAGTCATAGATAACAGATGACACAGGAATCGTCCTTAGCACGCCAAAAAGGTCAATTGTGAACTTACCTGGTTGGCGAGGTAGGTAGCGTTGCGGGGCATGCACCTGTGTAGGTTGGATTAGTGGTTTGAAGTATTAGCGTTCCTGTGCACGAGAAGTCTTAGCACTCCATGAACAGTGTCTAATCAACGACTCTTCCCTCACCCGTCGTTGGGTTGTACCGGCAGCTGAATGCCGTGAGTGGGAAGCTTGTTGGTCGCGAATACGTGCATTGGAATAAGGGGACACCAAGGGGTACTCCGTTGTTAAGTCCAGCAGAGTACGTTCCACTGGTGAGTACGACTCCGTATTGTGGATTGATCTCGGGACAGGTCACGTGCGAAAGCAGTGTTGCACTTGCTGAGGAGGGTTGAGTCGGGAAGGTCGCATACGGTCACCTATTGATCACTCTTAGTTCTTGCGGTGGACTTACAGCAAGATTCGCCTGGACCAAAGTAGCCATTAGCTGTGTCGCACTGGACGCCGCATTCGCCAGCAGCACAAGAAGGCAGTTGGCCTGTGCCACCTGGAGTAGGACATGTTATTTTATCGCTGTTGCAGGTCCCGCAGGCTAGAGGATCGGCGTTGGGGGTGGCGCAGTAGGCGCCAGTGGTGGGTTCATCGCGGCAGGTAGTGCAGCTTTGGCAGCCTAAGGTGGGCAGGGGTGCTCTAGTGGGACGGCGACCTCGTCAGTCTTGCGAACGGTGCGTCCGCAGACTGAGGGAAACGTAGCGACTCACGCGGGACATTCGCCGTTTTGGCGCTTCAGCTTGTCTTGCTTGCCCGAGGGTATACCTAGGGACGCCTTGCGCTGTTTGTAGGCGGGCTGATACTGTCTACTCTTGATGACCGACGCTACTTCAGCCGGGCTGAGAGGGCTCTTGCGAGTCGCAGTTGCTGTAGCTGAACATGTGCTACTGAGCGAAGCAAGGGCGAGGAGGGTAGCAAACCACGCCCAACTTCTGAACGTCAGCATCGTGCCGGTGCCTTCGGGGGTGTCTCAGTGGATTAGGAAAGAGCTGGCAGGCACCCGCTCTTGTCGACGGATGTTGACCAAAACGCGGCTGCTATCAGCTGCTATCATACTGCTGTTTGCTTTCGCCGGACCGTTCCTGGCCAGAAGTTGTGTTTGCGTTCCAGCTTGAATGCCTCGACGGGCGGATCGGGTCGGCCACCTGGCACGCTGACCGGCATGCGGGGGCCCGCAAGCACAGCAACCTATGGATGCGGCTTGTCCTTCTGCTCGACGATCATACCGTTATGCTGGACCGGAGGCCTTGAAGGGGTCCTGTCTCCGCTGCTCAGATCTCTTCATCATGGTAAGCCTGAGGATTGTCTGCAGCACGACAAGCATAGTGTCTTTGAAACAAGCCCATGGACTGGACAGCCGGACGCCAAGCGAAGACGGGTATTAATAGTAGCGTCGAAGGATGCTGCCGCGCCGCATAGGTGCAGTCGTGTATGGGCAGTCCTGCTGCGGCTTCCTGCAATGCAGTGTGTGCGTGCATGTCCGCCTGCAAGTGGATGATCGGGCCGGCAATGCAGAGTGACGACAAGCTGCCGCAGCGCTTGCTTCCTCGATTGCGCCTCGAGCAGTCCCAGCTAGCCAGGTCTGGCCAACGGACGCAACTTCTGGGCTCTGATGAAGCCGTCTGGCTTGCCAACGTCGGCCTCTCTGGGGATCAGGGCTGCTCGCCATGGTGGCCGGCCGAGAAGATACCTTTGCAGCTCCAGGATAGCTCGTGGCGCCGAAGAGCAGGAGCAATCAGAGTCCCGGTCGAACGCCCTTGACGAGACGCGTGAACGAAAGCCTCTCTATTTCTACATCGACACCGTCTTCCCAATCAAGCTGATCAGCTATGATTTCCGAGTGCTGCTCGCCCAGGCAGAGAAGGACTCTCTGCTGGACCATGTGAAAGCCTGCCTGCCTACAGATACCGGGCATGGTTTCAGAGTCGAATCCGTCCAGGCTAGAGCAAAGGACGGTGGGGCTTTCGTCAGGTGTAGCTACCTGCCCGACAAACCAGCACCAGGACAAGAAGATACAGCATTGCACGAGATCACCCAAAGAGTGATACAGCATTACAATGAAAAGGGCGAACGACCATGGTACACCTGGAAGACGTCCCGAGCTCACCTAGTAAAGGTGAGTAGTGCACGACACCGGTAGTATTCTCCATAGCTGACACACGTGGTCGAGCATCTAGGGCAAACCATGTCAGTGGCGAAAGCTATAAATGGACTAGCATTGCCTTTCCAATGTCCTGATGCTTTATTTCCTCTGCAGGGCTCGAAGATATCCTCAATCGCTTTCCTTCCAGAGATCTGCGAGTTGAATTCACGTCTGGTCCAGAATTATCACAAGAGCAGATCTATGCGCTGTTTCGCCCTTATGGCAGGATAAAGTCTCTAGAACCTCCAAATCCGAAAGACACACCGAAAATTGCAAACGTCTCATACACGAATATCCGATCCGCGGCTGCAGCTAGGAACAGTTTGTATGGATACAAGGCAGATCCGGAACATACTGGCACGCCCACAGCTTTGCGTATCCTGTACAAGGAGAGACGCAAGTGAGTTACCACCCCTCCTATGTGATTATTAGGGTTCTCCACGTTGGCCGAGCTGATATCCTACCTTACAAGGGAGCATGCCGTGTGGGATTGGATAACAGCTCATCCACGTATTGTCATTCCTATTCTCGCTGTATTAGCTGGAGGCCTAAGTTACGCAATCTTTGACCCGATTCGAGCCTTTTTCGTCAAGGCAAAGACATCGCACATGTTCGACTTGGAGAGATACAGACTTACGAAATGGCTCAAACGCGAAACAATTGCCAGATTAGGCGATCTTTCCATTAGCTCGACGGGGTTGAGCGGAGGTCTATCTCATCGCAAGAAGCGTGAAGGTGTAGAGGGTCAAGATGGTCAGGACACTTTCGAAGATGGAGAAGCGACTTTGGATCAGATCGGTACTGGTATCGAATTGGAGCGGATACAAGCTGCTGACAAGTTGAAACTCTGGTTGAACGAGATGCCAGATACGTTTGTGACCATTACGTGAGTAACCTGCAAGCTGAATCAACATGGCGGATGGAAGTGGGCTGATCCGAGATTACAGGGGACCACCTGGGTCAGGCAAAGCTGCATTGGTCAATCAAGTGACGAACAGGTCGAAGTAAGCCGGTCGACATCTCCGGACTATGTACGATCACTGAAACTTTGCGCCATAGAAATGTCCTTATTGTAGATTGCAAGGAAATCATCAGACAGGGTAGAGGATCAGAATCGAAGCTTGTTGCCGCCCTAGCCTCCCAGTGTGGATATTTCCCCCAATTTCAATGGGCCTCCAGCTTCAATAACCTCATCGACATCGCCTCTGTGGGCCTCATTGGCACCAAAGCTGGCTTCGCTACGAATTTGGACGTGCAGATCAAGCAGGTGTGTGGACCACCTCGCGTAATAACCTTCTCGTAGAATGAACTAACAATGCGGATCTGTCCGGTAGATATTGGATGTAACAGCTACTGCGCTTAAAGGGCTGGCGGACGATGCGAAAGTGTCACGAGAACAAGTAGCCGAACGTGAACATCAGCGAAGAGCGATGTTTGAAGAGCAAGCTGGCTTTGTCGACAATGTCCGAATTGGTAACATCCACGATGGTCGCTTAGACTGTGTAGCGGGTAACGGCATCATGGCAGAACTTGGCTTAGGTGTCGAGCCGGAACCCAACGATTACCCAACTTTGCAGCAATCCATAAGGACATCCGCGACAAATGTCATGGCACCGCTGCCAGCTGATAGAGCGGCTGAGACGCACCCAAACCCTGCTGATCAAGTCGCACAGAAGCAAAGAATTCGGCCTGGAGAGTACTCACAGTTGTATGGACCAGCGAGTATCGCCAAAGCCATAGCAGCGATGGAGCCATATGACCCAACTCAGGAAGAAGGAAAGGCATCCACTGCAGATTTGGATCAAATACCTGTCGTTGTCATAAAGGGATTCGATGAGAAGGATGCGGGTAGCAAGGGACATGAAGTTTTATATAGCGGTATGGCCGATTGGGCTGCTGCGCTTGTCGAAAATAAGGTCAGTTCAGTTCTCCGCACTACGGTATGATGAGAGTGTTTACGGGGCTGACGATCGTTGACTGGCAGGTCGCGCATGTTATATTTGTCAACGATTCTGTAGCTGTATCTAAATCACTGGCAAGAGGTGGGCTGACTCCCCACATGCAGACCATGTCCTAGAGACTGACGCCCCCCGCACTACAGCTTTACCAAGCCGGCCTTTCAGCAGCATAACCCTCACAGATGCTACCTCCGAAAACGCTTTGCAATACGTGCAGAAAAAGCTACAGGAATATGGCAAGGAAGACCTGATGAAAACGAGCAATAAAGAAGCTATCGAACGTTTGGGCGGTCGCTTGACCGACCTTGAAACCTTGATACAAAAGATGAGAGGCGGGGCGAGCATTGATGAGGCTGTTGACGGTGAGATTTCATAATGCTGAAATAGAACCTCAACCACGGCTCACTTTTGCTTTGCTGTTTTCAGACATCATTAGCAGGTCTGCAACTGAGATCGTCAAGAACTGCTTCGTGGAGGATAACGAGGAAGCGAAAAATCTGCCCTGGACCCGAGAGCAGGTCTGGTACCTGGTGAAGGCATTAAGCAAACAGAAGGAAGTAAGTCGTAAAGCGTCGTCTAACATAGCGTATCTCGCTAACAGCAAGATTCTTGACAGTTGAGCTATGCCGAACTTCTGGCTGGTCCGTTCAAAGACCAGGCAAAAGCACTACGCGGTTTAGAGCAGGCTGAAATCATATCGATAATACACCGAGAAGGCACGTGAGACTATAGCTGTCGTCACAGATATTTCCTTGCTTAACGATTTGCTTCTTCAGGCATGAGAGACGCCGTCCGACCCGGCAAACCATCGTATCGAACGGCTTTCCAGACTTTAGCCCAGAATAAGGTATTTGCGGCTCAGAATGAGCTAGCCATCAACAACAAGGCTATAGCAGACGCTCAAGCGACACTCAAGAGTTCGTCAGACGAGGTAGGTCATGACATACCGCTCTAGGTGTAAACATGCTGACGAGAAACCTGAATTTTTCCTACTACAGCTCATCAAACTAAGCCAGTTGTTTACTGGTGGCAAATGGATATTTGGCAATTCACCGACAATACCCATCGAGGTGGCAGCTCGTGTGGAAGAATGTCTGGCGAATATGCACAAAGCACAAGATACGCTCACCCGTCTAAACGATACTAATGCTAATTTGAAGTCAGAACTCACTTTGAGTTAGTCCGGGAATCTTCAGCTCTTGTCGCCGTTGTTGAGACATTGTTGTACTGCTAAGACAACTGTGCGATAGCTTCAGCACATACGTTCAGATTTCAAGAGAAACTGTTGTAGCGATCAAACGGTATATCCATCTCGTAGCCATGATCGGCGAGGGTCTGGCTAATGACAGACACATCAACTTGAGCCTCTGCCGACCAACATCTGGCGAGAGAGTGATTCGTGCGAAGATGGCAGCAGCAGCAGCAGCAGAGAGTGCTCCTGCACCTGGCGTCAACGGCCATGAGTCCATCAAGACTTCCAAGTTGTCAAAAGGCCAGCTGCGCAAGCTGAAAGCAAAGCAGAAAAAGGAGCAGGAGCAGCATCAACCTCCAGCGCCGGAAAGGAGGATTGATGGGGAGAGCACTTCAGCTGCTGCAGAAGACCAAGGTGGAGCATCTGCGTCGAGCTCAACCCAGCCCGAGATTGCTGTTAAGCGTGAAGATGGCCTTCGAACCGGCAAGCTAGACGAGTCGGGGAACATGTACGATGATATGGCAGGCAGTGAAGAGGTAGGCTACGACTGGTCCAGGCATGTGCTAGCCAATCAAACACGTACTCATGCTATTGTCTTATCCTCTCGCGCGCTACCCGTGCAGACAAAGCCGTCGACGTCTCAATTGAACGATGCTGCCGGCACCGAATATATCCCTGAGGAGTACGCAGCTATCTTTGCCAAGTTCCAGGATCCAGGTGTGGCTGCGTCAGCTGCAGCTGCACATGGTGCAGATGAAGATACTGGCAAGGGCCATGTCTACTACTCGGACGATGAAGCCATGGATGAAGAAGATGAGGAGGAATTGCTGAAAGCGCAGGAACTGTCGAAACGAAAACAAAAGAAGCTCAGTCGGCTGTCGGTAGCTGAGCTTAAGCGTCTAGTCAAGAGGCCGGATGTTGTAGACTGGGTTGATGTCACGGCGCTGGATCCTCGTTTACTCATCCATCTCAAGAGTTACAGGAACACGATCGCAATCCCGCCGCATTGGAGTGCAAAGCGAGATTACCTGGCAAGCAAGAAGGGTATAGAGAAGCCTCCTTTCCAGCTTCCTGCATGGATCGCAGATACTGGTATTGCGACACAACGAGATGCAATCAAAGAGAAGGAGTCCGAGCAGAGTCTCAAGCAAAGAACACGAGAACGAGTGCAGCCAAAGATGGGAAAGATTGATATTGACTATCAAAAGCTTCACGACGCCTTCTTCAAATTCCAGGAGAAACCACCAATGAGCGACTTTGGCGAGATGTGAGTTCCCTGCACTGTTGCTAGATTGCTGTTTTCCGCTTCATGCTAATCTGATCTCTGCCCCTACTCGTAGGTACTTCGAAGGCAAGGAGTTCGAGACGAATCTTAAAGAAAAGAAGCCAGGCGAGCTGTCTAAGGAGCTCAAAGAAGCTTTGTCTATCCCACCTTTGGCCCCCCCACCTTGGCTCATTGCCATGCAACGATTCGGACCGCCTCCTTCTTACCCGAATCTAAAGATTCCTGGGCTGAATGCACCAATACCTGAAGGTGCACAGTGGGGCTTTCACCCCGGCGGCTGGGGTAAACCGCCTGTCGACGAGTTCAACAGACCGCTATATGGCGATGTATTCGGTGTTGCGTTGGCCAACGATCAGGATGCAGATGGATACATCGATAAGTCGCGATGGGGTGAGCTCGATCCGGACGTGGAGGAGAGTGAGGAGGAGGAGGAGGAGGAGGAGGAGGAAGAAGAAGAGGAGGAAGAGCAAGCCGTACCTCCCGAAGGATTGCAAACGCCCTCTTCGTTTGCGCAGGGCATGGAAACGCCATCAGGCTTTCAATCGGTCGCCAGCACGATTCCAGGCGGTATGGAAACGCCTGACTTTCTCGAACTTCGCAAAAGACGGGAAACGACGACAGATACAGACGCTGGTGGACCTCCTCGGGAATTATATCAAGTCTTGCCAGAACAGCGTGCCAACATCAAGGGCATTCTTGGCAGCGAGCGGGCGTACGATACACGGAACATCTCGACAGGCAATGTGCCTATATTAGGTGTAGACGACCGTGGACAGAAGCGCAAGGCCGGTGCTGTAGACGTATCCATCGACGCGGCGGAATTGGAAGGTTTGTCGGAGGCGGAACTACGGCAACGCTTCGAAGACGCTAAAAGAGCTTCCAGCGGTGCTGGACAAGGCGGTCGTGAGGATTTGTCGGATGTCATTGCTGAAGAGGCCGCGAAGCGGAGGAAGCAGGCAGAGCAAAAAGACAAACGGAGAAAACAGGACAACTTCAAGTTTTAGACGTGCAAGAGACATTGTCCTCTGTTGATATGTAGTAGTACAGGTCGCAGCTCTTGTATCAGTATGCAAATCTGTCTCATTCGCTCGAAGCGAACAGTTTCTGTAGCAAAAAGTGCAGAATCCTTGCGAAAGATTATCCTATCGTTTCATTGCATCCCCAACAGCCACTCAATGACTCAAAATTGGCTTGACAGCTGACCAGAAAGCTTCATCCTGTATTTTCTCCTGTACTTCCTCACGTGTGCACCATGCATAGTCGACCAGACCTTCCTGCTCATTGGGCTTTGGAGTCCCGCGCATAACCCGAGCAGGCATATAGAATACCTATGACAGGAACACAGTCAGTCTCAGATCAACATATGCGATGTGAAAAGGGAGCGCACCTTGGTGAGCGTCTGGCCATCTTTCGTTGGTTTCGGCAAATCATACCCATAATAAGCAGCTGGAATCTTTCCCGTTTGCCAGACATCTAAGTCTGAGCCGAATTCCTCAGCTAATTCTCGGATCGCGGCTTTGGTAAGCGTTTCTTGCTGTTCGACGCCTCCCTGTGCTGCTCAGGACAATGATATCGAGTCAGCGATGATATACTTTTCAGGACGCCTAGGAGAGAGTGGCTTACGGAATTGCCATGCATGATCTGGGCGATTCTTCTTAGCTAACAGATATAACGTTCTATCTTTGCGTCTTTCCAAGTTACGCAGATCTTGGTCTTCTTTCGCTTCCGATGCGTTTTGTTCTGACTGATATGTACCGAGCTCTTTGCCTTCTTCGGCGGCGGCTAAACAGGAGCAGCGATACATGACAGTTATGAGCTGAGAAGTGCTCCCGCGTCTCAACAATGTCTAACGACAATCACTCACCCGTTAGATCCTTGTACGCCTGCTCAGCCTGCGAGCCTTTCCGGAAGAACCAATCTGGGTTGAAGTTGTCACCTAAAGCACGGTTCACTTTCCTTGCGTATTTGTAATATTCCCGCTCGAAGCTACTCAGGGGCGAGAGCTGTCTAGGTGGTCTTGAAAGTAGCATTGCAGCTACAATTCGAGTTTTGGAATCGGTAGAGAATGCCACAGAAGAAGAGCTCGATGCTGACGGGCTCGATGGAAGGGAGGATGGTTCTTCAGCTGACGACAAGGCTGGCGATGGATCTGCCGCCTGGGTGGACGTGCTTTGCATGCGAGACCATGACCGTGCTTGTGGGCCTGTACGAACATTTTCAGAGATCCTGCATCTTAGCCTTGTGCCGGGAACTGAAGCACGCTGAAAACAGAGCCCACCCAGCAACCGCAGAGACGAGCCAGACGGCCGGCACACGCTACACGCTGACCTCGCTGCCGTTGCCATTGTATGCTTGCTGAGATGGTGGTTGCTGAAGAGAGACGATGCAACGGAAATGATCGTGAATATGCCCGAGGTAAGTGGTACAGCAGAACAAACGTGGATCTGCCGGTCGGCGTCACATCAAACGTAGAGCATGTATTTCAATGATGTACAAAGACACGTCTAATGCAGCTTCGGGAAGAGGGAGCGAGCAGAGATATACCCGGCACACCAGGTGGCGTGAACAAGACAGCAAACACTTCCGAGGCTCTCGGGCGCCAGTACTTTACTTCCCAGACCTATAATACAACCGCAGCTGTCATCGTCAGTTTCGTCGCTCCTGATCTCCCTGGCCAGACTGCTCGGAACGTACTTCTTGAGACCAGTGCCGCTGTTCGCAGGAAGACAGGAAGTCTGAGCCCCAGGACACGCTGCTGAACGAGCAGGAGCAGGCTGGCTTACAGTTTCTTGCCTCCAGCCAACTTGGCAGCCATAGCGGCCTCTTCCTTCTTCTGTTGCTCTCTCTACACGGTGCGGGGGCAGAATCCAGAAAATTGCAAGCCACGGTGAAATGGGAACATGCAACTCTGTCAGTCCTGCTGCACGGTGGTGATGACCAATTCGCCCACTTTTGCCTTTGCAGCCTTATCGTCGTCATCCAATTCGACCTTCTCTTTCTTTGCTGCCTTCAGCGGCTACATGTACACATGAAGGTGTTTGCCACGGATGCCGTTATCGATACATGTACGCATCCACGCAGCACGCACGACGACGACAGCTCACCTTCTTGGTGCCTGTTCCGCCTGCCATCGTAACTGTGTATGTATCGCCTGGGGATTCAAGCGAGCACTTGTGGATTGGCAGCTGGATAAGCTGTAAATTGGTGTTGTCTTCAAGTCAAGGCCAGATTGCTGGCCGGGCGACCTCTGCATTCCGCCAACTGGTACAATCATCCATCAAGATGAGGACATGTCCAGATATCGCACATTGTAACTGCCTTGACTAGCTAGCAGTAGACTGGAACGCCTGATCTCTAGGCCTTTCCCAGCCCTTCCGTCTAGCGGACATGTTCAAGGCATTGACGCTGTGAGCAGCAGGCATCTCTTCAGGAATTGACGGAATAGCTAACTTGCACGTCTCCACGATTCTAGCAACCCCTTCTCCTCAACGCCCGATCCCAGGCTTACTTTCCGGGCGGAACAGCTGCCACGCCTGTACACCTCGACGATTCCCTATGACGAGCACGAGTACTGGTCGATATACTATACCCTATTCGAGAGCGCTTACGATGTACTCAATCTCTTATCGAGCTCAGATATCGTCAGGGCACTGCAGTCGCACCCAGAGAATGTTGTCACGCTCGTACAGGCCTTGAGTGACAGGCTCGAGGACAACTTGCAGGATCTGGACTTCCCTACTCCTGCTTCCAAAACCCGCTCTTTTGGCCAGGGATTGGCGTCATATCGACCGCCATTCCTCAGTCATTCTCAAAAACATGCTACAGAGGATCAGAAGCCGGATCTGACGAGAGAAATCTTGAATTGCCTGCGCGTACTGTCACGTGTCATTCCGTTTATTCTGGCACATGCAGACAGGTCGCTTGAACAAAGTCTGTTCTGGTCATCTACAGCTAGGGAAGAACGCCGAGCGAATACCGCTACCGCTGAGCCAAATCATTTTGTCATTGATGACGAAGAAGACGAAGCTGAAGTGCAGCCTGGCAAGGCTGAGTTACGCTACGAAGGCAAGCCTTTGGGAGAGCGCCTTTTGGGCTTCGCTATCGAGTTGTTATTCGTACATGGCTTCACTATACAACAAGCCTCTCAACAGAGCGACAAGAAAGTTTCATACCAAATATGGGAGAATGGAATAGGGTCGACATTATCGCTACCTTCGAACAAAGATATCGATAACAATCGAGTCGAAGTTTTGCGCTTTATGCTCTCTATGCTGTCAAAGACCTTGTACGTTCCATCAAATGCCTATACGGCGACCCTGAACCTGCAAGACACCCACCCGTCCGGATCGCCACTCTCGCCGCCGAGCTTCAACAGATGGCATGCTTATTTGGTGCAACCTCCAAGTGATGCGAGAGCTCGGAAGGCTACGTTATCACTTTTGTGTTCCCTCATGAACGTGGCTCTAAAGTCTGGAGCCGCGCAGGCAGCAATATCGCAAACCTTAGTCAGTACTGTTGGAGATGCCGTCGGCGACTCCTACGAGAAACTCATTTCAGGCGGAAAACGCAAAGTCGACTCTCCAAGGTTGACACTCGTGAAAACATGCGTGCAGACGTTGAACTCCTTGCTTTGCACTCTCACACCCGAAGTGCTGGGCAATGCATTGCATGCGGAACAATCTAGGCGGCATGGCTCTCCAGCCGAGAACAGTCTTCGCAGCCCACCTGCAACTCCCATACCTGGCCGTCTACCGGGCTTTTCTGAAGCTTCGATTCATGGCGCGAAGATGCCCATGATTCATTCCAATGCCTTTCAATTCTTTCTTTCCAAATTACATCGCGATAGCGATCTCTCCTTCCTTATTGAAGTGAGCCATCTCATCGGTATTTCATCACCTTACGACATTTAGGCTGACATGATGGTTCACAGAATATACTAGTGATCTTGCTACAACCTATGAATACATCCTTGCTCAAACTCCCTCTAGAAGCTGTAGGAGTCGCAAGCTCGTCCAGCCCAGCAATGGCAACGGACTTCCTGATTCTACTCTGGAAGCTGGTTGAAATAAATCCGCACTTTACGCGCAGGCTTTTGTCAACACAAAAGAACGTGCATCAAGTGCTTGGCATACTGCTCTATTGTTGCTTAGAATACAAGGATAAACCTGGTAAGCCCGCGCTGCGTGTAGCTTCATTATTTTGGGGTTCATGCGAGCTGAGAGAGTCTACGAATGTTCCACAGCCCATGTTGGGCTTGTCAAGCTAGCAGCTTTCCTTCTCCAGACGCTGTCGGCAGATCCTGGATTCGGGCCGGCTCTGAATGCTCCGCTGTCCAGCAGCGTACCAATGCCGGCCAAGTTCACAGTTCAAGGCTCAGCACTGGACTTCCTTATCCAACATTTGTATACGTTGATCTTCGCTACGAAAGGCGCTTTCAATGCAATATATCCCGCCTTCATCCTCACTATCAACAATATATCCCCTCACATGAAGGATCCGAGCATTCGATCAAGTACCAGGCTCCTACAGCTGTTTATGGCTATATCGAACCCAGGCTTCCTCTTGAGCGATGAAGCTAATCCTAGACTTGTTTTCTATCTTCTGGAAGCTTTCAATAATGTCATTCATTCGCAATTACGGGGTAAGCCACATCCACGGCCTCATGCAAAATGTCACTGACTATCCACTATCGCCATACAGAGTGTCCAAACCTGATTTACGCCATCATCCGATCGCACGCCCGCTTTGAAGAGCTGGCCAATTTCACAGTCGCTACTGGCGTTGCAGCCATCCGTAGTAAGAGAAAAGAGCGAAAAGGGGGAACAATTTCGCACACACCTCCTAAAACGCCCCGACGTACCTCAACTGCATCGGAGGTGTTTGTCCCAAGCGCGACTCCAGGTCTTGAGCAAGAATTCAGTGAACAGGTTTCTCAGCGCATTCAAGACCAAGAGAAGGCAGCTCTAGCTCGGCAAGACTATATTCACAAAGCACAAACTCCCCTGCCTGCTTCTCCTCCTAGCGAGTACCCGCCCACTTTCACGTCCCCTCGCAAAATGAGCGAGAAAGCTGCAGGAAAGCAACGGGCAAGGTCGATGTCCCAGAGCAGCTTTCCGCCGCGCAGCCTGAATGCAAGTCATGCAGATCTTGCATCTTTATATGGAGATGCTGGAGACGTGGAAGAGGGGCCTTATGTTTCGAGAAGTGGATTCATTCCGACAGAGGCCTGGGTCGCATCGTGGAGAGAGGGATTGCCCATCGAT
Source organism: Cystobasidium pallidum (assembly GCA_001599955.1). NCBI lineage: Eukaryota > Fungi > Basidiomycota > Cystobasidiomycetes > Cystobasidiales > Cystobasidiaceae > Cystobasidium > Cystobasidium pallidum. Next base: position 180,742 of record BCIL01000007.1, read on the forward strand.
GGCATTCTCATCTTAGTCTCCGAGTGTCTATCCAAGATATCGTCACTGTCGTCGTTGTCGCCTGCTTCAAATTCGGCAGCCGTAGAAGATTACCTCCGTTCGGTCGACTTGTCTGATCTTCTACCTCCTATATCGCCAGCCAAATCACGGCCCTTCCAAACGACTTCACTTCATTCCATGCTATGGCTTATGAGCCTGTCATGGGGTAACATATATGTACAGTCATTGGAGCCTACAAGCTCTAACAACGGGCTATCCAATTGGCGAGATACCAAGATCAGGTTATTCAACGTACAACAAAGCACCTCAAGTACTCTAGCTGGCGGAGTCGAACAAGTTCAGGCCGCCGTGTCTAGCTTGGTAGGGCAAAGTCTAGGTATGCTTAACTTGGGTACGGGCCCGACTAATCACGGCAGCTCAACCCAGCCACGATACTCCGTTGGCGGTACCCCCCGGCGTAGTATGAGCAGAAATAGTTTCGGAATTGTATAGGGTATATCAGCGGGTAGTTAGTCGTGCTCAATTGTGCTCCGACATTGCCGCCTTGTAGTCAGCTACAAAGCCAATCGTTTCCTGTGTAGACTGGCATAGTGAGGATCTTGCTCGGAAATACAACGAGACACCTGTGGCCATGTTGACTATAACTTCAATTCCCATGACACTCCACATCCACATCCTGCACCTTTCGCTTGAGGATTATCCACTAAACGGAAGCTGGATCCAATAAGTTCTGTGGCGTAATCAAGCGTTGACCCTTTAACGAGGCTCAGCGTCACAGCGTCTACCAAGAGCAAGCCTGTGGCTTCACTTGTATCGCTGGCCTTCGCGGACAACACACTACACCGAACGAAGTCCAGTCAGCCTCCAGGCAATATCGGAACGCGGCTTGTAAAACGACCTTACTAGTCATCTTCTTGCCGGTCTTTGACGACATCCGCAACCTGCAGCTTTGTGCTGTATCCATGACACCCACCACTCTCTACTAGTATACGCAATGCTAGATTCGGGTCTTGCTCGCGGGCTTGTATCTTAGCCAGTTGCTAGAACGAACGCGAGCAGGTCATGTCAGGTCCCACGTCATGGCTAACGTCTTGTTGCCGGCAGAAGGCTTACCTTCTCAGCGGCGGGTGTCACGCTCAATGTTGTTTCCGCATCGCCCGTGCCTGGCTGCATCACAGGTTCTGGCAAGTCATCTTCCGCTGCTCTCGGCACCTCGATGATCGTAGCATATGTCCGTCTTCCTCTGGCTAGCTGATTTGCAGCCATTTTGACGCTGGATGGTCCATTCCTGGAAGGGACTCTGATGTGCTGAAGTATGCTTGGAAATGCCGCTCGCTGACTGCGATTTGTGCTTTGCCACTGCTGTAGATGTCGGCCAGCTGACGAAGACGGCACCACCTGGCTAGAGAAGAGCCGTCGTGCGCTTGTGGGTCCTGGCTGCAAGCGAGATCCGCATAATGTGCAGTGACCGGCTGCAGAGCGCGCTATCCGACTACCACTGGCAGAGTACATGTTGTGCTAGATGGAGTTCGGCAGAGCGAGACCGGCCCAATCTAGCTCGGCCAATATGTGGGCAAAGCTGTGGCAAGATTAGTACTAAGTTCAAGGACAACTAACAAGGCCATAGTCGCATCAGAGGCGCATTGCGATGCTCAGATAACACTGGCGCTAATTCGAATGTAACTTTGGCACAAGGGATTCGTAGAAGGTAATACTCGACTTAGCTCTGGAATTGTAAGCAGCATCAGAACTCCGCCGTTACCTCGGCCACAACAACATGCTCAAGAAGGGTACACGGTGGTACACCATCCACAAAGCTAATATCTGCCTGATCTCCAGCATCGTGCCACTTGTCCTCTAATAGTATCACCCGCACGCCACCAAGCTTGAAGATGCCGGCTGTGGAAGCTATATACTTCAGCTGAAACTCCTTATGGATGGTTTCAGCCCCTTTCGTAGACTTCATGCGCATCATTTCTTCTAGCGGCATTTCATCAGTAGTCGAGGCAGAATCGAGGCTCTCTCTTGCTACAAATCCCGTTTGCAGACTTTCTGTTGGCTGGGAGTTATGGGTTATTTCTATATCATCCAAATACATTAGAGTATTACCGTAGTAGTGGCATTCCGGATCAGGAACTGCGAAGATCCAGGGTACATCCGCCGCAGGGACGAAAAAAGGATCGTCCGGGGAGAGCGGTCGTGGCGGCGGTAGGCTGATTATCTGGCCGTAATTGAGCTCGGAATGTTCATGTGGTAGAATGATAGAAGGCGGGGGTCGGTCAGTTTCCATAGAGGTGCGAGTACTTTGTGATGGTGTCAAATTAGGGAGTGTGCGGGATCCAATGGACGCTCGACTTCCCACATACGCTTGAGGTGCAACTTCGCTTTCTGCGTTGCTGTGTCTCACATGCTGTACCACTAGCTTCAGCCGCCTCGCTTTGGTCGTACTGGTTTTGGCCACTCCTTCGCGAAGCAGAGACGTGATTGATAGCTTGAAGTCGACAGCGAAGGGCTGACAAGCTTTGACCGAGCGTGACTCGAACGGCAGCACCGAAAGGTCGACTCTGAGATCCTTCGACTGTACATGTTGTGACCTAGGCTCGGTCTGTTGAAGTCTCGGGGATGCGGCGGGCGAGAACCCGGCGGTCAAGGCTATTTGTGGTGATTGCATGGGAGAATGATCTCGACTACTGGCTGAAGCCTGCTGCTCAGGCGTGTGGTGTGCATTTAGACTTGCTCTTAAATTCTGCATTGAGCTCCTGGCAGACAGCTGGGGCGGTAGAACATGTTGCGGTAGCCTTCGGTTTAACTGGCTAGTTGCGAGATGTCCGAAATCCCCCATCCGACTCCGCCACCTGATGTCTAGCTTGCCTAAAGGCAATAGTCCGCCAGCGTGTCTGGCTTTTTCAACAAGCTCTTGATGACGACCTTTTTGTGCTCTAACAATATATAAGCAATGAAGCAGGTCTCCAGGCTGCAGCTGACCCTTCGGTAAGCTTGTAACATCTTCGACTTCTTGATTCTCAGACGGGTTAAAGAGAAGTCTCTCGAGGAGTAGAGGCTCCGGGCTTGTGTTTTGTATTTGAACTTCCAAAAAGACGGTGCTTGCGATCTCCTCGTCCAGCTGAGCCGCTGCATTCTTGCTGTTATGAATCTTTGTTTTCACCGCGAGTGGATTTGATGCCTGCAGAAGACCCTCAGAAATGCATGCCATGTAGGTTCAGGACCGAAAGGTGTCTACCTGGAATTTGTAAAGCTTCCTGAAGCTCCTTGCGTGCCTGTCACCAGCACCCGGCTGTGGCGTGAACGATAAGTTCCTTGTCTGGGCCCAGTACGATACGCTGCAACTGAGTGCATGCAGACCAGGCTCCTTGATCTCGTAACGGAGCAACGGAGCCTCAAGAGAATCTCCAGGTTTCAATATCCGCGGGTTGCTCTGCTCAGGTGGAGGTGATTCCCATAGAGTTGTGCGGGAGTTGGCAGTCTGTATTTCGATCCGCAGCGACGCGTCGTAAACGTCTTGAGGCGAGTCATTGGCTGCCAGTATCAGGCCCTGGAAAGTCTCTCCGAGGTTGATATTGCCAAAAGCCGTCCTGGAGGCGATGCTCCACTGTCAGCTGGCAGGCGCATAATGCAGTATGTCAGAATCGATGATCGCATACGGCAGGGCCAATAACGGCGTTAGCGTGAAGCCCGAGGTGGATGCAGAATGAAGAGTAGAGGTTTCATCGCGGAATACATCCTTTGCTTGGGTGAAGGATGGCCTGGACGCTCGAAGGACCTGCGACAGGTCGTGCATATGGCTGAGAGGTGGTCCATCTTTCGATCATGTTATCAGCGTATGTGCAGTCTCACCTTCAGGCTCAGCTGGTGAGGTTCTCGCGGTACCTGCTCTTGCGATTGGCGAGGTCTATCCGTATACTGCGAGCCCGATTCAATGTAGCCGGCCATGGTGTTCCAATAGGCTCTGAGGGCAACAATGGCTAGATGGTTGGTAGACAAGCCGAGGGCAACATAAGCAGACCAGGAGCAAGCGAAAAGCTAAGCACAACACATCAACTCATTACATCGTGAATTCTGCTATTTTGCAATTAAAGACCACCGTGAAATTGCGGCTGAAGAGGCTACAGGGAGAAAAGTATGATTTATGGATACATTTGTGTCGGAAGAGCATCCCTTAAGAATATTGACTAGCCGGTGGAGCGGTGAACTTCACATCTTTGGATCATTATATCTAGCTACACCTAGAAACCCGACTGTTTGCTATACGACTTGAGCCTTGAAGACAACGTAATTCGAAGCAAGGGGACTTTCATGCTTTGTCGCTGGTGGACAAGGTCTGAAGGAGCGGTGTTCTTTCGCTCAGTGTGGATGAGCTGGCGACCGGCTGTTCAGTATCGAGATCATCCCCTACGATGTCCTCGGGCATAATGATGGGTCGTGCTGCTGCCGGTGACCCGTACAGGGGCACCGACCGACTTCGATTTTCTTCTCCGATGAGACTTTGCTCCGACATGCTTTCTTCATCTTCACCATCTACCCGAAAGCGACATACCGGGCACCATCGCTTCTGTCGCAGAAGCCATGAATCTATCTCATCCTAGCATAGAGAAAAGCATAAGTATAGACATGGTATTTGGATGCTCAATAAAGCTTACTTTGTGATACAGGTGACCACATGGCAGCAGTCTTACTGTTTCTCCGGTTACAAAGTCAGAAAGGCAGATTGCACACTCCTTCTGTCGGAAGATTTTCTTCGCAACAAGTCGTGCTTTACGTGCAGGTATGACGGCATGTCTAGCTGATATTCCATTGCCAGCCGGGGCAGGTCGGCGTAAAGCTTTTGAAAGTAGAGCTGCCAGGCGATGGTCCATTCCTGCTGATTTATCGGGCCCATTTAACGTAGTGGCTGGAGCCGAATGATCACTGCTCTTCTCTTCACTTGCCAACGCATCCAAATCTAGCTCCAATCCTTCACGCCACTCAAAGGTAGGCAAGCTGTCTACGAGCGTTTGTGGTGCCCTTTGTTGTGCTCGATGTCGAATTTGTCGGAGTCGAGTGCTGACGAGTACAATTGTGGTGAAAATCGTTGGAAGAAAGAATAGCGCGATGATGATGTCCATGAGGAAACTGTTCGGCGCGATGTCCATCAGCTATACCCTGGTTGCTGCACGGCAAATCAGCCTTACAAGTGAGGCGCATCTTCCGGCTCGAGAATGATCATCGCATTCTCCGCGTTCTCGCCTTCGATTGCAAGAAGCGTCGCCAATATCTTGCCAGTACGGTATGCAACGAATACACTAGGTATACGCAGTAAAGCACTTTCCCTAGACGGCGACCACATGCTGATAAGTTCCCCTTCGTCGGATCCAGTGCCATCGCCATCTCTACCCCATCGCTGCCGGCGTGAGTGATCGTGGTCATTGAATACAACTGCAGCATCAAACCCCTGAGCTTGAGCATTCAGCAACTTGGTGAGAAACTGGCATTCGCCGCGTTGTATGAGCGCGATTCGGGGCAGGTCGAACTCTTTACGTGGTGGCGAATGAATGGGCTGAGCCAGTTGACAGCCAGTCAAGTCAACCTTCGCGGCATCCCGACTGACTGATACTGGATGTGCTGATTTCGACATGTAGTCAAGCTTGCCTGTAAGACCCTGCACCCTGGCAATTCGGCCTCCAAAGCCAGCGGGTCTCGCTACCCAAGACGTGTTGAGCTGCGGCGACGTGACGTATGCAGTACTGAAGCCTCCCAGGACATTTGCTATACCGTTCCAGAAGGTGGATACCTGACCTTTCTGCGGTGCCCCTCTATCCAGCTGACTACGGTCACCCACTGGCTGATCGGCGGAACGTCGTGATAAGAAAAGCTCATCGTCGTGTTTCAGTGCATGGCGCGGAGGATTGTAGCCCCCTAGTGCTGCCACGGACAGCCCAAGGAGTATGCACGCGCTGACCAGAGCGAAGGCATATAGAGCTGGATGTATGTGGGGCGCTCGGACGCGCTGTGATGTGCTTGCTTCCACGTCGCTCTCATACGCGAGAATAGGACGAGGAGAAGCTGCTACACGGCTTAGGTGTGCAGACATCGCCGAGGTTGTAAGCTAGGCTGAATTGCCCGCTAGTATCCTTTTGCTTTGTGGAGGGGAGGTAAGCTGTACCTGCAGGTCTCCGCCACCTTGAATCTGGGGCTGATGTGGCTTTTCTTTGCATGACAGTACGATAACATGGAGTGGTGGATGTTTTGGTCATTTTGAAAGCTGGGCAGCACTTACCCGGATTATAATGCATATAGTACTGGGCAATTACTCAGCTACCCGGTCTGCACGCACCCGCTGTTCTTGGAACCGCCTGAACCAGGCCTGAAGCTGCTTAAATATCCTGCTACACATACAATACTGAGCAATCACTCAGCTACCCATGAATGTGCTTGTTTAATCAAAGTGGTCTGCACGCACCCGCTGTTCTTTGCATTGTGTGCGGGATGCGGGTCGTTCAGTAATCTAAATGATCAATATCGAGGTCGTATTCTTTCAACCTCGTATTTGCCTAGACAGGCTGCATGTTCCCTTGCATGCGTCCTCTCAAGCTCAGTCTCTTTTCTGGCCATATGCTGCTAAAACATTGAACCGTCCCCGAACCGCACCGTTTGCGGGTTGTGCCAACTTGAAGGTGCAGTCAATAGTGTCCGCCCACCACTTCGTCTAACCTTGCCTATGCTAGCGGACTCGTCCTCACTTGTGCCGAAGTAACCTCAAGCAGCTTAAGCCTGGTATCCCGGCCATCACGATGGTGCAATACCAGCTGCAACGCAAGATAGCATTCAGGCGGGGACTGACTGCTTTCTCGCGAAGATGGCACCTCTGAAGTCAATGTACATGGAGAGGCCTCATGCAATTCGCTCTAATTTGGTTGTAGGTACCGTTAGTTTACGCCGCGCTCCGTGGACCAATATAGCACGGTACCCGACAGAGGTCTCTTCCGGACGGCCCGGTACACGGAGATCCGCCGCAGATTCGCACTGGGCTGATTCATATTTTATGCCTCCTTCGGACATAACGCAGTGTAAGGACTTATAACATCGATGCCGTCTGTAGACGGAGTCTGCCGGTCTCGGACAATGCGGCGGACGGACGAAAGAGCGGGCGGTTGCGCGAGATCAGTTGATCAATCAGATAAGATTTCACACAGATCTACCCCGGAGGGAAATGTTAGCAGCATTAGCGCGATGATCCCGAGTGCTGATTCAGGGTTCTTATAGGTCAATCTTCACAGAGAATTAGGGAAAGAAGCTTGGCAATCTTCCTTGCTTTGCAACTCCTAGGTCTTTTCGTGTGAAGAAGGTGAAACAGCGCTGCTAGGCAGAACCTAGCTTCCTTCTATGGGGACTTTTTGCAGATGCAAAGTTGCTGGAGAGGACTGAACGGCATTTCCCGGAACAAAGTTTACACTGAAAACAAATATAAAAGGGTGCATCCGCTCAGCTGCTCTTTCTTCTTGCTTCCTCACTCCATCAAGCACAGCTCCTTCGCCTCCTGCGACACTCCTCTATTTTCTCTACCGCCTTCAATCATTGACGATGATCGCCTCGACATTCATTGCTGCAGCTCTTGCTGCTTCCGCTGTCTCTGCTACACCTGTAGAGCTACAACGACGAGGAGTAAGCGTCCTTCCTCTGTTGGGTCCTAAACCGCTCGGCTAATTCATGTCTTGTTCCAAAGCCTCCTACTGAAGCACCCGGTGCTCTCGGTTTTGCGTACCCTCCCCTTCGTGGATGGGCACAGTCTTCAGCCTCAGTCGGTCCATGTGGTGGTTACACCCTCGGCGGAAGGACAGACTATCCTCTCAGCGGAGGTGATATCTCCCTCATCCAGCAAAGAGATGGCGATGATTTCCAGCTCATGTACTCGACCAATGCTGGTAAGGAATGACAATTCTGCGTCGCGGGCTGGACATCCAGCAAACGCTGAGATTCTCTCTGATAATTAGATCCTCAGTCCGTTGATGATTTCCAGGCCATCTCCACAATCAGCAAGCTATATCCCGGCACAAGCTGCATGCAAGCCCCCAACTTCGCATCTCTTGGGCTAGCAGCTGGCGCTCCAGTTACGTTCATGACTTCTTTCACAGTGAGTGCGGTCAGACTATCCTTGTCCGTGCATGCCCTCAACTCACCTTTTCCCGACGATGCAGACCGGCCCGAAGAAAACCCGTGTATACCAATGTGCCGATGTTAACCTTGTAGAGGCTGCAAACTTCGTTGCTACCATGGATTACGAGTGCCGCAACTTCACCTCAAGTACTCAGACTCGAGGAGGAGCCAATACTGCTGCTGCGTCCGCCGACAAGGCGGAATCTACCCAGGGTGCTTCCACTGTGCAATTCACCGGTTCATCGAATGATGATTCGAAGATCAGTAAGGCTGCCGCCGGAGGTATTGGCGCCGCTGCCGCCATCGCCTTCATCGCCGCAGTCCTTGCTGTTCTTGGTTTCACAGGCTTCGTCAGCTTCGGACGCAAGAACAAGCAAGCGGCCGAACCGGCATCGACTCGCTATTATAACAACGATGCCGATGTGAGCTTTCGTTCTACCTTGAAAGGGTCTAGTGCATGGCTTACCAGCATTCTCCTCAGACTCTACACAGCATGCAGTCCGTAGCAGAGGCGAAGCATCACATGTAGATGCTTGACGTAGCCCACATCGGCAGACCCGATCCATGTTTTGTCCATCTGGCGGCCTAGTTTACTGAATTCGTCTACACTCGACTTACCACTTTACTTAATGCATATTCATAATAGATTGTTCGGGCTACTAGATATCTAGATAGACGTCTCGCTCAGTCTTTCCTGCAATACAGAGACTATTGCCCCTCATCGCTGCATCTTCGACCTATGGGATCCAAGTAGCTTAGTGCATAAGTTGCTTTTGGGGAAAAGCCTGTTGGGCCACCCATCGACCTCCGTAGATCTTGGCATGCTGGATATTGCATGGCGAATCAGCTATTTACCCATCGACTTGACGGTTTTAGGATATTGCCTGTGAACATGTGCTCTTCTTTGTTCATAACGTTATATTGAGTCATTCCCGAGATATCGGTACAGATGCGTTTCATCGTGCGAGAGCCTTCAACCACGAAGACCAAGCGTCTACGCGAATACAGGCTACCGTGCTACTACGGCTGAAATTCGGAAGATGTTGCCGCCATCTTTCGACAGCTTCGATCGGCATGTCAACTCATGCTCTCCCGGTGAAAGGTTCTTGAACATATCACCAGTATGTTCAAATGTTGCTGCTGTCCTTCGCGTAAAAGCCTTGGCCACCTTCTTACGATCTGGGCTTTGATCCCCATCTATCCAGCAGACCAATTCCCCAAACCCTTCTTTAGGTGTTTTCCATACAAACAGACCAACTTGCCCTTCGATGACATTCACCTTGAACGTCTGTAGCACAAAGGACAGATTGTTCAGCCATCATGGTCATGGCGAACGCTCCTGTACTTACTATGATCGAGCCGGGTTCCGTAGCTTCATAGCTCTTCTTGTCGTTTCTATTAACCAATTCCCAGCCTTGCATGGAAGCAGGTGTAAGCGGCATAGTCTTCGACGAGACCGTCTCGCATCGGGGATGCAACATTGGGATCGACCCATTTTCACTCCACTTAGAGACCATACCCAACTGAATAATCGGAGCGAAGCAATGTTAGCCCAACTACAGCGAGGGGTGCTACATGGAACATACCCTAGGTAGTTCTTCCGTAATATAGTTACCCGGCCAGTGCGGTACCGAAGGTTCTTGGTCTATCGGCCCTTCTCGTTGAGCAAGACACAGCTGTTCCCTAAGGTAACCTATAGTCATGCTGAGGAGGGGAATCAACTCAGAGCTGGCAAGAAGGTGCCCAAAAGTCGAGGCTTACTCTGCTAACGCTCGATGTCCATGGCCGTTCATATGCCCTGCGAAGGATCCTCAGCTTACGATCCTCATCTTGAGACACTGCATGTCAAAGCTCACTTTTGTCCATGTGTCCCTGAGGAGCCTTAAACAAGTACGGTACCACATCGGGATTCTTGATGAGATGAGGAAGATACCAGTTTCTCATCGAAATCTCGGGGACATCCAGCCATTGACTGATTATTGACGACGACCTCCAGCCGAAGGTCATGTCGTTGCTGCAAGTACTGTCAGACATCTGCCCAACCGTTCTCCTTCCCTTCAGACCTACAATACGAGCCCGAAAACACTCAGGTATATCAATGCTGGCTTATGAGGTAGATCCAGTATCGTCCTGTACAATCTCTCGGTGTTCTCCAGGACTCCCTTATCTTCGGGCGGCCATTGGTTAATGTCGAGCTCGAGGAAGACAAGATCCGCGTCTTCTGGAAGGGTGGCCAGAACGCAGTACTGCGGAGTGTTTGCATGTCTTTAAGTACTCCACTCTCAGTTGCAAGTAAGCTAATATCTTACGGAGAAATACCAAGCCGAAGTAGCAGGAATTGTCGAGTCTAAGTTGAGACTGTGTTTAGGACCAGGGAAGGTGTCTTCGAACCACTTTTGTATCCTTTTATACATGAATCCTTCCGCGGTCCATGGCCACGGTACAGCATGTCCCTATACAAGCAAATGTGTCGTTCAGATCGGCAGGCGTCTTCCGCGTAAAACTAATGAGAATCTTCATCATACCGCAGACACTGAGCCCCCAACAACGGCAATCTTGATCTTTTCCCCTCTTAGCGCTTTCTCCATTACTTTCCTAACACGTGTGCCACTTCCTTCGTATGTGCGACTCAATCGGATATTGTTTTGTCCATATTCTTTGACAAGCGGATCATCAGGCAGATCCGTCATACGACAGCTTTGTAGCGCGTCATTCCAACCAGGAGCACTTGTAGCATTGATCCTTCCTACTCTAGTAGCTGCTACTGCTTTACTTGCGGGCGTAGATAAGTAGTCTTGAGCCAGCTTCACAACTGCATACTCCGACGCGATACCAGTGTACTCATTCTTGTAGCCCAGGAGAAGAGAAACGAGAAGGCCAGAAGTCAACAGCAGGCCAGCTATTGTCACTCTCGAGTACTTGTACATGTCCGCTCTTATCGAGACAAGAGCATCATTTACGCGTTAACATCAAAGTCAGGCAGTTCGCCCAGCACCAGCATGAATGACTGTTTTTGACGGAAACACCTGCAAGACCATAGTTAATGCCAGCATGTAATAATTAGTGGCATTTAGACCTTCTTTCGACGCGTCAGGGAGCCAGGCAAAACTAAGGGCTATCGGGGCACGACTCTGGAAACCTTGTTCGGAAAGAGGAGCCGGGAAACTTGTTTCTGACAGTGGCAATCAGTGGCGCTCCTGAGTGGGATGTATAGATTCTACGCAGCGCTTTTCGCGATATACCTTAGCTTTGGGTAGTAGCATCGTCTACCTCTTCTTTCCCCTCTATTCCCTCTATCCAACTCAGGAGCCAGCTAGGGCGGAAATTTCCTCCAGCGTCCGTTTGCGCAGCCCGTGGAGAATGTTACGCAGATCATAGCAGGACCATGATGTTCCGCTTAGAAGTTAAACTGTCGCGATATGCAGTGCCGCTGACCGGCCGAAAATCTAGTCTAAATGAGTCTGCAAGCATGGCAGGAATGGCTTTCAGAAACAGAGAAAAAGTATGACAGATACACCGACACTGTCAGAGAACAGTGCATGAGAAAAGCATATGCAAGCTACGAGCAAAGCGTCTAGAGCACTTCGGTTCAAACAATCGCTTCCGATAGATATGGAGTAGAAATCACTAATGTTGGCCTTCGAAAATGGAAGGTAAGACACATGTATCGTTAGCTAAGGACGCCTTACCGCGGTGATTATGCATCTAGAGCTAATCAACGTACCATTTTTATGGCGGAGACGCTTCTCGAAACGAGCTCTGGCAGCCTGATGACTCCTTTGTATGAAAGGGTTCGTATCGTCGGCAGCTTCTTCCTCAACTTGCTCGTCAGGAACATCTTCCGATGCAGTCTCGACGTCTACTTCTGCTTCTGTCGAGGGCTTGGACGGGACTTCCTCGACTTCAGCATCTGGATCATTATCGGTAGCTTCCGACAATTTCGTCTCATCTAGTGATTGAACCTCGCCCTTCTCTTCTTCAGTTGCTGCTGCTTCTCCTTCTTCTTGGTCTCCGGTCACTTGCTCCTGCACTTTGGCAACCTCTTCGGTGGACTTATCGTCTTCAACGGGTAGCTCCTGCGCGATGTCTGTCTCGGCTTTTACACCGACAGATGCTTCCGTATCTTCAGCTTGTTCACCATCTACACTCGGAGCAGTCTCCTCCGTCTGGGGTGTAGGTGCAGCCTCTTCAGCTTCGGCAACAGGGGTAGCTTCCTGTACATTACTGCTCCCGACAGCCTCATCATCTACATCAGCGACGACCTCGTCATTTGGGATGGTTACACTCTCGTCTTCGGATGATGCGTTGAAGGCAGCAGCAGTTTCTTTTGCGAGAGGAGCAGAGTCGGTGGCGCTGGCATCTTCGAAACTTGCTGTAGCGGATGCATCTTCGACTTCAGATAAGACACCCTCAGCAGAATCAGATGAGACATCCTCAGGAGAATCATCGGTAGAATTTGGGTCGTCGTGTGCCTCAGCGGATGAGGAAGCATAGGCGTCTTCATCATCGTTTATAGTAGATTCCGATGCAGGTTTATTTGCAGCACTAGAAGGATGTTGAGCCAATGTAATAGAAAAGGCGGCAGTAGGAGGCGTACGTCAAGGGTATCGGAGGATGTAGGAGAAGATGCAAAGCAAAACAGGTCAGAAACCAATTCACGCCTCTAAGTCACCCATCGTTCGCACACGTGACCGTTCCAGGCAGCTCTGGAGCGGACAGATGAAGTCGAAACTCACGCCAGGTTCTCTTCATACGCATTCGAGTCGTCCTGGTCTTTTACGTCTGCCAGGTCAATTTTGGGAACAGCGACGCTATCCGCGTCATCGCTTTCGGTAGATGCCAAGAAGGATTGAGCTTCTGTAGAGGCTGTTTCCGCTTTAGAGGTTGACTTGCTGAATTCAGTAGGACCGAGTGCTGAAAAGAGACCAGCTAGGACTAGAATCACCACTCCAATGATGATGGAGTATTTCATGAAACGACGGCGCTTGGCCTTCTTGGCCTGCTCTTTGCCGTAAGAAGGCGTGGTATTATAGTCGTCTGGCAGAGGGACAGCCATGCAAAGCGTCAGAATGGGTCAGATATCAGCTAGTCTCGAAAGCACGCACTGTCCTCGAATCCATCGTTGTCATAGATGTGGTTATACTGCTGTTCGCCTCGCGGGTCCATTCGAAAGGCGTTGTTGTTCTTCATCCTGACGGGACGAGGGAGTGTATGCAAAGATGTGAAAGAGTGTGCGAGATAACGATAAATGAGTGTTTGTTGTTAACGAGAGTCGGCGTAGAGTGTGTGAATCAGTAAGGCGTGAAGAAAAAGCCTGCTGAAGAGCAAGTGTCTATCTGCTTTTTCCCTGGAAAGGTGCGTTGATGGCAGGCGGGCCAAAAAGCTCGAAGCAAAGCACGGCGGCAGTCAGGGCGTGCGTACAGCACAGCAGCTGGCGGATTATCAGTGCTCCGTCTCTAATATTATTATCACTATTTGCGTGCTGCGACAAGCTCTCGATAGCTCGTGCCTTTCGCCTTCAACACCTGCAACGCAGCAAGGCATGCTGTTTATGCCTGCGGGCGGAGACGCGTCGTGGATTGGCGCGCGTGGTAACAGTGACGAGTGGTGTGTCAGCTACATAGATGAGCACAACCACGGATATACTTCGTCAAGATGGGTAGACTCCAACGGGACTAAGCTTTACTTCTGCTTGATTACCTAGCGTGCAGACAACAAAGAACAGTAGGGAAGAGATCATCGATCAAACAATAAGTCCACGGTCAAAGCAGTGGGTTTTAACCATTTGCATGCAAAGAAGTATCCAGAGAAAGGCGGAAGTGCATGCAGAGCGAAGGTATCGTTGTGGGGTTATGGACCGCAAGACAGGGAAGGAAAGGGAAGGCATCAAGGCAGTCAACGTAAGCTACTACCCGTGAAGCAAGCATTTCTCGGTCTACACAGCCTAGCTACCTACCGAAATAGATCAAAAAACGTTTCTTTTCGTGCTTCATTTTCTATCTTGTTTGAGAGAGAGAGGAATGGGAGAATAGTAGTTTCGCCTACATATTTGACTATGCAAGGAGAGAACAGACAGAAATGGAGAGGTATCGTTCAAAATTAGAAGAAAACGAATGGTGAAGAAGATAAAAGAGACGACTATTGGAGATTGCGCGAAAGAAGGAGAAAGGGGAGAGAAGGAAAGAGACTTGTACAAAACATTATTTCTAGAGTAAGATCCTTGAAGCAGATCTAGTTCCGAGTAAGTAAGTTGTCACGAATCTCCCCTCTCCCCCCCTAATCCGTCCTTTTTCCACCTAGCGAAGGCGTCCTTTCGCGATTCTCTCGCCATGCTTTTCTAGTTTTATATTAGGTCAGCGACGGAACAACGAGTTTGCCTATGCCAAATTTAGGCGGTACCGGAATCTTCAGGACCTATACTTCGTGAAAAAAGGTAGCAGTCGGAATACCAATCAGCAGACGATACTGACAAACAATAACGTGCTATGACGTACCAGGGCCGTTGGTTCCGGCAGCAGCACCTTCCTCGTCATGTGCCTCAGCAGTATCCTTCTCCTCATTCTCGTAACCCTGTCTTGCGACCAACTTTAGGATTCTCTCGATAGGTTCTGCAGATGCAGCGTCGGCTCCTTCACCAGCATTTTCCTCGGTGGTGGCAGGCTTTCTAGGTGTAAACATTTCACCAGTAGCGATTTCCTTGCCGTTGAGAGTGTCAATTGTCTTCTTTTGCTCCTCTTCGTTTGAAACTGTGGCGAAGGCGTATCCTCTTCCTTTGCCCTTGCGTGGTCCAAACTTCCAGACTGGCATGGTGAGTGACACGTAACTCAGACTGTTGCTGCTGAAGAGCGTTCCGACCTGTTCTTCGGTATAGCTGAAGGGTAAGTTGCGGATGAAGACGAGCTGTACAGATGAACGACAGCACGGAAGTCAGATCAGCACGATAATTTCGACTTGGCAAGCAAACAAGAGAGCTGACTGGTCCCTTACAGTCTTAGACGGCTCGCCGCGCTCCTTCTTGGCTCTGGGGGGTTTGGCAGCTCCTCTACCACGCTTAGCCTTTCCACCTCTTCCGGCTGCAGTACCCTTTTCACCTTCAGTACCGGCAGTAGTACCTTCACCCATGACTAGATTCTTGACGCCCTCAACGACCTGCCCAACAATGGAGGTACCGTTCTGATTTGTGGGATCTTCGCCCTCTTGATCATCAGCAGAACGGCGGGCTCGTGCGGCATTGCGGCGAGCTCCACGCCCTCGAGCGGCCTGTCAACATCACAGAAGAACGAAAATCAGATCTCGTTCATAGGGAAGTTATGGGCGAGGGTGTCTGTTTCGATGCTTACGCCACGTCCTCGCTTTGATCCATGGGTCAATCGAGCATCGCTGTCGATAAATGGTAGTGAAATCTGTTAGATAACAGCCTACAGATTTGACCATCCATGATCCAAGCAATCTCCCAACATACCCAGAAATCTCTCCTTCAGCTGCAGAGGCTCCTGGTCCTCTGAAGTTGACGGTACCGTAGCCGAGGGAGTTGTCACCCCGGAGAATCACTTGCGCTTGGAGGCTGTGTATGCGGTTTTCATAAATAAGGTAGATTGTAAGCGTAGACCAGGAAGTAGTTCAATGTCGTAGTAAGTGAAGGAACAGACAAGCGAACACAAGAGGTCGATCAGCTACTAGACTCCTGGTGCGTGGAAACGAAGACCTGAGCAAACAGGCACGTACATATCACCGATCTTTCCCTTGATCTTCTCGAGGTCCTCAGCGCTGACATTGAAGGAGAACGTGCCGACATCGACCTGTTGTTGCATGGGTTGTAGAGTCGAAGGGTGTGCGTGTGCGTGGCCATCAAAGAAGGTACGAGAGCATACAAAAAGCGCAGATCGGAGCCGACACCGGGAGAGGGGATTGGAAAGGGCATAGGTAGGTCAGTATGGATGCAGGTACAGCATGGATAGGAGGGCGTGATTGCCGTGTCATTCCGCCCCCTGTTCGACAGTTTTCGCCAGACTGCTGACCTGCAGAACTGGCTGGTTGCAAGCACGACCACTCACCTTCTCCTCCTCGCCAGAAGGGTGGGACTCGTTGACGTTGTTGATTGTGGATTGTTCCGCAGCCATTTTGTGTGACGTGTAGTATGTGTTGGCTGTTGAGGTGCAGTGCAGTTGTAGTGAAAATGAGATGGAAGTGTTGGGCAATCGTAGTGACGAGTATATTAGGCGATTGCACGATTGAGCAGGTGGATGGATGGGGCAGTCAGCAGGTGAGCGTGGGAGTGACGAGTAGTGGTATAGCAAGGCGATCTACCTTTTGTATGATAATGCAGTCGATACTCTGTCTAATGTTGCTTGCAAAGTAAGTTGGGACGAAAGAAAGCAGAGGGCCAGAGATGCAAGTGGAGCAAAGAGCAGTCCTCGCTGACAAGATGAGCACAGACGCATTAACAGATAAGGAGAAATCCAAGATAGCCTGATGCATTGCCTCGCCGTACTTAATCCCATGCTCGTAACTCTACAACAGGCTGGTGCTTCTGACATCTATGGTCAATTCGCCACAACCGACCCTATGGCACCGCCCGTTCTTCACAGATAGAGAAGCTTAGGACATGAATGCAAGACTGCTCAGCTTGTTTCACACCTAGACACAAACGTTCATGGCGGGACCTACATGGTCTAGAACTCCAAGTAACCTGGCTGAGTTCAGCGAGAGACTCTCTCTCATCAGTGACTGAGGAAGCGTCTTCCCTTCATTCGCCGACGAATGAGCACTCTAAGGCCACTCTTTGACCTTCTTCTCGCCAAGAAGCCATGTCTTCTCTTCCTGACCCTCTGTGAGGGTTGATATTCCGCTCCATAGGTCACACTCCGTATTTGTGTAATCGTAGACGTAGAAGCCGAAATAGAGGGCAGGGAAACAGAGAAGCGAGGGAGTGACGATAACAGGGTCGTGGGCTTGAGTATAGATGAACAAGACGACGTTGTGTACTTTGCAGGTAGTCTATTACTGCTCTTCCGTAGCACAAGCGAAGCGAGTCGTGGTGCATTAGGCTGTGTTCGACTCGCTAGTATAGAAAGCGTCGAAGGACCAGCTTCTGGCTCAACCCGTGATGAGAGCGTTGACTTGATGAGAGTTGCGGACATCGATGGTCGGCTGCATCGCGTGAAGCGTGCTCCTGCTCCTGTTCGCAGCACTCGTGGCATGGTGGGTGTTTCTCTCTGAATTGATCTTCCGCAGAGTGCAGAAGGCGAATTGGAAGAGAACTGACCGATAGTTTTGCGTTCCGGCGACTGACCCAAGGCTATAACATGAAACAATAGGTTTCAAGGTCACGAATTCAGCATAGATTCTATTGTATGGCTCGAATGGCTTCCCACATCGAGTATGTTACAATCTCCAGGGAGATCTAGCGCCACCTTCACTCGCAGACACACCAGCAACGGGTACCCGCTCACTGACAAACGGGAGGAAGTCTGTTTGAAACCGGATCTCGAAGATCACACCATCGAGTTACATAAAAGCCCACTGTTCACATTTCCCCACTAAGCACCCCTCACTGTCTTAGCTAATGTACGGGGCTCTTCCGCTGCACGGATGGCTTCCAGATAATCAGGCAGAGCCTCGATGCAGGCTTACAACGGCGATAGGACTCAGGATGCGCTTGAAATCCAACGCTCTTCTTCTTTCACACTCTCCAGCTTCAACATCTGCACAATCGTCAGCTTGCATCCCACACTCTTTTGACAGACAAACTAGATTGACAATGCCAAAGAGTCCAACTACAAACAGGGCGGTCCTTTCACCTCGCTCGCCTGGCCCATACACGCGGAACGATAACGCTCTAGCAGTGAGAGCGATAGACTATGCCGATCTTGATATTGGCTCTCCCAAAGACATTGCAGCACCGGACTCGGCTCTTCTGAAAAACAGCAAGACCAATCCGACCGTACGCTCTAACGTCTCCACCGCAACTACTCCCATCCTCTCAACACCACATCCAAGATATGCGACTGCATCTAACGACGTAAATGATTCAGCTTATTGGTCTTTGAGAGGCGATTTCATCAGGGCTGGCATTCATGTCTATTCGAAATCAGGTAAACATGTCATTGAGGATCCACTGGCTGATCATCTGCCTAAGCCGCCTAGATGGCTTCAAGTACAATTTAATGTGATTGTCGGTGAAGAAAGCTACTGGAACTGTGACTTAGTGCTAAAAGACATGGGCGGCTTACCCTGTGGGAAAGATACTTTGATCGCAGTACAATCCGGTGGAGTTTCTGTCGAGTCAGTTTGTTTCGCGAGGTGACTACAATGTTCGACATACATAGCTGACTTGTTCTTCCACAGCCTGAAGAAGGGCAAGTACACGCTGTTCCTCAGACCTCCACCTGACGATGAGGACCCCAGGATAGCAGTATCCTATTTCATACCTTATTCTGAAAAGCACTACATACAAGCCATGGATGGCCAGCTGCCTTATGGTTTCCTACTGCAGCGGGTATCTGGAAAGGCTGAAGAGAAAGCTCAGAGGAAAAGAACTGGCAGATGGAGGAGAAAGAGGCACAATTTTGTGGCTACTCTAGCTGCGCCTTGGAAATAGTTGAAATAGCTATGTCCCGCCTATACCCTGTAAGACGTCGGCTGTTGCAGCCCTGAAATACCAACCAATATATGTATGCACACGAAAGCTACACATCTACCTGTTGCATTCAAGTTGTCTTTTCGGCGGTTGCGGGCGGGCTTGAACTCAGGAACTGGAAATAGGGGCTAGCGACCGAAGGCTTACAAGGTGTAGCAGGCCTGCTTGTTTCCGCCGAACGCCGACGCAAGTTACATTGCCGCAAGAGACGTGTTCACGAATTAAAAATTAAGTGATGCCAAAGGAACACGTAGCTCCACGGCAGCACCGCCCGTTATGGCCCGCCCGCCACACCCCACCCGAAAGCCGAGCATGGGCGCAAGCCATACCGACTGGTGACTGCCGCTGACGTGTCGAAAGTATCTGAGCAGGGATGTTCTCCTAGCTCGTATCAGCATCTTTCTTTCTTTCTTTCTTCCTTTCTCTGTAAACTGAAATCAGATCCAGAACAATTCTCAACAGGCAGGCCCGCGTCCATCACATACGCAGCTTTCATATATAGAAGAGCTTGCACAAAGCACATCACTCGTAGTATCACTACTATAAGAGTCAATCAGGAATGGGTGGTGGATTCTTCGGTTTCGTCGCGGGTATGCTTATATAGTTGACTGTCAAGGGGTGTAGGCTATCCTTGCTGATTCGACTTCACATGACATGAGGTGGTTTCCTTGGATACTATCTAGCCAAAGATCGGTCGTCCGAACATCATCATGGCTGGCACAGTGGGAGAGGCTGGGGAAGATGCCAGCAGCACCAGCAGAATGCATCCCCCGTTGGCCCTGTCCCTGTTGGCATTACGAAATCCTCCCAGCCTACCGTCATCGCCTCTGATGAGTATGCACAATTCCAAGAATGGAAGCAACAGCAGGAAACCTCATCGGTACAAAACCCTCCCTTCCCATCTTACGCACAAGTCCCTTCTTACAATGTTGAGTCTGTCAAAGCATCAGCTGTGGAAAGCGCAGACAAAGCTCTAGATGTGATCCTATCCCAGGTCCAGGGCATGAAACAGGCGAGCTGCACCTGATATGGTCTAGGAATCAAGTGCAATTGGCTGATGTTTGTCACCTTCCCCACAGAAACTGGCTCAGCATAAGGTAGTTGTCGACAGAGCTGTTCCTTCAAGCCCTCAAAGTGAAGCAGGAGACTACAAGATTGTCTGAGGACACATCAGCTTGCGTGATAGCCTCTGATTTTTTGGAGCCAGAGCATTCTTAGCATAGCCACCTCTGGTTTTCAGACAGCCTGCCGTTTTACTGCTACTTCTCCCGTTGTGATTGGTGTATGATTTGCGATAGTGTTTTGAGACTATTTGAGATTTTTATCGTCCTAGCCTGATTCGTAACGAGCTACATAGTAATGTTTCCGGCAAGGTAATGGTAGCTCCATGCTTTGGTTCACAACAGTAATGGTTTCGCACAGCAGCGTCCAACCCCTATTCTCGCAACCGATCGGCTAGCAAGTCTCGCTGGAAATCTGTTTCTGATACTTTGCCCTTATCATTCCGCCGAAAGTCTAGAACAAACCGCTTTGCAGGTGCCTATACTTGAAGGACTTTGTCGGAACTCGGTCCTACAAGATGTCTTCCCCAACAGCTGCAGAGGTAGCGACAAGAGACGCAACCAAGGCTGAGGAGCTGCTCAAAGGGATGTTGGGGGTCATGTAAGCATGCTTGGGAGTATTGCAATTAGTTCATCTATCTGACGTGTTATCATCGTGATCTGTACACTCTAATGCTCAATACTAACTCGGCCGATGTCTATTTCCTCTGACGATATTCTAGCCCTGACTTCCCGAAGGAGGGTGAGTGCCGCGCACGTTTGTCCAGCCACTGCTAGTCTAATCTCGAATGCCATGGCTATATGATTGGATGTCAACTTTCCAACACCTCAGGTATTGTTTTCTTAGACCTTTTTCCTCTTTTGAGAGACCCTTTAGCATTTGAAACTCTTATCACCTGCTGTAAGCTCGGCATAGGTCTACAATCGATATGCTATACAAGCTAATACCGATTGGGCTTCGCTAGTCATGCATCACCTGGTGACAAGTACCTTGCACAAGTCTCCAACCAAGAAAATCGATGTTGTCGTTGGTCTCGATGCCCGCGGTTTCTTGCTTGGACCCATCATTGCTCTGAGATTAGGGGCTGCATTTGTACCTGTCCGTAAAGCGGGCAAGCTACCTGGCAAATGCATCAAGGTGGAATACGAGAAGGAATATGGAAGTGATTACTTCGAGGTGAGGAGGTGTATCAGATTTTCACTCGCGTGTATCTAATGCCGCATCACGGACGAACAGATGCAAGAAGATGCCATCAAGCCTGGTCAAACATGTATCGTGGTAGACGACTTAATAGCAACAGGAGGATCTGCTTTCGGAGCTGGAGAGCTGATCAAACAGCTGGGCGGCAAGACACTAGAGTATCTATTCCTGATTGAGCTTACATTCTTACAAGGAGTGACGAAGCTAGATGCCGATACATATTCCATTGTTAAACAGGATGACTAGTTCATTTCCGTGAGGTACATCTGTCACGCAGATGCCGGTGAACGCGACGAGTCTCGGTCAACCCCCTCCGAACGCATGCGAAGATGGGTGTAAGGCGGCAGGCCGACAGTTCTGGTCAATCTGCCCTGTCGGAAATACAAAGTCCAACGGGCTGAAGATAGAAGCACAGATTATTTCCATTGCTGAGGTGGCTGATAGCGTGGCTTTTCTCGGAGTTGCCAAACTCGCCAGATCCGTCAATTCGCTAGGCCCTTTTCGGAAGAGCAACCGCCTGTTCGCAGCCTTGTTTTCACCCGGGTCTTCCACGGCTAGCACGACAGCATGCCTCAGTCCTGACTTGGCGGTCTATGCACTGTTCACAGCCCGGGCTAGTGGTGCGATGGTAGAAGTGGTTTGAGAACCTGCCACTCTTCTTCGCCGATGACTTTATTATGATCAAGGACAATCCCCGGCTACTCGGCTACGCGGGTTGATCTCAGGGGTTGCGTGCCCTTTGAGGCCGTGGCAGCCACGGTCGGATCGCTCCGCTGGTTCAGCCACACATATCGATAGATTGTCGACAGGCTACTCTTCAACATTGTTAGTGGTCATTATCGAATGAGCTCAGCACCCTGCACTGCAACTTGTCTTGACGTTCCCAACGCGCTCTACAAGGTTGTTTGGTGCAGAACTGTGCAGGCATGCCCTTGACGCCAGCCCGGAGTCGAAGCTGTGCTTTGAGTCATAATTGTACACTGTTCTGCTCTTCGTCTGATGCTCTCTCATGCAGAACACGATGTAAGAGCACGGCCTGCTTGGTCCAGGCTGGCTTTGATCACAAGTTGTAAGGTGAAAAGCGGGAGCATCCTGTTCGTCGTCGTCAGGATCGCAAAATGGGGTATGACAGGAATCCAGCGGCTATCAACAACACTCCAGCCATCGTTGCACGTCGTTTTATCAAGACTGCCCTCTTCAATGCTGTTGCAACATTATTGAATATTGTTAAATATGGCGTTGCTGCAGTATTTTCACCCCATCAGCCCTGATGCTTAGGCCTTCCTTCAAGCCGATCGCTGTCAGTTTCCTTCCTCGAATGTCTGGCCGGCGCAAGTTGGTGGCGTTCAAGCGCAGGACGGCAGACCAGACAGGGCAACAGGAGCGAGTGCAGACAGGAAGGAGTCCCGAATAACCCATCCACCGACTCATCAAGATATCGCAATGGCTGGAGGAGAGGTGAGCTGCCACGCAAGGACGATGCCTCCAGGTCTGCCGGCGTAGTTACTTGAAGAGATGGACGGCGGAAAGAGAATTGCACGACCTGGAGGCAGCGAAGGGAGATCGGAAAGTCCAGCGAAGGCAGCTGCTGACGGCTGGGATACATCTATCGATGCATCAATGCAGGTTAAAGCACACGAGCTCAAGAGCAAGAGCAAGGCCGACTTGTCGAGCCAGCTCACCGAGCTCAAGCAGGAGTTGCTCCAGCTCCGCGTAGCCAAGGTCACCGGAGGCAACACCGCAAAACTTACCAAGATGTGAGGATGCCGAACTAGAAACAGTGGGCAAGCGGCAGGCGGTTCAGGTTTATTGACGAATTGCCGTCTATGTGTGTGCGCGTTGCTTCACAGTGCCGGCGTCAGACGATCCATCGCTCGTGTCAACACAGTCATCAGCCACAAGCAGAGAGACAGCTTGAAGGAGTTCTACAAGGGAAAGAAGTATGCTCCCCTCGATCTACGCGTAAAGAAGACCCGCGCTATTCGCAGAAAGTTGACAAAGGTGTGTGCGAGAGAATCTATGGACATCATGATGCGGCCTCGCTGGCTATGGCAAGGAAGGGCTAGAACGTGGCTGTTCAGCGGATAGAGGAAATCTCTCTCGGGAATTGCAATGCTTGCAAGAAGAAGGATCTGCAAAAGCGCTCGAACACTCATCAGCCTGCGCTAGGAAGCAGCCGTGTGGGCATATCTATGCAGGGAGCTCTGCATCGAGTCGGAGCCTCCTCGACGAGACAGCCGCTAGCATTGCGCTTGGACCAGGATAGCATGCAAGAGCAAGGAGATGGATGAAGGCGAAACGCCAGACCAAACAGCCAGCCCGCTCTCTAGACCGCCAGCGACAAAGCCTCGAAAGTGTCGGCTGCGGAATACCGTCGCTGACCCCTGTTCCATGCTTTCTTCTCCCCAGTTCGAGGCCAGCCGCACCACCGAGAGACAAAAGAAGAGAGAAGCTCACTTCCCCAAGCGTGCATATGCCATCAGTGCGTTTCCTCTGCATTTCCTCTGCGCCTTGGCTCCGGTGACACATGCTAATTCTGCCCTGGTCTCTCACTTATCTTTCCACAGAGGCATAAGCTTGTTCTTGTAGTTATGGGTTTCTTAGTCGTTCTCTGTCATTCTTCGCTCACCTACCCTACATATATCCTCCCTGACTATGCGATAGATAGTCGGATGGACTGCAATTCATCCTAAATTGCAATCTTGTTGGACCCCTACTTGACACGGACGATGCCTTGCTGATGGTGCTGATGATGCTGGTTGTGTTGCTGCTGATTCCGAGGCGGGTTGTTCCATAGACGGAGAGCCGACTTGATGTGCGAACATCATAAACCAGGCTCTTTTACTCATTTCATGACGCAGTATATATATTCCGTCTGATCGTTCAAATGAAAACAACAGTACATTATGCTACCCTAACTAGGCTTCCGTGACGATATCAAGATGGTTGGCGAGATTACCTTTAGCAGGTCCATTTATCACATCTCCTTTACAAGTAAAACGACTGCCATGGATCGGGCAATCGAACGTCTTTTCATCGCTATTCCATGCGACTATTCCCTTCATATGAGGACAAACAGCAGTCATCTTGTGTATCTTTCCTTGGGAATCTTTATAAACCGCTGTTGGGTGAACACCATCTCGCACGACGTCGCCTTCGCCAGGTACGAGGTCTTCAATGTCAGACATTGTCTTGCGGCATCGAGTCACCCATTTGGCGTAATACATCTGATCGTGTAGATTCTCTGTGATGTAGGAAGGTAGGCTCTTCAATGCTCTCTTTAGATGGGTCATTGAGAATTGACGACCTGGATCGTAAGTGGATGCCCAGGGGTTATGGCGACCTAGGATAAGATCTGTGATCACTATGCCTCCGATAGCCGCGTAAGTCAGTCCATCGCCGTTGTCCCCAGCTAACGCGGGAGCGGGCAGGTAGTTGTCAGCATGGATGTCGGCCAATCTGAGGCAGCCCGGTGTGAAACGAGGCAGAAGGAATATGCTTACTATGGATGTAAACATTCTTCGTCCCAGGGTTTTTGCCAGTGATACCTAGACCGTCGAGAGTATCCCAAACCTGACCTGACCATTTGTATTCTACCGGTCCAGCACCAACCCATCTTTCCCTAGTCCACTTTTCTAATCTTTCATATCGCTTATCCATATCATTGTGCTGACCTACTTTTGCATCTTCTCCTCCTACAATGAGAAGGCTATAGCCTGGTTCGTGGTGTTCCGTTGAACGTACATAATGGTAAGGATCTGCTAGATCCCACCACAATGCTGGTTTGCCGGAGGTGGATAACTTGTCATTTGCGATCTTGAGTGCGATGCAGTAGGTTCGGAAGGGCTCCAGGCGGTCAATGATTTCGAGCTGCCGCAAAATGTTGGTGCGTGAGCTGCTTTCTCCTCTCCCGCCTCCGGACATGCGTGAAACTCACCTTTTGCAAAGGGACATTTGTCGCCATGACCAATTGAGAAGCGGTAACAGTGGCGCCATTGGACATGACAGCCTTTACCCGCCCTGTACTACCTGGTAGTTCCTCATAGCTGTTCATGTGAGTATCTTCGTAAATAGTACCCCTGAGCTCATTTGTAATGACACTGGATAATCCTTTCAAATACTTGGTAGGATGGAAGACAGCCTGGTTATTGTATCGTATGGTTCTTCCAGTCTGAAAACCAGGTATCTCGCCATCATCTACCATTTCTATGTCCAATTTTTTGGTTTCAGATGCTGCTTGCCATATTTCTTGCAAAAGCTGTATGTCGTATCCTTTTGCGCCTGGTGGTGGACCTGGGAACATGAATCCTGGTACCTGTTCATATTCACAATTGATGGAGTGCTTCTGAACTATCTCGCCGATGCGGTTGATAGCTGCTTGTTGGGATTCGGCTACTATGGCTGTATTAGCAAGACCATGCATGGACTGAAGATTTGCCGATATTAGCTGTAAAGGTAACTACGATCCGGCCTTACGAATTCCTTTCTACTTACTAGAAACTCATTGTATTCATTATCGGCGGATAGGTGGCCAGACGTTCTTCCAGTCTCTCCCGATCCGATTTCTGTAGACGCGGTGTGCAGTCAGCTTTAAAGTGCAAGGCCCTTTCCATCTCAACTTACTGCCATCTTCGACGATAACGACCTTGGGGATACCAGTCGACAAAAGCTCATAAGCAATTTGCAAGCCTGCAATACCTCCGCCAACCACGAGCACGTCGGTCTCGATATCGCCATTCAAGCTTGGATAGGCAGGCGGCACGCTTGATTTGATGATGTCATCCTGCTCAGCCCAGACTGCATATCGAGGAGTACAAAGTCACATCATCAGCTTCAGTTCTTCCATGCAATCACCATAGATGCCCTTCACTTACCTGAAAGATTATGGCCTGAAGTGCTCTTGCCAGTGTCTGCCATGATTGCCCGATCACGTGTTCAGAGAGGCAGGATCGACGCGGTTCTACGCAGAGCGAGGATGCAAAAGTGTCGGCAGTGTTGATGGGGTGACTTGGTGGAGTGCAGCGCGGTCGGGAAGGTCGCAAGTAGGTGTGGGTGTATGTTGGAGAAGTGAGGAGCACCGCAATTGGCTATGCAGCCGATTCTATTGGCCGGAGGTCTCCTTCCCTGAGCAAGCCGGCGTCAGTGATCGTCACATGTGGTGCGGATCTCGACTCTGGGCATCTGGCTGATCTTTACCGTTTGGAAAGTGTGGTATGTAATAGCAAATCTGCGCACGTCAGATTCCATTATCTTTTCGCACAATCGTGTGGACAACTAACCTTTATCGTATGCAGGTGAACAATCTTCGAAGAATCCAATACGAACCAAGCCTCAGAACTCATGTACTTGTAGCTACTCTAATTTTGCACGTCAACACAGACAAGATCTAGTGGTCGTCCTCCTCTGGTCCAGGACACTCGCTAGCTAACTCTTCGGCACTCGAATAAGCAGTTCCGCACCAAAAGCAATAGCTGTTTGGTTGTCAGCTGTAACTTTCCAACTTGGCGATCTGAGCTCTTCAGAATACTCACTGATGCCGCTGACGAAGGTATTCCAGTGTCACCTTGAGCCTATCCACCGCAGACATGCGCAAGAATTCGTTTTTCGCCTGTTCCCTTCTTTCCGCTTCCTCCGTATCAATATCCTCTTCATCCGATTCAAGCGCAAGTTCTTCATGTAGGTTATCACGTTTCCCGCTGCCTCGAGGAACCGCTTGATCGTCTCCGTATTCATTGTCCTCGTCAAACTCTCCTCCTAACCCTTCACGTTCCTTGATTCTGAACCTGCTTCTCGCACCGAGCGTTTTTTCTCGCTCTTTGTGGTATTCTTCCAATGGATCCAGCCACATATGATTAGACTTGATGTTTTCCCGCTCATCGAGAGCTAGACATGTTTCTCGGACGGACTTGAGCTGACCTTCTGCTCGCCGTTCTGAATGATTGGATCGAGCTCGAGACCGATAATCGGCCAAACTCTCCCCCTTCCTTTCTTTCGAAGCTGCGGTGGCCAATTTACGTCTCTTGGCTTCTTCTACACCCAGACCCCCGCGACCTGCTCGTTCGTATGTGTTTGTATGTCAGTCCGGCTCACCCTTCAGCCAGCAATTAGGAAAGAGCCGCACCTGTGCGCATCTGAATCTCGATAGGGTCAATTCTGTGATTTAGAACATCTCTTCTCGTCTGGGCCGAGTGAGATGCCGATGTGTCTTGTTCGTCTCCAGACAGATCATTTATTGAAATGAAATCTTCATTCATCTCGTCTTTGGCTGGCTTTGCTTTCTCTTTCTCCTTGCTACCGATACCTCTTCTTGCACCCAATCCAGCGAAAGTATCTTCTTCTTCTTTGTCGCTATCATCCGCCGTAACTTGCATAGCTCTGCCTTTGCCCTTGCTATCTCCGACCTTACGCCCAAGCGCCTCGCCAGGTTTGAAGCCCATCTTCATCATCATGCTGAGAGCTTTATTGCCTCCATGGGTGGGCGGAGGTGTATCATCAGTGCCACTGCTAATACCACCACCGCTCGTAGATGCGTTCTTCCAAGTTGAACCATTTGTAGTCGACGTAGCAGTGGAGGCCGTCATAAGGTTGCGTTTTAGACCTTCTTCTCTGGCTTCCCTTTCGCGCTCAGCTCGAGGCTTGATGTATCCCTTCTCCTCTTTGCGTTTCTGAGCTTCCTTGCGTAGCTGAGTGTAGGTTTTGACTCCACTGTGCTTGCTCTGTTTCTCTTTCGCTTCTATTTCAGCTAAGAACCTGTCCGAGAGGTAATCGTCTTCTGGCTCGTCATCAGCGGCTCCGGCAGACGCATTTTCCACGCTTTCGTAGTAGCGTTTGCCGAGTGAAGAGGACATTATCACCCAGGGCCGTATGGTATCGATAGTGCGGTCAACAAGGTGTATTCCTCTCGAGCGATTGCCCGCCACTGCGCGATCTGTTCCGGCAGAAACAAAACATGAATATAGTACATGTTAATTGATAGCGGTATATCTTGAGTACTCGCATGGTAGCACAGATGTGAGCAAGTCTATGGCCTCAGCTAGCACATATCCATACAATGTTGTATCCCGATGCGAACAGAACACCTTGCACCTCTTGTTCTGGACAACTGGACAAGCAGGCAGCGATAGCCCAAAGCGAGGAGGAAGACACAGCATCCACCCTGGCAGCGGAGTGCATGGAGAACTAAGGACCACTGCTGGACTTCAAGTTCCGCGGATCACGCGTGCGAGGCCTGCCATTCTTTGTTTTTGTCGAAAAGCGTCAACACGGCCTGTTAATCGAGTGAAGGCAATCAGCGAAACGAGGACATACGCACTGGCCGAAAGCGAGGATAGAACGCAATGAAGTCGATACGGCGGTCGCTCAAGAACGAGCGCCATCAGTCTCCGCCATCGTCTGGCGGGAGTCAGCAGTCCAGCAACAGCTTTGGATATGCCGCAGGCCAGCAGCAGCACAACCACCATGTGCTGAGCAACGGCATACACCAGGTGGCAGGACAAGGGCCTATCGCTACTCTGCCGCCTGCACGTCAACAGGGCAAGACGCCGCCGTCGAAAGTCATACGCGCAATCACGTCGTACCGCTCGGAGAGAGGACCTCCAGAGCTGTCGTTTGAAACGGGCGACTTCTTCCATGTTATGGGCGACGGGACACCGCGAGCTGGACCAAGTGGAAGCAGTGCAGATGAGCTGTGGTACGATGCACACAATCCCCTCACGCGAGCACGAGGTATTGTGCCGGCTTCGTGCTTCCAGGTCTTGGGCAGGAACGAGAAGGAGAATAAAGCAGCCAACATCGGCGGACCCATATCGCCTCCCTTGCAGCAACCGCGCCCGGGTCAGCAAGACCAGGTACCAAACTCCGCAAGCAGTCTTCCGAACCAATCAGCCCAACCGCCGGCGCCGTCACCCCAAGCTGCTAGCTTTCCACACCGGTCTATACCCTCGCAACCCAAGTCAAGGCCGAAACCGTCGCCACTCTACGGAGTCGTTCAACATGACTTCCGAGCGGAGAGAGCAGACGAATTGGATGCGAAACGCGGTGAACCTATCATCGTCATTGCCCAAAGCAATCATGAGTGGTTCGTTGCAAAGCCGATTGGTAGATTAGGAGGACCGGGTCTTATCCCGGTTAGCTTTGTAGCTATCAGCGACACCACGACAGGTATGCGGGACAGCACTTTATTGATCCCTCTAGGCCTCCGCTGACATGTAGCTACCACAGGCGAAGCTTTGCCTGCAGAGAAGGTCAAAGAGATGATAGCAAGTGGGATGGTACCACCCGTCGAAGAGTGGAAGAAAGCCACAGCCGAGTACAAGCAGGCTAGCATACCCTTAGGACGCTTTGAGTTTGCAAATCAGCCTGCAACTGCGATCGGCACGACATCGTTCGGACAGCAGCAGCAAGGAAGCGGTCCGAGTGGAAACCTACCATACGCGCAACAGAATGCGTCTGCGAATAACTCAAGTGCAAGCATTGCACAACAACAACAAGCGCGCAGGTCTCAGTCGGCGCTTTCCTCATCCAATGCGAATAGGGCCTTCAACCCAAATCAGTCCCAGGGCAGTCTGCACAAGTCT
Source organism: Cystobasidium pallidum (assembly GCA_001599955.1). Classification (NCBI taxonomy): domain Eukaryota; kingdom Fungi; phylum Basidiomycota; class Cystobasidiomycetes; order Cystobasidiales; family Cystobasidiaceae; genus Cystobasidium; species Cystobasidium pallidum. The sequence continues at coordinate 210,370 of BCIL01000007.1, forward strand.
CAGCAAGCCTCGTTCGACGCGCAACAATCTCAGCAAACTGCGCCCCGGCAGAGCCACGAGAACAATTTCTCCCCGACGTCCTCGACTGGTCCGGCTTTGACGCAACCCTATGCAAGCACGAGTGCCAATGTACCGCAGCGATACTCCGCAACTCAACAGCAACAGACATCTCTCGAGGAACGGTGGCCGCAGCCGCCTCAGGCGGGCGAGCCAGGATCGGAAGACTATTTCTATGACAAGTACGGTCTCGTTACGCATGCAACGGTGGAATCATTCCATAGCGAGGAAGATAACTATTGGTTCCATCTCCGAGTTCATTTCGCAATGTCGGGCTATTCACTCATCCTCTATCGCTTGTACGACGACTTCTTCGAGTTTCAACTTGCGCTCAAAGATGAATACACTGTCGAAGCAGGCACTGCGCTACCGCCCAATGCTCCGCCAGGTGCTCAGCCAGAGAGAATCATACCGAGGATGCCGGGACCGTTACCTCCAGACGAGGTCGATGAGGTGGTCTGCGCCCAAAGGGTAGATGACCTTACTGTATATCTCAAGGGATTGTGCGCTCTGCCGGACTATATGCGAGGTAGTTCGCTCTTCTATGAGTTTTTCATGGCTCGTCCTGGTGACGTCGAAGTAGCAGTGCCAGACGAGTCCGCGAGGTCTCGATGGAGTGCACAGAAAGCAATGGACAGAAGTACGGAAGGCGCTCCTCGGAGACCTCTAGACGAGGAAGTGGTGGAATACCTCGACAGGATGGGCAGCGTTACAGATGCCATGGGAAAGACCAATCTGAATAGCTCCCAGAGTCGTCAGGTCCCGCTGGTAAATGGTAAAGCTAGCCATTCCAACCTTCCCCAGCTCAATACGAGTGCAGGATCTTCCTCATTGCCAAGTAACCCTGGCTACAGCATGGCAAGCGCAGGTGCCTCTTCACAACACGGCAGACAGGGCTCCGATGCAGTACAAGCTCCGCAATCCCGCATGTCAGATCATTCAGCTCCTTTGTCCGCTGGTTCCGGTATCCAGTTTACTTCACCCTGGGCGCAGACCAACAACGCACCTGCATTACCGATTAACACATCAGCAGGTGGCCAAGCGTCAGGCAATCCGCCGCCGTTTGTCAAGATCAAGATCTTCCACCGCAATACGGACGACTTGATTGCTATCCGCGTTCCACCTTTTATCCGATTGGACGCATTATTGGACAAAGTCAGGGAGCGACTCGGCGGGGATGTCTCGCATGTCAGATATAGAGACGAAGGCGAAAGACCAATAAGCACAGCTCAAGCTGCTTCTGCTCTTACTTTGCCTGGTGGGGCGAGACTCATTGAGCTCAGATCGGATGAAGAGCTAGATAGCTGGATGAAGGGTACACAGAGGCTGGTGGCTTATGTCGACTGAAGAACGATGTAACGTCTTTCCTATACGCGTTGCGATGGTTGATTCGGAGCGACTTGAGGGGATTGGGAGAGAATGATTTGTATATGACTATATATTACGGCATAGGTCGATTTAATTCTGGAAGGATTTATATGGTGCGGTCGTGATCAGTCAGTAATACTGTATATAGCCTCGTTTGGAAGCGAATCTGATGGCATCTAGGTAGCAAAGTTCCATTATGGGAATCCGCCAATGAGGTGAAACAAGGGTTTACTTTTACACTCAGTTTCTATGTTTCCTAAAACAATAGGAACATCGTTACTCCGCTGACCCGGCGCACATTTTGACACTGCGAATCAAAGATCATCTTCTCTTGTAAATGCAAGGCTTCAGCAGTTCTTGCGATTTCGAGCTTTTGGCATCTGCTGAGAGATTGAGGAAAGGTGATTTGCAAGCAGAGATGGGAATCTTTTCAAAGTCGAAAAGTATGAAATGTGTGTTTGACTCGTCCTTTTTTAATGATAAGTAAGTGATGTTAGCTGCGCCTAATCGTATCGGTGACCGAACTAACACATACTTTCTTCAGCAGTTTGAACCCCACTGCTGCGACTAGATTGACGAAAGCTTTCACGTCTTCAAATCTCGATGTGACTTCTGCAATCTTCAATTTGCCGCTTTAAAAGATTCAGAGTATGAATCAGCCCAGCGATAGAAGGTAGGCACACGCCTTCTGGAGAGAAAACTAGATTTTTTCACGTACCCAGCTTTCAAAACTCTTCTCGCTTCGGAAACCATGCCCAACCAGTCGTTTCCCATTAGACTCAGACAGCAAACGGCAAAATCGACAACAGAACCAGGCGAATCTTCCTTGGTCGTATCCGATGAGCCTGGTAGAGGCAGTCGTTTCGTGCATTGAGCTCTGACGATATAAGGTTCGGATTCTACCAGATCGTAAGATAGTACAGTGAACCCTGATGGAACTAGAGTAGCTGCTAATTCCGCTTTACCGCAGCCTAGATCAGCAATGATTGGTTTTGGCGTCGAAGTTGAGGATGTATAGGTCGAGCGGAAATAATCAATAAAGACCTGGATGGGCTGTACCGGCCACGATGCTGCTTGCGATGCGAAACCATTGTGATACTGACGGTCGAGCCACAAGTCAGTATCAGCGTATGCACACGCGAGAGCATATGCCGCTTACATCTTCAAACATTGCGGGATCTTCCTCCATTAGCTGTAAGGCATCCATGCCTGTAGTCGTATACTAGAAAGTGCAGAAGCAGAGTAGTTACACCGTCGTTGATTAGCTCCGGAATGTATATGTGTGCGTGCATGCTTGCGCTGCTTTGCTTACCAATTGTTCGTTGATCCATCTGAACCGCGCGCCACCCAACTTCTTCTGCATTTTCTTCTGGAGATCCGTCATGCCTACATCTGCCTCTTTCGTAGGTGCACCGACAGGCTGCGGAGCGCCCTGGCTTTGCTGCGGCTTTGGCTTCTTCGCTGAGGGAAGTGTATCCGACGACTTCGCAGGTGTTGATGCAGTTTGTTGTTGTTCCGCCTGTTCGACTATAGACTCGTTTCCGATGTCGGCTACCTTCTTGCTTTTCGACTTTTTCGTCGTCTTGGCCTCTAATGGCACTTCGAGTATAGGTTGCTGATCTGATACAGTGGCTTCAATCATATCAATATGCATAGCCGATTCATCGGCGGCTGATGGTGCCTCTTGCTCGGTGTCCTGATCTTCAGCCGCGGAAGATGGCTTCTTCGTAGCTGATTGAGCTTCTTTCTTCAGTTTTCTAGCTTCTCGCTTTGCTAGTGCCGCTTCATCAGGTACGTAATCCGATTTCGGAGCATTTTCGCCAACATCCTTTTTCTTTTTGTTGTTCTTCTTGCTTTTCGTTGTCCTTGATTCGGATATACCGTTTTGGTTCATCAAGGGTACAGACGTTTCGGAACCATTTGCGGTTTTAGTGACATTCTTTCCTTTGTTGTGGGGATTCTGTACGCTCGCTGAAGCGGAACCACCGTTACTTTCACCCACTTTCTGCTTCTTATTGTTAGCAGGTGATGCAGTCGAGGTACTACTAGGCTTTGCTGCATTCTTTTCACCCTTTTCCATTCTTTCTAATTTCTTCATCAATTTCTCGATATTAACAACCGCTTCTGCAGTTTTAGAGGAAGACGTTGTTGATTGGTTTACATCCGTTGATGGACCCTCTAGGATCCGAAAGATATCGATTTCTTCGTTTTTGTTTGCTGATTGATCAGCGGTCTTATGTGTCGATTTAGCTGATCCAGTTACATTGTGGTTCTTGTTGTTGGGAGTTGATAGGAGGTCGCCTGCTGCTGTTGCTGCATTGCTATCCCGTTTACGCTTCTTGTGCGCAGAGCCTGCTGCTGGATGTGCTGTTGTACTGGTGCTGGCGACAGGCACACTGGCATCGACCTTGAAGCCAGTCTGGAAGAGCGACATGGTCTTCAACACCCACCCAGATTCAAGGAGGTCGACTTGCGTCTTAGATAGCTTTTACGTGCGCAGAAACGGGCTACTAGTGGTTCTTTGCAGGATTCGAATTCTCTCATAATCAAGCCATACTGGTAGGCAATCGAGAATCCGGGCGCAACAAAATATGTAAGACTGGCTCACGAACAGGAGCAATGTCAGCAAAGACTGAGCGAGAGGATTCGTATGATCATGACGGTGTAAACTTCTCTATCTAGCTGTGCTTCCTGCCTATCTAAAGAAGGATCCAGGAGTGGTCTACCGCACAACTGCAGGCCATGACTGGTGGCGCATTATTACCGGACTGTTCCCTCTTTGTGCTATTCCAAACGGTATTGCAATAATGAAGCCGGACGCACAGCTGGGAACACCAGCTATCAAGTCCCAGCTCGTTCCTTGGTGGTCACACAGGAAAACGTTAGAAGCAGTCTTTCTTTCGTAGTTAAGCTATTGCACGGTTGATTTGCAATGATCGTGGATAGACTCGTGACGATAGCTATCATATTGCCCTTGGCAATTTTCTACGCCAAGCTGCGTATGCTTATGAAATTCCCGAAATATCCCAAAAGCCAAGAAACCGCCAGCGCGGCACGTTCAGGTGTATGATATTGGCCTGAAGTGTGAGCAGTGAGCCTCTGGTTGTTATAGTGGACACAAGAATCACCATTATCACGGGCTCGTATGTACCCAGCATGGAGGAGTGCTTTGGAATTGATGGCCGGGTGTGCGTTGTACTTGCATTTGTGGCGGATTTTGCGTACGTGCCTTGTTGCTGAAGCGTTCGTGTCGGCACAACTGTGCTATTGCGGTAGACATCATTCCCTAGCTGGAGATCAAGCCTGTCCCATGGAAGGGCGTCACAACACTGATACCTACAGGCTTGCCCTACCCGCCACAGAAACTACAGCAATCAACCTGGCTACGGTATGGTAACTCCGGCGAGAGGTACAGTCACCCAATATTCAGACCCCTCTTGCGAAATATGTCCACAGCATTGTAGTACTATCAATATTCAGTGTCTTGTACAACATGCATGCTCCTGCCGTCAGCCGCAGATCTCGGTGTCTAGTTTTGGTGGCGACACCGAGCTCCGGACGCAGTCGGTTCGCTCGGGAGTAGGCCCTGATAATTCAGACGACACTGGCGGCGGGCACGGTCGTCCTGGCTTATCGTGGCAGCGTTGTCTATCGTCTATGCGTTGGGCACCTCCTGACGACATACACCGGATCCCAATTATAACTCGGAGTGCACCTCGCTGGGCAAGCGGATTCGCAGCGGGAGAAATGCCAAGGCGGTCTTGGGGGCTGTCCGGCTTCTGAAGTGTGGAGGGATCGGGTGATTTAAAAATTGCAGGCCGGCAGGAAGCATCGTCGGAATGATGAAATGTGTGCAGCGGATAAGCTTGCAACGGTTGGCTGCCTGTGCAGCTTTCCTTTGCTTCGACCGTCCTAGAGCCCCGGCCGACTCCTCGCTTTCGGCTGCCTTTCTCGGAGAGGGTTTATCAATCACAAGCATCATACTAATTTACCTCGTCTGCCTCACCCGGGGATTAAGGCTTCGATTGGGCAATCCTTCTTTGGCAGGAGACGAAGGTAACATCACACAACGGCACAGGAACTGGACAACCGACGGAGGTTGAAATTCTGCCATCCGAGACCGCTTCTACAGCACACCACAGCACCCGAGCGGACACAGCAGACCAGCACTCCACCACGATGGCGGGCTCAGAAGCGAGCGCAGCGGGCTCGAACTCGAACGACTGGCTGCCCGGCCCCCCGCACACGCTCGAGGCAGACGTATGCGTCAAGGCGTTCAAGACCGACCCCAAGATGGGTCTGACTGCCCAGCAGGTGCAGGAGTACCAGGCCAGCTTCGGCCCCAACAAGCTGCAGGAAGCGCCGCCAATCAGCTTCTGGAGCATTCTCCTCCGGAATCTTCTGAACGGTGAGTTTAACATGAGCTGTCGCATGCTCGCTCGCCCTGTCGTTCCGTCGTGCAGCCATCACATCCCCTCTGCCGTCTGCATACTCCCTCCATCCATCCTGAATGAGCCGTGCAAACCCTGCCGGTGATCGGACCAGCATCCTCGTCATCGGCAGGAACAGGCCAGGCCAAGCATTTCGTGGGGCCCCACTCCAGAGTCCACGGCACAGCAACATGCAAGCTATCCGGGGATGGCTGCAGCTTCCTGCGCCCATCAGGACCCGAATACGTACCTCCGAGACTCTTGCGACACTCGGCCGAAGAGCCCAAAAAGGTCGCGGTCGTCAAGCAGATAGTACCCAACGCCACTCGGAAGCGACAGCCGAAAAGGTTGGAATGCACCAAGCTGACCATGTCTCTTACTTGAAACTGCTTCACAGCCATGACGCTTGTGCTCATCGCTGCCATGGCGGTCAGTTTCGGAACAACGGACTGGATCTCTGGAGGTGTCATTGCCGCTCTGGTTTTCCTAAACGTCGGAGTCGGAACTATCAACGAATACAAGGCTGAAAAGGTGAGTAAAATGTTTACAGGTACCTTTCTGCCACGCACTCCTGCCTGTCTAACTTTCCGCGTTCTTGCCAAAAACCAGACGGTCGCGGCTCTAGAAGCTGTCGGAAGTCCTGTAGCTGTCGTCATCAGAAACGGAAAGAACCCCAAAGCAGCCGAGGGAGAAACGCAGACTGTCCAAACGGCAGAAGTTGTCCCGTGAGTTATCGGTCTGCTCAAGGACTATCTGTCTCATTTGACTGACTCTCCTCTTCGTTCGTGCATTGCTATAGTGGAGATATTGTCCTGGTCAAGATTGGTGACATTGTACCAGCCGACTGCCGAATTCTTCCTGAATATCTCTCCGGCCTGGAAGTCGATGAAGCCTTGCTGACAGGCGAATCGCTCCCAGTGCTAAAGACACCTGATCCAATCGATGACCCAACATGCCCTGTTGGAGATCGAACATCAATGATCTACTCTGGTTCTCAAGTCACGAAAGGAAGAGCAAGAACAGTCTGCGTAGCTACTGGTATGAAGACTGAACTGGGCAAAATCCAGGAAGCTATGCATAGAAAGGCATCAAATAATAAGAAAGGTTTCGCTGCTACGTGGCATAAAATCAAGGTATTCTTAGGTGTTGCTGAAACGACCCCTCTTCAAGTCAAGTGAGTATATTTTCTCCACGCTGAAAAGAATGTGCACATCAGGATCGCCGCCCGAATTGAGGCTGATCTGCCTCGTTTTCTGCCGTGCACAGACTCAATACCCTCGCCTACATTCTTTTCGGAGTTGCCTGCTTGCTGGCAGTTATTGTTGTTGCTTCTACTGGTTTCTCTAACATTCCCCTTACGATTGGTAAGTCGTGGACATTGGGAGTTTGTGAGGATACTTGTTAAACCTTACACCCTACCACTTCACAGCTACCTACGCCGTCGCTGCTGCGGTATCTCTGTTACCTGCCAGTTTGCCAGCCGTCGTGGCTCTCTCTCTCGCCAATGCCAGTCGAACACTTGCAGAGAGCAATGCTCTTGTGCGACGAATGGATGGTGAGGAATCCTCAACAACTTTGCCAAAATTGTGCGCAGTCGTTGAGCCCTATCGTTATCCTCCCTCATCTAGCCATTGAAACACTCGCTGCCGTGACAGATGTCTGCTCTGACAAGACAGGTACTATTACCCTCGGAAAGATGGTCATGCAACGTGCCTGGGTACCCGCACAAATGTCAAGTCCTGATAGCGCAGCCGAAGTCACAGCCAATACATCTGTTGGTCAATTATTTGCGGTTGAAACTGGTTCCGATCCATACTATCCCCGTGGACGTGTACTCGCTATTGGACCAGACGAGAAGGGTGATGCCTTTGGAGATGATGAAGATTCTGACGATCCCGATAGAAGCGACGATCTAGTCGACAAGAACAATATGGAAAGGCCACTCAGAAATCTTACCCTTTGCGCTGCGCTTTGCAGCTCTGCTACCCTACAGAGAGTCCAGCATGATGAGGATGATCCCACGAAAGGAAAATGGGAAGGTCACGGAGATGCTACCGAAGTCGCCCTTCAAGTTGTAAGTCCACAGAACATCAGGAATCAACACGAAAATCCGTTGCCGTGAACTTCTGCCTGCGAGTACTGATATCCCGACTTTCCAGTACGCTTTCAAAGTTGGTCACGGCCGTCCACATCTTACTCACAAGCCAGATCTCCGCAAGATGAATACGGCCGGAAGTGAACACGTCCAACCAGGTCGTGTTCCCAAGTCCAAAATCAGTGGTCATTACGAACAGCTTGTCGAACATTCCTTCGATTCTACCATCAAGCGAATGAGCGTTGCCTATCGCTACTATCCTGCCGAAGGTGCGGAAGATGGCGGTGATGCACACACTCTTATTGTCATGAAGGGTGCCTACGAGCGAGTATTCGATAGATGCACAAAAGTTCTGATGGGTGAAGGAGAAAGGGATATTACCCCAGAAGATCGAAAGAATGTACAGGTTCAGTACGATAAGCTCGCTAGCCAAGGTCTCCGGGTCCTTACACTTTGTGGACGAAGCGATTCTCCAGAAAAGGCCGAAGAAATCAGAACAATGGAACGTGATGAAATCGAACGAGATATGTGCTTCTACGGCTTGGCTGGTATCTAGTGAGTGCATACTGTAGCTGGAGCTTTCCGAGTGAGTGCAGACAGACTGATTGCTATATTCTTGCGCTTTCCAAGCGATCCACCCCGCCCTGAATCCGCTCAAGCCGTCGCCAATTGCCACCAAGCCTCCATCGTACCTCGCATGCTGACCGGAGATCATCTGGGAACTGCTACAGCTATCGCCCAACAAGTCGGTATCATTGGATACGATTATCCCCAAGAGTCAGTCATGACCGGTCCTCAATTCGACGCGCTTTCCGAGAGCGAAATCGACTCGCTCAGCCAACTTCCTCGTGTTGTCGCACGATGCGCTCCTGAAACAAAAGTTCGAATGGTTGAAGCTCTGCACAGGCGAAAGAAGCTCTGCGTTATGACTGGTGATGGTGTCAACGATGCTCCTTCCCTCAAGCGTGCCGATGGTGAGCACTCAGTTCAGTGTTTACGCTTGATTGCATTCTCACTCACTATCTGTCTTTCACTTTTTGCTCAGTCGGTGTCGCGATGGGTCTCAACGGTTCCGATGTCGCCAAGCAAAGCGCTGAAATCGTATTGTCTGATGATAACTTCTCTACCATTATCGAAGCCGTTCGAAAAGGTCGCGGTATCTTCTTCAACCTACAGAAGTTTTTGCTATACTTGCTCTCTGGTAACTTGGCCGAAGTGTTGGTCATGATGATCGGTCTATCTTTCATTGATCAAAATGGCGAAAGTACATTCCCTATCTCCCCAGTTGGTGCTCTTTGGATCAACACACTGGCCGCTGGTCCCCCCGCCCTTGCACTCGGTCTCGAGCCCACACCAGAGGACGCTATGGAACGTGGACCTCGAGATTTCCAGGTCATGTTCACGAAGTGGTGGTTCATCGATCTGATCTACTATGGTTTCGTTATGGCCGGTCTAGCTCTCGCAAACTTTGCAATCACTGTTTGGGGATACTTTGACGGTTACCTCGGATACAACTGCAACGAAGGTTTGGGGGACGATGTCTGCAATAACACGGGCCAAGCTCGAGGCGCTTGCTTCTCCGCTTTCTTGATTGTTCTCATGGGTATGTTGGCATCCCTGACATGAAGCGATTACGAATCTGACTAATTTGCTCAACACCTCAGCTCACGCCTTCACCTGCAAGCATCCCACTAAGTCGATCTTCCAGATGAATCTCCTTGGTGAGTCCTACTTGCCTATCATCCGAAATAATGTCTAACCCACGTAACCTACAATCAGATAACAAAATCCTTCTGGCTTCTTCAACTATTCTCGCGCTCAGTGTCTTCCCGGTCATCTACATTGTAAATTGCTTTGAATATGGCACAAAGACTGCCTTCGTACTAACGACGTTCCCACCATAGCCTGTAATCAATGAGAAAGTCTTCCTCATGTCGTCCTTGACCTGGGAGTGGGGAATGGTCTTCGCAAGCGTGCTTATATATCTCGTCTTGTAAGCGTCCGCACTCGTTCGATGCATCCCTTGCCTGTGCTTACTCGTCTATCTATGCAGCGCGGAAGCATACAAAGTTATGCGACGCAGATTCGAGAGATCTAAGGAACAACAGCGACTTGCACAATTCAGCACTATGGACAACAAAGTCATTGCACGCCAGCGCGAAAAGCGTCGCGTCAAGCAGGCTGGTGAAAAGGCTGTCTAGGCTAGTCGTTTCACTTATGGCATCACATATGCGGTGTCATATCACGGAACGTCCGGCGGGTCGCTGTTGGAAGAGCAAAGACTGCAATGTCAGTGCGAACACGTCAAGGAGTGCTAGAAAAACAAAGGCGCCTATCGCCGTTCATGTAGCTGTACGCATAACAGATTGGCTGCTGACTGCTCGTCACCGCGGCGACAGTTGTTAGCAGTCGGAATTATCACGAAACTTCGTTTAATCCAGAGTAATCAGCATTCTGTACATAGCTACATAAGCCTTGCCTCGTGTCGACACGTTGCGATTCTAACCTTTTGTTTTTCAATACAATGCAGTGCGACGTCAACAAGCCATTTCGTTGAGAGCTATACTTTTGATCATGTTGGAGCTGACCATATCGATCCGAATCTGCGACCTTAAGGAAGGTCTGACACTGTCGGCTTCCGGATATCGAGAAAGGACAGATAAGATGTCGTCGAAACAGTGATTCGGTAGTCCCTCTCTTCGCTGCTGTGGGCTGCGCTCCTTCGCGTGTCTGATGCCTGCAAGATCCTGGCGATTTCAGATCCGTCCGACCGTTGCCCTACCGCTACTCCCCAGAAGTGTCATCGTATCCTACACACCAAAGCAAACCATGGGAAATGAGGTTGTCCACCCGATCTTTCGTCGGTAGGCGCACACAACTCGGCTCGAGGGCCACTGACACCTAAATGTGATCTACCAATCATCCGGATCGTTGGGCCTTCCCAAAATGAGCTTTCTTTGGGTCTAAGCTGCCAAATGAGTTAGTGCCCAGGAGGACTTAGAGGCGGCTGCCCGTAATAGCACTTCATAGCAGATGAAAGTCCCGATGCCTCAACCACAAGGCGGAATTATGAATGTCGTGGCCTATCCATCAAGGATTTTATGTGCTCTCGCCCCCCTCCTATCCACGATTCCCAGGTGATAGCGAGCTGTGCACTGTGCCTACCAGGGCCACTCTCCGGCCTACCGTAACCATCCGCATTATTGACACTTCTGCCCTTCTTCCCCGGTGGTAGTACACGATCCCAGAGCATCGTCGTTTCATAGACAAACCCTAGTCGTTTGGCTGCTCGTATCGATGGTTCGTTAAAGTCATGAGCTCGCCATTGCACACGCCTTCGTTGGCAAATTGGATCGTATATCAGGCTCAGCCCGACTGTCAATACTTGTAGTGATATATTGATGTAGCGGGGCAACTCACCGCAGCCTTAGCTCTTCAAATGCATACTGAAGTAACAAGCCAGCTGCATGGGTGTGAACAAGTGTCCTCTGCGAAAGTGTGAGACAATTTATACTTTGGGCATCAATGGTACATTCCCCTTACCTGGAAGTCTGGAAAGATGAAGACTGCCCCAAGCTCAGATACCAAATGTTCTGAGCTCGAATTGATCATTGAGATCATTCCAGCTAACTGTGTGGCATTCTGACCCGTTTTGTTCATGATGGCGAAGTCTTGCCAGGCAGGGTTACGACGTTGCCTTTCTTGATGAGTAAGGAATTCCGGCCAGGTAGTGGGGCGATTGAATGGTATATAGGTATACATATCGATACCTTGTTGACTTCCGAATACCTGCCATGCTTCTTTGCCGTGTATACTCGGCTGCAGTACAACACTATTAGGTGCATGATTCCAATCCTAGATATGACTCGAAAACGAAAAGGTCACGATGAAGGGTTCCAGGCGGACAGCATTACTTTCGAGCACCTTGACAGGGAAGCAAAAGTTCTGTTTCAGTAGGAGATGCAGGATTACCAAGTCAGTGCTGGACGGCTACGTTGTGGTCGTATAGTACCGCTAACCAAGTCATACTGTTCCAGTGGAGTGTCGAGGTGATATTCTTCAACAGGAAGTGATGGCGACATTCTATTGACGGCAGTGTTCATGTAAGTCATCGCGGTGGTGGTAACAGTACCTGGTGGAAGAAGGACAACTCTGGTCTTGGAGTACGATACGATTTAGACAGGGTTACTGGCAACCGGCAGTCACGTGAGTAGCCTTTTTTCCGTTGTCAGAATGGCAGAAGGGGTGTCGCCGGAAATGATCTCGATGCAAGGTACACCTCACTACCCCAGCTTCATTTTCAGACAGCTGATGTCTAAACAGACGGAGGATACTGATTTATATCGCTGCTCATTGCTTGTAGGCATTCTTATTGCCAGGTTCGTGATATTCGAGAATCCTGTTCTCATGACTCGGGACAAAGAGGCAGCCATTCTCCCTAGCATACGACACAATTCGCATACCTCAGCGGCCTGAATCTCTTGAGTCGGCCGCATGACATTTCCAGCTCACCGGTATCACCTCTTGTGCCAGCCTGCGCCTTTACAATTCCGGGTAGAGCGTTTTGAGCTGGGCCCCGCGGCATTGCAAGATTGATAACCTCCCTCAAGCAAGCACGACAAGCGAGATTCAGTTGTGTCAGACTACGCAAAAGCAAAGCTTGCCTGTCGGACTTTCTTATCAACTCTAGGGCGTTGGCTGGTCTCGGACGCCATGGCCTTCCCCATTCCGCATACAGGAGTGCCTGTGCTGTAGGTCATGTCCGGAAGTGCTGAAGCAAGTAAACACCAAAAGCTTCAATGTCATGCAAGTTCGATAGAAGTCCATACAACATATATCGTTGGTCGTGTCCGCGCCCATTTGTACAACAAAGTTGTTTGAGTCAACCACGCTACTCCGACTTGACAATACCTTTCCTGCGCTCTGACTTTGGGTTCTCAAGAGGGCGATTCTTGGGTGCGTGCCGTCTTCTGTTTCCTTCTTTGCGCTTCTCTGCACCATCCATCTCCCTTCTGAGCCTGGTAGCATTGTGTATAGCTTTAGGTACAAAGCGTTGTCGTTCAATCTTGCCAACCTCGCCAACATCCTTCCATTTCTCGCGCAGACTGTCTCTGTATTCCATCTTGCTAAGCTCCTTCGTGCTCATTGTTCCAAGTTTACCAGAAGCACGAGCTTTCCAGATGCGCACGTTGCCGTCGTCTGAGCCAGACAGCACGAATCGCGAGTCGAGCGTGTATAGAACTGAGAAGACTCGTTGCATACGTTGCGTGTGGTATGTGTCGACAGACTTGCCCTGGCCAGCTTGCCATAACCGCACAGTCCTATCGTAAGCTCCGCTAACGAATTCTCTTCCGGTTGGCGACCAGTCGCATGAGAGAACCCTGGTTTAAAGAGTCAAATTCAGCGCAGGCTGCATAAACAGAAAGATCCTTGCGACTCACGACCCGACATGCCCTTTGTATACTTGCGTTGAACTCGTCATTTTCCTCATGTCGAAAGTGTAGAGATCGCTACTTTCGGATCCCACCAGGAAGATGGGTGGCTGCAGGGGGTTCCATGAGATTTGATTTGCGCGCACCTCCAATGTAAGCCGACTTGTCGCTTTGCCACTGCGGACATCGTACAAGCAGACTGTCCTATCACTGCTCGTGCTTGCAATAACAGATGTATCGGACTGATTAAACTTGACGGATATGACATGATCACCGGCTCCGATGGCATCGTCTCGCCCTTTGCCCTTTATGGAGCTGAGGGCACCATATGCCATTGACATTATCGGCTCTGCCCGCGTCTCATCCCAAACATCTATACGGTCTGAAGCTGAGGCAAAGACATTGTCGAAACGATGATGTGATACCGAGCTGCACCGGAACGTAAGTAAATGGCCTGCATCTGTCAACGTAAACCAAACTTACTTGAAACCGATACGGCCGACATAGGTACGCAGTGCCTTCGTTGACACTTTTGACGTACCGGCGACAGCGGCGTCTGCTCTGAGCGAATGCGCGTCCCATAGCTTGATCGTCTTGTCTGTAGAACACGAGATGAATCGGCTGGTCGTTCCCGTCTCTTGAGCATCTGCATCATCTTCATCCATCGTCTCTTCATCTGGCTTGGTGTCGAGGATTGCATCTTCGAGACGTCTCCGCGAGGTGGAAGCGTGTCCATCTGCTGCTGAACTATGCTTGGTTGGCACGAAGGTGATATCTTTGACCATACTCTTGTGAGCTCGAGGAATGGAGACGAGCGTTTCTCGTGTCGGCAAAGACCACAAGCGCACATCTACGAGCACCGGAACACGACCTTGAGTGAGCTGCCTGAAGGCGGACATGATAAAGATGGAAAAGTCGCCACACACCTCCATCACCTGCCCCCGAGGCTACGGTTCCCAGGCGGTCGGGATCTCTGCTCATGCAGTACACCCCGTCGTTGTGACCCTCGAGACTATCCACAAAGGGTTTGGCGAACATTCTCTCTAGCTTCGCTGCAGTAAGAGCTCTTGTATACTCCCTCGACTTTGCAAATGGATGCAGGGTAGGGTCAAGATTGCGATGCTGAGGTGCCGGCGCGCCGAGCCTGGAAGGCAGGACATCGTCAAGCGAGCGTTCTATGACATTGATCTTCATGCTTGGTGCGAGACGTTACAGCTGCCCTGGCGATGGCGAAAACCTAACCACTGCCGAAAGACTTGCAACAGCAAGCCTGCAAAAATATCGATCAGTGAACTGCTGGCGACCTTGCAAAGCTGCGGTTCTTGTGCGAACAGACAGCATCACGGCTGTTCGATTTTGCACAGCATGCACTAGGCCTATATCTTCGGATCAGCCACGTACCTCAGATAGCCAAGTCGGTGTTGGGTATCCATCCTGACGGGCTTGTCTTTCCGCTGTACTGACTGCTGGAGTGAAGTTGCCGCCGGCAGACTCAAGCAAGACACGAATGCTAACAACATGAAGAGGACAGGGCATGACAACTCTCTCGGCTTTCGGTCTATTGGACTCCTTTGCGCCCCATGCTGGCACCTCCCTGCGATTCCATACCAGGTGACTGCGACTTGGACAGGCTGGGAACCCTATAGGCTAAGGTGATAGTTACCCAAATACTCGTCTTCGATGCAGCAGTGTCGAGTGATGACTAATGAATGCCAACCGTAAATGTTGAGACTAGGCGCTCACAATCTCTGATATCATCGCTGTATTGCCAACGCTCACGCGGTATCCCGGTGCGGTGCAAAGCCGAACTACGTCTTCTTCGTATCGCGACCCGGAAACACAACTTATCGTTTTGGTTACTTCTGTATACTCCCCAACGGTAACCTTACAGATGGAACAAGAACACCTCATATAACGGCAGCTAGGATATATCAGGATAAGCTCACTGCGAACGATTCACGAAACTAAAACTAGAAGTAAGCGTGCTGGAGTCCCAGAACGGCGGCTAGGCCGAGAGCACCTCGGGAGCGACTACCCGCCGACTAATCAATTTTCAGCCATCAGGTATGGGCAACACCCAGGTCGCTCTGTTCGGTAACGTCTCTCAGGATGTGGCGCCCTGCCAGGGCATCTTCCTGCGAAAGCATCGTCTTCGGCACGGCCGACCAAACGATGAAATTGCGGTCCAGATCGTCGTCATCCATCGCTTCGTCTGCTTTTCGAAACCCTGCGCTAGCTCGGCTTTCCCTTTTTGGATCAAACTAGCCTTTGCTGACCTTCGCGCATCGGCTGTTACGGGAGCGCGTGTTCGGTTCGCTTGCGCAGCCGTAATCTTCCCCCTATGCGAAGATGTACTCTCAACAGATGGTACGTAGGATTGTAATCTATTCCCACATTCCATCTTCTGAGGGTATTTTAGGAGATAGTTCTTTGAGTGTCTACACTCAAAAGATAACGATTCAATAACGCAACAATCTTTTGAGAGTATACTCTCACAAGATTTACCTTAACTACATTATATTGAGACGAAATGCTAGCTATGCGGACGCGTACGACTTAGCAACTACATGCGTATCTCGTCAACCTTGGAAGCGTTCAAGGCAAAACCTGGACTGATCCAGGCTGCACAGGAGCATCGTACTACAAGAGTCGGTCAGCTACATCATCAAACATTATCGCTCTGCATGCAATTCCACTCACAACCAGACCAATCAAAGGTTCCCAGTTTAGCATTGCACCTGGTGTTTGGACAGACAAGCTTGCCACTAAGCTCGCCGTTCTCGAGCTGTGGGCGCATCCAGCTCAAGGGCTCTGTAAAGTAGCTCGTGCAAGCTGAAGATGGTAGCAGGGGTGGTTCTTCCGAAGTGGGCGTCGCTTCGTCATCATCAATAGCCGAGCCATTGATCGCGTTGTTGAGGTCATGTCCGAAAGGCCGCACTGGCATAGCCACACGGAGAGCTGCGAGCTGCGGCGGCAATCTCGAGCTCAAGGATCTGGCGCCCTGTTCACCAGCGCCCGTCTCATTGGAATGAGCGGAGGTAGACGCCGCATATCCCTTGGACGATGCGGGGGATTTCGCGGCCTCTGCTGCTTCCTTGCCGCCATTCTCGTCTACTTTCCCAGATTCAGTGTGCGAGTGTGCCTCTTCTTCAGCACTCTTGCCATGTAGAGAAGCAGTATCGTGATCATCCCCGACACTTGACTCTACTTCTTCAACCTCCTGTATCAGATCTTCTGCTGCCTCCGCCGCGAGACGCTGTCGCTCGGCCTGCCGAGCCTCACGTTCTGCAGCTTTTTCCTGGCGGCGCTTCTCTGTGTCTAGTCGATGCTGCGTCATGTCCCGTCGAGTTGGGGCAAATGCTTTCTGACCTTGACCAGGTTCGTGCTCGAGGACGAGCTCGCGAGAGACCAGCTCGCGACTAATAAGATAGTGTCAGTTCTATATCGTGGATAGGTGTATGAAAGTTGCGACTTAGACTTACCGGCACATCTTGCAGCGCAGGCGTGACGTTCGAGCAAGCACTGCGGGTCTGGCGGTTGAGGCGGATGCAGTTGGGCCTTCCTGGTCTGCAAATAACCCTTCCTTGTGCTTTGCAACCTGCTCTGATTCATGTTGTCTCCGCTCGTTTAGGAGTGCACGCAAGCGTTTCAGCTCGGCATCTCGCTCGCCTGTGCTCTTTGTCCTGCTGCTCTTCCGCCTAGTCAGAGACTGCGGCTCCCCGGACGCCAGATGCTGTCCGTCACTCATTCTCCGGCTGGTGCTGCTGCTGGTTGAGTCTGCACTGATTGTCGACATGGCAAGACTCGAAGACATGCCGTTGGCGCCAGCGCTTCCCCGGCGAACTCGTGCCAGGATTTCAGATCGTGCGTCCTGCGACGTGATCGAGACACTGGAGCCTCGTCTCGACCTTGTTGGACGCGGCGTGGAGCTTCCGGACACCGGCGTCATAGAGAGGAACGGATCGGGCATGCTGTTGGACAGCCGTCGGGGGCTGGGTGCCGGAGTTGGATAGTAAGCCAGGATGAGGTCGTCAACGCCATCGCCACCTGGAAGCGCAGGCGATCAGGTCCATTATCAGCATTGACAGCTAGGCCATAACTTAGAAATCAGAAGAATGTTGCCCGCACCTATCATGTCCTGAGCATTGAAATTCATTAGAAATCGCCGGTATGCAGCGTGCTTGTGCGGGTTGAGCTCAAAGTTGCATCGCTCAAATATCTCGAGCTGATGAAGGAAGAACTCCAGTGGCTGCACAACGCTGCGGACAGAAGCGATTTTCTCGATAGCCTCTAGCATTATCATAAGCCACTTCAGCTGACATTTCAAATGTGGCAAGGGGGGATTTACTGCTCACCATCTGCTGTCAGATCCAGCTCTTCCATCAGGAAAGCTGCACAGAGGGTGGAGCTCCGACTGACGCCGGCCTGGCAATGAACCAGCACATTCTTCCCTTGTTGCCTAGCTTCGCGTATAATAGCATTGCTCTCTGGGAACTGTTGCATAGCAAGCGGGGGAAAGCAGTCAGAACACCTCGATTACCTTCCAGTGTATATGGGTGATGCCTTGGACCGATATCGAGCTTACATAACGCAAGATGTTTGTCTTGCTGGTATCATCTATGAAGATGCGGTTCACTTTGACGCCCTGGAAAATGTTGTGCAGCAGATTTTAGCAATGGTAGCGGGGTCCCTCCGTTCCCTTGTTTATGGTTCCACCTACTTCAGGACTGGAATACCGCTGTCGCACTGTAGAAGTAATATATGCCATCGTCAGCTTCATCTATTGTGCGTTCATAGCGATAACCCACTAGCTGCAATGATGACAGTGATGTTCTTGCTCTTAAGCAAGGCATGGTCCATTGCGGCGGTCACATCCCCAATGAACAAGCCGGGTATGATTTCCTGGATGTTCGAGTAGGGCACTTGCTCCGCTGGCGCATGTCCGTAGCCGTGCGAGGCACCGTAATCGTCCTCTTCGTCATCGCTGAATGCCGTGTCGTCCCAGCTAAGCGCCTGCGCAATAGGCTGTCGTGTGCGTGCTCTTTCTCGCCCGTCGCCAGTCGATGTAAGGTGTGCTATCCTAGTATACGGTGCGGGTTCGTCTGTAACCTTACTCATTGTTAGCGACATGATGATGACGAAGACCTGACAGACGCCCGTCTGGTTCAGTCTCCACTAGGGAACCTTTGGAGGTAAGGAAAGGCCAGATGGTGTCGAACATCGGACGGACAAAACCACGTGCCGGATGGTATGCGAGGCATCGGCCCGATGAAATCACATCTAGCAAGGTTTGTATGAAAGGGCGGCCTTACAGCTCGGCACGCTGAGAGGGGCTGCTTATATACGTGCTCCTGATCGTCCTCAATATTTGCAACGCGATATAGGATATTTTTTCAGATTAATCAGATTGCCGCACGGTGGCGTGACACAACCTTTGGAGGTAAGGAAAGGCCAGATGGTGTCGAACATCGGAAGGACAAAACCACGTGCCGGATGGTATGCGAGGCATCGGCCCGATAAGATCACAGCTAGCAAGGTATGTATGAAAGGGCGGCCTTACAGCTCGGCCGCAGAGAGGGGCTGCTGTATATACGCGCTCATGATTGTCCTGAATATTTGCAACGCGATATAGGATATATTTTTTCGGATTACCGCATGGTGGCGTGACATATCAACAACATAGGAAAGCCTGGACGACTGCTCAGTCACTACTGCTTAGGGAGCCGAACACAAGTCAAATCCGTCATAGATCACATCCACAGTCTAGCAGTGCCATCGGCTCCAGCGGAAATAATCCAAGGTTCTCTTGGATGGAAGCGGGCGTCCAGTACACCAAGACCGTCCGTGATCTCGTGGCCTCGTAGCACCTTCAGCGGGACGATCAGTGGGTTCGTCACCAGATCTGAGTAGACCGTTGCGTGGAAAACTTGTACCGTTCCATCATCGGATGTAGAGAGGAAGAGAGGGTAGCGGGTTGAGAAAGCCACCGACCGGATAGCTCGGGGATGGTATCGAAGTGTTTTGTATGGCCGGTCACTGAGATCTAGATCGTGCCAAACGAGTCTTCTATCATATGAACCCACGATGACGTTATCTCCTGTTGTTTTCAGTACACGAGTGAGTAAGCTAAAAAAAAAAGGGATGAATCGAAAAGCCAGGCAGCATGACGTACCCATTGGATGCACATCCACGCTAGACACATGGCGGACGTTGGGTTGAAGCTGCTTGACTAAGCTTTTAGCCATTAGGTCGTATATTCTGACCGCACGTTCCGTTGCGACCAAAAAGTGTGGTCTCGTAGGGTGGAAAGTCACACACTGCACAACTCCCTTGAGACGACTGAATGGTGCTTGAGTGGAATGCTTCGTAATTTGATGCATGAGAACCGATCTTCCACCAGCATCGGGAGATACGGTTGCCAAGTAATCTCCCTTGCGATGCCATTTGACCTGCTTGGGATTTCCCGGCACGCTGACTTCAAGCAGTATACCGTCTGTCTCGCTATCCGACAACTTGCTTCGGCGTGTCCACTTCACGTCTTCTACAGGAGCTGGCAAGCCTTCACTCGTGAGGCTGAAAGCGCCGTGTGCATAGTCGAGCATAGCAGTCTGACCAGATGGTGGAAGGAGATCCAAGGGGGACCCGATGACCAGTTTACCCTCGGACACCGCCGCAAAGAGTAGCTTCTCCTTATCAGGGCACCACTCCACGCCCAACACTGGGCCCGAAGGATTGATCTTCCAGCTCATCAAGCATTTTCCTCGCCTGCATTCCCACAAACGGAGTACACCATCTTCAGCGCCGGTTAGAACCCAGCTACCGGTAGGATCGACCGATATAGAGCGCACTCGAACGCCGTTAGGATGTTCGTACACCACAGCACAAAACGTAGGGAATGGCTTAAGCTGACTTGGATCCGGCAGTTGCGGTAACAGATCTTCAGGCTTCGTGACACCCTCCAGAATCTTCGGTTTGCGCTTCAGAGAACGAGGTGCCAAGTACAAATCCAGACATCGGCTGAACCGTTCTTGAACGAAGTTATTATAGCCAGGTACTCTGCGCAGACTATCGTACTTCTGAGGTATGAAGTCCATTTTACGATCTGAGGGCTCAGTCTCTTCCCATTCCTTCTTTTCTTCTTCGGTGAACAAGTATTCCGCTGGTGGGTTATACGATTCCTCATGCCCTGGCAGCTTCATTTTGGGCGCGGGCATATGCATGGGATGTGAGGTATCCAGAGGCTGGTCCTCATTTGACCAAATGTTGTAGAACTGCGGCTTCTCCTGTTCCTTTTTTACACCTGGCGTTATTCTGCCTGCTCTTATAGCACGAACCACTTTCATGATCTAGAAGGCGTATAAGTTTTGTCAGAGGTGTTGTTCCAACCAGATGAAAAGCATAATGTTTACCTTCTTGTGCTCCCATTTACTGGGAATGAAGCGCCTCTTGGGCTCGGGTGCGCTCGTTAGGGGCATCGTCATCTCCTTGCCCTTGCCGGTGAACCATTCAATTGTAGGCTCATATGGGTCATAAGTGGCATCTGGATTTTCAGCTTTCGCCAATCTCTGAATCAAATCCAACTCTTCTGTCGTCAGTTGCACATTCTTGCCATTGAGCTTATCTTCGACGGACATCCTGGTGATAAGCAATCCAGGTTAGTCTTGCATTTTCGCCACAAACACGTGATGCAGAAAAGTTCAATGAACAAAAACGTACCAGCTTGTAGGATCCTCAATGTTCGCAAGGAATTTGTCGAGTTCATCTCCTTTTGCAGGTCTTGTGACCCTCTTGCCATCAATGTCGTAGCCGACATGCGGCATGCCGTCGTAAAAGTACGCTGGAATATTGCCAACTCGATTCGGCCCCTCGTCGGGACCTTCATCACTATCCCATCCAGGCTCGATATTGTCCCATGTCCAGCGTTCTTCGCCTGTCAAGGCACTCTTACCAACTTTCGCCTTGTCCTTGTATGATCTGGTGTCAAAGCCCATGATCTTGTTCTTCTCGTACACATCTAGTGCAGCTTGACTGGCATTTACGGTGGCATCAAATCCTTCGTCCGGCTTGCGAGTAGCTTTGCGTATTGCATGATCCAAGGCATCTGGATCATTCTCGTCGTAGCTATCATCTGAAAAAGATGAGTCGCTCGTGTTTGCTAGATCTCGCTCCAGCTCTTCCTCCTCTGCGAGCTCTCGTAAAATCTGCTCGTTTTCGGACAAATCATCTTCATCGTCTTCATCCCCATCCTCGTCGTCGCTCCCCGAACCACTACCATACGAGCCTGTATCTATCTCCGGAAAGGTCTCGTCTTCCTCATCCGACGTGTCGTAATCCTCATCCACTTCGGCCTCATTTGCACCACCATCATCCAAATCTAATGCGCCGAAAGATTCGCTTTGTCTAGCAGCAGACGGTAGTGACTCTCGTTGTTTCTGGGTCCGTTTCCGCGGGTTCGAAGGTCCTGCCACAGGTTGCGACATGTTCGCTAGCGGACGTTTCTGTAATGAATGTCAAGCACCAAGCTGAAAACCGCCAATGCAGATAGTGATTTTGATACGTGATCGAATTGCACTTGGCCGACATATAAGATAACCGCAGGAATAGAACTGACACTAAGGAGTACAGCAATAGATACACAGGCATAAAATATTGTCAAACTCTTCACATCCGCCGCGAGTCAAGCTTGGACGATTCTAGGCGGGCTTTCATACCTGTTTGCAGGAACCGCGAGGAGTGCACAGAGAAAGAAATTTAATAAGAAAATACCGTGCAAACATCCAGGAAAACTTACTCTTGAACCGCGTATTATTCTTAGGGAGCATGTTCGGATCGTTTGCAATCTTGGGTATGGGAGCAACCGTGTATCCGGCGGCGACAGCTTCCGGAATTGATGCATGCCTTCTTGATATCTCTTGTTTCTCTGCAGACTTCGCAGCAGAGCTCTTCGGTCGAGCAGGTGGACGTTTCGTAGATGCCCTTTCGGCCTCAACTCGTTGTATGATACGGTCCCTAGCCAATGCAGACCTCCTTACGATCGGTCTCATCCATTGCACTGTAAATGACCCATGTTCAGCACCTAGAGCTAGCTGGCGAGCCGTCCACAACTCCGTGTGGCGGCTTGCCCTGTTGATCTTCGACTTACTGACGAGCTGATCCGCAACCCGCTTGACTCCAGGCTCGACCCCACCGCCAGGGGCTCTGGCATATGCGTAGACGATCTTGCCTAACTCACTTGCTTTTAACTGCGAAGTTTCTATTTCCATCTGTGCAACCAGTATTGCCGAGTCAGAAGGAATTATTCAGCAACGATGTCCGGACTCCTGCAAGTAGTTGGCTCACCTTGGTCAAAGCTGACAAAAGCTCTCTTTGGATATTGACCGCAGGCAAATGTTTGCCTATCGGTTCCAGCCATCTTCTAATCTGCGTAAGAATATCGGCTTCAAGGATAGTTGTCTCGAGATGGGGTCTAAAAAGAATGGTAAATGTGAAAGATCGAGTTGTAGGCTAGTTCCTCGGATGTTAAGCTCACTTTTGAAGGACAGCGATAACTTCGTTCAGCATCTTCAGCTTTTCAATGGCTGGTCTTTGCTCCTCAATAGCAAGCTTGTCGGCTTCGACTGCCGCATCCATCGCTTGCCGTAAGCGATAGACTTCCTCGTCGGCCATCTCATCGAGCTATCATTCAATACGATTAGCGCCATCTATTTGAGGCGACCACATCGAAATGACACTTACGTCCTCCTCGCCAGGTTTGCGCTTTCTGGGTGCCTTCTTCTTCTTATTCGATAATATAGCGTCGAGCCGAGCAGCGCGTTCTAGGTTTAGATACTCTTGATTAGCTTTGACAACTCATTACCAACGGTAGATGACGTGCGCACCAGCTGCAGGATCCAGAGGGGCAGGCATGGGTGGTAGATCAGAGTCATCGACTGGAGCCCTCTTCTTGCGCTTCCTGCACGACAGTATGCAGCGTTAGCACCTGCACTCGCCGCAGCCTGGCCTTCTGGATAGTCCGCGCGACCAGGTAACATACTTAGGTTCGCCAGAGGTGCTATCTCGTTTCCTCGGTGCAGAAGAATCCTTCTTGAAACTCGGCAATCTATTGGCCTCTGCAATTTCCGTCTGTCTGTAATCCCCATCCTCGTGATCTTCTTCGTCGCCTAGATCTTCTGCCAGCACGGCTTCGGCCTCGGCGGCAGCTGACATTGCTCCCGTCTCATCATCGTCACCCTCCAAGTCAGAGAGCTGCGTCTGGTTGAGATCATCCTCGATATCTGAGAGATCTGAACCGCCTCCAAAGATACTGTAATGGTGCAAGTATGGGTTTGAACCATGTTCAGCGCCGTTACTCGGAATACTTTACTCAGGAATCAGATTCATGTCCAAGCTAGGCTGCTTACTCGTCGTAGGCATTGCCAACGTTCTTATTTTTGGCCATCTTGTCTGTTTGAACAGTCGATGAACTCGGTTAGAAGGAACTCACACTCACGAGCTCGAAACAAGCTGATGTGATCGGCTGCGTCGCGATAGCTTCGGCAAAAGACACCATGACACCGACGAATATTAGTACGCAGAAGGCCCTTCTAATATAGCAAACAACTTCCTTCGCTAACCATGCTCTCATCATGCTGTATTCATACTACTTCCATATCTCGCAATTTCTAGGTTATGTGCAGCATTACTAGCCTCTAACTGTAAGTACCACAAAGTACCGCTACACTGTCGGGCATGCTACACCCTTAGCCTATTCAGAGTAGATCACACACTCTATTGAGATACCTACCGCATCCGCCTACCGTCCACTCGTAAGACAGCAGGCGGGGTCTGTATTCCATTCGTCTATGCTGCGAGCTTAGCCTGCTCCTAGTTCTTGGCTGTACGCTTTCAAGCTAATATTATTTCCTCGAGCTTGCTGGATCCGTCCTCCTAAGATCTTGATGGCTATATCGGCTGGAGGTGATTGAATAAAAGACAGGCTAGAGGCCGGAGGATATCTTGAACCTGCATACTTGGTTAAGAAATACAAGGCAGACATTTCTCGAAGCATCTGGACCGACTTCTCAGACCTTAGCTAGGATCATCCAAAGCTCCTGCAAGTAGGCGGGCTTTCTCAGGATGGCCGGTCGCCCTCTTCTCCATTCTGGGGCGCACGAACAGTCAGCACACCATTTTTCGCGCTGGTCGACCGCCCAGGATCTGCCCTCACATGCGTATAGTGGTCTCTATCGTAGTTCGAATCGCCTTATTCAGCTTGAGTGTGTAGTCTAGCTTGCGTGATACACGATCAATAGAGTCGACAAAGCTCCTGTACCAAAGGAACGGATGTGAGAACGAATTTAAACGAGGAAAGCAATGGAAGGGGGCTGACTTGAAGATACGCTCATCGCGACTGAATTGATACGACGGCAGGTTCTGTCCACCTAGTTTGTCTGATACAATACTCCACAAACCCATGAGGACCAGATCGCAAGAAGCATTTGCAACATAGCTGACAATAGACGTTAAGCTCTTCACAGCGATCCCCTGGCTTAGCGGATGACTCACTCTTCCACGCTTGCCAGCGTATTTCCCTTGTTGAGTTGCCGAAGTTGTTTCGTAGCAAAGTTAGTGACGGCAGTTCGGGCAGTCTTGACCGGTCTGGCGGACTTTCCAGCCCGTAAAGCAAGTGCTACATTCTGAGTCTGATCCCAGATCCATTTCTCGCCTTCTGACATGATAATGATTTGAAGGTACGACGAGATGAGATCGGTCTGGTTCGTATTCAAGGACGCATCAATTGCGAGCTTGAGATTGGCTCGGACCGCCCTGATGAGTCCGTTCATTTGTGGAGTCACTTTGGTGACATCATCCGGAAGATTGTTCACAAAGCGTGAGAGCGCGCCGGTAATCTACGAAATCGTATTTCGTCAATCGGTCCATACAGCGAGATTGGAAGATGATGTCTCACGAGAATGGGTATCTCTCGGTGATTCTTGCCTAAACCTGAGAGCAGAGCTGTCAGACGGGTTGCACGAAGCTCAATGTGCCGGTTAGGCACGAGACCTACGTGACGCATATATCAGAGGAGTCTGTTCGCCCAACTTTTGCACCAGCAAGTGGAAGGCGCTGTCTCGTATTTCGAAGAGCGTTGCCAGGTCTTTCCGGCTTGGAGTATAATCGAGTTGATTAGCGCCAAGGCAACTAGGTGGAGCAGAGTGGTGCACGACTGACTCAATAGCGCGGTACACGTCATGCGGCTCGTAGGGCTTCTTCCTGGGAGCCGAAGGTCCGGAAGGCAACTTGGTTAGGCTTGCTTTCTTGACGGAACTGCTGGCGCCAGTGGCCCTTGACACGCTGGATTCTGACGTCGAACGGGTCCGAGAAAGACTTTCTGGATCAGGTGGGTCGATTTTGTCCATGAATGCTTCTTCCATAGACATGCCGATGACTGCATGCTCAGCGGCAGTTACTGCGGCATGCGCTGCATCTTCCTGCAAGCGCGATAGTGGCGGTAGCCTCGCCAGCAGGACCTGCATGGTATGTCACTCAGAACTGCGCAGACATCGCCTGGAGCTGGACGTACATAGTCATGCTCTAGTGGAGACTGTGTCGGTCCTCGCCGCACAGGTGGAGCTTCTTCCTCGTTGTCTGCGAGCAGTGACTGTGCAATGTATTCCGGGCTCATTGACCACGATCATGCACTGCAGCCTCGACAGACTTGGTCGGCGGGACAGGCTGGATGGATTCTTGCTCATTCATGCATCATCAGAGTCAGTAAAAGTAGACCTCGCTGTGTCGGGTATCCTTGATGCCGGACTGATAGAGTCGGAGCAGGTGTGACCCGTCTGCGACACCTTTCCGACGTGTCTCTCTTGACCACTTCGACTGCCACCAACTCCCCTCAAGCTTGCACAATGTCGCAGAACAATCCATTCGCACTGGATCCATCTCAGCGGTACCCAGACATCAATGGTGGACAACAGCAGCCGCAACAGACGGGCTACCTGCAGCCGCAACCGCAGCAGTTCGGCTATGGGCAGCAGCAGCCACAGGCTGGCTTTCCAGGTCCAGCATCGCCAGCAGGCTACGGCCGCCCAGCGGGGCAGCAGCCGCCCATGTATGTTCAGCCAACGGGCTATGGAAACACCCAGAGCACGGGATTCCAGCCGTCGTCCCAGTTCGGGCAGTATCTGAAGGCCCAGGGGACCGGCCTCAACTTCGGGGCACCGGCGTCGGGTGCGTCATACGCTTCGCAGCCAGGTGCATCCGCTTTCCTGGCTCCGTCGCCTCAGCCGCAGACTCAGCCTCGGCAGCAGTCGTACCTCGGCGCCGCTGTTGCAGATCTGGATCCATTCTCAGCCCAGCACAGACAGATGCAGCAACAACAGACTCCAGGGAACTCACATCAGCCGCAGTATCAGACAACGCCACAGCAACAGGAGACCCGGCAGCAGGAGCAGTATGGAGAGCACCCCCGGTCTTTCATGAGGAGCAACAAGCAATCGCTCGAGTCGTGGAATATGGATGTTTGGGGTCGAGTGAAAGCCTTACTGAATCAGCTCGAAAGAGCTTGGGAAGGTCGGAAGAAGATGGTCATGGAGTGGCAGACATGGGCTTTGGCCATGGACGACAGAGATACATGCGACAAGGCAAGATATAGCCTCCACCAGACTGATGCCCTCTCTGACATGCGTGTCCACAGCTGCGAAAGGAAGCAGACGAGAACATTGATACGGTAGCTGCGTACACCTTACAAGTGAAGGAGATCGTGGAGAGCTATGTACGTCACACGATATTAAAGTGACTGGCCCCATGTTCTGATCCAGTTAATCCTCCGTAGCGATACTCTTCCGACGACTTCTCTCGCGCCCAAACGAGACGAGCGCTCAACGAAGGTCTACAAAGCTTGCCAGACTGGTTAGTAGATGCCCGGCCCCAATCATCTTGGTCCGCATGCTTATAGATGACTCTTTATATAGGCCTTTGACACTGCAACCACCTCCCAAGCTATCCGATAACCATGCACGAGCAACGCCCTTGCTTGATCCATCTCCAGCTCCCGCGCAGCAGATGAACGGTTACTATCAGCCACAGCAGCAGCAAATGTACCCTCAACAGCAACAGCCTCAGCCAACGGGCTATAGCATGCAACCGAATTATACAGGGTATCAGCAGCAGCAGCCTGGTCAGCAGCATCCTCAGATGACTGGGATGTATGGCCAGCCAGGCATGCAAATGGGCATGCCACAGCAGCAAAACGGTTATCGGTGGTAGAAAGGATTAACACTGAGTATTACTTGCAATAAGTGTTTCTGGCGGATATGACAATATCTCTTCATGCAATGTAGCTCCAAATCCGTGTAGAATATACTTGCTTCGGACGATACGTTTGACATATGATGTACCGCAATCAGGCGATATACATGCACAAATCGCCAATGTCTGTTTGTCCGTGAGAATGAGGTGGGCTCCGAGCATATAATACACTCCGGTTTCTAGTATCAGCCGCAAAAACTAACGAATCAAAAATAGACCATAAAGCAAACTTTGACATCTTTGCACCTGCGGCCTAACGCATCTTAAGGATACCAGCTTGGCTGAGTTTGAGGATCTTCTCGCGTACGCCGGGATTTTGTAAGTGTGCGGCCAGACTGGACGGATCTTGTTGGGCTTGTTGGAGAATTTCTACGCAAACAGGCCAGTCTGTCAGCTAAAGAAAGCCAAACAAGGACATACATGAGACTGGCAATAACTCACGCATCATTACTGGGTCTTGTAAGATCTTCTGTACTTCTGGATCTCTCATTGCGCGTTGCAGTGTTTCTTCCTCGGTTTCACTAGCTCTCTCAGAGTACTTTCCGCTGACTGCCTTTTTCAACTCTCTCTGTATTTCAGCAGAATTCTTCTTGTCGACATCCTTCTCTGAAGCTTGTTCTCCGGCTGTGATGGCATCGTCGTATCGCTTCATGGCGGTGAGTACGCTGCATTTTCGGATGTATCCTTTGGGATTCTCGGGCTCCCTGCAGTACGAGACAAGTCGGCTTAAAACGAAAAGTGCAGAGAGCTATGAGGTAGTGCTTACACCTTAATAGCCGTCTCGGCGTCTTTCAACGCTTCGGCCAAAGCCATAAGTTTAGTATAGGCAGAAGCGCGATTCGTGTATCCTCTTGCATCTCGTGGGTTCCTCTTGATAGCTTCGGTGTACTCCTTCACACTTCCAGCAAAGTCGCCAGCCTTGAACAGTTTGTTTCCTTCATCTCTAGCTGCGTTACTCTTTTCAGGATCCTCGTATGCCTTTGCTTCAACTTCCGCTTTCGCTTTTTCAGCTGTTTTCAGCTTCGTAAGCACGTCTGGTGTTCGGTGCTCTGCTAGCGACTTTTGGTAGAACTTGATGGCATTGGCGTGGTCCCCTTTGCGCTCATATGCTGACCCGGTACGTGCAAGTGCTCTAGAAGTAGCGATTGTTCAGTCAAGAGGTGGCAAGGTGGAGAGTAGGCACGGACTCTGTCAGCATCGTCCACGTTGAACAACCCATCAACGACCTATATCGGCGTAAACGTACTTTGCTATAAGCTTGAAGTCAGCACGTAGCTCTCGTCCCTGTTCAACAGCCTCCTCTTCCGTCTTAATCGCAGTATCGTAATCGCCAGCTTCGTACTGAGCAGCTGCACAAAACACACCCAGAGGCCATATGTCAGCGATAGACCGCGCTGTACAGCATGTCACATTCTAATTTACCGGCTAGATTGTTGAGGTAGGTGATATCCTTGTGCAGCTCCCATGCCTCTTGATACTTTGCAATGGCAGTTGTGAAATCGCGACTCTTGTATGCAGCATTGCCTGCCTCCTTGGCTTTCAATGCCTGCGCAGATGCGTCTTCAGATGACATGGCGACGTACGTTAATGCTGGAGCAATCACGAAGTGCGGAGGAGACCTAAAGATGTTCCTCTGGTTCCTCACCGTCTAACTGAACGACGTGGAATATTCTCGATCAAGCTATAAACGTGATTTCATATGTGCCACCTAACAGTACCACGTCTGCGCAACCCGAAGCCATGCTTTTCCGTGTCTCATACCAGACACAATGTGGAGCTATGTTTTCTGATGTGTTGCTGTGATCCAGCTAACTAGTATTAATTGCGACCACTTATCCGCCGATCAGTTACTATCACGGTAGCTATCGCCGTTCGTGCGTCGCCGAGCCAAGCTCCAGGGCAGTGTAGGCGCGACGGCTCACAGAGCATTGTAGATGACCAAATCACCACAACAAAAGCTCAGCTGCTGAACACAGTGGAGTGGAATCGGCTGCCCTGGATCGCATGCTTCCAGGACAGTGCTTAGATTGCTTCCCGGAGAGTTGCTGATGCACGTGGGTCCAGTAGCAGAACAGGTTGGTGCGGGTCACCTACTTTGGGCAGTACAAGAGGCTCTGTCTGTTGCGTTTCCACTTCTTGAAGCCGGGATGCTGCTGGCGGCGCTGCTGGGCCGCTGCTGCTGGCAATACTGTATGTGGCAACGATAACGCACTTGCCGACGACGAGATATCAAACACCGGCCACACTACACGACGGGCCTTAGCCCAGGACAACAGACGCAGACACCGCTGTCCCTCACCCATCTCCAGCTACGACGCCTTCGGTTAGTCCGCTGAACAAGGGGGTTTAAACACGCAAACGAGTGGATGGAAGTCTGTTCCCTTGGGCGAATGCCTCGGACGATGCCATCCTTACGAGTACACAATACAAGATACTCTATCTACAAACACAAAGTAGATTTCTACAGGTTATGAGCCCTGATTCGCTCATCCGCAAGCAGCATCAATCCTAAGTTTAGTTACACTAACGCAACGATAATCACCATGAGTCCAAGCGCAACGTACCAATCAGAGACCACATACGATTCGCTCCACTTAAGTAGAGGCACGTATCAGCAATGGAAACTCGACATGGAAGATGCATACCGAAAAGACGACAACTATTCGGTTGAGAATTTCCGCTACACGTTCAACTTGCCCGGGTGGCAAGAAAGTCTGGCTGCCTTTCAAGCATGCAGACCTCAGCGACCAGCATATAGCTGTCGCAAACTACTTGGCGCGCATCAGGGTCCAAAGCAAGGATGACCTCACTGCTGCGAACATACCTGTGGGCAGCGCTATGGATGATGACGATGTCGTGGATGGACGCGACTGACATTGTCGACCAGCCTTCGCCGCAGCAGTTTCACACCAAGACGAAGAGCTACACTGCCAACTCAGCAATAAGCAAGGCTAAGCAGGAGTTGGAGCTGGGAAGGTTCTTGCAGAGAAAAGTCGATATGAAGGCAATGAATCTCTCGTACAAGACCGAAGCCGTTCCTGACCTTGGTGCAAAGTCAAGCCTTCGAGAGGCAGATGCACCAATTAACTCGCCGTGGTATACACCCCCGAGAACATATAAAAGAAACCAAGCGATACACTCGAGATGACAATCGACAAGATCCATAGACATGAAATGCGCTCAGTAGAAGGGCAGCCAGACAAATAGGAATGGCAGTACCTGTGCCAGATGGGTGAGGAACGGGTATGGCTGCCATTTAGTCATCCGGACCTTGTCGAGGAGCATATCGCTGTCAAAGCGTATGAACAGCGATGCAAAGTCAGTTCAATCAGTGAATTGTGCTGAGGCGTTTATCGAGCCTGTAGATTCCCTATGAATATGCGGAAAGCCTTGACATTATGGAGACTGTGCTCGAGTACGAGGAAGTCGAGTACCGGACCTTGCGGCAGTCAAAGCTCAGTCCATCAGTTTGCCTTGTAAAGTAGAACCGCCTGTTGGCTTCTCACCTTATCAGCTAAAGAGAGGTCGACAGGTAAGTTGTAATCTTGAAGTGAAGACCTTATCAGCTAAAGAGAAGTCGACAGATTGAACGTATCAATCTGTTCACCTCACCCAGGTGAGTATAGAAAGCGCAAGGGCAAACAAGCTGCCAATGCAACCCTTGCAAAAGCAACAAGAAGTAGAGCTAGCAAGACTCCACGCGGAGAGGCGGCACTACGAAAGCATGAACCTGGGTTATAAGATCCATGAGAGCACCTTATATAGTTCCAGCTGTTTCCGAGAGTATGTCACAGGCTACAGCTATGCGTGCACTCGCTGAGTGAAAGGTATGCCATGTATTAGATATCGTCTTGACTTTCACAATACTGACCAAGTCAATGATTATATACAGGCTTTCTATCCGGAACCGTACCGCTCTTTCTGTATGAGGGTTCTCCCGGACCCCGACTCGATTGCTGCAACGGCCACAATCGTCTCACGGGGAGGTGGTAAGCCCTCGTAGCGGCTATGTGGGCTGGCCCTTCATGTGGGGAAAGGTTGAGACCTTCTTGGAGGGAAGCCAGGTGTTACCTAAAAAAGCCTCCTTGCGTAAATTGCGCTTGCTGCATGTACACACATGTATATAGCCGTATGCTCACTTTTTCATACCCTCGAATACAGCGCAGCACACCACATCCACGACTCCACATTTAAACATGGAAACATGAGCATATGGCCAGCCCATAGGGGGTTATTTCGAACTGATCTTCTACAGCTACGTTTTCTGTTGATCCCGGTACGTCGTATCGGCGGATACGCACGCGAGCCACTTTAAACTATATGCAGCCCCATGAGGTCCTGTGAATGTGAAGTACCTCGTTAGCTGACTTCCACAACTAACATTGGACGGGCTTGTTCTACACCTTCGATATTGCCAGCTTATCATGGCAGTCAGCTTCATCCGCTGAAGCATATGTATAACGACGCAATAGTCAGAAAGGCAACTAACACAAGACTGATAGACATAGCTATCCACTCCGTTCTATCGAATCTTTCAAAACGGCTGTTCTTGCTGCTTTTATGTGCATGTGTACTGAACTTCCCGCGATCGCCAATACCATCAGACATAGAGGGGACTGGCGGATGAGTATGCTGTAAAGACGAGAATAATGTGGATAAAGGGGATTCCGTGTTGGCAATCATCTTCCAGCCTCCCTTGCCTGCCGAGTTCTTGTTCATGGTATCCATCTCGAGGTCGCTTTCATCTGAATAAGCATCGTCATCATCGCCATTTTCTTCTTCATCGATGTCTCCTTGACGGCGGCGATGTTCTCTATTTCCACTGCTGAGACCATGTAGAGAATCTCTGTGATTGCTTGTAGAAGCGGTAGGGGGATTGGGCGCCACAGCATGTGCCGAATACAGGGGGAGGGTGCCAATTGAGAACTTGCTGGCTATACTGCTCGCTCTAGCCCGTGATCTGTTTGAGAAGCTTGGGGAGGACGCAGAGACCGGAGCGAATCCGCTGCCGCCGTTTCCCGCATTATCACTTTCATCATTCAGCTTATCCAGAGAAAGACGCGACATGTTATCCGAAGGCGGACCATAGCTGTAGCCAGATCCTTGAACCGGCAGGATAGAGCTGCTGTCATAGGCCACGAGGTCAGGTTCGCTTTCAAACGATGTTCTGGCAGCCTGAGCCATTGCTGGCCAGGGTGTGCGCTTGAAAGCTGTCCAGTCGAAAGACAGTCAACCCTATGTCCATGGCGCTCCAGGGCAAGACCGACATGCCTTGGTTGTGGTCCAATCTAAAGACACCAAACACTACCAGCGAGGGATCCTGCAAGCTGAAGTCGCAACTGTACCCTCAATAGTCTTACGTCCGCCGCGAGGCTATCTATACATTCCTTCAACGGTCTCAGTGAACTAGTGACCGTGTAAGGCGACAAGCACTTCCAGCGAGACAGGCAGAAGACTAACAGCATAGGCTCAGCACAAGCAATCATCAAGCTCTATAGATTCTAGCGGGCCGATACAACTACGCATCATGGCGCCCACCACCGTTCCATGCGCTTACAAGGTGCCTTAGTTGCATTTCACGGGGCTGTGTTCGATGCAATCGATACTGATGAGGCAGTTGCCATTAACCAGACGGGTAGGACTCTGGGCCAAGGGACCTATGCAGGTAGGTTGCAACTTGTTTCTGGAGACCTCTAATCGTCATGTTAAACTACTTCTGCTGCTGTTCTCCTGGAACCTCAACCTGCACGAATTACATGGTCACGCCTATCCCCGCTCTATTTGTGGGCACATCTGCAACAGTGGTCAAAGAATGCGTACATATCGAGACTGGCAAGTACTACGCTTGCAAAGTCATCAGCAAACGCTTAATGGCAGGCAGAGAGGGCATGGTTCGCAATGAAATCGCAGTCCTGAAGAAGATATCGCAAGGCCATCCAAATGTCCTTACCCTTATCGACTACTTCGAGACCACAAACAATCTGTATCTCGTGTTTGATCTGTGCACAGGTGGAGAACTCTTTGACAGAATCTGCGCCAAAGGGTGTAGGTCAGGTTTCGTTCTTTCCGACCGCCACCTTCTCCGCTGAAATAGCGCTTGTTTGACGTTGTTCATCGTCTATAGCTTACTACGAGAGGGACGCCTGCCATCTTGTGCGAATCATCGTTTCAGCCGTAGATTACCTCCACGATCAAGGCATCGTTCATAGAGGCAAGCGCTTAACCCCAAGTCTCGCATCTTAGCTTGCCCCTCTTATTTAATTGCTTACTCTGGTATTCGCTTGCAGATCTCAAGCCAGAGAACCTGCTCTTCAGAAGTCCGGCTGATGACGCAGACCTGGTCATTGCTGATTTCGGTCTATCAAGAGTGTGAGTTCACCCCATTGCGCATGCGAGAGAAGAGCCTGGCTGACTGATCTGGAAATTCTATTGTCAGTCTCGATGAGCCCGCTATGAACCTCCTAACGACGACCTGCGGTACTCCGTCGTACATGGCACCTGAGTATGCATATCACTCCACAATTCGAGAATCTTGACATTGATGTCCTGCATATCTGCAGAGTCTTTCGTAAATCCGGGCACGGCAAGCCAGTCGATATTTGGGCAATCGGTGTCATATCCTATTTCTTATGCGCAGGATACACGCCTTTCGACCGCGATAGGTGGGCGTTATCTCAGTTCATATGCGATGAATTCGCAAAATACTCACTGCTACTACTACGTTCTTCGCGCACATATAGTCAAGTGGAGGAAGTGCAAGCGATCTGCTCAGCTAACTATAGCTACGCTCCGGAAGAATACTGGTCCGCAATCAGCAGTACCGCGCGTGACTTTATTGACAAGTGCCTTGTTGTCGATCCTGCCAAGCGAATGAATGCCAAAGAAGCCTTGAAGCATCCATGGTTGATGAGCGATACAACCGTACCACGTGCAGAAGAAGAAGATCTGCTTAGCAAAGGCCTCAGAGCTAAATTCGATGCTAAGAAAACATGGCGCAAAGCTGTCTTCGCTACCAGGTTCATCAATGCTGCGAATAAGAGCGCTAAGGATCACCATCTGCGAGACAACCTCACGCCCGATGAAAGCAATCTCATCGCAGAAGTCGAGAAAGCGAAAGCGGAAGCTGCTCAAGAATCACAAGTGCCTGCCGTCCTGTCCTATTAGATTGCACACATCTACTTCTCCGCTCTTGCAGTCTTAGCATTTCTTTCACAATCACGTGGCTGCGTGGCCCGACTTTGGCTAGATATAGCAATCATCACATCGAATTGTGATCATGCAGTTGCTTTTGTATTATTAGGGGCCTTACCGTCGCAATTGACAGAAGCGCAGCTGTGTCCCAGGATACCCTCCTTTGCCCTCAACGCTGAACACCTTTCACGCTGTCCTCCGTCGCTTTGCCGTCCATGCCTAGCACATATCGCGATCCTTGCCAGACTTGACGAAGAATATGCAATCTTGGTAGCGATTTCTGCGTATGATCTTCAGCGCATGCTTTGGTCCACACTAGACCAGACTCACCTTGAAGATCACGTGGATTTTGCTACCGATGGTATCCTTCTGTATGATGGCCAGATACCATATGACGGACCAGCCTTGTATTCCCTCGAGGAGAAGTATCTCCTGTATACTGGGCATTGGTATAAAGAGGATTGACCTTCCGGAAACCGGAATGAGTAGCGTCTTATCTCGCCAGACGTGAAGTTCTAGCACCATCTGGCTGGATAACTGGGCGCCAAATGCCTGAATCACAAGTAGGGATTCTAAGTAAAGTGCAAAGCAAGTCAGTGAGCTGCAGTTTCAAAAGTAGGTAGCGGTATCTGTTTCTGACCTCTTCGACGGGTCCTTCGTTTGAGTCCTGCCCATAGGGCCAACAGACAGGTCAAGGCTACATAGCTTCGAATCAAATGCTAGTATAAATAAGACATCAGGTTCGGGAATTTACGTCGTAGCACGCGTGAAATCTCACTAGGTCTTCGCTTAAATACAAGGCCACAAGCGAAACCCAAAGCAGAACATCAAGCCAGCCTAATGTGAGCCAACCGGGCCTTGATGACACCGTGTATTGTGCGATGCCATCCCACTTGTCATCGATTTGCAAGTGGGGCAGAGCGCGCATGCATTGCACGCAGTATGCAACTCGTAAATCTTGCTGTTCGCGTGTTCAGGCGATCTCGATTCCAGTGTAGTGGCCACCTCGACTTTCTACTGTCAGTGCGGCCTGCCTTTGCGCAACTGTGTTGGAGCTTCTGCTTGGTACTCGCTGTTGATACGGTTCTACCCGATACTACAGATGCCCGGTAGAAGTCTAGGTGATAGCAAGCAAATTGGAGCTATCTAGAGCCTGGATGCCCTTGGAATGCGCATTGTAGTGGTCGCTGTGCCACATCCGCTGGGTACGACTGCCAAATTGGATCGCACTTGGCGTACAAGCCTGTATTGGATATGGCAACAGACAAGCGAGGCAAGGCGCTAGTAGCCTGGATCCTTGCTGTTGAACCTGAATATAGCCTACCATTAAGGGCAATCGAGGACTGCTACGACCCGGTATTACTGGCTGGTATATGTCAGACCGTGTGAGTCTGCGTTAAGAATATCACCCAGACTCTCTCCTACGGTTCATTGAAGTCATCCGACTGCAGCGACTCTGCTTACTTCGAACATGTGATTCCGAATCGTGATGATGCATTATCCTTATGGGAACGCACGGATGGCATTAAATGCCTGGTTGACGTTATTGAGCAGTACTTTCAGTAAGTAGCTGCTGAAATATGCAAGCGCGATGCATATTGAGTTCTTCTGCTCTGCAGTGATACGATAGGCCAAAAGACATGGACAATGCCCCCTATTGATATTCATGGAATCGCACAACAGAACAATGAGCTTGCCCTGATTGATCTGCTCGTAGTGATAATATCGATGGCAGTTCTCTCACCGGAAGTGGGTCTTAGAAGCTCTGCGTACACTAGGTACTAAGTACTGACTGGCCATGCAGAAAGAAGCACAGATCAACAAAATACAAACGACGCCTGAATGGGTACAGAAAGAGTTGATGCTCTGCATAGAAGAGGTGAGCATGTCGTCGAGATATCTCGAGTATTCCTTGACATAACGATACTACAACAGGTGCGCAGTACGTTTCCTTCACCTGATCTGGCTTCTCCTGGGACGGAGCACGGCCCCCCAGAATCATTAGCTTCGTTTGTCGACCTTCAAGCGGCGCATGAGACTCTACAGAATGCTCTGAACAGTTCTCAGCAAGAGCTGGAGTCTTTAAAGCTGGAACATGGGAAAGTTCTTCGCACGATGGATCAAGCGACGGATGCGGAACGAATTGACCAAGAAGGTGTGACAAGCGCGAATGTCCACAAATTGGAAGTAGATCGGCTACAAGCGGAACTGTCTAAGTACGAGCAGGTTATAGCGGATTCGGAGATCACGGCGGCAAATCAAGAGAAGACAGTTGCAAATCTTACTAAAGAGATTGCGGAGCTCACGTTGAAAGCGGATCAGGCTGACAAGATAAAAGACGAACTGGACGAGTACCGTCACGCTGCGGAGAAAGCACGTAAGCTAGAGGCTGCAGTAGAGAAATACAAGAAGAAGCTCGAGGATGCGACAGAGACGAGACGCGCTCTGAAGAATCTTGAAGAGGAGAATGCTGTATTGTTGGATAAAAATGTTCAGTTGGAAGAAGACATTCAAAAATTGGGCCATCTTAGTGAAATCAATGTGCAATACAAACAAACGATATCGAATCTTGAGACCAAGGCCAGTCGGCAAGCGCAAGAGATAGAAGCTCTCCAGTCTACAGCCGACAACGTTCAAAAGCAGAATGTAAGTCTGAAGGCGGAAAGGGACAGACAGGCACATGATATTGCCGTGCTGGAAGAGCGCTTGAAGCAAGTAGAAGGCCAGCCGAAGAGGACGAGGTACAATGGCACCGCCGTAACAAGAGATACTTCTCCTGATAGTACAGATGACGAGGACAGCGCTAGGGAGCTCTCCGGCATGGCGAATGAATTGGACGATGCTATGTCCGGGACAAGTACGACGGAACTCAAGCTTCGTATTCGGAAATTGGAGCGACAGTTGGAGACCTCCAAAAATAATGAGGCGGACTCTTCGCGAGTTGGTGTCCTGGAGAATCTGCTCGATGATGCAGAGAGGATGAAAACCCGTTATGAGCAAGAGTTCTTGAAAGAGCACAAGGAAAAGCTTGTCTTACAGAGGCAGATGGATGAAATCAGAAGTGGAAAGTCTGCATCCTCAAACGAGTAAGACAGTGCTCCACTGTTCAGTGGGCTAGCAATACTAAGACTTCTATACGTCTCTGTAGAACTGAAGCTAACGTGGCGCTACGCATTCGCCTGGCCGAAGCGATAGATGAATTGGACCACCTGCATAAAGAGTCCGCCGGTAATATGAACAGGCTTGCACAACTGGAGGCGGAACTAAAGCTCGCTCAAGCCGACCTCAGGCTGGTGGATAAATCGCGTACGGAGATTCATACGGAAGTCAGGAAATCGGTGGAGACAGAGCAGTCGAACACCGCCAATGACCTCAAACGAGTGCAAGAAGAGCTCTATGAGGCCAAGCAGACAATCTCCATGCATCTCAGCCAGATCAATAGCCTTTTGCTGGACAAGGTCGATCTACAAGATCAGAACATCTCTCAGCGCGATGCTGCAAGTCGAAACGAGATAGTTGACGCAACCGCTTCCGAGCAAGTCTCTGGTGAAGCAGCGAGATTGACCACCGAAGTTATGCACTTGCGGGAGTCTTTGGATCAGACGAAAGAACAGCTAAAGAAAGCTCGGATTTTCATTCGACAGCAAGACAAGCTCTTTAAAGAGCAACACCAAGCACAGGCTAGTGTGCGTAGTTTGTCTATACACATGCTCACATATGCTAATGATTGTTTCCTACAGGTCGCAAACGGAGATCGCCAGCATGAAATAGAGACCCTACGAGCTGAAATTATCAAGCAGAAGGCTTTGCAAGCAGAACTCGAACAGAGACATCAGGCCGAGCAGCAACTGCTTCTCCGGGCATTCCAGGAGACCGGCCTCGATAAACTTCGTTCGGAGGTTCTTGCAAATGGCCAAGCCATGCCTCGCGCAGCGCCTGTCAGGTCAGTCCTTCCACGAATGCTCGGCATAGCTCAAATCAGCGCTGATTCTTGTAGCAGCTGGTTGGCACAGCAGAGGGCAAGGACGCTTAAGTATGTGTCGGCGGACTCCCGTTGAAGCCAATACTACGTCATATTACAGTAGGAATCATGTTGATGTATTCACAAACTGCCATCCATTTCGAATGATACAAATAGACCTCGTAAACTGCCCAATTACTGCACCTTCACGTCTACGCCTTCTGCATCACACTACTTACATAGACAAACATAAGCATTTCCACCCTACCATCCTGAACCACCGAAGCCCATATCGGGACCTCCTAGAGGATCCGTTGTAAAAAGGTTTGAAAGGATATCATCGACGAATAGGTGCGACAAATCTGCCGTGGTCGAGTCCACTGGTTCTTCATTTGCGAAGACCGGTGTAGGTTTCGAGAAATGAGAATATTTACCCGAGGTCTCCATGAATAGATCTAGATCGGGAAGGAAAGGAGGCGGCCGCACTGGTTGATTACCGTATCCTGATGAGAAAGTAGGAATCGAGCGATTGTCCTGGGTGCTCGTCTGGCTGAAAATTGTGGGGGACTGTTGTGGAAGACCAGAGGAAGAGCCAGGGGAGGGTAACCCGGTCGAAGCGCCTTTGGTCGAGGCATCAAGAAGCAGCTTCTTGACTGTACGGCGGAAGGGATCTGGGTCATCCAGCGTCTCAAGCTTCCGCTTCTGCCCTGCACTGGAAGCTCCCAGTATGTTCGGCCAAGCAGGACAGTCCTCCTCAGCAGCTGTATGACGAATGAAGGGTCAATCGATTACGTGCGTAGGTGAGAAAAACATGATTGGCATACCCAGTAATCCTTCAAGCAGCTGCGTCGCCCTACGGGCAGCATCGCTAACATGTTTGGCGGATTTGAGTAGAGCGATCATTTCGCTGATGTGCTGCCGCTTCTGTCGAGTAGAAGCTTCGTCATCTGTGCCTTTACCGTGACACAGATCGATAAAGGTTACAACAGCCTATTAAACAAGAAAGTCAGCTTGAGCATATGACCAGCAAAGCGTTCGGGGTATGTTGCTCCCTTACAGCTCCGAATCCGTAAAAGAGCGTAAGCCATTGACCGAGAAGGATTGGGGAAGCCTTTTCAGCAGTCTTCAGTAACACCAGGATCGATCTTGCCGAGTTGACGCATCGTTCTTTCGATGGCGCGTACTTTCTGTCTCGATAGCCTCTGGAAAGGTATGGTCTATGTAGACGTAGTAGGCGTGTCTCGCCGATCAACTGGATGAGCAGACACTCCATAACTTTGCTGTCGTTGATATGCTCCGCAGGTGGTGTGGCGCCTCGAAAGTAAGGGGGAAGTGTGTCGAGAAGGTTGACAATCCGGGTGTCCATCTCGAGTATAAAACTGTAAGATGGTGTAGGATGCGATATAGTATGCTGTAAGGGAATGGCCAATAAGCTTTGTGTTTGCAGCAAGCGACCAAGATTATCTAAATGTCGACCTACATCAACTAATTCTCGGTAAAGAGCCACGAATTTCAGTCGACAAATTGTAAAGCTGGTATCGGTATGCTGATCAAGAGGTCTTGCGACAACAGGTTTGTTATCTTGAATATCTTCATCGTTCACATTTGCTGGAAAGTCCGTGAAATTCTGATGGGGATGTATCGAATAGCATGCATTATGGGCTGTTGCAAGAGACCAATCAAGGAAGATCTATCGAAGGTCAAACGGTGTTAGACTAAGATTTGCCATTTGTTGGGTCGCAAAGACTGGGTTGACTGACCATATTCCACCACACGCGACGGCCGATTTCGCGCTTTAGAGGGTTCTGCCATGCCTCAGGCCACTTCATGTCGGCCTTTTCGCTTCCAAGCCTAGACATGCCTATGTTTTGAGCAATCTACGTGATGTAACAGGTAAGAATCGCGCATGCTCGATTTTTATGCGGAATGTACACACCTTGATTGCAGATCCAAGGAGAGCCCAATGGGAATCGGCTTGACCCACATTATACTGATACACGCCCATAAGCCTGTAAGAGAGCATCAGCACAGTATAGTACGAATATTTCTGGAATCTTACGCGATGATTTGTAAGTGTTCCAGTGAATGATGTCCCATGTAATCGCACAGGTTCAGGAGTGCCTGAACAGCTGTAAACATATTCGTACAAAAGGTCTGAGCCTCATCTGCGGTTAGACCGAGATTGGTCCTATCCTGCTCTTCAATGAACTGTAAAGCCAAGCAAAGAACCATGAAATACTGTGCTAAAAAAGCCGGTCTAACTCGGCTCGAGATGTTGTTGAATGGCAAAGATAACAGGTTCCTACACTCAGCTAAGAATGTAGGGGCATGAAGAACCCTCGAATACCATTCCAGGTGCGTGAAATAAAACTGCACTAGTTGCCATCCCCTAACCGCATCTGGTGCTTGTAAGAAGAATTTGGCTATGTAATCTGTCGATGGGTCTGTTACTCCCGCCAGTGGATGTACAAACTCAACAGACGAAGTCGAGGATGATTGCTGAGCTTCTCTGGATGAGGTAAACTCTTGTGGATTGATGTAGTTCGACAAAGCTGCCATTGGATCCGACATATTCCCGTTGATACCACGTACAGGTGATGCAAGTGCTGGGTCCATCTGTGCACCTGTGCCATCGGGGGCTCCCATGAGCTTTGCCGCTTTTTCTCGATTTTGACGATTGTTCATAGCAAAGTCCTGTGGTATCAGGCAGGCCGAAAGACCGAACAGCCGCTTAGCAATGTTTTACGGCTAGGAAGTACATAGGTACGCACCTCAAGCATCATAGCCATATCCTCATGGTCTCTTTCGCCCTCTTTCGTTTGTTTCACTACGTCCTCGAAGTTTCTTGATGGTGGTGGGGGAATCTTTCTGTCATCGAAATTGGGCGGTGATCCATTCCTGGACGAGTCAGCCGTCGCAGTGATGGCAGGTAGCCCCGGTGCCGTCCTGAAGCCAAGCGCATTACGAGGCGAAGACGGTTCTGCCCCGATACCTGCTATTCGACCTTGCTGCTGGGTCTGGTAGGCAAGCTGTAGCTGTTGCGTGGTCTGCCCTTGCAGTGAGACTAGCTTCTGTATTGCAGACATCATGTCCTCTAACTGGGATATTCGCGCACATGCTGCTTCAAAGTCCATCATTGTTGGCACCGGCATACTGTAAGAGGATGGGGGTGGCGGCATGGCTATCAGCGTGCTGCAGACGATGTTAGCAGAGACGGCGAACTCAACTGGATTGGCTCTTGCTTCTCCACCTCTCGACATAGGGATTCTTCGCCTCGTAGCTTGCATGGGCTGCCTGTGGAATGGCGAGATGGCCTTATCAGCACTTATCATTGCGGCCAGGCTTGATGAACTGACATGGGTATATG
This sequence comes from Cystobasidium pallidum, assembly GCA_001599955.1. Taxonomy (NCBI): domain Eukaryota; kingdom Fungi; phylum Basidiomycota; class Cystobasidiomycetes; order Cystobasidiales; family Cystobasidiaceae; genus Cystobasidium; species Cystobasidium pallidum. Next base: position 252,566 of record BCIL01000007.1, read on the forward strand.
CGGTCGCCTGAGCAATGCAGAGAAAGGCAGAGAATGTCAGTCGTCGGACACCGGACAGCTCAGCTCGGGTATCTCCCACATTTGATCTTCCGTCTGGGGATTGCAACACGGGTCAGCCATGCATCTCCAGCCGGCGTTCGTCGGGGCCAACACACCTCTTGCACTCGGCACAGCTCTGGATGGCTCTCTTTGTGGCTTTGTTGCTCTGCGCGCCGGCGACGAGGGCAGTGACCTGCGCAGTGCTGCCATTGCTATTCGCATTCGTGTAGACGCCGTCTCCCACGCGGCTGCTGCTGCTGGCGCCTCCGCCCGCTTGGGGCAGGCCGGATGAAGCCGAGTAGGGCGTGTCGTGCGACATGGCCTGGCTGTGGTAGGACACCGAGGCCTGGCGGTCGCACTGGGACGGCCTGCTGGCGCTATCTGCGCTGCCGTGCTGCATGTGGAGCTGCATCTGCTGCTGCCATGAGGAGGGGCCATTCGTCGACGACGAAGATGGGCCCCCGAACGCCGAACTCGACGAGGTCGCAATGGGGATGGCGCCCGGAGGGCCCGACGCCAGGATGGGCAGGAACGACGGCGAGCCCTGCGGCGTCCCCAGCCCAGCGTTGTGGCTCTGCATGTCGAAGCTTCTGCCGGCCTGCGAGGGGTGCGGTGGCTGCTGGCCGCCAAACTGCTGCTGGTAGTTTTGGTATGGATGCTGCTGCTGGTGGTGGCCAGCTCTACTACCGCTGCCGCTGCCATCCATGAGCGACGGGGGCTGCGAAGCGTGCGTCTTGCGCGGCTGGAGAGTCTGGCAGATACAGAGGCAGGTAGATAATCCACATCGATATCAGATCACTTCCCCAGCCTGCACTTGTCTCGCTTTTCTGGGGTTGACTTGTGCTGATAAGCTATGCACGCCGCACTCGATCGCTCGAACCGCATTTTCATGGTGAACCGCTACGGAGCTCGATATGAACCGAGCAGTGGCTACAGACATCTCGGCCAGCATACTAGTCATCTTTGCCGAACTGTCGCTTACTATTCCGTCGGCTAACACTGCCCATCTACCCAAGACTGGGTTGGCCGATAGGGGCGCTCGGTATGCCATCTGGCTACCACGGAAAGCACTATCTGGCAAGTTTATAGCTAGGACGATGCGTCATGAGTATCCAATCTATGTCCCTATCTACGCAATCGCCCTCCGGTACCTTGACAGCACTAATGTACCCGCTGTCAGGTTGTCGGTCGAAGTGGCCAACGAACCGCTGGTGGAAGTCTCGGTCCGAGACGATCTTCCGAAATTCGTTATGTGATGCCGGTAAACAAACAAGACGCAGGGAAAGGACAGGCTAATTACTTTTTGCTACGCTCACGAGACTTGGAGAATGCGCAGCTCATTGCAGACATTACTACCCTTATGTAGCAGACTCTGGCAAAGGTGCCGTTCTAACGAAACAATGTGCATGAGCCTAAACGATGGCGACAGCCATGCCAAACATATATAAAATATCAGCATATTCGGCCCAGCCTAGTCCGGGAGCTGTTTATATCTTCAGCACTCACTAACGCAGGCACGCTCTGCAGTTTGACAGGATTCACCAGCCATAGGACGTCCGTCGCCTCAGGCCAGCAAGCTTTGGCAAATGCTTCAATCTCTTTACATACTCCTTCCGTCTTGTAACCCTCTGTCTCTATACGCAAATCCGGTCTCTGTGGTGAATACCGACCTGCCAAGCCGCGTTCCTGTACGAAGGGAGTGGCATTTTTCCAGTCTACCAACGGTAATAATGTCCACACGAGCCAATGTCTGTTTGGAAGATCGAATGTTTTCAGGACTACCAAGGATTGTTGACTATATGCATTGTCGACCCCTTACGTATATTCCTTCGGAACCGAATAAGCCCAATCGTTGTACCTCACACGGATATACCTATCTTCGATATCGCGCGTAAAGTACCGCCCGGTAGCTTGAGCTTCGTGAATAATGTCTTCTGACCAATCCAACCTTTTCAAAAGATAATTCGCTGTGGATCCATATTCCCATTTAAGTCGAGGCAGGAACTCCGCTTGGTAAATCTTTTCGAGCGGTCCAGCTCGTGTGAATGGCTTGAGATCGCTGTTATCAGCATCAAAACAGAATACCAGCGTCAATCGAATTGCCCATCGTAAGTACAGTTCTGACCTGCGATCAAGCTTATTTAGCCATACCATGTCCGGATCAATCTCACAAACTCTTCGTACGAGTGCACAGGAGTCTCTGCATATTCACGCTGAACCGCTGAAACGCGCTGTAGCAGCTCATCGATCGTTGCGCTGCCGTCCAGTGGACCCGTCTTGGACGTCGGGCTACTCGCACCGGGAGCACCCATTGCATCAGTGTGCATGATTAACCATGCTTAACCATGCGGTAATCGTAGTAATCCAGTCAGTCACTCATTAAGCCATGAAATCCTGCCATTCAATCTGGGCCGATTGCAAACACGTGCTCATACGTTGGGAATTGCCACCGGCAATGAGGGTCTTTGCAGCGAAGGGAGTTCGGCATGCCTCTTGAGCAGTCAACGACCTAAGCCCACCGCACCGCAGGAAAAGGAAACACATCAAGCTACCGGTATCTCCCAACCCTCCGCTCGAACCCAACAACACCTGCAGCCAACAAAGACATCGGTTGAGGCGGGCTACATTGTCATGTCTAGTCGTACATAAGCGATAACCTTGACCTTGGCCCTTCCACCGAAATGTGCGGATGCGGAGCCGACTGTAATACTATAGACCAAGGCTGCGGGAGGGACGATAGCCTTGCCGAACTCCTGCCGTCTTAAGAGGTCTCGAGGAACGTCGACAGACGTCCGCTGTGCCTAGGTCTAAGCCGTCGGTCATTTGCATGTCGAAAATAACGCTGTTCTGCCCTGAGCACTTGTCCCGCCTTGCTGAAAACCAAGAACGAGGTAACCTTGCCTCAATAGGCTGAGTTGAGAACGGGTTAGCTAGCATCCGAAAAAGCTAATGCAAAAAAGGAGGGGGGTGATAACGATCTCCTCGGGCGTTTACTGTCGGTCGTGGGATCGTGAGTGACAGCTTCAACGCGAGCGTTAGCACCAACAGCTTCGGCACATCTGGACCTGGCATTGTTCCATTACGTCTGATGTTGCCTCTGTTTCGCTTGCTGTTGTTCCTTGCCGCATGCTCTTCGCTAAYRSTWTCWGCGCATYYGCACATCAGCCGTGCGTARCCCASTGAATGCCAGCCAGTAGCCTCCCAGGCGGGACTGCACACCAGAGCTGACGTTGCTTGGACCTTTCCGGATTGCTCAGCGTGATTACTCGTGCCGTCTGTCACTCCGACTTATCGCTTATGTGTTGGGCAGACACAGAAGAGCGCCGCCCCTCAGAGCCGCGACAGCCGGGCTGCCTTTCCACCCATCGGCTGGCTTTACAAATCACCGACTTGTCATATCGATATACCGAATACATAGCATGCAAGACACACCTTTCGTTGCTGATGTACTGACAAGTAAATGCGACTTTCCTCAAATGCAGAGCACATCCGGTGTTTTCCTTCATTACCGTAGCTGGACCACCCGGACGAGATGGGCGGGATTGCCTCAAATAACAATCTTCCATAGAGAAAGTACATCAGATCTGACGTCCAGGCATCTATCGTAATGTCGAACTATGCCTGCTCTGCTTACTTACACTGGTCTCAATCTGAACCCGCGCCGGGTAAAGTGATGGCAGGCACCCGGGAAGACAAGACTGGCGGTATCACAAGAGAAGTACCCCGGCAGTCATACATACTATCGCTTCATTCCCGACAGTAGAGACTGTACTGCTATCCGACGTCCTCAGTTGTTCAGGCCTACGTCATGCGAAGTCCGCAACCCCGCCGCTCCAGTGCTGCAGAAGTGGACCTCCAGAGGATGAAATATTTTTTTTCGACGAAAATGCAAGAGGTATGTCGTTTTTCTAAAGAAGGTTACAGTCCAGTGGCTAATTCGCTTGGTGGCTGCAGTCAGCCGGTTTACTAGCCGAAACTTATATTCGGCGTATGATGACGAATATTTCCCCAGGTCAAGCCTGAATATATGAATAAAAAAGTTAGCTGGTTTGCTCGCCTAAAGTGCCTGTCTATTTCTGGCCGGCCGAGACTCGCGTGCATCCAAGCATCTGGCGAATTAGCCTCTCGGTCTCTGCTAAAAGCAATCCTGGGAATCCTAATCGCAGCGGAAATGAGTAAGCTGAAAAGCTGAAATCTGCCTGGCCTAATGCACCATTATAGTCGATGCTTGGCTACTCTAATACTCATGTAAAGCTTTAGTCTCCGGACTAAAGTAGGCTGCGGTATATAAGAGGTAACGATTACGACTGGCCTCTAGTCCTAGCTCAACAGGTCCCTAGTTCGAATCCGGCAAGCATCTAAAAGAAAAAGAAATTCAAGACTTCAACACTTCAACCTCAATTTTTGTTTGTATTCCCTTTGTGTCTCGGCTGTGCGAAGTTGCCACTCAGTCCTTTTTGGCCGGCCGAAGACTACTGGAGCCCCTGATTCCTATCTGCGCAAGTATCGCACGCAGAGCACACGATGTTCTCATACCTTAAGTTTTAATACATTCATATACAGTCATCCTCCACAACTGCGCATCTCCATTGCACACGCACGCATCGCCATCCCTTGAATCCACACACATCATGTCCTCGTCGCAGACGGCAAGCAAGGCTGGCCACTGCAAGGCGGACCCGAGCACCTCTAGTGAGCTATCCAGCGCAACCGTAAGCGTCCAGCAGCAGCTGCGATAACACGTTGAGTTCTGCTTGATGCTCAGGCGGCTCGCTATCGCAGCCGCGCTCGACGATCCAGCCGTCAAGCATTGTCCCTGTAAACGACCTCGAGAACAAGCAGCCGCGTCTACCACTACTACAGAGGCAGAATAGCTTGTGGTGCAGATATGTCCATAAAGGTCGAGAACCTGCCGCCCCTTCCGGCACTCACCCCTGATCTGGCGCTTCTACCTTATACCGAAAACGAGAACAAAATAGCACGCCAGCACCGATCAACGACGTCTCCGCCAGAACTCCTGCCGGCCGCAGTACACAGCAACGACAAGAGCTCGTTGGGGATTCCGTGGCCCAGGTCTTTGTCGTACACTGGCTCATCAACTGCCATCCATATCACCGCTCCTACGCATCGGTGGGTTTCTGGCTCGGAGTAGTTGTTCCCAAGCCGAGCTAATCACGATGCGGCCCATTTTTCTAATGGCTTGCGAACAGAGTAAGCCCAGTCCGCAGTCTGCCAGGATGAAAACTGCAGATAGATTGGCTATAGAAGGATGCGGGTCGCCAGAATCGATCATGCTGCCAGTTGTGGACAAGACAAATCGGCTCACTATCGCAACCCTCCAAGCATTCTGAGTGTAATTTAGCTATCGCTAAGCTTCAACGTATGATCAAGTTGGGCCGGACAACATCGAAAGAGGTGTTCCGGATTGTGTTCAACGTAGCCCAAGCGGGTCTCATCGTGTGAATGCCAATACTGCACATTCCCAGAGCCCGGAAGATTACATATTTCGCCTCACACTGCTCACTTTGACTGCGCTACAAGTACACATCGCCTCGTATAATACAAGTAGAGAAGAGTCCATGCTGCTCGCTTATATACCGTTGAAATCATTCATGCAACCCATTTTGATGAGTAGTAGAGATAGTGCTGTTCAGTTGTGGAGGAATCTTGGTACAGGGCAGGTTACTGCTACATCGTCTTATGGGATGGAACGGAACTACGAAAAGTGCTTTACTACCTTCAAAAGCTATGATTGAATACCGCGGTAGGCGGCTTCAGGGTCAATGTGACCCGTATGATAAGGTGAAGGTCGACTCGGGTCAGGCTCAGAACGATACCCGCTCGAATATTGCGGAGCGGGATTGCTGCGATATTCTGTATTGCTTATAGGTTGCACATTTCGCGGCTCTATCATATCTGGATATCTTGAGGGAACTGCTTGGCGTTGATCGTGATGACAACTCTTCTCTTGCCTACGTGCATCGGAAGGCTGAGGCATGAGGTTGTTATTTGTGGGGTACAGTTGAGCAGCCTCGGACAGGCGAGTGCCATAGGAGGTACTCTGTACACTTTGGTGGAGTGGTGATGCGGACTCCAATGCCGATGCAGACTGCGGTGTAGAGTCCGGCAGACCTCCGGAAAAGGCGAGATTGGGTCGATAATGTACATTGTCCATGCTTTGAGATGGAAGCGAGCTGTTCGGAAGAGACGATGACTGTTGAGAGGCGGGGTCTGCGGCTGAGCGCACAGGAGAATGATAATGTTGTCTGTAATGAGCAGGACTGTACTGAGCAGACTGGCTAGACCATTCCTGCTCTCTTGCATGGTCCCGTTGTCGGGCATGTCGCATGGTTGTTTCCGCATTCCCCTGAGCCGTGTTCTCGTTAGCATGAGGCGGTTGCCACTTCATAGACACATTTGCACTCGTGCCCGTATCATAAGCCTGATTTGGATATCGTGGAGAATTGCGAGTCTCTCCTCCATCGGCATAGCCATAGCCCACATCCTCTGCCGAGCTATGGTACGGTGCTTGCTCTTGGTCTGTAGGGTATAGGCCCCCTTCAATATATGGAGAGGAAGATCTGTACCCAGCCGGAGCAGCGGAATCTGACACAAGCGGTTTTTCTGCACCGTCGATATCACCAAAAGATCCCTCTTCCATCCTCCTTGCATCAGAACCGACATTCCTCCTATCTTCTGCGCCATGACGATTTTGGCCATGGATGGGCCAGCGGACCGCGTTAAATCGTTGCGACAGACTCGAAGGTGACTTTACAATTCCAGCTTCATCTGAGAGAGTAACTCGAGGGATACTGCCTTTATGAAGATGCTCTAGGCCACCACCACTGCCAGAGATTGGGTCTCTTTCGAGTATTTCTTGAGCTTTCCGTCGGTTTGCAGCTTGCTCTTCGAGAACAATAGGTCTCCATTTCGCCATCTTAGCATAGATGTACCATGCTGCTATAATCGTGATGACGAATGAGATTCCTAATACGACCCATTCAACAATCTTAGAGGTTGTGATCCCCTCGCCTGTATCAGGTCTATAGACAATGGGTTAGCTTTACATCAACTGGATTCCCCCTGCCGTTTTTGCAACCTACTTTCCAAAGACGGTTCCACTGCACCGCGAACGCGAGTGCTTAGTCATTCGTCTCACACAGAGCTTGAGACAATATAACTCACAGGTATACAGCCATGAGTTGCTTTGGGAGGGTGAGAAAGGCCGTAATGCTGAAGACCCAGAAACCCATACCGCATGCAGCGAAGACAGCTGTGGCGAATAAGGTCAATCTGGTGTAAAGGGAACCGCCTGAGGAAAACAGGCTAATTTACGAGTGGTCAAATGCCCAGGGATTGCGGACAGACGCGCCATGAATGCTATCCTGAAGCCTCCTTCACGTACGACTCGACACATGCATGCATATGTAACGTCCTTCTCTTCGGTCTTGGCGGACCGCGCGGAGCACCAATACTTGAAGACGAGGAAATTTCCCCATTCTCCGAGCACTATGAGAAGGAGATATCAGCGCTTGTTATGCGAGTATCGTTTCAAGGCAGCAAGCTTACTTGTTCCACTGTGAAGGTAGAGAGAGAGTAAGTTAGTGCTTTCAGGTATGTTTTCGGGCATCCTCAGCTTACAGCGATATGATGGCAAATCCCCACCATAGTCCATATATGAGACCGCAGAGCAGGCACAAGACTTCCTGTCCGAACTGTAACGGAGTTTAGCTATGGCCTTTTCAAATCTGAGTCTCAGTAGCTTACGAGGGGCGGAAAGCTGATAACAAACATGATACCACTGCGCATGAAGTCTTTCAGCCTTCTTCTGATACCTTCTCGTATTATATTGTTTAACTTACACCCATATAGCCCAGCCACCAGGTATATCTCGGATCTTCTCCGCCACAGGCTGCATCCACTTGATGATATCGTCATGGAAAATAACAGCTAGCAGGACCAGGATGCCAATGACAATCAATATCGCATAGTACTTCCAGTATTTACGTTTCATCAAGTCGCTCCATGAGAACTGCCCGAGTGCAGTTTCATACACCCGCTTGGGTTTCTTTGCGGGTCTCCCGTCCGAAGTTGTCGTCGAGTTGGTGATGGAGTCTTGCAAATCTGCCATAGATGCTGTTGCTACAGGTGCTGGAGTATATGCAGGCCCATCGTTCAGTCCTGCATTCCGAGGCTGTGAACGCCCACCGTTGCCGCCGCCACTACTTGAGTATTGGCCGTGCGCTGGTGCATTGCTGTATTGCTGAGGGGGTGGATAATGGCTGACTTCGCGCATGTCCGCTTGCTCCTCGATGTAAGTGTTCCGAGGGCCGTCGTCATATCGACTGTAGTTCTGCTCCGCTTGCTCGTGATACCGCAGTTGCGGTTGCTGCTGTAGGCGCGCATTTACAGGCGACTCGCGCCCATCGTATTGAGGCCGGTCTCTGTGATGCGGCTGATAGCGCTGCTGTCGAGGATCGTCGTGCTGCGAGGCATGGCTGCGCTGCTGCTGACCAGGTGCATAGTCTGCCCGCTGCCTGTGCCTCGAAGCATCGTCTACATCGCCTCCCCCGCCCATCTGGCCTGTGCCCAGCGGTCTGTCGATGGACCGGCGAAGTGCTAGCACTTGCGTGTTAGCCTGTCCTGCAGGCCTGACGCAGTAGGAGTACCGGTGCTTGGGTCAGTCCACTCGTGTTCCTGCATGTGTTGCTACACCGCCGACCAGCGAGTCGTCTATCACCGGTCACTTAGACGCGTCGGTCCCAGAATAGGGGACAAGCGCACTCACGTTTGCATCAACTTCAATCTATGCCAGCCGAGCAATCTTATACAACCTGGCAGAGTTATCAATCAACATGGCTGCGTTCCCGATGCCGTGATGATTGTATCGACATAGCTGTAACTCCCCTCGTCTGTTCTATCCAGATTCGGGCTGCATGGTCACCCTCTGTAAAGAACGAGACCTGTTATAATATTTACACTGGCTTTTGATAGGCTTGTCTAGATGAGCATGCGCAGTGACTGTAGCTCTGTATCAATACCTAATACGCTATTCTCCCCACCATCGGCTAACCGGTCTCTCGCCGCAATCAAAGCTCACTCTTGGCTTCTCCTGCTGGCTCTTCGATCGCGCATACAGCTGGCGTTTGCACCTTGAAGTGGTAGATGCATTTCTCCCTGCGGATGGTGAAAAAGCGTAACTTTAGCTTGCTGAACCAAATCGGCTTCAGAGACGCGGTCAAAAACCTACGGCTCCATCACCGAAAGAAGGACATTCGAGGTACCGCAGACTAGATCGACAGTGACTGATCTCTCAGGACCATTCCAGCATCTATTGCACCAAGTGCGTCAGTACAAGAAACAAGGCAGTAATCCGGCCAGCAGTACTGGACTTACTTTTGTCCATCATTATAGATCTGCTTGAAGTACGACTCTGGTGACCTGGCTGCCTTTTCAGGATCCCACGAAGCAAATTTGCTGGATATCGAATAATGCAATCAGCAAATGCAGGTGTGCAAGAGTTTCCTTGTCATCACCTACCCCATATTAGTACTCGAGCCACCCTTGGATTTCTGTCTCGCGTTCTTGAACCAGCACAACTCGTAGACATATTCGCCGACATCCTTATCGATGCATTCACCATCCAACTTTTTCCAAGCCCAATCAGAGCCCCAGTCTTTCTCTAGAAGTGCTCTTTCACTCTGCAACTTCTTCTCTGCATTGCTCAAATCTTTTTCGGCAGATTGATAGACTGAGCGCGCCTTGGAAACGTCCGGTCTTTCTGCATCTTCCACTACTTTCCGCGAGATGACTCCAGTATTAGCTAGCAAATCTAAAAGTCTGACGCGCAAGGTATTATAGTGTTCTTTTAAGGCATCAGGTAGGTATTCTTCAACACGGAATACTGTTATGACAGCCAAAGTTCAGTTAGATCCGCTGAACCATTTATCTAGGCACGATCGGATGTGAGACTCACGTAAATTAGCTGCTTCCTGCGTAGGTGAGCTGTCCAGCTCTGCCAGAAGACTGAGAACGTCTTCCTCTTCGAGACCTTTGAGGAAGTCTTCCGCCAGATCATCAAAGTCCACCTCAACAGCTTGAACAGGAGTAGCCTGCTCCGCTGCTTTTTCGCCGGTAGGGTTGACCGGATCCGGCTCAGTGATCTCGTACCCATTCGCACGCCTCCAATCATCAAACGCTCGGACAGCCCCCAGAACAGCCATATCTTGATAGTTGGGATTGAAGGTTTTCTTTAGCTCGACTAGCAGTCCCGTAAGATCTCCAATCTGCTGTTGGAGATAGGCACGGTGCTTTCTGAGAGACTCGATGGTCTTCTGGTGTTCTACCAACCGCTGATACATCTTGCTTGCTTTCTTCCTTTCGATTTCGCTAGCTTCGCTGCTTTCGATACGATCGAGTATGATGCGCAGGCTCTGTTCTTTCTCCCGGAGGGAAGCCAGCTCTGCTTCCATTCTAGCGATGTTCTTCTCGATCTTGCTCTTCTCCTTCAAACCAGATCTAGACCAATCTTGGCGAAGCTTATTGCCTACACGCTGTATGCGAGCTTCTTCGTCTTTCTTAGCTTGGTATTCTTTGTGGACTTCGCTGCACCTGTTCGGGCAGTGTACCTTTCCATCTCTCTCATCTGACCCATCGCAACATTCGGGATCGCAAATTCCATCATTCACTCGGGAAGTGAGAATGCAAGCTGAGAAATGACCTTCGTTCGGACACCGGTACATGCCAGGTGCGCCGCATGTGGGATCTTCCAATGCCTTATAGAAGGATACAGCGCTAACATGTTCACACGCTTTCGACTTATCGAAGTCGAGGACGACCTGCCAATCCTTGGTGACTGGGAGCCCCGCTCCCTTGATGCGTAGAACACTTGCGGTCTGTCCGTTCTTCCTGCTTCCGGACCCAGAAGAGACACCCTCTGTCCAATCAAGATCTAGTCCTTGTAATTGACCAGGTTGCTTCACGCAAGTAGGCTTGCTGGATAAGCCGTATATGACTATATCATCGACCTTGACACTGTCGATAGTCTGAGCATAGGCATTGTCGGGATTGTACGCAGCGGCGATATGCTGGAATTGCTTGTTGAGGCCGTTATACTTCCTGACGAGATCATGTGACTCAAGCATCAGGCTCTTCTTGCCCAATGCGGAGACATTGAAACCCCTCCAGACTAGCTCTCCATTCTCGAAGTTGAAGGAATCGCCATCGTCAAGGTATATGTCACCTGCCGCATGGGTACCAGTCTTGTCGAGGGCGACGACCAAAGTGATAGGATCCTTCCACATCAAAGGCGCCGAGCGCCGGACAATGTCGCGTCTGGTAAGGATCGATCCACCTTGTTGGAAAAGAGGCAGCTTCGAAAGTGGTGCAGGTACTGTGACGCGTGACCTCGAAGCAGACGTGCGAGAATACATTGATGCATCGAAATAGTCATAGTATGGTTCGTCGTTGCCCAGATAAACCGATGCTTCGGTTGCGCCTTGAGTGACAATCGGTCTAACTAGCAATCCAGATGTACCGACAAAGTATTGATCGTCTACTGCGAAGCCGGCAGTATCTTCCGGGATCGCAACGTACTGTGGCCTATATCGTTGGTCGAAGAATGGGTCAGAGACTGCTTGATTCATTTCCTGATGCGTGATGGCGTACCTAATTACCGGTGTTCCACTCAAGCTTGCATGGAAAAAGGCTGTGTACCAAGCAGGCAATAGAGAATATCTCAGTCGCAGCTGGTCACGGATGTAGCCACGAGTAGGCTCCTCAAACAAGTATGGCTCTCGTCTCTTCGTGTCGAGATGTGCGTGGGCTCGGAAGAAAGGATAGAAAGCGCCAGCCTGATACCAACGGACTAAGATCTCCTCATCCGGATTACCAAAGAACCCTCCAACATCGGCTGCAACGGTGTCTCAGCATCCAGCATTTCTAAATGCCCTGCTTGGTTCGACTAACCTCCGTTGAAGGTCATACCAGCGATGCTGTTGGCCAGGATCATGGGTGTTGCGACAGCAAGGTGTTCCCACGTGCACATGTTATCGCCTGTCCAGATCGCACCATACCGCTGTGATCCAGCGAAGAATGCCCGTGACAATACGAAAGGTCTTCGTGGCGGGTCTTCTCGAGCTATGAGCGCCTGGGATGTCGCATTGTGCTGCACAGTCAGGTGGATTAGCATCCAGACTTTCATCACTGGCTGTATACCGGGCACGCACGAACAAGGCGCCATTAATATTATGAATATCGCGATGTTCCCAGCCACCATAGTGTACGTTGTCTTTGGGAGCAGTGATCTCCGGTCCACTGAAGATAGCAGGCTCATTCATGTCATTCCAGACCCAGAGATTCGGTCTCGAGCCCTGAAAGTTGTGTTTAGCGATGGAGCCTCGACGAGGCACTCTTAGCCACGCGAACACACCTTAAACTTGTCGTACTTGAACAAGCCAGCCCACCATTTGAACGCCGCCGGGTTGAAAAAGTCCGTCCAAGATGAAGAACCAGGCCAGCACCATCCTTCGTACTCTGTCTTGCCATCTGCCTTCTTGTAAAGGATATCCAAATCTTGCGCCTCCTTGTAAACATAGTACTCACTGACCCGCTTGATGTGAGGGTCCACAATTGCGACAAGCTGTCTTCCTCTGGCGGCTAGCTCATCCTGCATCATTTCCGGTTGGCTGAAGTCGTCGGTCCACAAGAAGTACATGTGCTGCGATGGATAGTGTTAGTACAGACTCCGACTTTTTGGTCTCACATCACGCACATCCCTAGCGTATTCCACGTCGAGCCACATAACATCCATAGGCATGTCGTATCTGTCGAAGTTTTCGGACACTTGCAGTACATCTTCCTGGGAAACATAGTTCCAGCGACATTGGTGGTAACCAATCGCGAACATCTGCGGTAACGCTGTAGTACCGGTGAGCTGCGCATACTGCTCAAAGATTTCCTCATTTGTGGGTCCCAAGAATACAACGAGATCAAGAACTCCTGATTCTGCCATCCAATGCGTGTGCGTATCGGCGGAAGTCTTCGTGATGTCGATCCAATTTTCGCTGCCAGTCAGCGAGAAAACTGCCACTGTCCCGTCTGCTCGATGCGCATGCATAAACGGAATTGATCCGTATAGCGACATCTCAGAATCGGCTAGGTATTCGAAGGTATCGGCATTGTAGAGGCGATATGGGTCGGTGAAAGCGCCTTCGCCACCCCTGAAATAGGCCATGCTGTTTTAGCCGTACGCAAGCCCGTGAAAACCAGCTGAATTTACCTAGTAGTCCGAAGAGACAAGGGACTGGCATGCTGCGGAATACCGAATACGTGTTGATAACCGGGAAAGGTAATATCGAAGGAGTAGGCTTCCGGACCTATATAAGACGCATCCCTCAGCGAATAGCAGATGGCAACAGCGTGAAGCTCAGTCTACCTTTGGGTTTCGTATCGGTGTGTCCGCCGAAAGTTTCTTCCCAAGCGCCATCTTCACTCATGAAGGGCTCAAATCGCGCCCTGGCTTGCTTCACATTCTCGTCGATGACCACGTCAGGCGGATCCTGTGGCTCATCTCCAACCTTCTTCACCCTGAAATGCTCCATATGAAATAGATTCTGTTCATTGAAAGACACATGAACTTGACCGTCACGTAGGAATTCCAGCTTGAGCGGGTTGAAGTGGATTCGAGCTTGGCGCGTACTCTTTGTACCAGCTGGCGTTGTGACTTTCCAGGACAAAGTGGCCTCCGTGCCAGTACTATCTGCATCGAAAGTTGCTGACGTATGAGGTGATGGATGCTGCATTATGGTCCATTTCGTGGTCTCATTGTAGCGCTGCCGTAGCCCGTTGATCTCGTCAACCTTTATACGAGCGAGACCTTCAGCCGTCACTCCAATAGACAACTGAAAGTGGGCTTCGGGATAGATGGCACTATTGATCCTGGCTGTAAACGAAGAAGTAGAGCTCTCGAAGTGTGCAGAGTCGACATCTATGCTATAGGGGTTGCTGCTGCTCTTGCCGCTCGTCACTGGTAGATCACGTAGACGCCGGCAGAAGCCAGACTGTGCGCAGGTCTTGAAGTCGTTCCGCTTGACGCATGCAGCTGGTTCAATGAGGCTGCTGACCAGCAGGAGCAACAGGACCCCAACTCTCCGCATCATTCTGCAGAACCGATGGTGGTGTAACCAACTGAAGCAAAGCCTCCTTCGCTGGCCAGATTTCATTGCCGTCGTATGCGGGACGCCACAGGCAGCGCTAGTGGGTTGGGTATGATGGATACATCAAAAGTGTGATGGATATGCTTCATCGTCTGGCAGCAGGGTACTATACAAACTAAGCCAATCTGGTCATCACGTATTCGAACAACCTTCTGCAGTTTCATTTTGCCGAGTCTCAGCTCGAAGGCATGAACGGATTAGCATACTTGTCTATCTCGGCTACACTATGTCTAGCTATGTGACAGACAGCCAGCTTCAGCTAGTCATTTGCGGCTCCTCATCCAGGACTCCCTGTTGATCCAGCCCGAATCTACACGCAATACGTCAGTTCTACAAGTCTCACCGAGAACGTCAGTGATCCGTACCTGTGCTTCACCATTTTAACGGCTTCGAGATCTCCCGTTGTCTAATAGCGGAGATCATCAGGAAGCATCCAACTATACCACGCTGCACTGCACTCACCTTGGTCATTTCGTCGGATATTTTCACGCACGACTCGCCATTAATTTTGTACAACTTGATAACGCTGTTATGTTGGGCTGCATCAGACGCATAGAACGCAATCAGGATTGACAGCGTGCTTACATGTTCAGTGGTCTGCTTTTCTCTGTTCCTGTCGGTAAAGGTCCTGTGCCCTCTGCATTCTGCTTATTCGGCTCTTCTCGATATGTGAAATCATTTGTAAAGAACGTCCCAACGCCCATGGAACATCCAATTCCTGCCTTGGAGGCCGCTTTTGCTAGAGCGACTGCCTTCTTCACGTCGAGTGAATCGGAAAATACGATGTTCTCTAATGAAGCACCTTAGTCAGCTTAGGCCTTTTAACCACCCTTTGACCGTTCAACCAACTTGTACTTGGGTCAATGCCTAAATCGTTATAAAGATTGACGACTACGCCAATAAACTCGAATGGATCGCCAGAGTCCTGCCGTAAGCCATTCCAGCGTTTAGCTAGTTCAGGATGACTTCTTAAATCATGGAAGAAGGCTATTGAACATGTCTCAGTACTCGGATGCTTGTTAATGCAAGAACTTGCTCACGTCGCGTTGAGAATGTGTCGGTTAGGGCTACGCGCAGTGCACCATCTGGGTACACTAGCTCCCACTGCTGGAGAGCCCTGGCATTCGAGCCTTCGTAGCCTTCCATAGCGGCAATACCTAAAAGAAAACAAGTCAGAAACTCCCGCTTCGATCTCAAAGCACCAAGCGCATCACAAACCCATTATCCACTCATGCGCAATCGTACCGACGGGATTGACGTTGAACAGCCGCGCCATATGTACGTTACTTGTTCCTGTCAATTTACCGCGCAGCGTCCCGTCTCCTGTAAGTTCATTCCTGGCGTCTATCAAGCCTTGCATAACGATCTTGTGCGCATCATAGCTTCTTCTCCGCCTCGTTCCAAATTCCGAGAACACGATGCCTTGGCTGAGAAGCTCCTTGCCCTTCTGTTTGGCCAGCGCGAGTTGACCGACATAATCCCATTTTGTGTCGACGTAGAGGAAATATGCCTCGCTTAGTATGGCGAGGAGTGGAACTTCGTAAAGTATGACATGCGACCATTGACCTTCGACTGAAAGAAATGTCCGTAGTTACCTACGTCAGCAGTGGAACGACCCTTGATTCCTAAACACGGAATACGCACTGGCGATGTCGAGTTCGCCAAACTCGCTATCCTCCTCTTGTTTGAAGGCAACCTTGACTTCCTTATCGCTGTTAAGCCTGAAGTGCGACAGCCATTCCAGATAGTCTTCAGGAAAGTAAGGGCAAGTCCGACGTAGCCACAATCGCTCTTCGACGGATAGATGCAAAGCATCCAATGCCTTGATGGACTGTTTGATGTACTCGTATGATGATTTGTTGAATTTCATGCTCGGTGTTCTATTTGTGAAACGGTACGCTGCTTGAGCTTCTGGGTATAATGTCCTAACAGCATTCTGCCGGTAAAGCAGTCTCAGCGATGACTCGCGAGTTGTTGCGGACCAGACTTTAGCTATGCTTTACCTGCATGGTCAGCTTATACAGGTCTGTATCCAGTAAGGAAGCCATGGCGGGCCTGAAAGTGTGTCTTTACACTGGATCGGTGATAATCTGATAGTCGACAAGAACGCATGCCACCCCACCGGCCAGTCCGTAACTGAGTAGTTGATCGGATAGCCCACCGCGGTAGCTTCTATTCGCTACAACTCGCGAGTTCCAAGAGTCTACAAGTATGGCTAGCAAAAAGTCGTCTGTCAATCTGTCCAACGCAGTCAAGCAGCTTATCGCAAGTCGCGGACCACCGGTGTCGGCAGCTGCCGGCTACAACCCAGCCACAATACGACAAGTGCTAGATGATATACAACGCAAATCGCCCTTATCAAGCAAATCAGCGCTCAAGACTCTAGCTACCGGAGCTCTTGTAACGCTCAACGCACCGTTTGCATTGCAGCAGCTATGGCAGTGGACAGACAAAACACCGAAAGATGCCGAATTGCTAAGAGAAGCTGGACTGAAGTGCATATCTTTCATCGGCATCGCTAAAGTCATCAACAACCTCGGAGTGCTCCAAGAATGCTTTCAGAAAGACGGCGTACAGGCGGAGCTCTCGACCTCTGCGCGTCGGTAAGCCGTTTCAGTGACTTGTTTCTGGGAGGCCACATTTGCCACAAGGAGGTGCAACTGATTGTGACTCTCTCTCTCCACCCTATAGTAAACTACACCCAGAAGCTGTTGATAGCACCTTCGCACGCGGGAGACAGTTATGGAACTCAATATATGACCCGCATTCGTCAAAACTGATTGGAAAACTCGCAACATACCATCCCGACCTACCTGTCCATATTCTTGATTCTCACTATTCCCTCTTGCTGAGCGATCCATCGCCAGCCGGACCCTTGGGTCGCACTCTCACAAGTGTCCTAGCGATAGCCTGTCTTCAGGCACAGGTGGGTGTTGGGTCTCAGACTACCTCACATGTCTTTGGCCTGAAGAAGGCACTGCTGGAAGCGGATGGGGGCGAATCAGACTACGGACTGCAGGAGAAGGATAGACAATGGCTCTGCGGTGACGAAGGAAACCTGTGGATTTTACAAAGTATAGAAACGTTAAGAAAGGCTGTCTCCGCTAGCGGACCACCCCGAGCGAAGCTTTGAAGACATTTCCCCACAGCTACCTGGAGTCGTGAGGCGAAGCAGCAGCACGTTGTACATACATTGTGTTTGTCCAAAGAAGATGAACTTTCTCGAGAATGAATTGCGCGATGATGGCAGATCTCAAACATACAACAAGGTCGTTATTGAACCCGTCACGTCACGCCACCTTAACAACCTCTTTAAAAACTCGTAACCTTCTATCTAATGCATGCAGCGTAGCGCAAATCTAGGGTATATGAAGCTAATTGACTTAAGAAATGTAGACGGTCCATTCTACAGACAAGCGAATAAGGCGAAACTGTTGAAGTCCGACGACCGAGATCTCGGGGTTGTACAGTTCCATAGGTCTTTATGACGGCTCACCCCTCGCGTCACTAAGGTTTCCGAGTCCGAATTCTTTCCCCATAGATCGAAAACTGGCAGTTTGTCGACTGGTGACAGCCTTCGCTCTGGTACATCTAATAGGACATTTTCCATCATCAATGGAACCTTTTGCATTTTACGTAGCTGCGCTTGCTTTTTGGGATCGATGTGCTAGACAGATGGAGATGTCAGTTGATTGCAAACATGCAAAGAAGCATGCTGAAACAACCTACCTCGCCCAATTCGACATGATTCGTCGATAATGAGGCCCATTGCGCGTAATTTGGGTATAGCATGGAATACCCGCGTAGGTATATCAGTTCTATCAGGAAGCGCTTCCAACTTCCGCCCCAGGAGTCCGATACAAGGGTCGGCGCAACAATCTTCTTATTTTTTGGAACGATCTCCTCGCCGTCTCGTACTTGGATATAATCATGGAACTCTCGCCAATGTTCAGGGAAGTAGACAGCGCCCCACGACGAAGGCACCTGGCTGAGGTAGGGAGATGTCTCCTCGTATCTGCCACCGAGTTTGCGTATTTCTTGTCCTGCACTCCACATTATCCGTCCAGTGGCACGGTCAAGCTCGCTCGTCATTTGCTGAATCAGACTAATGCCGAGTATATTCTTCGCAGGCTCCCTGTGGGCATCCGGGCCATATCTATACATGAGGATGGCCCACTTTGCCCATGCGAAAAAGTAAGGAGAAGCCTCGATGTCATCTTCGAAGAAGAAGGCGTATTCATCGTTGCTGGTGGGGTACCAAGCCTCCACTATATTGCAGATCAAACCTGCTTGTCTGAAACGGAAGAACACGTCCGAACGACCGAGTTTCCAAGAGTCCCGTGAATTGGCCCCCGTCATATCAGTAACTGCCTTGATGGTTGCATCATCTGCTGAAGCTTCGACCTTGACGCTCAAGTCCACACTGTCCCCAAAGTAGTGGGCGTGCTGGATAGATCGGTATAGACGCCGCAAGGAAACGGAGCGGTCGTTTGTAATGAGAATATTCTTGAACTTTGGCACGTGCCATGCTGCGTTTCGTGACCGATAGGATCAGCCTGCAGCTGAGGGAGTCAATGAAGGGCGCAGCAGCGTACCTCTAAGTGCCTTCTCGGGTAATGAAAAGATCCAGCCGCTGTGTTCCAAGTCTGCCTGCGGCATCGCTATCGAGATTGTAGAGCCAGCAGTCTTTCTGATCGCAGCTTCTACGCCATTTTCCAATTTGCTTTTCTGAACGTGCAGCACCGCAAGCGGGTTGAGTGCCTCTACAACTGAAGCCAATGTTCTCTCGTTCACTTTCCGTAACGAAAGTGGACGCTGTATCGTCTTTTCCCCCGTACACGATCCATTTTCCAATAGCTGCCGCAGCTGTTCTTGAATTTGCACAAAAGATAATGAGACGTCTTGAGAATCTTCTACTGCAAAGGTCAAATGCCTATGGGCCACAGGGATATGTGATGGCATGCTCGCGTCGATTGCTTCGCTTCTGATTTTGAGTATGTCGCAAGCGACGCGTTCCAGTTCCCCTTCTATCGTATCGGCAGATAGCAGTACGAGCATGCCGCGTTCTTCTGTATCAGCCGACCCCGCTGATGCTGCGGACAGTCGGACATAGCTGTTGCTTGAAGTAAGATATGCTTTGATTGCTGTGTAGGATGTGATACACGTCTGTTAGCCGTCTGCCTCTGAGGACTTTGGTATGGCACCACTTAGCACTCACAACCAAACTCATCACTAGCTCGGATCGAGGTGTGTGTTTGCTGGTGGTTCTTGTCAGTATGCTGGACAGCAATTCAATTCATACAAGCACATGCGACACTCACATAGAACAGCAGCAAGCTTATCAAAGCTGCTACGGTGAGCAGCAGCGTGCGCGGATTGCGCGAGGGTGAGGCAGCGGCTCCCATCAGAGATCGGGGCCATATGCTGGGCGAAGATGGAAGCCGGATTTTGCTGCTTTTTGCAGCTACAGACTGCTGCATGCGACCGTAGAGGGACCTCTGGCTGCTCCGACTTTCTCTCCTGCTGTGTGGGTGGCTTTTTATGCCGTTTCCGGTGCCGTTGCCGAGGATGCTGCTGCTAACGCTCGTGCTGTATGTACGGTTGTGCTTGACGTGGATATTGCTGCTATCGTTCCCCTGGTCGCCTCTTCGCGGCAGAGAAGGCGACGCCTTCGCACGAACAGCCAGATTGGCGAAGCTTGCCGCCCAGCTTTTGGGGCGTTGCTGGTCGTTTCTAATCTGGACAATGGGTTGGATGGCGGTCACTAGCAGCAGTCAGGCACTACTATGAAGTGTTCTTGCCGTCGACTTCTTTCTCGATCGTGTCGGAGGCGCGCGGTGGACAAGTGACAGCTTTGCAGACAGATGATATAAGTGAACAAAATATGGACAACTGTGCTGGTGGTGTCGTTCGATGGAGAGTCGCTGCTTTTGGGAGTACAGCAGCCTGGCATTCATCTCCCGCTACAAGTATCGAACATGGCGGCTATTCTACAGTAGATGACCGCTACCAGTAGCATACATTCGTCATGGAGAAAACCGACACTGCACATTTATTAAACTACACCTTTCGTACTAAACTTCCGTCTATGACTGCTACGATTGCAAAAGAACGATTCAACAGAACCTGGGATTTCCTTACGGCGGAGGTGGAACGAACTGCTTCCCATTTGCCCATGGTGTCGGTCTGGGCCGGAAGTCAGAGTAGAGCTCTACTGTAGGCGGTGACTTCTCCCTTGTATTGGCTCCGATCCTGAGATTGGTCCGCTTCAAGGGCATTCCCCAAGTCTCCGTGAAGTTGCGCACACATTCTGTTCGCTCATCGTAGTGCCCTGCTTGATTGCTGATACCCGAAGTTCTGATTTGCAGAAAGTCGATAGGTTCCACTAGGAGAGGCGGCAAATGTGTCTTGTCCGATACCACGACTGTAGGAAAATTTATTCCATTCAGCAGGCTTCGACATGAGTCTCGGAGGGTCCCTACTCACAGTTGAACAGAATATCTTCGCAATTCATATGCTCATCTACGTATTGTATGCCTTTCTCTATCCGGAAATCCTCTGTCCAAAACCATTCCAACATTCTCGTATCCAGGAAAGCTGCATTGGTCAGGATCAGATTGTAGTCCAGTGCAAAGACACGATACATCCATTGCTTGTCAGGAGTCTGATCCACCAGCCTTCCGGAGAATCCAATAATTCGATGTTGATGACGTCCAAGTTGTCTGTATGTTTCGAATGCGAGCTCGATGTCTTCGGGTCGGAATTCGAGATCATCATCTATCCACAATCCAGATTGAGTCCTCATCATTGCTGGCTGTCTGAAACGCTCCGTCAAGCTGTTCCTGCGCGCTTTCTCCAAGTACACAGGTACTTTGTGCGTGTCTAGCCCTAGCCACTCTGGCGGATCGACATCACCTAAGCCCTGTAAGACACAAACAGCTTGTTAGTCGCCAATTATGGTAATCTTTAGCGCGCTAGCTGACCCAGGAAATGAAGATTGCGTCTAAATGTGGAAGCGCTCCATTTGCATACGTATGTAGGAACTGATGGACGTGTTCTACGCGGTTATATGTCGATACAATGATGCTGCAATAGATGGCATTCTCGGTTAGCTAAAAACACTCGTCCGGTGCAGACTTATAAGAACGACGCGCCTACCTATATCTATCTTGCAGTAGTGGCTGACTTCCTTTCGTCGACATGTACGAAACAGCTGAATTCAGGTACGGATGTTCCGAATCCGTGAGATCATTATTATTCTTGGATAGCTTCTGGGAGCATATGAGAAGGACGAAGATGCACACAGCCAGCAGGCCAGATCTTACGAAGCTCTTGCTGCATATGAGAGACCTCGATATCCCAACTTGGGACATTGCCCTTCTGTACTTTCTTGAGGAAGCCAGTTTGAAAGAGAGTTGCGCTTGCACGCCGCCGCGGTTTTCAGGTGTGTCTTGTTCTGAAACTTTTGGGTTTGCGACAAAGCTTTAAACCGCAACGGAATATTGGCGAGGAAAGGCAGCGGTGTTACGATATTGCGTGAAGCTTCATGGTCTTAGCTCGTTGGAGTCTCCTCATCCGTTGTTTTCCAATCCGGACAGAACACAGGAGAAACTGATGCTTCTTAGAGAGGCATTACTCGATCGCGTTGTGCGGGTAGCGGGGCTACGCAAAGTGTCGTAGGGTTTCTTACTTGAGCAACCTCCCTATCCCAGCAGTGAAAACCAAGGAACGAGATATATGTTAAACGTTCCAGATGCGCTTCAGGAAGATTACAGCTTAATAACGTTAGACAGCTCGCGATCAAAGACTAAAACGCTACAGATGCTCGAACAACCGCAAGTGCCATTCGAAAACCGAGAATGGGGCCTGCGAGGGCCGAAAATACCGCTGCGCCCCATCTACTCATCCTCTTCTTCATTTTCGCCGTCTGGCTCGTCTTCCATGATGCCCTCCTCCTCGCTCCCATCAGATTCCAAATCAGCTGTGGCGTGCAGAATAGGATCTACGATATCCTCTAAATCCCGCTTATGCTGCTCGTACTCTGTGGCATCGCATTCCTCGTTCTCTTTGATGAATGCTTTGGCCTCGGCGAGGGCGTCCATAGCTATTCGATAATCCGACGAGGACATTTTCTTGCCAAGATCGCTACTCAAGCGGTCTTTCACGCAGGCTATGTAATCCTGTGATTTAGCAGGAAGCAAGCAGTCGGCATTCAGCATTTCTTAAATCTCCGGTTTCCGGTAATAGTAACTGACCTCTAGATCGTTTATCGCATTCAAACGTGCAGCAATGGCCAGGTCTCTCGCCTTGAAACGTTCAGCTTCAACAATCATCTTATCAATCTGGCTAGAGCTCAAACGCTGACTGTCATTGGTGATGGTCATGCTTTTAGCTTTGGCTTTACCGCTGCTCTCCCTTGCAGAGACTGTGAGTATACCGTCTGCATCGACAGTGTATGTGATCTCAATCCTGAGTGTACCAGCTTTTGCTTTCGGAAGACCTCCCAGCCTGAATTTCCCAAGGAAGTGATTGTCTTTGGCAAAGACACGTTCTCCTTGGTATACTTCGATTTGCACCTCTTTCTGATCATCAACGTGAGTCGTGAAAGCGTCCGTAGCGCTCGTGGGTACGGTCGTGTTTCTTGGGATAAGTTTCTTCACAGTACGGCTATCCTGTCCACTGCTGGCATGACCAGGTTTTCGGCTCCTTCCTTCGACTGCTATGCCAAGCGATAGAGGAGCGACATCGAGAAGCAAGATTTCCGCGATAGCAGTACTCTTGCTACCCGAAAGGATCGCTCCCTGAGCTGCCGCTCCATATGCGACCGCTTCGTCCGCATTGATGGACACGTTCAGCGTTTTGCCTCCGAAATACTCGGATATGATCTTTCGTACTTTAGGTATTCGGGTCGATCCTCCAACAAGCACGATTTCATCAACTTGAGATTTGTCAAGCCTTGCATCGGACAATACTTTCTCAACCGGCTCCAGAGTCGCATTGAATAGTGGTTGGCACAATTCCTCAAATTGAGCCGCTCGTAGGTTGAGGTTAAAATCAATGCCATCACACAGTGAATCGATATGGATAGTTGTCTGTGTAGCAGCTGACAGGGTCCGCTTTGCAGTCTCGCACGCAGTGAGAAGTCGGGTGATGGCTCGCTTGTTCTTCGATATGTCCTTCTTATGCTTCTTCTTGAACCAATCTTGGCAGTACTGGACGAGACACTTGTCGAAATCATCTCCGCCCAAGTGGGTATTGCCAGCTGTGGCTTTGACCGTGAAGACTCCTCCGTCCAGTGTCAATAAGGAGACGTCGAATGTTCCACCGCCAAGATCGAAGATAAGGACGTTTATCTCGCCACCCACTTCGTGCTTCTTCTCTAATCCGTACGCAAGTGCGGCGGCAGTCGGTTCATTGATGATGCGCAGTACTTCTAGGCCTGCAATTTGACCAGCATCCTTGGTCGCCTGCCGCTGTGAGTCGTTGAAGTAGGCTGGAACAGTGATGACCGCTCGATTGACTTCACAACCTAGGTATGCTTCTGCAGTAGCCTTCATCTTACCCAAGACCATCGCAGAGATCGCCTCTGGTTGGAACTGGCATTTCTCATTATCGTATTCCTAAGAGGGTCATTGTGTAAGTACATTTCAGCAACCCATGTGCGGGGGAAAAAAAAAACAGCGCTCGGCCTAACGAGCTTACTACTTCTACGACTGGCTTTCCTCTGGCATTCCCAACTACCTTGAAAGGCCAGTGCTTCATGTCGCTTTGCACTTCCTCATCATCAAAATCGCGTCCTATTAGACGTTTGACATCAAAGACTGTATTGGATGGATTGCTGGCCGCCTACGGGAGGGAATTACCGTCAAGGAATACAAATCAGAGGCAAGTTAAAAAGGGGCAAGGTGAAAAAACTTGCCTGATTCTTGGCTGCCTCCCCTATCAGACGCTCAGCCCCACAGAAAGCCACATAGGATGGTGTTGTCCTGTTTCCCAAATCATTGGCGATTATTTCGACTCTCTCCTGCGAGGTTTGCCAGACTGCTACGCAAGAATAAGCTTTTTTTTTGAAAGTATGTCAGCAGATGTCTACATATTTATGGATCACCGTTAAAATGACCCACTCGTCCCAAGATCTATGCCGATAACTGGGCTTGCTTTTGCTTTCGGCTGGTTTGCACTTGTCTTGCTGCGAGATGTCATTCTTATTTGGGAATACTATCGATAAGAGCAATTAAAAAGCAACGCAATGAATGCTATATGAACAAGAGGCACAATCAACCCGTTTACGTGCATATGAATAGGATCAGCCAACGTTGCTGGGGTTTGAGTGTCGCTGGAGTTCACTCGTCCGACCTTTCAGACATGACTAACGATACTCTATGGGGGTCATGCTAGTAACATGTGATTGCAAGGATACGTTGCTGAGTTTTACATTCATTCCATACCATCATCATCATCGTCAAGTACATTGAGGTCTGGCTTGAAGTCTAACCCAGAAATGTTCAAGTTTCCGATTCTTTTCCTTAACTATATGCCCCATGTGATGAGAGTGTAGTATGTAGAACCATTTGACAGGCCTTTGATTATATCGATAACATGTAGATATGTAAGCCGTCCGTGATGTATGCGTCATGGACAGACGTGTGCACCATCGTCGCTATCTTCACTTATTTTTGGGCGTAATCCCAATTACCAAGTCATCACTCCTTTCGAACAGAGAGAGATGAGGGAAAAGGTAGCAGACTTCGAGACGAGAAGACAGCTTTGTGCATTCAATCAGAGAATATGACCAAATCTGGTCAGAGATACAGTATATATGCAATGGAGAGTAAATGATGTACGTTGTAGTCTTCCAAGTGGACATAGAAGGAGTCCCAATACTATGCTCACTTTGCTTTAGTGCCGGTTACCTCTGAGACAAGGTTAGTTCAAGCCTAGCGCAGAGGGCATTTTACTCTTTGGAAGTTAGCGAAAGAAGCAAATGCAAGCTGAAGTCGATGACTGTCAGTAGAGTGTATTGAAGATAAGGAAGCATGTCTATAACATTACGTTTGGCGCCTATCTGACTCAAAAAAAATCTAGAGAAACCGACTGAGACTAAGGATACATTGGGAGTGGAGAAAACAGAGCAGCGTCCCCAAACTGAAAAAACACGACGAGAAGCTACTGATTGCCATTAAGATGAAATGAGCTTTTTGTTGTTGCTTTAATCGACCTCTTCGATGGTAGGGTCTTGATCTGCGTTTCCAGGAGCACCGCCTGGGCCGCCTGGGAAGCCACCTGGTGCACCACCAGCGCCTGGCATACCTCCCGGCGCTCCACCAGCTGCTCCATATGCTTTCATCATGATTGGATTGGCTACACCCTCCAACTCACGTTGGTGCTCTTCGTATTCTTCCTTCGCCGCCTCCTGTGAAGCATCGAGCCATTCGGTCGTCTCCTTGACGGCAGCTAGGATCTTCTCCTTGTCGGCAGCATCGAGCTTGTCAGCAAGGTCACCTTCGACAGAGTTGCGTAGGTTGTAGGCGTATGATTCCAGACCGTTCTTGGCAGAGATGCGGGCGGCTGCCTCTTCATCCTCAGCCTTGTACTTCTCGGCCTCGGAAACCATTCGCTCGATATCATCCTTAGACAAGCGACCCTTGTCGTTCGTAATCGTGATCTTCTGGCTCTTACCGGTTGTTTTATCTGCTGCGTTGACGTTCTACGCCGTACCTCTGATGAGACCGAGAGAAAGGATGCCCCTGATTAGACCGAGAGTGTGGAGGCATCGTTCGATCGGGTCGGAGTGACAGGAGAACAGCTCGAGTCGTCACTTGTGTTCGAATCCCAGTCAGTTTCTGTACCTCCATGCAGTAGTCATAGCTGCGAATAACCTTCTCCATCCTCCCCTTCATCGACTTAGCATGGCTTACAGAGACAGGCTCGCATCTGAAGGTACCGAGAGCAATCGAGCGAGCAGCTCAGACCCTGCGTCACGTGCCTCGTCTCGGTCCGTCAGTCCAGCTGTCGCGAAAAGACCGAAAAGAACGTCACAGGGCGCCGCAGAGAAGGCGAAAGCAGCTGCAGCACGAGCTGGTCGGACATCTACTGATCTACAGCAAGTCACAGATAGCCTAAAGGACGTCGTGCACCTTCGCAAGCTTGCTCCAGGTACGGTTGACAAGCACACACGCGAAGAAGGGCGGCTCCAGGCATACCTCGAACTCTCAGCCCCAGATACTCCGTTCGAGCAATTCATTGCTAACGATGGAGCGATTATTACCATCGGTCAATCCTTCCGCTTGTTCTGATCAAATATGCGGTCCGCTGATATTCCCTTCATGATGTTACAGAGATGTGGAAAGGTTTCGCAGATTTCCTTGGATCCATCATGTCCAGTCAAGACGGCGGCCCTCCCAGTCAATGGACTGTACAGCATACTGTCGACACCGCTATCTCCGCCTACAATCGCAAGATAGCTCCTCGAGCCGGCTTACCGAGTAGTGATCGCAAACAGATGCACTCTGTATGTCATCTCACCCCACCTCGCATACGCTCTTACGTGCATTTCAGGCTGACTTATACCATTGTAGTATATCGAGCAAGAAGTTACTCCTAAGTATGGCCTACGTACAACTTTCAAGCTCAAGCCTATCCCAAACGCTACCGACCTATCCTCAATCATCAAAGCAGCCTGGGATCATGACGAGATTTTTAGCAATGCGCGCGAAAGAATACAGCTCATATTCCTCATCCTCCTTATGCAGTACGGCGCTGCAAGACCTGGCGAGATAACACTCAATCCGGATTACTTCGAAAAAACGGATGCTCTAGTATGGCGTGATGTAGAGTTCCGTGCTTCGGTCTATGAAGAAACCATACAATTCTCCTGTCTTGTCAAGATTCGGAATCTCAAGGGTAAACGCAACGATGATGGTGCTTTTAAAGTTGTCACATTGTACGAGGAACCGCATGGTGCGGGGCACTGCGATGCCGTTCTCCTTCTATTCGCTCTCGCCTTCCAAGATCAGGTATTCCAAGACATCCGACAACCTAGCGACTTGGATGCCATCTCGGTTTATAGTCTGAAGCAATCCGGAGCCACTTTCATTCTTCTACGCACCCACTCCTGCACAGACGATACTCCTGTTCTACGCAAGAAGGTTGCCCAGCCCGGCAAGGTCTATATTCCCTATACTACTAGTGAAGATATACCATGGCCATACAATGATGCTCATAAAAGCCTTAAGTTACTCGGCAAAGCAGCAGGTTTTCTAGAAACCGTCACGTTCTATCAATTCAGACGACAAGCTTTGAATGCAATGAATAATCCTGGAGTCTCTTCCAATGACCTACGATTGGCTGCAGGTCACAATCCAGATTCCACAACATTCTTTAGGGCGTACCAGAGCAAGGTGCTTGCTCCAGACATCCAATCCCTTGTCAATCAGCGAGAAGAAGATCGATCCAAAATCTTTGCATTGGGCCAAGGATTAGAGAGATACTCTGGTATACCAGTTGCACTTTCTCAAATCGAAACTCTAGAGGTCGAAAAAGATATTGAAAAGCAATTAGTCCCTCTTCTCGAAAAACTTGCAGCTGATCGGTCGGACATCCTGAAAGCCGGTTTGATCATCAGAACAGCGCACGAGCATCCTTCTTATGCAAGCTACAGAAGTACAGAAGGTGAAATCAAAAAGGTCAGGAACACTGCCCGTGCTACAAAGTTGGAGAAGAAGCGCGCACTCTATGTCGAGAATGTTAAGAAGGAAGCTGTTACTGGCCTCTTTCGAGCTCCGGTTCCTGCTTCTGTAGCAGAAAGCAGCAATGATACTAGCTACAATACAATACAACTGCCTGCCTCGTTCGTCTTTCCCCGCATGCCGAAGCCACTTCCTATTGCCGCACAGTTGTCGTCATTAGCCTCATCGAACGATGAGAACAATCTTTTCAGGGAGAATAGTGGTCTGGAACAAGCCAGTGGATCAGCAGAAGCATCTATACAAGCTACGGCTGGGTTAGCTGCATTACAGAAGCTTATCGAGAAGCAATCCATCCGGCAACCGGGCTTGTCCTCAAAGGTCTATAAATCTCTGTTTGATAAGTTCTCTATCGCCTCACCGCGAAGCGAAATCATTTCAGAAATGATCTTGGATTGGAAGACCATCCCAATCATTCAAGATGGATTTTTCCCTGGCGAGTACCTGACCCCAAATCAAGACTGCTATCTGTGCAACGTTGATCTCTCAAGCAAGACCTACCAACAGCAAGGTTTACACCTTCATCAATGCAGTAAGGAATTTCTGCAGAAAGAGTATGTCATCGGTCTCGCAGCGGGTCTGGCGGATCCAGACGGTCTCTTTCGCTGTCAACATGTCGAATGTCTGGAGAGATTGTATAGTTCTGGTGAAGACGAGGCATTTGACACGTATGCCGAATTGTGCTATCATGCACATGTTTGGCATATGCGCAGCCCTCTCGGTTCCAAGAAGCCTTTCGAATGTGGATTCTACAAGTTTGATGGAACATTGTGCATTGAGGCCATCGAACGTAGCAATCACGTTCTGCATGCGGAGATGGAGCATGGACTAGTCATATCCCGGAGCCAAGACAGTATCGATAAAGGTCTCGGCACAGTTACTTACTGCTCTACAGACTGTCAATGGCTTATAGGTGGATCCGAGCAGCAGAAGTCTGCGCTTGTCCATCTCAGACAAAAGCGAGACACTTATCTTCCGACGGGCAGATTGCAAGGTGTATGCATCTTTTGCTGGAATAATGAAGATCTCCTCCCTACCACACGGGCACAAGAGTTTGGAAGCGCTTCCAAAGTCGCATTGGAGGCAGCCGACCATCTTCTATCGATGGGCACAGTTGAAGACGTAGAATTGAAATGTCCAGACCGCAAAGAAGAATGTAGTTCACGTAAAGGTTTTAAAGATTTGGCTGCGTTGGGCAATCACCTCATCACTGTGCATGGCATACCAATCGCTGGACGTGTTCGAAAAAGTCCGAATGCTCCATGCAATGTACTCCTTGATGATCTGTCCAACAACGTCCGAACTGTAGCTAAGAATGCAAGAGCCCAATCAAAGGGCAAAGGCAAACGTAAAAAGCCTGACAATAGCGACAAGGAAGAAGCTGGAGATAGTGAAGGAGATGAAAGAGACTGACTGCTCGTGTTCCTGGCAGAGCAGTAGGAAAAATTGCACTTTCCGATAAAAGGTAGTACCTTGTACGGTATTCTCAAATGTTGTCGTTTACATGCTGTCTATGCAAAATGCATTCAATGCTTGATTTTGCTCTAGTGCCGGTTACCTCGAGACAAGGTTAGCTCATTCCTAGCGCAGAGGGCAGTGTACTCCTTGAAAGTTAGCGCAAGTGCAAGTTGTGGTAGGCGACTGTTAGTAGTGTTGTATTGATGATAAGGAAGCATGTCTATAACATTACGTTTGGCTCCTATCTGACTCAAAAAATTCTAGAGAAACCGACTGAGACTAAGGATACATTGGGAGTGGAGAAAACAGAGCAGCGTCCSCAAACTGAAAAAACACGACGAGAAGCTACTGATTGCCATTAAGATGAAATGAGCTTTTTGTTGTTGCTTTAATCGACCTCTTCGATGGTAGGGTCTTGGTCTGCGTTTCCAGGAGCACCGCCTGGGCCGCCTGGGAAACCACCTGGAGCACCACCAGCGCCTGGCATACCACCTGGAGCACCACCAGCAGCTCCATAAGCCTTCATCATGATGGGGTTTGCAACACCTTCTAGTTCACGTTGGTGTTCTTCGTATTCTTCCTTCGCGGCTTCCTGCGAGGCATCGAGCCATTCGGTTGTCTCCTTGACGGCAGCTAGGATCTTCTCCTTGTCGGCAGCATCGAGCTTGTCAGCGAGGTCACCTTCGACAGAGTTGCGTAGGTTGTAAGCGTATGATTCCAGACCGTTCTTGGCAGAGATGCGGGCGGCTGCCTCTTCATCCTCAGCCTTGTACTTCTCGGCCTCGGAGACCATTCTCTCGATATCGTCCTTGGACAAGCGGCCCTTGTCGTTGGTAATCGTGATCTTCTGAGACTTTCCTGTTGTACGGTCGGCAGCGTTGACGTTGAGGATTCCGTTGGCATCGACATCGAAGGTAACCTCGATTTGAGGAACACCTCTTGGTGCAGGTGGGATACCCGAAAGTTCGAACTTCCCGAGGAGGTTGTTGTCCTTTGTTCTAGCACGTTCACCCTCGAAGACTTGAATCAATACACCAGGTTGGTTGTCGGCGTATGTGGAGAAGATTTCAGACTTCTTGGTAGGAACTGTTGTGTTTCTCTTGATGAGAGGAGTGAAAACACCACCGGCAGTCTCAATACCGAGGGATAGAGGAGCGACATCGAGGAGGAGGAGATCTTGGGTCTTTTCGGATGTGTCACCAGTGAGAATGGCAGCTTGGACAGCGGCGCCGTATGCGACGGCCTCATCGGGGTTGATGGACTTGCATGGCTCCTTTCCGTTGAAGTAGTCGGAAACGAGCTTTTGGATTCTTGGGATACGAGTGGAACCACCGACGAGGACAATCTCGTTGACAGTAGACTTGTCAATCTTCGAGTCACGGAGAACCTTCTCGACTGGGTCCATTGTGGATCTGAAGAGATCTTGGCACAGTTCCTCGAATCGAGCACGGGTGATGGATGTGTAGAAGTCGATACCCTCGAAGAGCGAGTCAATTTCAATGGTGGTCTGTGCAGCAGAGGATAGAGTTCTCTTCGCACGCTCGCATGCTGTTCTTAGACGTCTGAGAGCACGGGCATTTCCGGAGATATCCTTCTTGTTCTTTCGCTTGAATTCTTGAGCAAAGAAGGTAACGAGACGGTTGTCGAAATCTTCACCACCGAGATGGGTGTCACCAGCGGTAGCCTTGACTTCGAAGATACCCTCTTCAATGGTCAGGAGGGAGACATCGAATGTACCACCACCGAGATCGAAAATGAGGACGTTCTTCTCGCCGGACTCGCCCTTCTTGTCTAGACCGTAAGCGATGGCAGCGGCAGTGGGCTCGTTGATGATTCGGAGGACCTGGAGACCAGCAATGGTACCGGCATCCTTGGTGGCTTGACGCTGAGAGTCGTTGAAGTAGGCGGGGACAGTGACGACGGCTTGTGTGACGCTGCCGCCGAGGAAGGCTTCAGCAGTCTCTCTCATCTTGAGGAGGACCATGGCGGAGATCTCCTCTGGCTGGAAAGTCTTGCTCTCGCCCTTGTACTCGACTTCGATGACAGGCTTGCCGGCAGAGTCGGCCTTGACCTTGAATGGCCAGTGCTGTGGGAGATTTGATATCAGTATGCAATCCATGCGCGACGTACATGCTATCACTATTCAAACTCACCTTCATGTCAGCCTGGACTTCAGCATCAGTGAACTTTCGTCCGATAAGACGCTTGGCATCGAAGACGGTGTTGTGTGGGTTCATGGCGACCTGGTTCTTGGCGGCATCACCAATGAGTCGCTCCGTGTCTGTGAAGCCGACATATGAAGGAGTTGTTCTGTTTCCCTGGTCGTTGGCGATGATCTCGACACGGTCATTTTGCCAGACACCGACGCAAGAGTAGGTGGTACCTAGATCGACACCGACTGTGGGAGTAAGGGAGAGAGGGAGTTTGTCAGTATGTGCGTTGAGTCGACAGGAAGGACGCCTTGTACTCCTTTATTCATGTGTTGGAAGAATAAAGAAGAAGGCAAAGCGTCATGCAAGTCGAGCGATACTCACTAGCTTTAGGCATGATGGATTATATAGGGTAAAGTGGGTAGTGTGGTTGACTGAGTTGATATCCGCTAGAAGTATAGGGATGGAAACACTTGGGAGTATGTATATATGTGGAAAGAAGAGAGAAGAGCAGGGTCCTCAGCGGTGAGTTGAACTTTATATAGCTCCGAGGTGGGATTGCGCGTGGAACCTTCGAGCAACTTTGATGGAAATTCGACGAAACCGAAGCAGCGAGAAAGTGCGAGACGGTGCGAGGCGAGACGGGCATGACCGCGTGTACGATTTTACTAGAACGACCTAGACTGCACCGCTGGCGACGACACTTTACACATTTTACTGCAGCCGTCTTGCAGTACTTTAACAGCCACCCTGCAATGACAGGCACGCCACCAGCCACCGGGCAGATCTTCAGACTCTTCGAGGGCCTTCTCCGCGTCCGTCACCGGCATTTCCGAGATTGCACTGGAGGGTGGGCTGCGCAGGAAGGGACGTGACTTGTGAACCATAACTTCGGTATGTTCAGCAGCGTACACATCGCTATGTTCAGGTGTATGACGAGTGCTAGGGCGTATTGTGGGCTAAACTATACGCATCCCTTGCTCCTGCTCAATTGAGAGATGCTGCAAGGAAGCTGCACCTTGTAGCCATCGAAGTACTGCATCGCTTTTGATAATCCACAGGCCCATCGGTTCGGCTTGTGGTGGCGTTCGATCGCCTCCGCCGCTGCAGCCTGCATTACTGCTTCATTGCACGTCGTATGCACTCTCTCGACACTATCGGTCCGCCGTGCGCTATCATGAGTAAGTAGTCAGCCGCAGCTAGCTACCCTTGCAAGCATCATGCGTGGAATCCAAGGCGGCACCAACAAGCTGACCATCTCTAACTCGCCGTACTGACGATCCACCCCCGGATAGCCGAACCATCCCATCCATCAAGTTCGCTGGTCGAGTTTGTGCCTCTGATGCGCTCCCCTGCAACATGGACTCCGGCACCTGTACATTCTAGCTCTCGCTCACTGTCCTTGCTTGCTGAGCTGATGACCCAGTGTTCACTGCTAGGTGACCCTCCCGCCTGACATACATCCCCTACCAGAGGATATATCAGCTTATGTTCGTTCGAATGGTTGTTTAATCTGGTCACTGACAGGCACACTGACTACTGTCTACACCCAAACAACAGTTCGTCTATCCATATACGCTAGAGGACTTTGTCCTGCATCCCCCATCACCGCATGCATCGCATCGAGATAGAATAGCCAAACTGCATGCCGAGCATGAAATGAGGTCCAAGTACCTTTTATCACGAGAAGAAGAAAAAGTACGCAAGAGGAAAGAAGTCCTGAGGAAGCTGGCTCCTGGCTATGAGCCTCCTGAAGGCAGTGATTACGATTCACGTGGAGGAGGGGGAGGGTCGAGTGTCGGCACCGGTGGCATCGTAGACGACAAACTCAAGAAGAGCGGGATACTGGAACCCACGAGGAAGAGCCAGAAACCTCTTGCGGATCCGATGGATTCATCTGCCCAGACGACGGCAAGCACGACTGACACCAAGCTGGAAGAAGAGGGTGCGCCGAGAGACGTGATGGATGACCTTGTGGAAGGCCTGGCGAGGATGGATGAAGCGAGAGCGTGAGTGTGAGCGGAGGAGTAGGTGATGTTAAGAGAGAAGAGAGGTATCGTTTGGAGTTATTTGTGGAGCTATTGTCCTGAAGTACTGTCGTTGTAGTGCCTTACCCTTCTGCCGGCTGTCCGCCCGGTCGTCTGTACATATGGAAGACGTGTCGCGCATGAACAGCCCGAGCGATGGGACACGAGGCATGGAGCAATCCTGCAGACCAGCCATCCGTATTCTGTAGACTCGACCCATGCATTCACTTCTTGCGGTCAGATCTGCTGCTCCAGCTGCAGCAGCCATAGAAGCCACCCGCGCGGCCTCTTTCTTCCATTCTGCACCTCGCCCCCTTCTGTCTCCCGCCAAACGGCAGGACCGACGACAGCGCACGCAATGGCCGAGTAGAGCAGACCACACGGCACCGTGCTAGACCCTGCGCCATCTACGCGCTTCCCGCTTAACCAGCCGTACCATGTCCTGCACCACTCGCCCAAGCATCTCTACCCGGACCATCAAGGCAGCGAAGCCAGACGAGTGCGCGCAGTAGCCGACCAGCAAGTGCATCCCGACGCGTGCCATGAGCGGACTGCCGCCAGGGCTCGGAGGCAGCGACGCAGGCGGCGACCGTCCTGGCGCAGATGGCGGACGGCGACAGGCTTCCATGGCGCACCGCTCTGCCTCGAGCATGTCGGGCCCGCCTCCAGGCCTCGCAGGGCACATGGCCAGCAACCACGCTGCACCCGGCACGCACTCGCCTGCCCCGTCGACGCCGAGCAGCTCGTCCTCGTCGTCCCTGATCACCATCGTAAAAGCTCAGATCAGCTTCCTGCTCTCGACCCTGACAGACGAGAACTTTCCAAAGAACAAGCAAGACATCGCTCAGGTGAGTTCGCTTGCTGATTGTCCAGCCCACTCGGAGACTACCCCTTGCTGATCGCTAGTCCCCTCTTGTCCTCTCATCTCCGTCTGCTCCTGATGGACTGGATCCTTCCGACCAAACCGCCCATCCGGCACTTGGGATTTCGATCTCGCACATATACCGCACCGCTGTATCTACTATCACCGCATATGCGATGGACATCATAACACTCGCCTTGCAATCCAACACAGCTCATCGAACAGCACGGCGTCGAAGCTCAGAACCACTTCCTTCGCCGGCTCATCCTCTCCTGCGCGGCTGCATCCACATCGTCGTCATCCGTCCACTCCTCGGGCGCAAACGGCAACGCTAACCCAGCAGGATCATCCTCCAACAATGCTTCCAGCGTACTCTCCCCCACAAGCTCTGCGCCAGCACCAGCTCAAGTCCCACTCTACCTCCGCCTCCTATCCCAAGAAAGCAAAAGACTCACTAGAGACCCACTTCAAGTCGACAAGTTTGTGACGGCTATTCTATCTGGTCTGAATGATCCTTCGGCATCTACGAGCGATACCTTCAAGTCTCTCGATATCGCCTCCCTTATAGATCGCCTCTCACTCTCTGCCTTTGAGAAAGGCATGCTCAACCTAGAACTTGTCAGGCTTTCTCTGCCCGATGATACGTACGGAATGCGTTCCAATGGACCTGCAGTATCGAACAAGAGACGTTCGAT
This sequence comes from Cystobasidium pallidum, assembly GCA_001599955.1. Lineage (NCBI taxonomy): Eukaryota > Fungi > Basidiomycota > Cystobasidiomycetes > Cystobasidiales > Cystobasidiaceae > Cystobasidium > Cystobasidium pallidum. The sequence continues at coordinate 287,758 of BCIL01000007.1, forward strand.
CGGCAAATGGGCAGCTCAGGCTGTTCGATACGAAGCTTTCGATGCCTTCATCATCGAATTGGAATCCGCACAGCTGACAGAAACACAAGCTGCAAAAGTTGTAGCTCTGGTTGTCGAGAACATTTCTGTAAAAGATGACGGTTCAGCTTATTACGGTAAAGGGAACGATGGACAGGCTATCTTCCCAACCACAGAAGAACCAAGACAGCTATCTAATGCTATTGATTCTGTCTTTGGTCACGAGTCAGCTACCAATGTTTTCACAAAAGCAGTCTCCTACCTTCACTACCCTTCATCCTCTGACTCACTCAAGACGTACGCTAGGGAACTGCTCTATGTACTTATTCCAGCTCAAGAGAACAACTCTAAACGACTTGTTCGAGCTATCATTGATCATTCGGGCGCTCTGGCGTCCGAATCTTCCAAGTCATTAGAACAGCAAGTTGCAGAATTGCTGGAAGAGATCATAAGCCAGATTGGAAGTACAACCAATCTATCTGGATCAGTTTTCCTGGAAGCGGTCGATAGTATCGCACATTCAAGAGGCGCTTCCCCACCTCGCTGGGATCAGATCATTCAACTCCTCATTACAGGTGGAGATATCGAAAGTACAAGCTATCAACCTACTTTTGGATTCGAAGACACTGCTTTCTTCAGCGGTCTATTTACCGTTAAAGCTGGTGGAGAGGGATTTACAAACTTGGACGGTCTTTTTGCGAAGTACAAAGAACCAGAATATCAGCTCACTGCTCTAAGAGTACTCATTGCCACTCCTTCCCTCAATCTTTCTTTCGCTACCTTGCCTGCGGATGAAAAGATTATAGATTCCCAAGAGATCTCTTCTGCTCTGATCGAAACTACAATTCCTATGAATATCAAAACTGGAATCACCTCTCAAACAGCTCAATCTGAGACTTTATTCTGGAACGCAAAGAAACTCGTCCCTACATTATTGCAGTCCGACTCATCATCTTCTTCGTCCGCCACAGCGCAACAACCGCAAGATAGCACATTGACTCCTTTGGCAAAATATCTCTTTGAAGTCGGGTTACAGCAAGCGCCGGAGCTAGTTGTCCTGAGCCTAGCAAATTTTGAGCAGGTGAGTCTGCTGTGTTTTTCTGCCTATTGAAGTCGTGCTAGCGGGCGCTGAGCTCCATGATTGTCCCTACAGAAGTCTGAATTCGTCAAACAACACCTCAATTCACTCTACAATCACTTCTTTAGCCGTTATGCTGAGCTAAGTAGTGCCTACCTTGTCTTCTACGAATTATCGCGTAGGCAACGTCAGGAACTCCGCGAGTTCCTCGTTGCCAGATACCAGGAGAACGAGTACGTGTGCTAAACCAGCTCTCCCGCTTACTTTCCGTGGACAATGATGCTGAACTTCCTTTGGAACCCCTGCCAGGCTCGATATTGGACGCATTGTCGATATCGCGCATGACTTTGGCATGCTTGCGGACCTTTTGCAACAGAATACAGATTTCTGTGCACTTGACGCAGCTTGCTATGCTGCTCAACAGGAGTACATCGATCTCGAGATATGGCTGGAGAATGCCATCACCGGTAACGGAAGTACTTTTGTTCGCGCTGCATTAGACTTTGTCGGACACAAGGTCAGACATGATCTCAATCGACAAGATCAAGCTGTTCAGCAGGGCTCGGGACCTAGCACGGTCAGCATTACAGCGCCAATTATCGCAACCTTTTTGCGTGCCTTGAGATCTCAGTACGTTTAGGTGTTTTTGAGGGAGATTCAGACGCGTACTTGGCCTGACCCTTTGGAATCTTGACAATTTTTTTTTTACAATCAACAGCCACGAAATCTTCGGCACAGAAGAGATCGAACTCTTCAAAGAAGTTCGCACGCAATGCCTTCAGCTGCATCCACGTCTCATGAACTTTGCTCCAGGAGCAGAACAAGAACCAGGTATCAATGTCACCAGCTTCACTCCCGATATCGAGTCAGAAGTGGATGCATTCTACAAGAGAATGTACGATCAAGAAATCAGCGTTGACAACGTCGTTGCATTGCTACAGCGAGCTAAGGAATCAGACAATGTCCACGATCACGAGTTCTTGGCCTGCTTCCTACATGGACTGTTCGATGAATACAGGTTCTTTGCTACTTATCCACAACAAGAACTTACCCTCACTGCCTTCCTTTTCGGTTCGCTCATCCAAAATCACCTCATCGACTATATCCCTCTAGGTATCGCTGTGCGGTATGTACTGGATGCTTTGCGCTATCCAGCCGAATCGAATTGGTTCAGATTCGGTGTACAAGCACTCTCGCGCTTCCTACCTAGGCTGCATGAATGGCCTTCTCTAGCGCAAGCTATTCTCAACATCCCACATCTTGCACAAACACATCCAGATATAGCGGCTGTCGCTCGACAGGCCCTCAGCGCACCGGAAGTGCAAGAGAATCGCGCTCTCGCAGACGGCGACGCGAAAGGAACCGAAGCTGAGCCTGAGCAAGCCAAGACTTTTACTGCTCTCAAACCGGATCTTTCTGCTCGCTTTAAGGGCGACATCCAAGATCCACCGGAGGCTGTTTCCGACAAGATTCTCTTTGACATCAACAACCTTGCTCTCGCTAATCTCGACTCAAAGGTTAGCGATGTCGAAGGCACGATCGAGGAAGTCTACTTCCGATGGTTTGCCAATTACCTCGTCGACCAGCGAATCAGTATCGAGCCGAACAATCACGCTCTATACATGCAGTTCCTTGATGCTCTAGGCTTCAAACTGCTTTTCAAGGAGATCTTGCAGGAGACCCTCATTCGGGCAGAGGAATTGCTGAATTCCGAGCAGACGATCCAATCGAGCAATCAGCGAACTCTGCTTAAGAATCTAGGTTCTTGGCTTGGTGCCTTGACGCTTGCTAAGAACAAGCCTATCAAGCATAAGAATGTCTCATTCAAGGATCTCCTTATCGAAGGCTACGATTCAAATCGCTTGATTGTCGCCATCCCATTCGTTTGCAAGGTATTAGAGCAATGCGCCAAGTCCCGCATCTTCAAACCGCCCAATCCCTGGTTGATGGCCATCCTTCGTCTCCTAGTCGAGCTGTACCAGTTCGCTGAACTCAAGCTCAATCTGAAATTCGAGATTGAAGTTCTTTGCAAGAATCTCAACGTTGACTTGAAGGATGTACAGCCTACAACCATCTTGCGAAACCGTCCACCAAAGGATATCTTGACAGCCGAAGCTGGTTCAGCTATTGTGCAAGATCTAGAGAAAAACGCGCTGAACAGCTTGCAGCAAGCCGGTACTGCTTCTACAACTACCGAAGCTGGCACTCAACCTGCACAGCCCGGTCGTCTACCTCAGCCACCAGCTGGTCTTTCACTCCTCGGCGCTGCCGGATCAGGTGGTGCAGCAGGCTACTCTTTGGCTTTGGCAGATGCTATCACGGCTGCTCTTGCTGTTGTCCCGCAATACCTCTCCTTCTCTCCGCAAGTCTCTGCATTCTCCTCAAACGGCACTTTACGAAAGCTTGTTCAGCTAGGAATTGACCGGGCTGTGCGCGAGGTGAGTTTGGTTAACAGCCGTTTTTCAGGGCTATGATAGGCGGTGTGTTCAATGCTGATCTCATGCCATTGACTTTTCTAGATTATTGCCCCCGTTGTCGAGCGCTCTGTTACTATCGCTGGTATCTCTACCAGGGAGCTAACCATCAAAGACTTCGCTATGGAAGGCAAGGAGGACCAGATGCGTCAGGCTGCTCATCTTATGGTGCAGAATTTAGCTGGCAGCCTTGCTTTGGTCACATGCAAGGAGCCTCTACGAATGAGCATCGTAGCTCACATCAAGACTCTGATGCTACAAAACGGCTTCTCGGAGCAGAACTTGCCTGAACAAGCCATTATCGTCATTGCGAATGATAACCTAGAGCTCGCATGCTCTGTTGTGGAGAAGGTTGCAATGGACAAGGCGGTCGTCGAGGTCGATGAAGCACTCGCGCCTGCCTATATGACCCGCCTCAAGCACAGGGAACGATCGACACAAGCATTCTGGGACACGGCCGCTATGGCAGCCTCGCATTACTCTGGGATGTTGCCAGACCCACTCAGGCTCAAACTTGGAGGACTGCAGCCCAGTCAGATGCGAGTCTACGAGGACTTCGGTCGACGACCGCTATCTACTTTCCTTCGGACTGAAGAGGCAGCAGCCAACGAGGAAACTGTTCAGCAGCAGCAGCAGGCCTCCACCACTGCAAACCGCGAAGTGGACTATGATGGTCAAGCTCCAGGCGGTCTTCTTACCGCTCAGCAATCCACAGAAATCTTCAGCCAGCTGGTCAGCGATCTTGACAAGGCTTTAGCGAGCGCAGAAGCTGCGGGCATGGATGCCATTACCAAGCTTACATCTGATCACGAGGTACATCGAATCCTGCGTCAGATTCCTATTGTCGCCTCTAAGTCATTCGCAAAGGACGATACCACCTTGACTTTCAGCCAGAAGGTTGTTCAGCATCTCTATCGAAGCGAGACTCAGCTCGCTAGAGAAGTCTTCATCATTCTGCTCCAGCGCTTGTGCGACGTTGCCACCAAGATTGCGAAAGAGGTCACAGCATGGCTCATATATGCTCCTGACGAGGTACGTTTCCTGCATCGAAAACGACAGTTCAATACCGCCAACAAACTAACCTGACCTTTGTTCTTGTGTGTAGCGCAAGTTCAACGTTCCCGTCACAACTTTACTTCTCGAATCTGGTTTTATTAGCGTCAGCGAATACGATGCTCAGCTAGCCAAATTCATAATGCGCGAGTTCCGACCGACTGTCGTCAACTTCGCTGCACAACTGGCCCGCGAGTGCTTGTTGATTGAGCGCCCAATTGCGTCAAGAGAACACTTTTCGCACTCTTTGCGAGCTCTGGCACAAGCTGTTCAATCTGGCAAGGGAGGCGATCTGTAAGCAAAAGAAACGCCGAGATTCATATATACATGTAGAGTACCCCGCTGACACTTGGGATGGATTACACAGTGCGCCCGCTCTACTCGATGAAATACGTCAGAGTGCTAGCGCAGATGCCGCCAACAAGAGCCAGCTAGATGATCAAGCTATTCGAGAGCAACTTACAATGTGCTTTGTCGAATGGGTTCGCATCTATCAACAATCCTACCAGATTGAAAAAGCCTTTGTTGAATTCGTAGTCCAACTACAGAATCAGGGTATATTGAAGGGAGAGGAGATCTCCTCACTCTTCTTCAGAGTCTGCGCTGAAGTCAGCGTCGAGTCGTATATCAAGCACAAGGCAAATGGAGGAACCCCAGCTACCGGACTGTTCCAACCTGTCGATGCTTTCGCGAAGCTTATTACCTTTATGATCAAATATCATGCGGATCCCCAAAACAAGAATAATGATCAAGCCAAGGTTCAGTGAGTTTGTGGTAGTTGTCCTCGGTATGGCTGTCCCTGGCTTGAACAGCGCTAACTCAAATTTGTATCGCCCGCACAAAAGCTATATGACCAAGGTGTTATCCATCGTAGTCCTCGTCCTTGCGCAATCGCATGAGGAGCTCGGTCCCCATTTCCAGCAGAAGCCTTTCTACCGCTTCTTTTCGAGCTTGTTGAGCAATCTCAACCAAATCGAGGTTCACTTGGGTACAGCTTACTACCAGATCCTGGTCGCTCTCAGCCACTCCATCAATACACTCCAGCCGCTCTTCTTCTCTGGCTTTACCTTTTCCTGGATGGCTTTGATTTCACATCGCCTGTTCATGCCGAAACTGCTGAACATGAAGGACAGAGAAGGATGGTCTTCTTTCCATAGATTGATCATCTCACTGCTACGCTTCCTAGCTCCCTTCATCAGAAAAGGGGAAATGGCAGAGACCACACGAGCTATCTATCTGGGGACAGTTCGAATCATCCTCGTACTGTTGCACGACTTCCCCGAGTTCCTCACGGTATACTATTACTCGATCTCGGATGCTATCCCGACAAGCTGCACCCAGCTTCACAACCTCATTTCGTCTGCCTTCCCGCTCAGCATCAATCTGCCCGATCCATTGCACATTAAGAATGTAGAGAGTGATCTAGCAGAATACAATACTGCCCCAACTGTCCTGTCGGACTTTACGAATGCTCTGACGAACCAGCCTGATCTTCGGAGTACTTTGGAGACCGCCCTTCAGCGCACCAGTGGTAGCTTGGTCAGAGGGTCGAATACCGGTATCGCGGAGCAGCTCGTTCTACCAGAAGCAAGACAGGCGATCATGGACTCCAAGTATAACGAACAACTCATCAATTCTGTCGTTATGTTCGTCGCGAGCTATATGGCTGGTCGCAATAAAACTCAGAATGGAGCTGTCAAGTTCGATGAGGCTGCTACTGGAGTGGTTATCTTGCGAAACTTGGTCGAGGAGCTCGAGCCGGAAGGTGAGTGTCTTGTTGATGAAAGTGTTTGTAAGGACTAGTACTGAACCTGGCTCCCTGCTCTTCGCGCTCGTTACAGCCTCCTACCTTGTTCTCAACAGTATGGCAATGCACCTTCGCTATCCCAATTCGCACAGCAATTGGTTCAGCAACTGGTTCATCTCAACATTCCGAGATAATCAGACGAAAGAAATTACCAAAGAACAAATCGTTAGAGTGCTACTGGAAAAGTTGGTAGCACATCGACCCCATCCATTTGGTGTTATTTCAACCTTTGTTCAAATCATCAAAGAAGAAGGATTCTTTGAGTATAATTTCGTCAAGAAGAGCAATGAGGTAGAGATTCTATTGACCAACATCAAGAATTCCCTTACTGGTGTCAATGGAGCTTGAACGAGGCGAAAAAGGATGTCTGGCACCATAGAACACCTGCCCTGTTTGTCTACTTCTAATCGAGCAAGCATCCAAGATAATACGTAAAATAGTGCAAAGAATGCCCACTCCGAACCGAACCACGAATATCAATCTAGTCGTTTTCCAATTTATCGTATGGCAATTCTCTTTTTTTCCCCTCATCCCAGAGAATCCGTTATATCGGCTTTTCCTCTTCAAAGAGAATTCATATCAGCTTTACCACCCCGTTTTAAAAAAGGCAATCAGTTCATTTAGATGTATAACCTGGCTTTTTGTCATTCTTTTTGATGTATGTGTACTTTTGTCATACACACACACATCCACACAAGAGCTGTCCTGTCTTGTTGTGGTGTGCACGAAATGAACATAATCATTATTCAGTTGTGGCTCGAATGCTGTTCGGTCTCAACATTCTTGTTCCTGATTCCTGGCATGTATGGGCAAGGAATGTGGATTGTTTCACGCCGCCGTATTTGTGCGGTTCTGTCATGGGCGATGCTGTCAATACTCTTTGCGCGTCTGCTAGTATCCGGGAAAGTTGATCTCCGAGTCGCTTCGACGAGCATTCAGAACAGGAGCAGACGCGCAACAGCATAGGCAAAGTCGAGAATGAGAACTGCAGGTTGCTTGTCACTGTTGGTATTGCTTCGTTGCCCCATGGCGACTTCTCGGCCAGTCCGGGCAGAGCGTTGTGCTGAACTGTCCTACAACGAAGAGCAATCTATAGAACGTTCGGTCCCCCGGAGATCCCACGCTACACCACAACGAGGCTAGGAATGAGATGATAATCAACGCTACAAAGCAAGATGTCGTAAATGCTGATTAAGGGGCTTTTGAGCGTGAGAGTCAGCATGGATATATACACGCGAATGCACATATCCACGCTCGCTGCGGTGCACCTTTGCCCAGCAAATCCGTTCCACTAGACAGCAGAACTGATCTGGACGGATGACCCGGCTTGATCCAGTCTGCGCAGAGTGGTGCATGCACAGGTGTGTACACGAGTCTGCGCAGTCCCACTCGCTGGACGAATGGGCCGTGGCCGGTGGTCCGTCGTTGTCTGAAGAGAAGGAAAGAGACGTGGGCCTGCAAAATTCGAAGTGATGCGCAATTCTGGCACGTGCTCTGGTTTCTCCGATCTGATTGCGGCCTGGACTTGCCTTTCTCGATCTGCAGCGACGTCCGTGAAATAATCAGCGAATGGATCGCACTACTATTTCACTTTCAACTTTGGATTTCGCGAGCTTGACTTTTGGACGAAGTTGGTAGACACGGACGATTACTCCGAACACTCGTTCATCACGTCTCTATCTCTCGCTGCACTTTCCTGCAAAGCATCCACTCAATCTTCCGTAACAGGCGATCGCTGCTGACCATGGTCGACGCCAAAGGAAAGGGCAAAGACGGCAAGAAGCATGTCGTTATCATCGGTAGGTCTCCATCCTTGCACCTTTCCACTGTCTTCCTTCCCGATGGGCTGCTAGGCTGCGTACTAACATGCGTGTCATGCGAATAGGCGCCGGAATCGGAGGCGTAGCCACTGCGGCTCGTTTGGCAAAAGCTGGCCTGCAGGTCACACTGCTCGAGAAGAACGACTATTCCGGTGGAAGATGCTCCCTCATTCACAAGGACGGCTACAGATTCGACCAGGGCCCGAGTTTCTACCTTATGCCTGTGAGTGGCCAAGACCTGCTCTAGAGAAAGGACTGGTCGCAAGACTGACAAAGCATTACTTTGTCTCTTCCGATGTCACCTTTCCTTCATGTTTCTGCTGCACTTCCTATCTTCATATCGTCTATCGGGTCTTCCTTCTTCGATCCTCCAATTCTCGCCGCTATCGATTCCTGTAACTCCCCGTCTGGTCGTCGAAATGATCATGAATCGATATTATGTGGGAATACACTACACACATCCATTGCTAACCGATCCAACGATCCGCAACCCCTTTGTATCGTTGTTCCCAAATTCAATAGGAAATATTCGAAGAAATGTTCGAAGATCTAGGAGAGAAGATATCAGATTGGTATAAACTTATCAAGTGCGATCCAAACTATGTATTGCATTATCATGATGGTGAAAAGGTAGAATTATCTACCGACATGACAAAGATGAAATTGGAAATTGAGAAATGGGAAGGTAAAGATGGTTGGGCTAGATTTTTGGACTTTATGAATGAGGTGAGTGGAAGGGAGTCTTATGTTTATGTGACTGAACTTACACTCACATTGTTCTTCCATTGACTGTGTTTTCACACTTTCGCATCCCTTTTAGAGCCATATTCATTACGAAGTCTCCGTCAAAGAAGTACTACACCGCAACTTCCCTGATATCTGGTCTCTTCTTTCGCTTCCTTACCTCTTGTAAGTCTTTTGATTTACACGTAACTTTTGCTTTGTTGACAAGACAACTGACTGCATGCCATTGATAATACGCAGCATGGCTGAAAAGCTACACGTCTTCGACAAGCTCTATAGACGCGCTTCCAATTACTTCTGGACCGAGAGGATGAGAAGGGCTTTCTCGTTCTCCTCTATGTATCGTGCGTATCTTTCTGAAATTCCCTTTAAGAGTTGACCTGCAAATCCTGTATTCATGCTTACCTTGTTCAACATACAGTTGGCATGTCACCTTACGACTCCCCTGCTACATATAACCTGCTGCAATATACTGAATTGGCGCAAGGGTAGGCTGACACCATTCATGCAATTCAACGCTCTCTGCTGACGAGCCTAAATTTTGCAGAATCTGGTATCCTGTCGGAGGGTATCACAAGGTCATCGAATCGCTCGAACGTATTGCGACCGAGAAGTACGGTGCAACATTCCACTACAACAGTCCTGTCTCTTCAATCTCACAAAGCGCAGATGGCAAATCAGCAACTGGAGTAACATTAGAAAAAACAGGAGAATTTATTGAAGCAGACCTAGTAGTTTGCAATGCTGACTTACTATGGGCATATGAAAATCTATTACCTTCAACTAAATATTCAAGATCTCTGTTGAAGAATCCCAAATTAACATGTTCGAGTATTTCGTTCTATTGGGGGTTGGATAGAAAAGTCGAAGGTCTAGAAACTCATAATATCTTCTTGGCGGAGAAATACAAGGAGAGTTTCGATAAGATCTTTGATGAATATAGCTTACCTGAAGAGCCAAGTTTCTGTGAGTTTTTTCGCAATTACTAAATCTCCCATCTTCATAAGGGAAATGGTGATAGATCTTGCTGACATACACCCAATTTCCGTTTACTTCTGGCCTTTTCCTTCACCCATCCTCTTCTCATATAGACGTCAATGTTCCTTCCAAGGTTGATCCAACCGCGGCACCAGAAGGAAAGGAAACACTTGTCGTTCTAGTTCCTGTTGGTCATTTGCTGGAGTCCAAGCCAACATCCCAAATGAACGGACATGCGAATGGACAGACCAACGGACACGGGTATATTCAATCAGGTGAACCTGCCAACGGACACGCCAATGGACATGCCAACGGACACGCCAACGGACATGCCAACGGACACGCTAATGGAGATAGCATCAATGTGGAAAAGAAATCTGGCAAGACAACATCAAGTCAAGACTGGCCCGTTATCATCGAAAGAGCAAAACGCGAAGTCATTCGCAAGCTTACTGAAAAGTTCGGCAGTGAACTCGATCTGCAAGGTGCTGACTTCTCCAGCCTTATTCAAACCGAAGTTGTCAATACACCTATGACTTGGAGGGATAACCTGAATCTATATAAGGGCTCAATTTTGGGATTATCCCATAACATTTTGCAGGTTCTATGCTTGCGACCACGATTGATTCATGATTCTATCAAGGTAGGTTTGACAACAAGGCTGGGGATCTTCTCCTCCATGGAGGCTAAGCATTCCTTTTCTCATACAGAAATTGTACTTTGTTGGTGCATCTACACACCCTGGAACCGGTGTTCCAGTTGTTGTATGCGGTGCCAAGCTCAGTGAGCATTTTCGGTAAAAAAAGCATATGTACAGCCGCAATGGGCTGACAGCATGCTTTCCACCACAGCCTCCGAGCAGATTTTAAACGATCTTAGTATGGAGATCCCTTGGAAGCTTTCAGGCAGTCCATACGAGTCGAAAGTCTCCAAGACCGAGCCATTGAATCAGATCAGGCGACCAAAAACCTACTGGCTAGAGTTCTTGCTCACCACGATGCTTCTCCCCTTCCTTGCAGCTCTGGCGTTTATCAGAGTCGCTTTCAGGCTTGATTTGGCTCACTATTTCTCCAAGTATGAGGTACCCGTCAAGAGTACTATCAAAGTTCAGTAGAAGGATTCTCCCCCAAAGAGAACACGAACAAATGATGAAGCCATGTTTCAATTCGCTGTACCAGCATAGCCCTCAGCCGAGTTGAGAGTACATCGGAGAAGCTCGGTGGCCACGTTATCACGAGAGAATAGAATCAGTTCCGCCCATTGTCATTATTGCTCATATCATAGAAAGAAGTTCACTGTCATTTTCAACCACTACTATGCTACATTGTTGTTCGGCGTTCCATCGCCTGCAAAGACCCCCATGGCAGAAATAGAGATTTTGTTGATGCTCTGCTTGTATTGTGTCGGCGCGCCCCATGCGGTTTTGGATTCACTCCCACAAATCACGCTGACCCCAGTTTTCCCATACTGAAGCTATGATCATCCAGCAGCCGCCAATGCTTTCGGTGTACTTTTCCAGATCTTTATTCGAAGCACCTTTTCCAAGCCACATCTGCTGTTCTCTCCAAGTGAAATCTGCAATTCCTTGGCATGTCCTTGCTAATCCACGCAAGATGGATATTTCATCCGAGGTTAAAAGAGGATCCAGTACTGATAAGAGGGAGAAGATCCATTGTGAATCTAACGGTGTCAAGATAAGAGGTGTTGTTGGTAGTATTGGCTCTCGCACTGTCGGTACCACAGATACTACAGCCGCCGTTTGATCAGCAATATGGTCAGCGCGTACTGCGGTGAACGCAGTGATTTTCTTCTTTTTGCGCAGCATCGAAGGAGGCAAGAAAACCGTCGAGGGCGTCGTGGTATCTAGTGTTTCTATCAGACGATCGCTAAGCCATTCCCAGAAGTGTTGCAATAAGGAGATAGTCGTATACTATCCCGACCCAGTCAAATGCATCGACATCAGTTTCAGACTCAACTCAGTATACACGGCTTATATGATGACTTACATGGTCTAAAGCTCGCAAGACTACTGGTATTGGTAGTCTGGGTTGCATTGCAGCCAGTTTTGCTTGTGTCGGTATCGCCGAGGTGCTGCTTCCTGTCGCATCAGCGGCTCCTTCTAAAGCGTCTGGCTCGGATTCCAGTATTTCCCTCTGGGGAGTTTCATCATCCATTGAAGGAGATCCTGGTGGATCCGACTGCATATCCTGTACCACAGAGCTTCCATCTCTTGCTGTACATCCTTTGCTTTTTCTGCCATTGATGTATGTTCTCCATGAGGATTTGTCGTGCGCAGATGGGATGGGGAGATAGTTCGATGGCACATCACCGATGCTGGGCTGAGTAGAGGAAGAAGCGATAGCCTGTAGGAGGGAAATCAAAGTTCAGCTTGGTTAGGATGGCAAAGGCTGTAAGAAACAAGAGTATCGATATATACGAACGCACCTGTCGCATATTCGAAAAGCGCGATAGGAAAGATGATCTCCACTCAATGCTCGGCCTATGTGAGGGTGCGGAAGTAATGCTAGTTTCCGTTATTTCCATTGTGATTTCTTCATCGACTCGTTTTATGAATGCTTCTGCCGTTTTGATGCTAGGATGTTTCGCAGCCTCACGTCTACAGGTCGAGAATTCGGGATGTAAGTCATACAACATGGCGATGTAGGCATAGTGAATTCTGGTCATAAGATAGTGCAAGAACTATATATACCCACCTAACAAAGTATAGATATTCGTGACCATCGAGAGGTTCGCCTGAATGGTCTGCTGGGAGTTCCAGCGCACATGGAAGCACCTGAGATCCAAGACCGCCTCTAGGAGCTTGTTGAGTCGAATCTTCAACATCATCTTCGCCCTTGCCGGCATAGCGATTCTTCGGACGTATACCATCCTGGAAATCGTCAAAGTCGATGGTGAAGCCATTCGGAATGATCCCACCAGGACCAGCCGCACTCTCGAGACCGTTTCCAGACATAGCATGGCCGGCGTCATGGTTATAGTCGTCTGTTCGATGCCGCTTGTTCTTGTTGAACTTCCTGGCCATCTTCTAGTATGCCAGTATTTCCTCGATTGCCTTTTCGCTGGCCGCCTTGAGCACAAGTTGACGAGAGGAAGAGCTGGACGGCGTTGATTGTCCACCAATCTGTACACATCCAGACAGTGCAAGGATGTCCGCTGCAGCTACTCAGCCATTCACGGCTGCTCACAGAAGCTATGTCAAGGTGAGCGGGAGCGTGCTGCACCGGGGGATGCGATATGCTCATGCGGTCCTATCCGACCAGACGCTTTACCGCCGAGCACTCAAGGACTCGCTCGACTGGTATGTCCGACGCGACATCTGGAGAAACAAGGTGAGGGAGCATGTTGACCTTGCTGCGCTTCACTGGGGCTGACCTTTCCCAGGCCATCGAGATCCGGGCCATGTTCGAGCAGCACCGAGATGTGCGGGATCCCAGACGAGTAGCTGCTCTGCTCCAGCAGGTAGAGAAGGATTCAGCAAGACTGAGGCATCCAGATCCCTATAGACGTGAGCTTGACTGTCCCTACCCCATCGCACAGCAGGAATGCCCTGTGTGGCTGCCTGGGAAAGGCTGCCAGTTCCTGTATTGCTCGCTGCAAATGGTACTCCAGCGACTATACAGGCGGTTTTACTGACCTTCGCGTACTACCCCATAGCACCCATGTTCCCAGATGGCACGAAATGGTAAGATCCAGATTGGTTGAGGGAACTGCGAATAGACTGATGACAAGGTCTCTGTACAGGGAACGCAACATCCCACCAAGACTGTTCACCGAGGAGGAGAAGCGGGCTGCTCTGGAGCCACATCATTAGAATGTTCGAGCATGTCAATATGTACAGTAGAGAGCGCGTACGGAGGCAAGATTGCAGATCTGCAGAGGGTCGCAACGGAGATCCAACTACCGGCCTAACACTGCTACGCCAGATGGCTAAGCCCTACGTAGGCAGCGATATCATACTCGCATCCCGATGAACTGAACGAAATATCTACTGAACTACACGAATCCCTTGGCTACTGCTAATTCAGCATTCATTATGGAGCTGGTTGCCGCACCAATGGACACATTGTTGCTGAGAACAACAAACTTGATGTCTAGAACTGGGCACTCTCGCACTCTGCCAACATTGACACCTGCGCCGTTCTGGTAGTGTCTGTCCAAGCGAGGTTGAGGTCTGTCCTGTTCATCGTGCACGTAGATGACCTCCTTCGGCGCCGATGGGCAGTTTAGTTCTTGCGCCTCACAAGTAAACTTCCGCAGTACCTCGATACATTGTTCGGGTGATGGCGGAGGCTGCTCCTTGAAGGAGCAAGAGACGACTTCCATATGTCCATCTAGCACAGGCACGCGATTACAGCTCGCCGAAATCTTCATTGGGGATGTAGAATGCAGGTCGAACGCTGTCTTTTCGGCATTCAAGCCACCGAGAATTTTAGAAGTTTCCCATTCTATCTTCTCCTCTTCACCTCCAATGTAAGGCACTACATTGTCTAGAATGTCCATGCTTGACACGCCTGGATATCCGCCACCCGAGATAGCTTGCATTGTATTCACAAGAATCTTGTCGAGAGGTCCGAAAGCTTCTTCCAATGCTTTCAGTGGAACGACTATGCCCGTTGTTGAGCAATTTGCATTTGCGACGATGCAACCTTTCTTGAGCGACTTAGGGAAAAGAGAAGAGTTGGATGGATGTGAGCGTTGATATGGGATGATGTCGAAATGCGAAGGATTGACGAGGGGAACTACGAGAGGAACTAAAGGATCTCTTCTATAGTTTTTGGCATTCGAGAAGACTGCAAGTTCAGCTTCTGCGAACTCTTTTTCTGCGTGCGCGCACATGCAAGAGATAACACATTCAGTACCAGATATCATGCTTTGCAGTATACACAGCATGTATGGGGAGGGTGGATGTGGATGAAACCCTTACCTATCGGTCCAGCTACATCATGGTCCAATCCGCTGAAGACAATATCACAATCTGCAAACTCGCTGCTCTTGCACTCTTTCACGACCATCTCGCGAATATATGGTGGAATAGGCGTAGATTGCTTCCATTTTGTTGCTTTGATATAGGCTTGGCCAGCTGAACGAGCTGAAGCTCCCAGTGCGTGAATTTTGAAGTACGGGTGCGTAGATAGCAGAACGATAAAGCGTTGTCCCACCGTGCCTATTACAGTAGAGGTTATAGCATTTACCCATTGTACATTGTATCGTAGAGTTGGGAATTATTCGCATGAGTCAATCCTGAAGTCAATCGAGCCATCTTCTTTCGCTTTTGGGTGGGAATTCGCAGCAACTACCCACCTGTTGCACCTAGAATGCCGACCTTGAGGTCTCTCTGATTGGGTTGGCTGCTCATTGTGGTCGCCTTGCACCTTTTCTTTCGGTTGTGTGTTCCAAAGCAAAGTGAAAGTGAAAGCGGACAAACGTCGGAGATCTTTCAATTCCTGAGAAAGATTGTGGCGAACTACGCAGCGGCTGGATGAGACCAAGAATGGTGAGTACCATCCATCTTTTAAAGTCATTGCAACCAAGGTATACTGTTACAACATCAGAATTAACTCATCCACAAATACTGCTGCAACTGCCAAAGCATCTGAGCCGAAGGGCGTAGGAGGGCATGCCTCAGTAGACAGGCTGACAAGTTCGGGTCACGCTGCACCATAACCGAAGTCATCCTCTTCTAGATTTGCCTCTTCCAATTCTTCTGCCTCGTTCTCTGCGGCCTCTATCCGGTCTCCCTCTTGCGGGTCAAGCTGTAATAAACGCTTAAAGGCTAAGCTGAAGAAAGGTCGGATTTCGTTCAATTCCATTTGTGAGAAACCTGTGACCTGTAGATTCAGTCAGGATTAGCTTGCTATTTGACAGTGAAAATATGAAAGGAAGATCCTGGTGAATTACATTCAATTCCACAGGATTTAAATGTTGTATACCCTCTCTTGCTTTGCCTTGCCGCACTTCTCGTAGATCCTTCAGTAATGAACGTATTCGCTCGGGATGAGGTATGTCATCTGGAGCTCTACGATGAGAGAAGGCTCTCATCAGCCTAATATATATTGCTACAGAGTTGATTGCCCAACTTACGCCTCTAACAATATCCGCGAGAGTTCCATGTAGTTAAACGGCAGTGGCGCAAAAGCCTCGCCGCGTGTCTCCTCTCTTAGCATCAATTCTAGGTTTTCTGCGGCGCGATACATCAGCAGCGATTCCCAAATCGACGTTCCCTGCTCACCCAACGTAAGCCAAAGCGGCGGTATTATCCGACATTTCTTCTTCTTTTTGAGGTTGACAGCCATCCACAATGGCACATCGGCTTTACTTGGTGGAATGAACGGTCCTACAGGACGCTATGAGCAACAGAAAGAGATCTGATCTTAGCTCGGTCTCCGCACATGCCGGCAGGTGGTCTTGCTTCATATCCAATAATGATCACCACTCACGCCAGACAACAGTCGCGTCTGCGGTAAGCGTATGCTCGGGATAATCTCGACCAGCGTTTCTTCCGCTACGAATTCGAGCTCTAGGGGACTGAAGTTCGTTCGTAAAGGCCCTGGCACTGACATAGTGCGTGTACCTGCTGTTGACCGTTTGCCAGAGGTCACAATGTAAGCGAAGTCGTGTTAAGAGGTATTCGATCACATATATCCAAGAAGCAGTATCAAATCCGAAGAATGCTGCCACTGCTGGCTTCATGGAGTATGAGAGCTGCTGCTCCAGACCGAAAGGCTCTTCCACAACAATTACAACGGCCGGCTTTCTATACAATGCCGGCAGGATGTAGGCTGTTTTTTACGCGACAAATCGGACGATCAGGACATGCTCTGTCTGTATCACATTATGACGAATGCCACCTAGACCTTCGCCTCAGGCATACGATGCAGGGACATGGCCGCCTGAATGCAGCCTCCTACGTGCCAATAGATGCACATGCATATATACTCATGGGTGAGCTACGTGACTTCGAGGCGACATACACAAACCGAACAGGCGGCGTGACCATCTTCACCGCATGAGCACCACATCCCCCATCTGTAATGCATGTCTATGTTTCTTCACGTAATAGAAACCCACGCTGGCTAAGGTCCAACCGCAATGTTGGCAGTCAACGATGGCTACATTGCATATTTCGATATTCTAGAAAAACGAAGGATCTCCAAGAAAAGATTGTCGATTGCTTCAAGACACTATATAAGATAGCGAGATTGCTCTCCTAACTCAAAAGGAAGAGATATGCATGTGTTTGTCCGAAAGAAGATACGTATCGGCCTTAACAACGAGAACTCCGACCTAGATCCGAAGGCTATCGCCATTATGCTAGAGGTGTCAACGGCACGTTGACGCCCGGGTGACATTCCATCAATGCTTTCTATGAACGTACTTAGAACCATTGCAAGCAAGTGGGCAACTCCAGGCCCGCAAAACAAAGCTGAAGACCGTCAGCATGCAAGAAAACCCCGATAGCCACCCGGCAGGGTGATTCCGGAGCATGGTGCCACCGCCGAGCCTTGATATCTACAAAGGCAGACTTGCTTTCACGAAAGGGCTTGCCTGATTTCCTGGAATGGTGTAGTTGGACTTAACGAGCATGGAAGTCTGTTATGCCTGAGGCGAAGGTCTGTACCGTCTTCTGATACCTTGCAGGCGCCTTGGCTGTGGGTCTCAGTCGGCAAGCCAAACATGACTCTAGAGCATCATCAGGGCATGGTAATGAGAAACCAGTCTTCCGGGATGTTATATAGTTTAGAAGGGAGTGCTGGAATGCACTGTCGCAGTCCTGCCCAATAACACGGTGAACACATCGGAGTACTCTCGATTCTGCCATCGTTCTTCACTCACCTTCCCTCATGGAGCATAGGATCTTGTGCACTTGCCTTGTTGGAGAAGGAGAGCGAGCCAGTGCTTGCCGCCTTCGCTGTAGCTGCTTTTTCGCGTCGAGACTGGAGGTAATACCAACCACCAGCACCTATACATCGGCAATACCTTCGGGCTTGCGAAAGAGCGTCGGTTGAGGCGGGCTACAGTTATCATGTCTAGTCGTACATGACCGATTGCCCTGGGCCCTTCCACTGACATGTGCGGATGCTGAGCCATTATTACGAGCTGGATGAAAGTGCCAGATGGCTGTGATGCTGTGTCAAGGCTGAAGGGGGGGACGATAGCATTGCCGACCCCCCTCCTCAGGCTTTTACTGTCGGTGGTGTACGCGGATCGTGAGTGAGACAACTTCAACGCGAGCGTTAGCAGCGACTGCTCACCACGTTTAACCTGGCATTGTTGTAATACGTCTGCTGTTGCCTCTGTTTCGCTTGCTGTTGTTCCTTGCCGCATGCCCTTCGCTAGTGGTATTAGCGCATCTGCACATCAGCCGTACGTAGCCACCTGAATGCCAGCCAGTAGCCTCCCAGGCGGGACTGCACACCAGAGCCGACGTTGCTTGGCCCTTTCCGTATCGCTTAGCGTGAATACTGGTGCCGTCTGTCACTCCGACTTATCGCTTATGTAGTTGGCAGATAAAGAAGAGCACCGCTCTCACAGCCGCGACAGCCGCGCTGCCTTTCCACCCAGCGCGGCTGCGATAGCGAGCCGGCTGAGCATCAAGCGGAACTCAACGTGTTATTGCAGCTGCTGATGGACGCGTACATTTGCGCTGGATAGCTGACTAGACGTGCTTGGATCCGCCTTGCGCTGGCCAGCCTTGCTTGCCGTCTGTGACGAGGACATGATGTGTGTGGATTCAGGGGATGGCGGTGCGTGCGTTTGCAATGGGAAATGCGCAGTTGAGGAGGATGACTGTATATGAATAGATTAAAACTTAAAGGTATGAGAGCATCGTGCGCTCTGCGTGCGATACTTGCGCAGCTAGGCATCAGGGGCTCCAGTAGTCTTCGGCCAGCCAAAAAGGACTTTGTGGCAACTTCGCACAGCCGAGACACAAAGGGGATACAAACAAAAATTGAGGTTGAAGCGTTGAAGTCTTGATTTTCTTTTTCTTTTTGATGCTTGCCGGATTCGAACAGGCGGACTTGCTGAGCTAGGAGTTGAGGCCAGTGGCAATCGTAATCGTTACCTCTATATACCGCAGCCTAGGCTTTAGTCGGGGGACTGAAGCTGTACATGAGTATTAGAGTAGCCAAGCATCGACTATAATGGTGCATTAGGCCAGGCAGATTTCAGCTTTTTCAGCTTACTTATTTCCGCTACGATTGCCCTTGGCGACCTTTAAGGCCGCTCGGCTAATCGCCAGATGCTTGGATGACACGCGAATTTGGCCGGCCAGACATAGACAGGCACTTTAGGCGAGGAAATCAGTGTTTTTATATTCATATATTCAGGCTTGACCTGTGGAAATATTCGTCATCATGAACCAAATATAATTTTCGCCCAGTACACTGCTGACTGCAGCCTTCCAAGCAGATTGGCCCCTGGACTCTAATACTCTTCAGGAAAACCACATACCTTTTGCATTTTTGTCGGAGAAAACACATTCTCTGGAGGTTCACTTCCGCAGGGCGAAAGGGCGGGGTTCGGAACTTCGCATGACGGTGACTTGAACAACTGAGAGCGTCGGTAGCAGTATACTCTCTACTTTCGGAAGATCGAGCGATAGTATGTATGACTGCCGGGATACTTCTCTTATGATACCGCCAGTCTTTTCTTCCCCAGTGCTTGCCATCAATTTACTCGGCGTGTCAGCAAAGCAGGCATGGTTCGGCATTACGATGGATGCTTGGACGTCAGATTTAATGTACTGTCTCTGTGGAAGATTGCTATTTGAGGCAATCCCGCCCATCTCGTCCGGGTGGTCCAGCTACGGTAATGAAGGAAAAGACCGGATGTGCTCTGCATTGAGGAAAGTCGCATTTACTCGTCAGTATATCTGCATTGAAAGTCTGTCTTGCATGCTATGTATTCGGTATATCGATATGACAAGTCGGTGATTTGTAGACCCAGCCGATGGGTGGAAAGGCAGCCCGGCTATTGCGGCTGTGAGAGCGTCGCTCTTCTGTGTCTGCCCAACACATAAGCGATAAGTCGGAGTGACAGACGGCACGAGTAATCACGCTGAGCAATCCGGAAAGGTCCAAGCAACGTCGGCTCTGGTGTGCAGTCCCGCCTGGGAGGCTACTGGCTGGCATTCAGGTGGCTACGTACGGCTGATGTGCAGATGCGCTAATACCATTAGCGAAGAGCATGCGGCAAGGAACAACAGCAAGCGAAACAGAGGCAACAGCAGACGTATTACAACAATGCCAGGTTAAACGTGGTGAGCAGTCGCTGCTAACGCTCGCGTTGAAGCTGTCACTCACGATCCGCATACACGACCGACAGTAAAAGCCCGAGGAGATCGTTGTCACCACCCCCTTCCCTTCGCATTGGCTTTTCGGATGCTAGCTAACCCATTCTCAACTCAGCTATTGAGGGAAGGTTGCCTCGTTCTTGTTTTTCAGCAAGGCGGGACAAATGCTCAGGGCAGAATAGCGTTGCTTTCGACATGCAAATGACCGACGCCTTAGACCTAGGCACAGCGGACACCTGTCGACAATCTGCGCATCTCTAAGTCGGCACGAGTTCGGCAAGGCTATCGTCTCCTCCCACAGCATTGGTGTATAGCATCACAGTTGTCTGGCATCTTCATCCAGCTCGCAATGACTCCGCATCCGTACATTCGGTGGAAGAGTCAAGTTCAAGGCTATTGCTTGTGTACGAATCGATATGACAATATAGTCCCTGTCATAGACGCTGTTTTCGCAAGCCCGAAGGTATTGCCGATTTACAGGTACTGCTGACTGGTAAATCCCAGTCTCGACGCGAACAAGCGGCTACAGCGAAGGCGGCAAGCATATGGCTCACTCTCCGTCTCCAACAAGGCAAGTGTAAGAAGATCCTATGCTTCAGGAGGGAAGGTGGGTGCAGAACGATGGCATGAATCGAGAGTACTCCGACCTGTGCACCGTATTGTAGGGCTGGACTGCTGCAATGCGTCTAGCACTCCCTTATAAACTGTATAATCATCCCTAAATGCGGGATTCTCGCCAGACAACGAGTCGTATCTGCGGCAAAGCTTACGTTCGGGATGATCTCGACCAGCGTTTCCTCCGCTACGAATTCGAGCTCTACGGGACTGAAGTTCGTTCGTAAAGGCCCTGGCACGGACATAGTGCGTGTACCTGCTGTTGACCGTTTGCTAGAGAGCACAATGTAAGCGAAGTCGTGTTGAGGTACTCGTTCACATATATCCAAGAAGCAGTATCAAATCCGAAGAATGCTGCCACTGCTGGCTTCATGGAGGATGAGAGCTGCTGCTCCAGACTGAAAGGCTCTTCCACCACAATAACAACGGCCGGCTTTCTATACAATGCCGGCAGGATGTAGGCTGCTTTTTACGCGACAAGTCGGAGGATTAGGACATGCTCTGTCTATCTCACACTGTCTGTCTCACACTATGACGAATGCCACCTAGACCTTCACCTCAGGCATACGGTGCAAGGTCATGGCCACCTGAACACAGCCTCCTACGTGCCAATGGACGCACATGCATATACATGAGGGTGAGCTGCATGACCGCTAAACGAATATCACAACCGAACTGGCGGCCTGACCAAGGTCGCCGCATGAACATGACATCTCCCTTCTGTAGTGCATGTCTTCGTTTCGCACGTAATGGAAACCGACGCTTGCAAAGGTCCGATCGTAATGTTGGCAGTCAACGATTGTTGCATTGCATATTTCGATATCCTAACAAAACGAAGGATCTCCAAGAGATGATTGTATATTGCCTCAAGACATTATAAGACAGCGAGTTGCCTTCCTAACTCAGAAGGAACAGGTATGCATGTGTTTGTCCGAAAGAAGATACGTATCGGCCTTAACAACGAGAACTCCGACCTAGATCCGAAGGCTATCGCCATCATGCTAGAGGTGTCAACAGCACGTTGAGCCCGGTTGGCGCTCCATCAATTCTTCCGATAAACGTACTCAGAGAACCGTTGTAAGCAAGTGGGCAACTCCAGCCCCTGCATAGCGAAGCTGAAGACCTTCAGCATGCATGAATACCCCTATAGCCACCCGGCAGAGCTATCCCGTAGTATGACGCCGCCGTCGAGCCTTGACAATTACGAAGCAGACGTGCCTTCTGACCCGATTTCCTGAAATGGTGTAGTTGAACTTAACGAGCTTGAACTTTGACGTCGGTAATGAAGCCACCGGGTAAAGTCACACCTGGACCAAGAGCAATATGTAGCAGAGAAGACTCTATCAAAGGACGCTTCGCCTGTTACTTCACTTCCCTGCTTTCCTTGCGCACAGCCGAATTGCGTCTTCTAGCCATATCCTAGGCACAATCACCATATCGGAATCGAGCTCAAACTCTCGAAGGAGCCTCGCAGAGGCTGATAGGGCCGAGCGCAGGTTGTCCAGAACAGGCTCGTCATCGCTATTGAACGTCGCATCTGTTTGTGTCGAGGCGTTTGTCGAGTGCTTGATTTGTGCGTCGACGCCCAAGGAGTGTGTGGTGGAGGTGCTGCCCGTTGCTATGGCTGGCTCTCGCGGTTGGCTTGCCTCGGAGATGATAAGAAGCTCACTGTTGCCCTCTTCCGGCCCGAGTGAGAAAGTTCGAGCATCGGCTTTCGAGCAACGCTCCACATCTTGTTGCGTGCTTCTTGTCATGATTTGCCTGCACGGCACAACGGGCAGGCCGTCGGCGCGACTCGAACCCGCAGCTTTGCAAACCGTCTGGGTGGCAGTACGCATCATGTGCTGCTGCAGTTCTGTCGGAAGCTCATGGATAGACAGCTCCTCGCCATACATGACAGGTCCGTCGAGCGAAGGAGGTAGCGAGGGCGAGGCGACCTGCGTTGGCCAGTGCTTTTCCTGCATCGAATGAACAATCATCGCCGCGCTGCACTCTTCCGGCCAGAGTAAGGAAGTTCGAGCATCGGCTTTCGAGTAGGGCTCCAAATCTTGTTGCGGTTTTCTTGGCATGATTTGCCTGCACGGCACAGCGGGCAAGCCGTCGAAGCGACTCGAATCCATAGCTTCGCAAACCGTCTCGGTGGTAGCACTCATGTATTGTGGCAGTTCTGTCAGAAGCTCTTGGATAGACGGCTCCTCACCATGCAGGACAGGTTCAGGGAACGCAGGAAGTAGCGGAGGCGAGGCTGCCTGCGTGGGCCAGTCCTTTTGCTGCGCCGAATGAACGATCTTCGGCGCGGACCCGGACGTCTCGTTGCATTGGTTCGCTTGCACATGAGAGGGCTTACTTCGCTTAGCTGGAGGATTGGAAAGCCAGGTTGCAATCGCAGCTCCTTGATTGTCCCCGGAAACAGACTGACCTGCCAGACCAGCTTTGATTGCAAGTTGTAACTGGTTTTCTAGGTCTGGGAATATTTCTGGCGTGAGCAGTTGTGAAAAGTAATCCCTGAGGTCCGTCCAGGGCCTTTTCCCTAGCATGACATCTCGAAACACCAGCCCAAGGTATGCCTCGTATTCGTTTGCAAGGCGTTTTGTACTGATATTTTGATCGCTCAGCTTTGTTGACCCGTCCGCGGAAGTCTGTGCAGCGATCTCCTCTTCCATGCCATACGCTCTGGCCAGCCTACAGACCAACGCGTTGCTTAGCAGGATGTGGCAGAATCGCTGGAAGAACAGGGCGCATCGTGATCAGCTCGGATTTAGAACAACTACTCTGAGCCAGAAACTCACCGATGCGACACGAGCGGTGGTATCGGGATGGCAGTTAATGAGCCAGTGCGTAACGAAGACCTGTGCCACGGAACGCCCAACAAGTTGTTGTCGTTGTCGTGTTTCGCGGACGGCAATGACTTCTGGCGGGGACGTTGCAGATCGGTGTTGGCATGCTGCTGTATTTCCGGCGTGGGGCAGATGCGCCAGATTAGGGGCGAGTCCTGGAAGGGGCGGCAGCTTCTCGGCGTTCACGGCTAGATCTGCACCATAACCCCTCTTCGCGACTGTACTGGTAGACCCGGCTGCTTCCTCTCGAGGTCGCTTCGCAGGGACAATGCTGGGCGGCTGGACCGTTGAGTTGAATTGGCCCGCTTGTACATCGGAGGGCTTACTTTGCCTAGCTGGAGGACGGGAATGCCAAGTTGCAATCACAGCTCCTTGATTATCCCCGGAAACAGGCTGACCTGCCAGACCAGCTTTGAGGGCAAGTTGTAAGTGGATTTCTAGGCTTGGGAATACTTCTGGCGTGAGCAGTTGTGAAAAGTAGTCCCTGAGGTCTGTTCAAGGCCTCTTCCCAATCATGACATCTCGAAATACCAGCCCAAGATAGGCCTCGTATGCGTTGGCGAGCCTTTTTACATGGAACTTTGGATCCAGCGGCATTGTTGACTGGTTCCCGGGATTCTGGGCAGCGATCTTCTCTTCCATGCCATATGCAATAGCCAGCCTACAGAACATCGCGTTGCTTAGCAGGATGTTAGAGAATGTCTAGAAAATTGAGGCGCATCGCATTAGCTTGGCTTCGGAACAACCACTCCGAGCCAGAAACCCACCGATGCGTCAGGATGGGTAATATCGGGATGGCAGTTGACGAGCCAGTGCATGACGAAGACCTTGGCAACAGAATCCCCAACAAGCTCTTGTCGTTGCTGTGTTTTGCGGCAAGCAAGGGGTTCTGGCGGGAACGTCGTTGATCGGTGCTGGTGTGCTACTTCGCCCTCATTCTCGGCGTATGCCAGATGCGCCAGATCAGGGGCGAGTTCTGGAAGGGCCGGCAGCTTGTGGACGTTCATGGCTAGATTTGCACCACAAGTTATCTTCGAGACTGTAGTGGTAGACGCTGCTGCTCGCCTTCGAGGACGCTTCGCCGGAACACAACTGCTTGACGGCTGGACCGTCGAGTGCGGCTGCGATAGCAAGCCATCTGAGCATCAAGCAGAACTTTACGTATCATTGCACCTGCTGATGGACGCTTACACCTGCGCTGGATAGCTCGCTAGACGTACTTGGCGCCGCCTTGCTGTGACCAGTCTTGCTTGCCGTCTGCGACGAGGACATGATGTGCGTGGATTCAGGGGATGGCGGTGCCTGCTTGTGCAAAGGGAGATGCGCGGTTGTGGAGGATGACTGTAAACGAATAGGTTAAAACTTGAGGTGTGAGAACACCGCGTACTCTGCCTGTGGCGCTTGAGCAGATAGGGGTCAGGGGCTCCAGTAGTCTTCGGCCGGCCAGAATGGACTGCGTGGCAACTTCGCACAGCCGAGACACATAGGGAATACGAGCAGGAGTTGAGGTCGAAGTGTTGCAGTCTCGATTTGTATTGCCTTACTTGAGCAGATAGGAATCAGGGGCTCCAATACTCTTCGGCGGGCCAAAAAGGACTACGGGGCAACTTAGACATGGACAGGCACTTTAGGTGAGGAAATCAGCCATTTTTATTATTCATATATGCAGGCTTGACCTGGGGAAATATTCGTCATCATACGCCGAATATAAGTTTCGGCTAGTAAACCGGCTGACTGTAGTCTTCCAACCGAATTAGCCAGTGGACTCAACACTCTTTAGAAAATGACATACCTCTTGCATTTTCGTCGAAAAAAAAAATACATCCTCTGGAGGTCCACTTCTGCAGCACTGGAGCGGCGGGGTTGCGGACTTCGCATGACGTAAGCCTGAACAACTGAGGGCGTCGGATAGCAGTACAGTCTCTACTGTCGGGAATGAAGCGATAGTATGTATGACTGCCGGGGTACTTCTCTTATGATACCGCCAGTCTTGTCTTCCCGGGTGCCTGCCATCACTTTACCCGGCGCAGGTTCAGATTGAGACCAATGTAAGTAAGCAAAGCAGGCATAGTTCGGTATTACGATAGATGCTTGGACGTCAGATCTAATGTACTTTCTCTGTGGAAGATTGTTATTTGAGGCAATCCCGCCCATCTCGTCCGGGTGGTCCAGCTACGGTAATGAAGGAAATGACCGGATGTGCTCTGCATTTGAGGAAAGTCGCATTTACTTGTCAGTATATCAGCAACGAAAGGTGTGTCTTGCATGCTATGTATTCGGTATATCGATATGACAAGTCGGTGATTTGTAAAGCCTTGTAAAGCCAGCCGATGGGTGGAAAGGCAGCCCGGCTGTCGCGGCTCTGAGAGCGGCGCTCTTCTGTGTCTGCCCAACACATAAGCGATAAGTCGGAGTGACAGACGGCACGAGTAATCACGCTGAGCAATCCGGAAAGGTCCAAGCAACGTCAGCTCTGGTGTGCAGTCCCGCCTGGGAGGCTACTGGCTGGCATTCASTGGGYTACGCACGGCTGATGTGCRRATGCGCWGAWASYRTTAGCGAAGAGCATGCGGCAAGGAACAACAGCAAGCGAAACAGAGGCAACATCAGACGTAATGGAACAATGCCAGGTCCAGATGTGCCGAAGCTGTTGGTGCTAACGCTCGCGTTGAAGCTGTCACTCACGATCCCACGACCGACAGTAAACGCCCGAGGAGATCGTTATCACCACCCCCCTTTTTTTGCATTAGCTTTTTCGGATGCTAGCTAACCCGTTCTCAACTCAGCCTATTGAGGCAAGGTTACCGCGTTCTTGTTTTTCAGCAAGGCGGGACAAATGCTTCGGGGCAGAACAGCGTCACTTTTGACATGCAAATGACCGGCGGCTCAGACCTAGGCACAGCGGACGTCTGTCGACATTTCTCGAGACCTCTAAGACGGCAGGAATGGGGCAATGCTATCGTCCCCTCCCACAGCCTTGGTCTATAGTATCACAGTCGTCTGGCAACCTCATCCAGCTCGCAATAATGGCTCCGCATCCGCACATATCGGCGGAAGAGCCAAGGGCAAGGCTATTGCTCATGTACGGCTAGACCTGACAATGTAGCCCGCCTCAACCGACACCCTCTCGCAAGCCTGAAGGAATTGTCGATTTATAGGTGCTGGTGGTTGGTACTACCTCCAGCCTGGGCGCGAAGAAACGGCTACAGCGAAGGCGGCAAGCACTGGATCGCTCTCCTTCTCCAGCATGGCAAGTGTAAAAAGAGCCTATGCTTCATGAGGAAGACGAGTGGAGAACGATGGCATGGGCAGAGTCGAGTGTACACCGATGTGTTCACCGTGTTGTAGGGCTGGACTGCAGCAGTGCATTCCAGCACTCCCATCTACAACTGTTAATCCTCGCTGAAGACTGGTTTCTCACTCCATGCGGGGATGACCGCTCTAGAGGGGTGTTTGGCTTGCCGACCGAGAACTACAGCCAAGGCGCAGCAGGATATGAGAAGACGGTACAGACCTTCGCCTCAGGCATACCATGCAGGGACATGCCTTCTACGTGCATCATATGCTTATATACTAGGGTGAGCTGCGTGCTCGAAACGAAATACACGATCGAAGAGGCGGCATGGCCGTCGTCACCGCACGAACACCACATCCGCCTTCTCTTGTGCAAGTCCACGGTCCTCCACGTAATAGAAATCCAGGCTTGCCAAGCCCAATCGTGGTGGTTGCGGTCAGCAATGGGTACATTGCATGTTCCGATAGTGTCAGACAAACGAAGCATAGGGGACAATCATCCGCAATGGCATATCAGCTTCACTTGGTGGGATGAATGGTCCTACAAGACGCTATGAGCAATTGACAGAGATCTGATCTTAGCTCGGTCTCCGCGGATGCCGACAGGTTGCCTTGCTTCATATACAATGATGATCACCACTCATGCCAGACAACGAGTCGTATCTGCGGTAAAGCTTATGTTCGGGATAATCTCGACCAGCGTTTCTTCCGCTATGACAGTTCGGAAAGAGCGTCTGTAGCATATAACTGGTTTTACCCTCCCCGACGAGTGACTAGTATCCCAATAGAAATTCCTTTTCGAATGTACCACGCTGACCAGCTTGTAAGATTGACTGCCAAGCCGAGGAAACACGATCTCTTCTAACATAATAGGAACCTCCTGTAAGTACACATGTATCGCCAGATAGCGTGATTTCTAGATTGAATGCTTGACAGGGTAACCGATTAACCACACGGTATTGAGTTCTATGAATGTTCCACTTGCTCAATAGCCTTTTTCAAAGCAGGGGCTACCTGTTTCCTAGTGGCTTGCGTTACAGTCTGTTCGTAGGTAAAAACCTTTCCTTCCCAGTTGGAACCCTCCTTGAATACTGGATTACCGATTCTCAACTCCTCCAATGCCAGAGTATTATCCGTCTCCAGATGTGCAAATATTGAGTATAGTGCTGCGACGGGAAGAGGAGGATTTTCCCTCTGTCTGACCAGATACAGCTGTTCCCTTCTCTTCTTCGAACTGCCATCTTTCTTTTGTTGGACGTAGCTAGTGAGTACACCGACTACGTCCAGATCCCTCTCCTTACCCCATTTCTCCATTTCAAGTAGAATATTCTCCCATTTATCGCCGATCTCAGGTCGAGATAGCCATTCCTTCAATGCCATCGGGACAGAAGACAACCCGGAGCGTACATGTTTAGATTCACTTTCGTACTCTTTGTAATCGCGCCGCAGGAGATCTCGGCCTTGAAGAGGCGACAGGTCGTACTTCTTGTCAACCAGCAACCTATGCCATGAAGCGAGCATTGTTCGGGGATCACTATCGACTTGACTAGATGTTGATACGATTGGGTTGCTGTTCGCCGTAGATTTCGCTTTCGCAAAGGAGGACATTGGGGCCAAGTGTGAGATGGCTGCGATGTCGGTATCCACTGCTTTTCCCTTCGGTGCAGGTTTGACATTATCCGAATCGAGGATGATAGCAGAAATCAATAAGTCTACCAGAGTCGTAGGTATTTTCTCCTTCTGTTGCATAGACGGTAGAAACCATTCTGCTACTAGAGAAGCGCAAGATCCAGTTGGTACCTGTATCCACCTTGGATTGGCATGCATGAACAATCCCAAATCCTCATGATGGTCTATGATTCCAACGATTGTATCCTCTCTTTGAATAACCAATGTATCGTCGTGAAATCTGGGTCCTAGATTATTCGCATCTACAAGAGCATATTTGACGCCCTTGCTGGACAATTTACTTTCTTGCCCTTTCAAGTCATCGAGAAAGAGGATCTGAGAAGAAGGATCTATACGAGACCTCTTGAAGGCTTCCACATTCTCCGGACGTAGGTGTAGATCTGCTTTGTCGGTTTGATATAGGGGTACATAGCGGTAAGAGGAGGAGGTGGCGGAGTGTGTAGTCGCCGAAGGGGAAGGATGGGATGCGAAATATGCGTATCCGATAGCCGAAGCTATAGAGTCCAAGTCTATGAAATGGATTGCGAACGTCCGTCAAGCTATGACACCGGCAATCCGATATCAAAATGTACAATAAGCCTACCTCCAGCTTCGTTCCCTATTTTTGGGTATGAAGACCGTATATCATCAGTAACGTACGCTCGTTGTTCTTTGGCGGCGGACACGGACCCATAACTATCACCCATCCTTCCAAGCTAGTCCCATCATCCAACGCTCTGCAGAAGTCCGCCTTGTTTTTCGTCAGGAAGCTGGCCAGCTCGTCATGTTGGGCCGTTGCAGGCACATGAGCTTGAAGCAATCCGTTGCTCATTGCCGTACCTCCGCCTGTTGTCTGCACGAAGGCGTTAGATGGACCCTGTGTACTGTGAGAGTAGCCCGAGAAGTCGGAGAAGCACAGCGTTGCCACGAAAAGCACGAGTCCGACGGATGCGACGAGCTTGATGATGCGAGCCTGCAGACCGGACGAGCAGTATGGCAGACTGGGCATGCACGCTGGCGGGACTGTGGACAGCGTAGACCAGCTCTAATGCAGCATCAGTGTCCAGTCGCACGAGAGTCAAGATGCAATGTAGTCAAGCAGAGCCAGGCAGAGCTCGAGGTCACTACAACTCGACATGCAAGCCGGACAGGTCCTCGAACGTGGCCTCCATAGCAGAGGGGCACAGTGTAACGACGAAGAGACACGCTTTGCATTCCACATCATGAACGCCCGAAGCTATTTTCTATCTAGACACTGCCATCGTTATCGCCTGTTATGCCCAGCTACTTGCGGCTTCTACTTCGAAAGCTTGCAGAGCAGCTTGCGTTTGGAATGGCCGACGGACTAGCTATCCACTCTGCTTGCATGAATACTTAATGGTGCGCTGTCTTCTCTGTAATGCGCACAAGGGGTCTGGTCAGCGTTTCCGACCATTCCACAAGCGGTCTCCAATGGCCTGCATCAAGCTCTCAGAAGCGTACTGTGCAAGTTTCGTGCATCATCACGGTACTCCGGGACTGGAGCGCAAGGGAACAGCAAGCAGCATGTCAGTGCCCATGTCCGCGAGAAATGAACACGCAGTGCACACTCACCTTGAAGCATGGCCTTCTGTGCACTCGCAACGAGGTAGAAGGTGACCGCTCCGCCGAGGAGGAATGGGTACATGGGCTTCATGACCGGCGTGGGGTACTTGCGGAAACCGAAGAACGACATGGTTGTTGCCTTGTGGAGGTGTTCTGTGAGGGCAGTGTGCCGTTCCGCAATGCGTCGTTCGATGGGAGATATTCGAATGGCCAGCGTTTGTCCAGATGGGAGCAAATCGGAGAGCGGCCAGGCGGGAGAAGCACAGAGCAGCAGGCGTCAGCGAGATGCATGTACACGCATGCGCATGCAGTTCTAGATACGCACTATTGGCTACCTGTGCTTTGCTGACTTGGCGTGGATTGGCTTCCAGTCAACTCTGCTCACTGGATCGCTGTCCTTCTCAAGCCCGAGCTGGACAGTCCGATCATATGTGCACATTCGCATGCAGTCTGCATTCGCGATGTCGACAACCGGCCGTGCTTTTGTACTCTTGTACATTGACTACTGCTACTGATACATGCGGCTGAACGAGCACCAACCGTCGAAAGAGCTCTAGTGCGGAAGCCCTCCCTACTTTGAGGCCTTGTCCGTTTTCGACTTGTCCTTTTCCTTCTCCTTCTCCTTCTCCTTCTCATTCTTGTCCTCCTTCTTCACTTCGCTGTCCGTCTTCTCCTCCTCCTCTTCCACGCCATTTGCATGCGTATTCTCGAGCTTGTTGTTGACGAGATTATGCAGCGCAATGACCGATCTGATCATGCTGCTTAGATATAGGACTAGGAGCTCGTCATTCGTGGCTACTGTGAATGGCCTCTTTCCATCCGCGCTCTTCTCAAGCCCTTCAAGCGTAGGTAGCAAGTTGAAGATGTCTTGCAGATTGTATATGATTTGATGGTTGACAGGCATCTCGCCCGCTACGACTGACGATAGATAATCTCGAATTTCCGCCAAATGCGCTGCCAGACCTTTCAGTGATGTTAACCGATCTGCCACTCGCGCTGACAATGTGCCTGTTGAAAGGTTCTTGATGTCACGGAGCAAGTGTTCCACCCCAATCTCTTCTGCTTCTTCCGCTTCTATCGTTGACGGGACATGCATGAAAGTCTTTTGCGTTGCGGTGCCATCCTGTAAATACCATGCTCGTGGTCAGCATTTGTTGATAGTCTGGCAGGGGAATCAAGCGTACATCCTTGATCTCCTCTACGGCAAAGTAAGCGTCTGTCGGAATGCCAGAATCCCGTTGCCGGGGGTCGATGATGACCATTACAGGTTTAGGTGTCTATTGGTATAGCGTAAGCGAGACACCAGGGTAGCGAAGAAGAACTCTGACACGCACAAACCGCTTGATGACTTCGTTGATCTGCAGGTCCGACGCCCTCAATCGTGGCCCAGTATGATACCATCCAATGACGCGTTCCTTAGCTACAAGGTAGGTAGCTAACATTAGCCTTGTTGTGCGGAGAGGAATATTCCGTGTTGCAAGCATACCTGACACCTTCTTGAACATTGTTTGCATTTCCTCTATAAAGTTGTGGTCTAGGAACCATGTTCTCGGGTCTCGTTCATCTTCCTCGAATGGCACTGTTTTTACGGCAACCGAAGCAGTCAGTCTCTTTCTATTTCTTGCTATAACGTTATGTAGTAAAGCTTGATGGGAACGCAATTGCTGCTGGGCTTCAACATGTTCCTCTAATGGCAGCGATGACGAGTCGCCCCTTCATATTGGCGTCTCGAAGTGGCACAGCACACATCTTCTGATGCATTCGTTTACGATGAAGCCCAGCAGCGCACTCGTACGTATCCTCAATGACAATCCACTGCTGCAGACTCACCAGCAAATGAGTTTGCAACATTGATCTTTTTGCCATCGTTCTGTCCTAGCAGAATACCAACGACCCGTCGTTTTGTCCCTCTTGCAGCACGAGCAGCATGGTCAACGACGCTAAGCAGCACAAGTGGATGCACGACTACTGTCGAAGATGCAAGTGCAGCTATGTCTTCGCTTGTTGCTGCTGGCATGGCTGCTTCTGGAGGTCGAGTTGCTTGGAGGCTGACCTGAAAGTGAGTAGCCGTATTGAGGTCAGCGCGGCGATGATGGCCTATATACTGGTTCAGCTTCCTCTCAACCGGTGATGGGAAGGGATACGGCAGCTCCTGAACAACACGTTATCAAAGATCCGCAAGCCAGGGCATAGCGTCTGCAGTTACTCTCAAACGCCGGTAACGATGTGTATGGAGCAATGCTTCTTTAACAGGTGATCGGGCACACAGTGGACTGTACATGCATTGCTTCCCAAACCAGCTCACGCATGAGGGACCTGTCAGTGGAGAGTCTGTCATTACAGATTCGGCCTGTCCGCCTCGTGATATATGCTTTCGTGCTGCCAGCTTTTGGCAGATATGCTCTGAAGCTAGCTGCCTGCGTGACTTGGTACATTAAGAACGCACACAAGAACACAATCTGTCTACATGCTACTCGTCTATATCTTCTAGATCTTCAAGTGTGTAGAAAGGCTTAAACGCTCTGCTCGAACGCTTCATGCTACGCAGTGCCACCGAGTTGTCCTGTTCCAAGGGCTCCAAATCCTCCCACATATCATTGAGCATATCCCCTGGTACAGCGTCATCATCTCCACAACAGCTGCTCATATCCTCCGGGTCAGTGTCTGCCTCAGGTATGACCTCAATATTTGTTGCCTCCATGAAAGCGGGAGTGTCATCTGGAGGATCCATGGCCATGAAATCGAAGCTGGAACCATGATCTGGGCATCCGTGAAGGTCGTGCATCATCCGGTGGAAATCCAAGTAGTCTGGATTCATGGCTTTAGAAATACTACCAGAAATCAGTATGGCGCCAGTCGCCCCACTTTACCTCCTCCGTCATGCCGAGCGGCTAGCGACATACCTGGCTCGAGAGCAGGTAACCTGGGCACTTTACCTCGGGGTTTGGACCTTCTTTTACTCGGCATGACTATGGATAATCAGTTGCGATTTGACTGATGTTAGTAGCTCTGGGCCCTCCTCATGGCCCTTGCAAGCTAGCCAAGGGACCGTCCCGAGTGAAGCATAGTTAAAGGGCACAGCCTCCGACACCTCATTCTGTATTAGGGTGAGGTTGAGTGCCCGACATCCGTGGAATCGAGAGGCCTCGCTCAAGATTGACAGCA
Source organism: Cystobasidium pallidum (assembly GCA_001599955.1). Taxonomy (NCBI): domain Eukaryota; kingdom Fungi; phylum Basidiomycota; class Cystobasidiomycetes; order Cystobasidiales; family Cystobasidiaceae; genus Cystobasidium; species Cystobasidium pallidum. The sequence goes on from BCIL01000007.1 coordinate 321,208, forward strand.
AAGCGGCACCCCTCGTTGCGATGCCTTCGGTACAGAGGTCCTCATTGGGTAGTCCAGATGGTTGTGGGGCGGCTCGCCGAGCGGACTGTCGACAGTATAACTCTCTTCATTATGACTGGTCCAAGACGCTGCCTGCTATTACTTATCGTCTCATTGACAGGCTTTTCTATGACTGTCTCCGGCAAATGAGCCGGTGAGTAGGATGTGACTCACGGGCACCGTACAAATTCTTCGAGCTTGTCGCATCGCCTTCCTGGACGTCTTTGATGCAAGTTACACTGATTATTAGTATATTGGTATGATCACTCTCGCTGCCTCCACACGTGTCTCTCTAAGACATGGGCAGACACCCTTGGATTCCTCCGTAGGCATTCCAGCGTATAAAGCCGCTCAAGGGAATCTCTTCGTACAGTGGTTCTGTGCATAAACGAGGTGGTGTCTACATCGAGTCGCATTCGGAATCGTGTTCCTGGTGCCAGCATGATCAAACTCCGAGGTGAGCACGGTCGCTCGAAGAAATGTCCGCGCACGAGCCACACAAAATGGAATTGGAGAAGAAGGGCGGAAGATGCGATTCGGGCATGACATGTTTGGCAAAGATGACTGGAAGACTCCTGCTGTTGCAGAGAGGATTTCCTTTTCTCCTGCTCAAACATTTCCATCACTGGGCTGAAACCATCGGTTCGAGGATGTTCCGCTATCAACTTGGTTCAAATTGCCGACATGTCTATGTTGGTGTGCAAGACAGTCTGCCATCACTTCATAGAACAGGCCTACTCGCTGTTCATTCACCCTTTAAAACAGCACGAACAGCAAACGAAAGTCAGCGCCGATTCTTATTTTCAAGCAATTTTTTGAGATCACAAGACATATCGCATAGAGACTATTTACGGGTGAGAGCTGTGAACTGCTTTGTGAATTGTGCGCAACTGAGACACTTAAAATGTGCGTAATCAGCTTTGCAAGATTCCGAATGTTTGGACTCAAAACATCCGCCTTGCTGACCTGGTTGAGGATCTTCGCGAGCTCCAAGCTGTTAAGATCCTGCGCGACAATGCTCAGGGTGCTGCAGGTGCTGTCTCCATTTTATTCCTTCCGCTGCGTGACTGCGTTGACTAAATCATTTACCCTCCCGTACAGCTGGACGAGAATACAAGGGTGCCATCCGTGCTCTCATACCCCTGCTGCGAGGCAATGCCGAACAGGTAATAAAGATGTCTGAATTAGAGGAGGCTATCCCCAAAGGCAATGGTCGAGCATGGAGGACCATTAGAGAGAAGCTAGAGCACAATAAAATCGCAAGTTTGGAGACACTGGACGAAAAAACGCGAGCCCTAGCGCTTTTTATAAGGGTGAATTCGTAAGTCACACTAATAACAGTACATAGTCAGCTCTAAGGCGACTGAACCTTTTCGCACCTCTGTCAAACAGCGTCGGCGCTAAACGCGCCGAAAAGTTCTATGATGAAGGCCATCGAACTCTTGACGATCTGAAGAAGCGCGAGAACTTGACACACGCTCAAAAGGTTGGGTTGGAGTACTTCGTAGTAAGCCGTCAAGTCCTACGATGAGAAGGAACCTGGCGGCTAATTTTCGTAATCATCCAAGGATTTTGAAGCTTTGATTCCAAGATCGTGAGAATACACCAATCTTGCCGAACTAGGCATCCTTCGTCGCTATCTAATTCAGATGTTTTAAGCGAGGTCGATGCCATTGCGACAGAGGTTTTCCGAGCTGTTAAGCTGGCCGACCCGGAGAACCAATGCGAGATTGTCGGCTCATATAGGCGGGGTGAACCCTGGTCTTCGGATGTGGATCTGGTAGTTCGCCACCCGGCTTTCGAAGGGGTGAGTGGGTATCACTCAAGGGTCCCAAGAGCAGCTCTGGCTCAACAGTTGTATATGCCTTCAGAGCGATGAGGATGTCAGCAAGGCACTGCTCAAGTCAATATGCCAAGGCTTCAAGCACATAGATGTCCTGTCCGAAAAACCGTTGGCGGACGGTGCCAAAAGAGTGAGTTCTTGAGGCTGCCTTGTCTGTGCATGGATGATTGACCTCCAGAATCTACTGATACTGGGATCCATACGATGACAGTACCACACCCTCGTCAAACTGCCCAATCATCCATTCGCTAGAAGGCTTGATCTGCGGATGGTCGGTTGGTCAGATTACCAGTAAGCGCAAGATCGAACTCACGATTCCTGGAGATAGCTGTCAACGTTTCTCATTCCTTAATCGCGCAGTTACATGCTTTTGGGTAGCAGTCAGTATCCTTCTCAACTGGTTCTTTCGCGTGTACGCAGCTGATGCTGTTTCTCAGCCGGCGATCTCGAGCTTATGAAGTATCTCAGGCATACTGCAGTGAAACAGTCAGTGCTTTACAAGTCAAAAGTTGTTGGAAGTGTAACTGGAGCCTAATCCTGTCAACATTTGCAGGGGCCTCTTCCTTAGTGAATATGGTCTGGGACCGCGCATTCTCGGAGAGCAGCGAGGCATGCAGAAGGGCGGTAGGTTGTCACTCTTTTTCGTTCATTAGCTTGTTCAGTTTATTATGCCTCTGCGTTACGCTGCTGATCATACACATCCCCATACATTTGCACAGCGGATACCTTCGATGTCAAACGCAAGTTTGTAGTGGACAGCGAAGAAGAGATATTTGAAGCGTTGGGTCTCAACTATATCCCACCGAAAAAGAGGAGCCACAAGTATTGGAGCAAAATGCTACCATCGTTGAATGGCAAATAAAAGTCAAGCCTGAGAAAACTTGGTAACCACAGAGTAGATGTCGTGATCAATTTTTTCTATTGCCTGTAACTATCGTTTGTTTATGCATCAGACAGAATTTTAAGCTACATGGGCGAGTGTACTATCCTTTGGTAGTCCAAGCTCTATTAGTCAACCCTTGTGAACAAAGTCCTCCAAGACTGGTTTCCAGAAGAGCGGCCGGACCGGACCGAGAGAGCAGACGTTGCAGATGCCTTGCATCTTTACTGCGCCCTAGTCGTGGTTCGACTCAGCGAGGGTCTTGCCGTTGCATCCTTCTTTTAGGTGCGCTGCACGACGGCACGACCGTAGCATTGACAATCGTCGTAACACCAGGTCTGGAGAAATACCGCAGATTGCTTCGCTAGGAAGCCTTTCCTTTGGAAGAAGGTTGTAGCTTCTGTACGGAATGTATATACATTTGCTCCATCCGTTGAGGTTATCGGGGCCTTGCTTCTGAATGATCAAATTGTTTGCAGTCACCGGTATGCCATCAGGAGGATGAGGGGGCGGCGGCGGCGTTCATATGGGCTACGTATGAATTGTAGATAGCTTGAGCGTCTGGAATTGCAGCTGATGGCGCACTTTGGACAGGTATGATAGCTGCGATTTGGAGTCCTGTAGGTGCGACATCGACGACTGTGCTTGTTGCAGGGACGGCAGCAGGGATGGAGTCGCTGAGTTGATGCACATAAGATTGATAAATTGCTTCAGCATCGCCAGAGGATGAGGAGTCTTGAGGATTGGACACTCCAGACGAGGTCACAGTATCATCGGAAGCGGAGGATGGATCTTCGACCGCAAGAATGGCGACGGGTGCAACAATATTCTGGCGGACAACGGCGGAAGGTCGAACTAAAGCTAAGACCATTGCTTTCGAGCCGGGAGCGATCGATGATCTGAAGGAAAGAAATTTAGTTGCTGCGTTCTATGTGTTGTTCACCTTTTTGGCTTGTTTGGCTGCATTCTGTACTTACGAAGAAGCGGGTGACGGAGCAGAAGACGGGGCGGCATCGACGACAAGACCAGTATCGCGCTTAAGCTGTAGGTTTTGGTTGGTCGTTCCATCAAGAGGCGACTCCTTGACATCCTCAGCAATCCTCACTTTGCTCAGAATTTGTTGCTTTGGATTGGCGGGCAGGGCGGTTGTGTCTTTGCTTGTGGCGGTCTTAAATCTCTTCTCCAGAGCGGGGCCGTTCTGGGCATGAACAGCTGCACGACGAGCAACACGAGCACGTGTATTGAGACTGCCCAGCGCTCCTCTGACCGGGAGTGCTTGTGTACCATGGGGAAGGGTGAAGAGAGCCAAAGTGGCGAGTGTGATGATGACTTGATAGATGGCGAATGAGCGCATATTGGCGAAGCTGAATTGTTAGACTTGTAAGATTGAGTTAGAGGGTAGTCTGCCTGAAGTTGTTGTGTAGTTTATGATAAAGAAAGAAGAGAGAAGTCAGGTTCGCTCAGCCCGTCTTTATACCTTTGCAGAGAGGTGCTCGTCAGGACATATGAGCCAGCCACCAGTTCAGCCAATGCATACAAGCTGTCGAGCCATCAGTCCTTGTATTGAATTGTACCATGAATGCTCCTATCGATGGCAGATGGCCCGCTGTGTTCATGAGCGCCGGCTGCACCGAACCGTGAAGATGGCGCGCCGCTTGCCTTGCAGGGCGAATGGCAGCAACGGCTACATGCATTGGCGAGACGGAAGACAGCAGCGCCGACCGTGTGTAAGTGTGCCGGACGGAGTAGTGTTGCAAAGAGTACCGGCAAAGGGGGTGGTTGATGTCATTCGCGCTGGCAAGTTGTCGCGACTTGAAGTCGACCTTTGCTGCCGCTGCCTGCGAGGTTGCAATTCGGAGGTGGCGGGTCGCAGTGGCTTTGTCCAGATGCAATACGTACGTGCACACAAAGTGCAATGCAAGCATCAAGAACATGAACAGCAAACGGCTTCTATCGCGGTGGTGCTAGTCCCCACTTTCTCTACCATTATGCAGCGCGTGTAGTCATGATCATATGTGCAGTGGACGTAGCCGCTGCATCTGCACTTGATTTTGCTCGACTTAGCTGAAGGGAAGCGAAGATGTGTTGCCCTGCATGGCTGTTTGGCTATTCAGTCGTGAATACGCAGGAGACAACCAAGCCTGGACCTACTGATACAGATGCAGCTTCCCAGCATGGAGAGAATCGGGGCAATGTCAGGTGTCAAGGGCTGACTAGGAAAGAATAGGCTCGTAGACCATTGGTCATCTAACAGAGGCAAACACTGTTGAGAGCGTATTGAAGACTGATGTCTTTCCGCAACTAGATACGTGCGGTTTCCTCCATCGAGTGGAGAGCAATCACCGGTTGGCGCCTCGCACCACAGCGCCGTCAGACAGTTCAAGGTTTTGCGGTCCGTGAATCGTACCGGTCTGCCTCCTCATGCGAGTGATGGGTTGCAAATTACCTCCTCAAACAGGTCTCGAGTCTCCAGCCCCATCCGTGTTTCCCCTAGATATGATGACGGCCAATATGGCTATGCTCTTGCACTATTACCGCGCCCGCGACGAACAGAGCTCTGTCAGCTTTCATCAGCTGGCGCGATGGAGCCTCGTATCAAGCATGCGGCCTTGACGGTCCATCGGATGGGAGCCATAGCTCTGACGACTCTTGCTTTGCGAATGATTCACGGCGAACTAGCACAGGAAGTCGGGCAGGTCCAGCTCGGGCTCGCTAAACCTCTCACAGCAAGGCAGATGAGACAAGGCTCCTCATTGCTAAATCGGCCTTGCCAAGTTGCATGGCGGTCCTACCCTAACCCGAAGAAGACTCGCGTCTTCCCAATCTATCTAAATCTTCCCCGTCACCCCCCACAGTACTGCATTTTGCTTCTCATTCCTGAACCCCAATGCTCAAGAGCTTGTAACTTTTCCAATGTTCACTCCAGAATTATCATGTTTTTTTCGTTCCTGTAGAAGTTGACCATTCATGCTTTCATGTAATCGACGGGTGACTTGCTTCATGTGATGGTGACACCTGTGGTGCGATTCCGTCGGTCCCGCTCCGAGGGATGGGGAGGCAAGTTTGTGTCAGTGTCGCGATGACATGTGCATTGCTGTTTCAGTTCTAGCGGCAGGCAGAAGTCGGTTTTATATTACGTTTGTATCGGGAGGCAAATGGTGGCGTCAAGTCGCGTATCGTTCCTGGTGCCGGATTCGATTAAGGAGTCTTTGCAGCGGCTATAGCCTGGTTGCGCAGCACGACACCGGCCTACAGAAGTAGCAAAGTACTCAGCACCCGCCGCAAGTGAACCCTAGGCTATCCCGTCAAAGCCAGGCTGCCTGCGAGACCAACCGGCGCGTCTTTCCTGTCACAGCTAGTGTTGATTCGAATAATTAGCCTGGAGGAGCATCAACCGTAGCAGGAAGGCCGAAGAGCGAGCAAGCAGGTCTTGTAACTCGCAACAGACAGCCATGGAGAAGTACTCGAAGATTGAAAAGGTCGGAGAGGGTGAGTTGCTGGTCGTTTGGGCACCTAGGCAGGCTCTCCCTAAGTCTGACGTGAACTGCTTTGAAATCGCACAGGGACGTATGGTGTTGTCTACAAAGCGCGCAGTAAGCTCTCGAAGCTTCAGATCCACGCAATACGTGTCCACTGACGCGCTTGTATCTACTCTCTCGCGGCTACCATGACGCCCTTACTGCTTGTCCATTACCAGCAAACAAGACAGGCGAGATTGTAGCGCTCAAGAAGATCAGACTAGAACAGGAAGATGAGGGCGTTCCGTCAACTGCCATCCGAGAGATCTCGTTGTTAAAAGAAATGAAGGACGAGAATGTTATCAAGTAGGTTTGCATGCCCTTTTACCTTGTCCTGCAGTGCATCTGGTGCAGGTAGCCAAAGTTAGCATGGTCCACAAAGTTACCTTGCAATTGCATCTGGCCTGTCGCATAATGCAACCGTTACGTTGGCTAATCACATGTTGTGTCCCACAGATTACTGGATATCGTACACTCAGAAGCGAAGTTATACCTTGTATTCGAGTTCCTCGATATGGACCTGAAGAAGTACATGGACAAGGTAGAGAAAGTGGGAGATGGTGAGGGTCTAGGACCGGACATAGTCAAGGTGAGTATACTCTGGAACAAAGGAATCATTTCGCGCTAATCAATCAAGTCTTTTCCGTTTACATCGGTATCATAGAAATTCACGTATCAGGTAAGTTTTCTGTTAATTTAGTACAACGATTCAGATGATCTGACTAGAGCTTCAATCGTGTTAATCGTGCCATGCCCAAATGACCTTACCTGTGTATAGCTTGTCAAAGGCGTCAACTATATGCATTCGCGTCGCGTCTTGCACCGAGATTTGAAACCTCAAAATCTACTAGTTGATAAGGATGGTAATCTCAAGATAGCAGATTTTGGATTGGCAAGAGCTTTCGGAATCCCATTACGAACATATACACACGAGGTGAGGACCCCGACGCATGTTACGTTCACAGAATCAAATCGAACTGATCCCATACTGAACAACCGGAATCTAAGATTGTAACTTTATGGTACAGAGCACCTGAAGTGCTACTAGGATCACGGCATTATTCTACAGGAGTAGACGTTTGGTCAATTGGATGCATATTTGGAGAAATGATTCAAAGGCAACCTCTCTTCCCAGGTGATTCCGAGATCGACGAGATTTTCCGCATTTTCAGGTGCGTCCAGCTTATCACGAAAGTCTGAGGGACTCGAACCGACGTTACTACCCGCCAAATCCCTCTGTATATAGACTGCTGGGGACACCGGATGAGGAAGCATGGCCTGGTGTAACACAACTGCCGGACTACAAGAACTCGTTCCCGCAATGGAAAGCGAAGGATGTGCGGGCGGCAGTGGCAGGTCTGAACGATACCAGTGCCGATCTTCTATCGGTATGGCGTTGCCTACTAGTGACCCTCGAGAGCGCGAGCTGACACCAACATTGACATGACCTCTCGACAGCACATGCTCGCATACGACCCTGCGAAACGAATCTCGGCGAAGCAAACGCTCCAGCATGAATACTTCAGGGGATACGCAAACGGCTACAAAGCAGCTTAGGCTTGATGTGCAGTGCTCGAATTGCTTGCTTTGCTTGAGCACTGCAGTTCCACTGCTCTCCCTTCTTTCGTCACCTTCCCTTCCGTTATATCTCCCAATCACGGCAGTCAAGCTCCCGCTTACACGGTTTGTTGTGTCCTGACCGGTACTGCACCAGTAGGCGCATCATGCGACGTTCCTTCCTTAAACTGCGGGAAGCTGGAAGCCACATGGCCATTTATTGGTTCGCAACCCGTACATTCTGTCTTACTTCTCGTCTGTGTCATGTCATCGTAGGATTTATCATTGCTAGTGCTATCAATATGTATGTAGCAAGCTCGTTATGCACGCAATCGTTGTCCGGCAAGCAGATGCAGAAACCGTCCAAAGTATACAGTGGGTGTGATTTTCTCATTGGCATGCCGGCGTCTTTGGCGCGGACCGCGTCGGCCGAGAACAAGAGCCTTGATCGACCTGCGCGAATGCATAGATGGGAACCGGTAGATGGGAGAGGATCGCTTGTATCTACTCCAGCCTGTACATATCTCTACACTGACAAGCTTCTGCCTAAAAGAGATGCCCACTCTATCAGCTCTGCTCCACCAGTCTAATGACCCAGCAATCCTGCTGCCACCGTCAGCGACCGGCACTGGATCCACCGAAAGCATCACCTTCTCGGAATTCAGTGCTGCTATTGAGGACTTCAGGAAGCAGCTCGAAGGACTTGGGATACTCTCAGAGCAAGATGCAGTCTCTATGTCTCTTATCAATAGCTTCGAATTTGTCGTCGCTTTTATCGCGACCGGGATGCACCGGCAAGTCGCTTGTTCCGTATCGTCTTAAGATGTTGAAAGAAACGGAAATGCAGGACTGGGGCTAATGACAGTGACCCATCAACCTCGCTTCGACAGATGTATAGCTGCTCCCCTCAATCCAGCTTATAACGCATCGGAAGTCTCCTTCTACGTCACAGATGCTAAATCAAAGCTCATGCTAGTACACAAGGGTGCCGTCAATGATAATGCTGAAGCTGTCAAATCGGCACGCGAGCATGGAGTACCCATTGCTGAAATCTGGTATGATGCTCGGAGAAAACGTGTCGGTATTGCTTTGGCGGAAGGCGGGGCAGCCGGAAAGGCGACAATCAAGGGTAGTGGCAAACCACATGAGGATGATGTTGCTCTACTCTTGCACACTTCTGGAACAACCGGGCGCCCTAAGGCTGTACCACTCACACAGAAGAATCTGCTAGCCACACATCAAAACATCATCCAGACTTATAATCTATCGCCCAAAGATAGGTCCTTCCTGGTCATGCCCGGTTTCCACGTACATGGTCTTCAGGTATGTCATCTAAGCAACTCGTATGCGGGACAATTTTGGACTGAGTTATTGCATCCTACAAAGGCGGGACTACTTGCACCGCTGCTTGCAAAAGGCAGTGTGGTCATTCCACCCCGCTTTGCAGCAAAAACTTTCTGGTCCGAGTTCGTTTCGACTGGCTGCAATTGGTACACCGCTGTACCGACAATCCATCAAATCCTCCTCTCGTCGCCCCATCCAAAACCACTACCAAAGCTCCGGTTCATTCGCTCTTGCTCGTCGGCTCTAGCTGCACCTACGTTCCACGAGCTAGAGAAAGCTTTCCAGGCGCCAGTCCTAGAGGCTTTTGCTATGACTGAAGCTGCGCACCAGATGACCTCGGCACCCCTCCCACCTGCCAAGCGCAAGCCTGGCACCGTGGGTATTCCTCATGGAGGTGTCAAGGTTCGGGTCATCGATGCGAACGGAAACGATGCTGCTGAAGGTGAAATTGCCATCAAAGGTGATAACGTCACGAAGGGATATCTGAACAACGTGAGATCTACCCTACCGTCGTCGTACTCCTTCTTGCTCCTGACAAGGTCATATGCCTACGCAGGAGAAAGCGAACAAGGAATCATTTACTGCGGACGGCTGGTTCCGCACGGGTGATCAAGGCAAGTTTGATGAAGACAGGCATCTTGTACTCACCGGTCGAATCAAAGAGCTGATCAATCGAGGTAAGCTACCCGTCGCCTTTTGCTTCTTCACCTGCACTTGCTTTCGGGCCTGACCCGCTCACATGTAACCCAGCTGGAGAGAAAATTTCGCCTCTAGAGGTTGACTCCGCTCTTCTGTCGGTATCTGGCGTTGGGGAAGCGGTCTCCTTTGGAGTCCCAGACAAGATGTACGGCGAAGTTGTTTGGGCATGCATTGTTCCTAAATCGGATGCGAAGGGCAAATTGACGGAGAAGGATGTCATCTCACAGGTTGCTACGAAACTCGCCAAGGTAGGTGTTTCCATCATGTGCACCATTGTAAAAGTTTGGGCGTCTGAGTTCCATGTTTTGTGTAGTTCAAGGTGCCAATCAAGGTTTGGATCGTTGACACCATTCCTAAAGGTGCAACAGGCAAAATCTCGCGCAAGAATGTAGCAGCGACTTTCGTTGAGAAGGCGAAGAATGAAGGCAATGCAAAGTTATAATTACAAAACACTCGCGTTTGTCAGACTATAGGATGCGGAGAGACAGGAACAAGGGAAAAGCAGTTAACAATACGAGTGTCGTAATGATGGTGTTAAAGTAGCTTGTTTAGCAATCCCGATTGAAAAGCGGAAGCGCGCCAATCAAACCATACAGTGGTGGACAAACGCCATTTTACGAAGGAGGTCACGCAGGCCACTTCGAAATTGGGCATCTTCAGAACGTTCCGCCTGGTTCTTGATTGTCTGTCCACAATCGATGTTGCCGTGGCAGTCAGTCGCATTGCGTTCCGATTGTGGCATATCGACGGCAGCATAGTGGATACCAGTCTTAGTTGCTAGTATCGCATGGGCATCATCATGCACGTTGGAGGAGAAAAGCTCCAAGACTCCACTTCCTGGACGCATCAGAGTCTGGCCGGTCAGGGCATCATGGTCATCGGTTATCACGACATCAGCACTTGACCATAAGTCCAGATGGTCTCCAGGAGACATGGCATCGGTAATAGATGTGACCTGAATGTTATTTATGCCAGTGAACTTCAGCAAGTCAACCAGACGCTGGTAATTCCGTATTAATTTATCGGGATGTAGCAGCATGACAACCTTGATGTCTTGTAGCTTATGAGGAACGGAGCGATTCTGAGGTTTGCCACCTTCGTTGTAGGCCTACGATGATTCGTCAGTTAAATTAGCATATCCTTCTCCTATCTCTGAAGACAAATGTCTCCTACCCAAGTGCGGAAATAGTCTGCATCGGTAGGGTCCCTGAAGAACTGCGGAGATGGTGCTATGAGAATCATGTTCTCAAAGCAAGTAGCTTCATCGATGACCAGGGAGTCTTCGCCCCACGTTTCCTGTGGGGGTGCATGCCTGTCCATCCACTTTCCGTCGCGTACAGGTAACTTTCGCATGGAATGTTCCTCTCCAGCTAGGAGTGGTGCCGACAACGTAGCGTAAGCAGCAGAATTTGCTATGCGGAATATAGTGGCACGCCAATGATCGAAGCCCAAGTCCTGGTTAAGGAACTGATCACAATGGTCAGTATCAAGCCTCCGGCTACCTTATAGCAACAGACTATTCGACACTAAGGAACTCACCAGAATGCATTTGAAAAACTGCTTCCTAGTCAAGTGAAGGTTCCGCAGTAGTTCGGGGGCAGCATTGATACTTATGCTCATAAATCGGGACCAGGTTTGTAGCCAAGCGATTGAGGCTCGCTTCGAATTGGATGGTTTACCAGCGGTATCAGAGATCGCAAGGGTAGAGCCATAAACCCATGCGACCTCCCCATCAAAGTGTCGGACGCTTTTCAGACCCAGACTGTCGGATTGGCCGTCAGAGGAATACTGACCAAGGCACTTTTTGAATCCATCTGAGGCGGCCTTATCTAGTAGTGCGATGCTATCAATCTCTTCCTCCATCCCGGCACGACCCATCAGCCAGTATCGTTTCTCAATAGACGCAGACTTGGCTGCGCGATATCGGTCAATACAGACACTCTGCAAGTGACATATATAGGTCTCTTCAGTGTGGTGGAGTTTGTTCTCCCATTGTATCCTATAGAGACTGATTGCTCCGCCACCTCGACTTTCAAAGGTGTGTAAATGTTCATGCGCAGCGACTGACGAGTTGGAAAATGCGTTAACTCTAGCAGGCTGGTTGCACAAAACTGTTAGCCTGATGTAGCACTACAATTGAAAGCTTTAGTAGGAAAATGCCTACCTCAACATTCATGAACTGAATGCCAAGGGACAGCTTCAGAGCAAGTCCTGTCAAGCTGATGCAGATGAAGACAAGCAGAGGAGGCCATGAAGTAGTAGCGCGTTTGAAGGCTCTAGAGGAGATCAGAGGGACTAGTTCTTCACCCTCGAATCCTTCGTCGTCTCCATAATCCGAGTTCTGTCGGTCTTCCAAATCTATTGCTGAAGTGGGCATAGGTCCGCACAAAGCAGACTTATATGTCCTTCGATACTCAAACGTAGTCATCTCTCGAACGGGATATTGTGCTGAACAGGTTAGGAGACGGAGTAAGAGTAACATTGAACGTATCAGCGCGCAGGAGCGAGCTGTACCATAAGCACCGAGTTGCAAGGGTACGATCCGGATCAGGTGGCCGATTGCCGCTAAAGTCGCTTTGGCCAGGAACGGCTATCTAGCAGCAACAGGTCCCCATTCCTAGTCCTGACTATCAGAGTATGATATGTCTTTGTCTTGCGGAAGACGATCGTGTTGTTATCGAGTGCGATATCATCCAGCAGGTCGAAGCATTCAATTATAGATTGGCTGAATCCGCCCATCAGCTAACATCTGGCAGCAGTCGTTCCCTCGCCCTGTCCATCAAATAGTCTTCCACGGTAGTGAGTGCCATTGAACCTGCATTGAATTCGCGCTTAGTTACCTGGGAGTCAAAAAGCAGAAGATGCCCAGCCGCACGTTACAGCTCGATCACCCTTACGAGCTGACGACGACGCTACAGGTACCACGGCTTGCCCTGCTGCACAACACGAACACTCTGAACAGAGTCCTCTGTGAGCATGCAGGACCTGGTCGACCACTCTGCACAATCTGATTAATCCTGCTGCAGCTTTTTCGACGCAGTCCATCGGCATAAGGCTTCGTCACCATGGCTCGCAGGTGTGTTTGAATCGGGTGTGCTTAAAGAGAGGAGAAATAGCTGACCCTGCACTCATACCTGTCGTAGATATGGTACGCTTCCCTTCAATGCAGACTTATCGGTCGCTGCTTAGGCTGCTCATACTAACGTCTGTGTTATACAATCGATCAGATTCAAGAACGACCACCTTCAGTCCGGAAGGTCGTTTATTCCAGGTGAGGCAGCCTGCTGAGGCTTGTGATGAGATAGAGCTTGACAGTCCGCTCACACTCCACGCTTCGACTGTAATAGGTCGAATATGCTATGGAATCCGTATCCCATGCAGGCTGCGTAATTGGTATTCTGGCACCTGGTGATGCAGGAACGCATCTCGGCAAGGAGTTATCAACAGTGGGCCAGCCCTCATTAGTTGCCAAAAAGGTTTGCTCCCCTCGACTGACTTTAATACAACCTTCACTAGGCCGAAAAGAATGAAGACAATTCAGCAGTCATGGGCGCGTCCGCAGCAGGACCTACAGGCGAATCGACAACCTCGGCAGCTTCCACCTCGAAAGACCAGGATGTAGCTATGGCGGAAGACTCGACATCTACCTCTGAACCCTCAGCCTCGACGAGCGCAGACACAAAACCTGCTGCCAAGAAGCGTCAGGGTGTAGTGCTGGCTGCTGAGAAGAAGGTTACTTCCAAATTGTTGGACAAAGAGGGAGGCGGTCCAGATGAGAAGATTTTTGTCGTTAATGAGTCAGTGGCCTATGCCGTCATTCGTGGCTTGGACGAGGAGAGTGGTCATAACTGAAACTTCTGCCTTTCACAGCAACATCATTTCCGCAGTGGCAGGATATACAGCCGACGCATCTTCGCTAGTCAATTACTGCCGAAACGTCGCTCAAACCCATCTCGCACAATACAATGAGAACATGCCAGTTGAACAGCTCGTCAGACGCGTCTGCGATATGAAGCAGGGCTACACTCAATATGGTGGTCTGAGACCGTTTGGCGTTTCTTTCTTGTTTGCCGGCTACGACCCTCAACATCAGTTCCAGCTGTACTCGAGTGATCCCAGTGGAAATTACAGTGGATGGAGGTAAGGCTGCACCTGGCAGGGTTTTGCATAAGCACCGCAGCTGATGCGCTATGGTCACCTGGCAGGGCGCACTGCATTGGGTCGAACAACTCTACCGCAACGAGTTTGTTGAAGCAGGACTACAAGGAAGATATTGGGATTGAAGAGGCACTCGAGCTTGCTGTCAAGGTGTTGAGCAAGACGATGGACAGCACGACGCTAGACCACGAAAAGGGTGAGTGCGCATCGTAGCGTAGGATAGGTCGGTCTGTATAAAGCTGACTACACTCTCTGCCGCATCCTGTCATAGTTGAGATTGCTACTATCACCTACAATGAGGAGACCAAGATGACAATAGGCCATATCCTCACGCATAAAGAGCTGGATACGCTCCTCGAGAAGTGCGGCGTTTCGAAGAAACCGGAAGAGGCTGTAGCTGGACAGTAGTAGATGACATGTAGACGAAAATGAAGAATTGGTACCTGCATTGTATACTGTGTCTTTTACCGTTTGCATCGTAGTGGCGTGTATCAAGCACAGGCAATGCAATGGTCTTAAGCTATAGAAACTTTCCGTCGTGTATCGCGCTTCTTCGTCAGATGGGGGTGCGCGACAAGCTTTAGTCTTATGCAGCTGGTAGCAGTTTTGAGCCTTCACTGCTGCCTCGCATGCTTTTGCTTACCGCCCGCCTGCAACAGCGGCAATCGAGATTTGATTGACCGAAGTCCAGCCAGCAGCTGCCCGCGCTGCTCTTCTCCATCCTGCACCGCTGCTTCCTGGAACTTGCAGCAGACCACCCGTCTACCCTTCGCAATGGCTTCAATGGCTGCTCGCACAGCCGCCCGCCGCTGCATTGCTTCTGCGGCCGCTGCTGCCATCCGACGACCTGCGCTTGCCGCAAATGCTGGCCTGAGGACCCTTGCTGGACCTTCGAGCTCGAGACTGGTGTGTGCACGTTGGCCAAGCGGCGATTCATATAGGAGCTAATTGTATGCTTCCGTCCTCCTTCTGCTCCGTCGTAGGCGTCTCGCGTCCCTTCGCTGTACGTTGATCCCTGCAGCCAGCGTTGAGGTTGCGTACGAAAGCTGAGGATTACCCGCATCGCTTCGACATGCTCTCCCAACAGTGCACGAGGAGTCGCAACGACAGCAGATGGATCGCATGTCGATGGCATCACCATTCCTGAGAAGGACGATGAGCCGTTCACGGTAAGCCTTTGCTCGAGAATGCCCTGGATGGAGCTGCGGCCGAACTCTGCTCGGACACTGATCGCGTCTACATTCTGTACAACTGTCAAATGCACATCTATCTACAATCGCCTTTATGTCATGCTAACAGGTCTACCTCAAAGACGACACGTTCCATGGCCACCGCCTCGACGTCCCCGCCAACGAAGTCCAAGTGACAAAGAAGGAGCTCATCACAATGTACAGCCAGATGGTCGAGATGAGACGAATGGAGATGGCTGCTGATAAGCTGTACAAGGAGAAGATGATCAGAGGTTTCTGCCATCTTGCTATCGGACAAGAGGCTGTTTCGGTCGGAATGGAATCTGCCATCGAGACGGATGACAAGGTCATCACTGCTTACCGATGCCATCCTTTCGCTGTCCTGAGAGGTGGTACCGTCAAGGGTGTAATTGCCGAGCTTCTCGGTGCGTTCTATGACTCATCGCCGTTCGCTTCATTCAGTCAGATGATTGACCATGGTATTCGCACCTGCAGGCCGAAAGGACGGTATGTCCCACGGCAAGGGTGGTTCCATGCATATCTTCACCAAATCCTTCTTCGGTGGTAACGGTATCGTCGGTGCTCAAGTACCTGTCGGCGCTGGCATCGCCCTCGCTCAGCAATACATGGGCCAGGCAGACAAGCACGCTACATTCATCATGTACGGTGACGGTGCTTCCAACCAGGGTCAAGTCTTTGAGGCTTTCAACATGGCCAAGCTATGGAATCTCGTAAGCCACCGCGCTGAAGACTGCTTGAGAAACCATGCTGAAGCGGGGCCGGCCTGTCCGTTGCTTTTACAGCCCTCTGTCTTTGTTTGCGAAAACAACAGATACGGAATGGGAACCTCCGCGGCACGCTCTTCCAGTAACACTCTTTACTACACACGAGGAGACTTGATCCCTGGTCTACAGGTCAACGGAATGGACGTTCTCGCTGTCATGGCCGCTGTCAAATTCGCAAAGCAATGGACGCAAGCCGGAAAGGGCCCTCTCATCCTTGAGATGGTCACATACAGATATGGTGGTCACTCTATGTCTGACCCTGGTACGACTTACCGAACCCGAGAGGAGATTCAACACATGAGGAGCGCAAACGATCCTATTACCGGATTGAAACAACGCATGCTAGAGTGGGGTATCATTACAGAGGACGAGCTCAAGACCATTGACAAGGATGTCCGAAAGTCTGTTGACCAAGCCGTCGAGGAGGCCAAGCAATCGCCTGAGCCTGAAGCTCACGGTGACGAGATGTGGAGAGATAGTAAGTCAATCTCGCGCCTCGCCTCGCCCGGTACTAGAGGTGGGAAGGCATCAAATGGCTGACGATGCGGCTTCTCTCTTCTCCAGTCTACTTCGAAGGCACAGCACCACCATACATGCGAGGACGTGAAAAGGAGGAAATCTACTATTACCCCGAGCACCAAACGCAAGGTGCACCAGCTCGTGATGTTGTCGGTGTCGCACAACTCAGCTCGGACGCCAAAACAGACTCTCTAGGTCGATTGCAAAAGTAGACGCATTCTATAGCATTTTCTCGTCTCTCTTTTCCCCCTTACAAGCTGTTGCCAGCTTACGTTGTATTCCAATAGTCTCCATTGCCCTTTTTGATAGACCAGCTCCTGTCTTTTCTGCAATCAGTAAGGTCGAGGGTAGGACATCCTAGACGGGCACCTTGCAAACATGCTAAGCCGTTACGGCCTTGATTCGCAAACGGACTTCTTGTGCAAGTGTTTTCCTGCTTCGAATGCCGTGGTGATCGACTTTACTCACTTCCTCGAAGTGGTGTCCCGGAAATTTTGGGCTCTTTGCGACTCAGCCTGCAGAAAGCGATTGCAGCGCGACGGAGATGGCAGTTCGCGGCGTGTCTGCACGCCTGTGTCGGCGATGCTGTCGCACAAACGCCCAGCTGCGCCAGCGCGGTCTCGCTTCCGCCGCTGCGAGTCCGGCGGACGAAAGTGCCCAGCAGCAGCAGCAGGATGCAACGCCGGTCGCTTCCACCTCGAGAGCCGGCGCAGAGGGCGCGAACATCCTGTCGAGTCTGCAGTTCGAGATTGCTCAGGCGCGTCCACTCGCAAGCGCTGTCTGGTCCCGTCTGCACGAGTTGTATGCGAAGTCGCCGTCTACGCTTGCACAGCAGGAAGATCTTCTACAAAGCGCAATACCCATCCTGAGTCAGTACAGGCCACCCCCAAAAACCGCAAGAGGTCTGGCCGAGATCATAGCTGTCCAGGAAGAGGCAGAAGCGCTGTACGCGCGCTATCGTTTCATCTCCAACAGACTCAAAGAATCAGGTGCTTTCAGACGGAACTCGGCTCTGCAGAACGATGAATTCCTGCTCGTATGGCTCAGAGGCATAGCTGAACTGGGATACGCCCCCGCTGCATGGCGTATATGGGCAGACTTCAAGCAAACGGCAGACGTGGAAGACCTGACGAGATTGGCAAAGCCTATAGCTCATTCTGTCCTCATAGCCACTATGAAATGGGTAGTCCTCCAGCGGGACAGGGGTGTCCAGACCTTCTTTTTCAAATCACAGGCGAAACAGGTAATACGAAAAATGTTTTTTTCTTTTCTTTGTCGAGTCTACAGCGGGCCCTTTGCTGATGCCCCCTTCTTGTCGTAACAGTTTCTTGAACAAGCCAATGAAGTTGTCAATTTCCTGAAGGAAGTGAATAGATATGACTGGATAGCTCGATCCCTCATGATGCGTATCCTGAAGGAATCGGAGAATATAAAAGAACTCATGAGGAAAATGAAGGAGGAATATGCATTCGATCCAGACTTTCCTTCTCTGGCCCCTATGGATAGCAACACCGGAAGTCAATCTATTCCAGCTGCAAAACTGATGGATCCGCACTCCCTGAATACAATGCTATATCACTTCGCTGCCAATTATGAGCTTTCGAAGATGATCTCTTTGCTTGAGACAGCCATAAGCCAAACGCCGGCTACAACGCCGACCTCCTCGTATGCCAGCCAGGGGTTACCCTTCTTCTCTTCGAGTTCAGAGTTGGCACAGTCACATACCGTTCATGCCAAAGAGGGGGGTTCCGAGGAGGACTCGATAGCAGTGCAAGCTTCTTCATCGAGTACACGGATAGAAGACAGGCCAGCTACCGGAACGCTTGACCTCAATTCCGTCAATGTCCACTCGTTTGAAATACTCATCGAGGAAGCTGTCAAGTCCGGCCGGATACATCTAGCTCATCATTATCTGAAGCTCTGCATCACTGCGTGGAAGCAAGAAAGGAATCGTCTCCGGTCCGCCTATGAAGCGTTGGCTAACTGGGATGGCAAGACCGATGATCAAGCGGCTTTGATAGAACTCGTCAACAGGATCCAAGCGCCTCGAGTTTCCATTTCAGTACAGTCCTTTTATCCTATATATGCGAGGCTCAAGCACAGCAAAAATGGGAAGATGCGCTATGCACCGGTTTTGAAATCGTGCTTGCAATTGGCACAAGAGTGTCTCCATTACATTAGAAACGATTCGATCTTCTTTGCAAGGGCTCACGATAAGCTCACAAGCATAGAAGCTGCTCTAACACCTGAGAGCGCGTCAGAGCTGTCGCAGCGCAAGTGGAGGCAAGCGTTAGGCAAATTTGGCAAGGAGATCGATCTAAAAACACATGCCTTGCTTCAGACGCGATTGCGTGTAGAGTTGGGCGAGTTGGCGAGATTCATCGAAGTCGCAAGTGTAGACGTTCTCATGAACAGGGAGATGGACTCGCTCCTCTCTAAGCTCAGCGTCACACGGCCGTTGCCTGAAGTCGCTGACGAAGTCCAAGGCTATACACTATACATCGATCAATTGACGGAAGCTATTCTGCGCGCGGAGGAGTGGCTAGCATACCAATCACAGGAAGAAGGTCGGAGAGTGGCACTGCTCCGCCGGACGCTGGATTTGTCAGCTATGAAGATGGACGCAAAGATTAGACACAAGAAGTCGACTTACGCCAGGAAGAGAGCACTCATTTGGGAGGCTATCAGGTCTGCACAGGCTGCAGTAGTAGAAGCTAAAGCTGCTAGAAGGGAGATCATGGATGCAGCGGGGGATGCTTCAGCGGTCACGAACCGAGATAGAACTACTCTCGGCGTAACAGGAAGTAACGACAGCGGTCCTGGTATTTCAAATTTCGGGCTGCCTTCCGCGGAATTGTCATTCCTGAGTAGTTCGAGACAGCCCCAGGGAGGTGGGTCCGTCCAGGCTGCATCGTGCAGTAGCGACCCTCACTTAGTCCTATGTTAGCTTTCGTTATTGTACCCTCTTCTTGAGTAGACAAGTTACTCCACTCCAGTGTAGCAACCATGAAAAGTATTAGATGTCGCTGTATCTAATTTGGACAGTTTCCCTATCATTGCAAGCGTTGCATGTTCTTGATCAAACAGTCACGCTTGCGCCACATTAGGAATGCACATCTGCATTGCACCAGATCATACATAGGCCTGTCAATTCGACCCAGCCGCCAAGTTTCTGATGTAAGTCGCACATGACCATGTCCGTTCACTCTACACCCCGGAGCTTACGCCTATACCCTGCAGGCAGATGTCGGCTAGTCCGGAAGCGTTCGACGAAGACGTGAGCGAGCTGTTTCGACCCGGATATTTCCTGCTGGACCAGTTCCACGCATGCTGTCCGGAAGATAGGTCTGACCCAACCTGCCTTACCTTCTTGCACTGGTATTCTAGTTAAGCGACTTCGATGATTTCGACAATCCGCCGCAAAGCGCGAAGCGTGCGAAGAAAGGCAAAGGATCCAGCAAGGGCAAGAGCAAGGCAACTGGTAATGTGCCAATGCAAGAGGAAGGGAATGAGTGAGTCTGAGAGAAGCTTTCAGCCATCAAGGGTTCCGCTACGCCGGCCCGGCCACTGCTTGCTGGCAGTGCCGCATACATGCATGCATGCTGACAACCCTCTCCTGCTGCAATCATTCAATCCATTTTAACTTGCCTGAACCTCATCGTTCCATACAATAATGAAGTACGGCTTCGGCGAGAAAGCTTCAGAACAGAGTAGCCCAACGCGAATTCCGACAGCGGAAGCTTCAATATGTGAAAGACCTTGAAGCACGTGTAGAGTTCTTGTCGAGTTCGAAAGATGACCAGCTGGAAGCACTGAAAGCTATGCTAAGAGGTAGGCGCACACGCTCGAGGGAACGTCTATATCTGATGTCTCATCATTCATGTCTGAAAGGTCTTCTTGACGAGAATAAGCAACTCCGAACAATGCTTCAAACGGTCACCGCCTTTGTCGGGGATGGCATAGGAGGGCTGACTAGCAAGGTCGGCATCAAGAATCACATGGACATCGATACATTCATGGAGTTTGTAGCTCGTGGAGATAGGCAAACCCTGATAACGCTCTACGATAACTGGAAAGACCGGAAGGCGGCGGGAGCGATTGACACTACTGCTCCGGGTTATGCTGAGGCAGACGGGTCGAATGATACCTTCGGCAAATCAAGAGGCAGTGCGAACAATAAGAATAATACTGGCACGTCAAGCCAACGTTCATCGCGTGCCAATTCGCCCGTCAACAGCTCTTCCGGTCCGAATGTCAAGGCTGACCTTTCACGCAAGCGAAGTAGAAACGAAAAATCGAACAGTACGACGCAAAACGATTCGTCTCCGTTTGAAAGACCGTCTCCTCAAGGTGGTTTGGCAGGGAACCAAAATAACGATGCAGCCGAAAAATCCCAAGCGGGGCCCTCTTCGGGGAAGTCTCAGCCAGACAAAGATGCTCAATCCTCATCGAAGTCTACATTCACTCCTCCTGCTTCTGCTGCGCCTGCAAACAGCACAACAGCGGCTTCCATGCCTAGCAGTGCGCAAACAAAGAATCTTGATCCACCGGCCGCTTATCGAAATTATATGGAGCTGATGGCGTCGGCAACTGCCCCCAACCTTTCCAACACAGCAACAAATTTCAGTCACTCCTTCTACACGCAACAGCCTGGCCCTAATGGCAACACCCAGTGGCCAAATTTCGCAAGCTCTGCTTCAATGCCACCAGGCTATAATCCCTCGCATGTCCACTCAGATAACCATAGCAATAGTGCAAGCAATGCAGGTGCTACCAATGCTTTCTTCTTCGATACAGCAGAACCCATGTCCATGCCGACTTCCAGCTTTACCAACGAGTTCCTGAACCAATACATACATACCGGGTTGACCCCGCTCATGGATCCTTCATACCAGCATGCGATGTTCCCTTGGTCCGCAAATGGCGCAGAGGCACAGCAAGGCGCACCTACGCCCGCATCTTCGAGTTCCTCCATGAATCAGATGCCTTCTCCTGTGAACCAGCACAACAAGATAAATAATAATCAGAATAATAACTTCAGCTCTCCGCATAATATGCAATCGCAAATGAACGCCTTCGTTCCACAGCTTTCCCTGGCCCAGAATCCTTTGCAGCATCAGCAGCAGCAGCAACCGCAACAAGCACACCAATTCTCAGCAGTGCCTCCGCCAATGCACAATCCCCTCGCATCCCCTCGCTCTGCTTTACCTTCCATACCCCCTGGGTTTTCCCCTGATGAACTGATCAATAGCAACCCATTACTAGCAGCTATTCACATAATATCATTGTGAGTTCAGATGCAACTGCACAATTGTTCTTGAGCGCCGCGCGCGTGGTACTTCACTCTTCAGTGTTGCATGACTGACGCTTGTTGTGTCAATCTTCGGTATTCCTAGCCATTTGCGTAACAAAGCAGCGAACCCTAACTAT
Organism: Cystobasidium pallidum; assembly: GCA_001599955.1. Lineage (NCBI taxonomy): Eukaryota > Fungi > Basidiomycota > Cystobasidiomycetes > Cystobasidiales > Cystobasidiaceae > Cystobasidium > Cystobasidium pallidum. Next base: position 343,170 of record BCIL01000007.1, read on the forward strand.
GTCCTACCACCTGCCCTCGAGCCAACGCCTCTACAATGTTCGACACCGCATGGTAGGTTCGCCGTGTCCGGCATTGGCTTTGAACTGGCCAAGATGCTGATCTACTTGCTTCACCTTGCACAACAGATTTCCGACTTGATGGTATCTTGCATAGGGAGTGGCGCACGCGGTTGCTGACTAACATGGACTATAATTTAAATGACCTGCTACAGGATCTCATGCAATCGGCCACTGTGCACCCGGGCGATGTAAGACGCGTTTCCTCATCTGCTAGGCTGATTGCGCACGCCTTGTACTGACCGCTTCCGCCTTCTCTCCTGCTCATGCCCTTGGGGAAAATAACAGAACCTCCTCGAGCCAGCGAATTGGGAGTTGTCTGAATCATTCCTGCGCAAGTACAAGTAAGCGCGCTAGTTCCGGTCATACAACCATGGGGCCTGCTAGTCATGGTACTTACGCCGCTATTGACTGTTTACAGGCATACAGTTACGCCGGATATCCTGGGCGACTCGAACAAATGGCGTCGTTCGCGTGGGGAACCCGAGATCGTTCTTTGAGACTCTTTCGTGAAGAACCCCCGTCCGTTGCTAGACGGTAGCGATAGAAAGACACATATGTTATATACTGTAATTGCTAATCTCGTACAGCGAATCATCAGAGGTATTGTGAAGATGCGTGTAGCTCTATGAAACCAAAAATGCTCAGGTATATACCGGAGTACAAACCCAAGTCCGGCATCGAAGCCGCACAAGAACGGCTATGCCATCCATGCAGTCAACGCTCACGTTATATCAAGGCATTTCAGATCGAAGAGATGCAGAATGACGCTTCGCGAGAATTTCCAGTCATCGAACCCTTTTGGGGGTCATGAGCAGTCTCGCTTGTTTGTCGATCTTGTAATACAGTACTCACGTCCAGCAGCATGCAGTTACTATACGGTGCTTGGACAGATACTCTCTGCGGCTCCGCAGATAGTTGGGAGATATGAACAGACTTTATAGGGAATTATGTTTTTCACAGAACATGGGAAACGCGTCGGCCAAAGTCTTGATGAGCATTATAGCCAGCACCATCTAATGGTAGCGCGTATCTTCTGCCCACCTGTACATTCCAGGCTACTTGCTAAGCGCGAGTCAGCAACCGTCTAAGACTTGTATGTGTTGTTGCTCCACAGGGATTTAGGCAGCTAGACGCTGATCCTTGCAAACACCAAATTTCCCAGCCGGTTCCGAGGAAGAGTCAAGCTTTCTCGGCCCGGAGTACACGTGTTTAGACGCCTCGATATCGTTCATACAGAATGCTCGGCCCCACCACCATCGGCTGGTACGCAGCGCCTTATGACCTGTGCATTATCGTATATGAACATGTATAACCACTATGGATGGACGCTGAGCTTTCTATGATACTGCTGTTGCTGTTCTCCTTCCACAGGCATTCGGAAATCCTAATTCCGATCCAAGTACAGTACAAGTATAGCCAGCAATCTTCATCGACTACGGTACTGCGATCATGATACGATACGCTGATCCCCTCGGAGTTGCGGGCGAATTTATGTTTATAAGCCGAACGGATGCGGCTTGTGGCGTCTAAATCTACGCCAGGCTGCACCAAGCAGGCAGATATTCGAGCTGCGAGGAAGACTTGCGCGCGTTGACCCGTGTGCCGACGTGAGCTTGCTGTCCATTTGCCCTCGGCTGTGGTGAAGACTTCGGTCGCAAATTGCTCGCAGCGACGCCGTATGCAGCTGTCACCGGTTCCGCCGCAATCTCCGAGATCACGCTTTCTATCGGCTCGCCTGCTCGGCGTTACCGCTGCTCGGGCAGTGCGCTAACTCCGAGGATCACGAAGCAGGCAGCACGAGACAGCCTGAGCGAAGCCGAAGTGACGCGAAAGACTGTGCTGTCCGAGTAATCAGAATAATCCACCCCGAGACGAGCAGATTATCATGACTCATGAGCTGCAGTTCCATCGCTTGTCGCGGTATCCTCCTTCCGTCAACCGCAGTTTGCTGCAGAATTGACTGAACGGATCAGAGAGTACCATCGCTCCGAGAGAAAGAACTGGTATCCGAGGCATAGAAATCTATCCCAGATCGCGAAGACTCGGACCCATCATCCTCGAACAAGCGCAAGCGCTGTGTCGATAGTGAGAAAACCAGTCCAGAAACCACTGCATACGTCTTGGAACACGTCTGCAAGCCGCAAGCATGGCTCATCTCCACAGCGAGGGGTCGCTGTCCCACGACAGCAACGACGAGGTGTGCCGCTGTTTGCTTTCGGGCGCCACGTTATTTTTGGACGATTGCGAATTGACGCTATGCTGGCCCGACAGAGCGACTACCGCGAACACGAAGCTCAAGCTACCAATACTCGTAGTAAAGCTGGCAGTAGCGCCAGTTCCAAGAAGAAAACGTCGGTCAGCCGGCGCGCCTCGCAACAAACCGACGACCATAAGGATGCCCTCCAGCACGATGACCAAGCAGCGTGAGCTTGAAATTTCTGTCAGGCCTGTTCTTTGCCAGTACCAGAACCCTGTTCTGGAGAGTTGGCAGTCATACAGGTCATGCCTAAACCTGTGCTAATCGCCCTGATTCGTTTGATATCGTCTGCCGTGTGGCCGCGATCTCCACGCAACTACAGTCCCCAGAACGCAAGGAAGATGCAGAACAGGCTGGCTCAGCGTGAGTTCAGAGCTAGAAGACTAGAGCATATCAAAGAACTCGAGGCCAGAGTCGAGTTCCTCAGCAAGCCGCAGTCGGAGCAGACGGAAATACTTGTGGCTATCATCCACGGTGAGTTCGGGCTCACATCCGATCTCCGAAGCACGTGCGGAATTGCGTCTCCCCCGGAGCTCTGTGGAGAGTGTCCGATATCTTCGGTTGTGCCGTATGCTGATGCGCAAGTACCTATCATTATTAAACCCGTGAAATCCTGACAGGCCTCATGGACGAGAACAAGCAACTCCGAGGCTCACTCAAGACCATGGCCAACTTTGTCTCTTCTGGCCTTGGAGGCTTAACGCATGCTATCCAGCTACCCGCATACGACAATGCTCTAGATCTCGTCAATAGAGGCGACAGAGCTTTGCTGTTGAAACTCGTGCAGGAGAAAGGTGGATCAGTTGGCACCTCCACAGGCAGTCAAGTGGACCATATACAGAACCACGATGCGAACACTCCGTCTAGTGCTCAAAAGGCATCCCCGTCACCGCCGGCTCCAGCCACAGGACATGCAGACAAAAAACGGAAGAATGAAAGTTTGCATGATACGCATATCGAAAACAAGAGACCGAGTAATGTAAGGCCGCCTCGGACCAGGAGTCACAATACTCGGAGCCGTCAGGATAGTACAAACATATCTGCCAATCCTGAATGGCAGGAAAATACACCCCGGCCAACTCCACCGATTGTTTCGCCATTGCTCTCCCAGGAGAACAAACCTGCCAAGCAGGACGACCAGTTACACGGTACTGACAAGCCTCCTTCCAAGAACGCTGAAAAGCAAACTACCCTTGCTGCTCCAGAAAGATATCGAGGTGGAATATCAGCGAACAACGCGCGCTTGTCGGACATGATTCCATCCAGCAGCGGAGGTACTGGGCCGATGGCTTCCTTCGATATTTTCGGGGAGAGGTACACAGGCCAAGGTAGCAACTTCGAAAGCAATGCTTCCAGCGCTTTCGGACCAGGTGCACTCGGAAATGCGAGCTCTGCGGGCGTTAAGCGAGAGGAGGCGTCCCCTGTGGAAGCTTATCGAGATCCAGCCTCGGCATGGCTGAATGCGTACACAACTTTGACACCTTTGGGAGGCGAGGAATCGTTCTGGTCACATATTTCTCCCAACATGGCTGCTCAAGGAGGCATGGGTTATCTTTCTCAACTTCAACAGTTGCAGGTATCACAGCACAATCCAGGACAAGTACCGGATCAGAATGGCAGATCCGACTTTAGAAGCTATGCTCCACATTGGAACCCTGCAGGTCAGATGCTGTCGTCTGTCAGCAATAACTCTTTTCCGGCAACTCAGGCGAGCACGCTGCTCCCAGAGCAGCAACTACAACAGGCCCTTCATGGGTACGCTTGACATTACTCGATCCAATTCTTCAACGTCTTCGGTTATGCAGATGCAAATTGTCTGGGTACCGGACCCGTGAATGTAGCCCATTCAAGGGTCTTCGCCGGACGCATTCTTCCCGTCCTATAGTTGAAGTCACGCTTGTTATGCGTTCGCTTGCTCTTGCCACATGACAGCCTTTCAGTCCAGCGAACATTACTGGACACCCTTCCGCGGCCTCGACATCTCCCCGTTCAAGTGTTCTCCTTACCTGCATTCAGGCAGTCAAAGCATTAACAGCCAGGTTAATAAGGCTGAAAAGTTTCAGCATCCATCGTTAGGAATCAGAATTTAAGTGATAAACCTGTGTAGCTAGCGCACAAGCAGTCTACTAGTTGTTACGATGTGTACCAGTAATCATGATAAATTGTCGTCACCTTCGTGTTCAACGTTGCTCTGCTTTCCATCTAGGACCCTACATAAATTCAAGGCTATTTTCGCTTCCAGACGCTCATCATCTCGCGACCCTCGCGACCCTCAGATGGTGTTGGCTTTTCGAAGTATACTCTCTCGAAATTGGTGCTCAATAGCGAATCGTACAACTCTGGAGAGACACTATATGGTGGCCCGCCTTCCCTCTCCCCATCGATTGGAAACATGAGAGCCAGAAGTAGTCCTGAGGAGGGTACATGAGAATGGCATTCGAAGCTGATATCATATGCCCTGTTGACGTGACTCACCATCTTTCTCGATGATATCAGCGTAACGCTTGCCCCACGCTTCGCGAAGCGAAGGCGGAAGAGCACACAAGAAGGTATAGTCGTAAGCTAGATGAAACTTCTGACCACCATCCGGCAGGGGAAAGTTGAAGAAATCTAAGGCTTTGAACTCCACATTGGAAGGTGGATTGGGTGATTTGGCCACGTGCTAATGCAATAGTGGCGAAGCATCAGCGAATTGGACCATGAAAGCCCGATTCTGCATCGGAAGAAGCGAAGGTGTTATTGACCTGCTTAGCTGCCTCTACTGCAGTTTCAGATATGTCAATCCCCCATGTGTCCAGGCCAAGTCGAGCGAAATAAGCAGCATCGTCTACCCCAGCCGCGAGACCCCATGGTCAGCATCAGCTTTCTTGTCAAAGGATAATGAGGTGACATGGACTGACACCCCCTTCCGCAGCCTGGCACAATAGCTCTTCCGCTGGTGGGAATAGGGAACTTCTTAACCTCAACCAGTTCCTTGAGTGGCGGCCGGACATTGCCGTCTTGTGCATCCCATGGGGTGATGCCAGCTTTCCAAGCAGAATCCCTACCGAATGTCAAAAGAACCTCAGAGGTGTGAGCGCTGCCAATTTGGTACTTCAGCAGATGCCTCACCACCCGGCTTGTCCGTTTGTCTTGATCATCTCCCGCATCTTGTGCACGCTTTCTCCGAATTGGGCGGTCATGTCAGCAGTCTTATTTAGAAGAGGTCTTAGAGGTAAGGAAAGAAGAGAACGAATCCAACTCGACATCCGTTGTTGTCGGCAATAGGTCGAGCTAGTGGCTTCTAAAGGCTACTTAACGCTTGGACTTCGCGAAACGGTGATCGAGTAACGGCCGACGATATCGGCACGTATACGAACAAGGCTTTGCTTGCCTCAGACAACGCATCACAGCTTCGAAGGGTTGCTTCCTCGAAGATGTTCGCCAGACATCCGATATCGTCAGTGTCTTTCTAGTGAATCTGCGAAAGCCGCCTCGCATAGATGCTGACATTACATGCGACCTCTTTTGTCTGGTGTGTACAGGTCGTCCATACGGCGAAGAGTAACGGCACATTCAGCGCCGTCTCTTAGACGCAATTTAGCAAGCCGCGATATCCTGGAGAGAAGCTCCAAGCCAACTACTGCACCGCCGCGTCTGAATATATATCGCGATGTATGGCCGCCTCTGATCACCTGCTCTGGCATTGCACTCGTCGTGTTCTATGGTCTCGAGGTAAGGGAGAACGGAAGGAAGAGCGGAAAATCCCGTATCACTATGGCACGGAACTAATCAATGTGAACCGATTCGTCTTCGCCGAAAAAAAGCTGTGGCGCCTGAATCTGGCGTACAAGTATCGGCTGCAGGATATGGCCATAGAAACGGAGGCACTGAAGGCTCAAGTCGAACAGCTACGTCAAGAGAACGAAGAGAAGAGCCAATCACTTGCGAGCAAGATGTTTGGCAGAGCAAGTGATGACAAACGGGATGGGCGCTCTAAATGGTTCGGCCTCTTCTAAATTGGGCACCGTATCATTGCATGTATATCCCGCGGTTCTGCCCCTGTGCCGATTGTCTTTAAAAGAGATATTTTTCCATACTATCGTAATCACCCATACCCTCGTCGCCCGCATTTCAGTAGTCACAAGATACACTATGTTGTCAAACTATACAGAGCAGACTCGCGCTGATATAGCGGATTAGCGAATGAATATCTGGCTTCATTCGTTGTGGATGGTGAGTCCTGATTAAGTGGACATTGATGGGCGTCGAGATCTTGGCGCCAGCTTGGCATGTCTCGACGATTCAGACCATACCTGCCCAAGTAGACAGTCAGGACAAGCCTTCCAGCAAATGACACACACAGCCAGCTCACCTGTGAGAAGCCTACACCAGCACTGATAGCACCCGCCACGGCTCTTACTGCTTCGCTACCGGGTCGCCATTCAAACAGATCGTACAGTGCGAAAACGGCATCTGCCCCGAGTCGCATGCGATCCCACCAGAGCCAAGTCAACCTGCCTCTCAGATCTCTCAAGGTTCTACGCTGCTCGCGTATTCGCTGTATACGTCTCTCGTTCTCGAGAATGCGCTGTTCCTCTTCTGCTGCTTCACCGTATGAGTCGTCTGCGCCATTTTCAGTTCTGCTTTCGTTCAGAATTGCCGAAGACTCGAGGTCTCGCTCTGCAAGATCCCGCTCTACTTCTTCTTCCCTCATAAGACGTCGAACACGTCGGCCGTATCTCCAAACTTCTCTTCGCTCCCACTCGGAATGAGCAAGGGATACCAGAGTGGTTGACAGCCAGAAAAGATCAGCTAGGAGCTCAGCTCTCGTAGACAGTTTCTCAAAGAGACCACGAGACCTTCCATTCTGCAACAACACAGCCTTCGTACGATCAAGCTGCTTTCGCAGACGGCTTTGCAACAGCTTGAAAGGTAATGAGAGGGTCACGCCAAGTTTTGCAAACAGGGCGACCCCATCCGAGATCGTGTCGAGCAACGAAAGCGTTACTTCGAGACCTTCTAGACGCTGTCGAAGTAGATAACTTTGCTCATCAGAAACCGGCGGCATGGCAGCTTTAATTCCGTCTTCCTTGAGGTCGACGCCCGCCCATGCATGTTGCTCTGTCCATAGCCATCGCGAGGAACTGGTATTATCTGATGCATACGTCCCCATCGAATGGGGCGGCCGAGCAAGTTGGCCATTCCAATTCGATGAGGATGTGGCGAGGTCCGACGACCCGGCAAGAGCGCGCAGCCGGGAGTTTGTGGCTGATGGCGCGAACGGTGCGATAAGCTCGCACAAGCTGCGGAACTTGCGGAAAGCGGAGAGGAAGAAGACTAGAAGCAAGAGACGTGTTGTTCGTCGCGGCGCTTGAGAGACTCGATCAGGCTTCGACTTGAGGAAGACATACAGCCTCAGCATGTTCTGCATGAAGCGCTGAAAGTGAGGTGTGAGCTCAATAGGCTACCGGCATCTAGGATGTAGCTATCTCAAGCCTACAAGTGTTCTCTCCCGACCTTCAGAAGTCTGGAGAAGCAGCGACATTGCAGCGTGTCTGTGTAGCTGGTTCACAGGCGTCGAGGCGTCTGCATGCAGCGACAGCATCAGATCCAGACACTGGCGAGAGGCGTACCCCTTGAAGCAGGCAGGCGGCTGGCTCACAGTACGTCGTGTAAGGTGCAACATCTATACTGCGAGGCCCTCTCCTCCGCCGCGCTCCTCCAGAACTGTCACGCATCGTTTCACCGGCTGCACCAGCGACACCGTCGTGCGGTTGCAACCGTCGATGGATCGAATCTTCAGGAGATAGCGGTGCTTGGGGCGTACTCCCCATCGACGACGCCATATTACGTCGCTGAAGTGGCAAGCACTGGACTGCAGACGTCGAGCTGCTACATAGACGTGATCGGAGCCCCACTTCTGCTGGCTGGAATGTCTGCGCGCTGTCAAAGCTGAGCGTAGGTAAAGGCTTTTGTTCTCAACGATCCTTTGGGCTGACTTTGTATCGTCGTTACACTGTCGCTATCTATAACTGCCTGATGATACGCGTGTGCTAGCATGTAGTATAAAGTTAGCCTCCTCACGTGACATTGTGACCGACGGCTGAGCGCTATGTAGAGTCTTGAGTCGTGTCAGGCCGGATGGCCTTCGGACTCCGGTATAGTGCTACCAAGGCGGACGACCAAAGCAAGTAAAGAGCCGCTGTCGCTCATTGCATGGAATGTAACACTGTCGAGGTGGAGCTGTGGCCAGAGATCAAGGTAGGGACACGTCAGTCTATGCACGAATCCAGAAATTCCTTGCTTCTCGAATATCACGTACACTTTGATGTCGATAACTTGAAACCATTCAGACATAAATCGTTAGTCTGATTGTACGGTGATCAGCTGGTGATTTCCACACTGCTTACAAGTTGGCTTCGAATTTGTTAAGAAAGTCACTCTGATGTTGAATATTGACAGTCGACCAGTCTTCACCTTTGGCGATTGCGTCTTCTACTTCGTTTGTTAAACTCTGTAGCGCTTTCGTGAACTTCGAATTGAAGGAAAGGAACAGCGAACAAGTCGTCATCAACCTGGTTTGTACCTGTGACACCAAGCATGACCATGAAGGGTTAGCTCCTGCCAGGAAAGCATGTCTGGAATTCGTATCATCCCTACCTTTAGCAGGTTCGGGGTCGTTAACATGCACTGCTTCAGGCAGGTATCCAAAAAATCCGTATGGTACTGCAAAAGCTGATCCACTGTTTCAACTCCCTGCAAGCGAGTCATAAGCTTTCTCCAGTTGCTTTCTAGTACTTCCGAAACGGCGAAGGCAAACATTTGCTGAACAAATGCAAGCATTCGACTCCTCAATGTGAACACTCTATTCTTCCACTTCTCTAGGCCAACATGAGGAGTTCTTCTGCGCCAGGTAGGATGCTTGGTATGTTCTAACCAATTCATGGTCAATGACTGTTCCAGGTGTTTGAGAGCCAACAGATGTCGGAAGATCAGCTGATATCGAAGGATGGCCTTTCTCGAAATGACAAGCGAGAGCGGGAAATCGACCGTATAGTCAAGGGACAGAGCTTCCATGCCAGTGAAGACATGTTTATCGTCTTTCTTACGATCTTTCTCGGTATTCTTGTAGTCTCCAATTCCGCTTCCGGAATCAGGTATGCTTTCTCCGTCTTCACCTCCTGGGACTTTGGTATCGACACTGTTCACCTTCATGAGCCACTCCGTCAACGTAGTAGAGCTAGTAGCGACCTTGACGTCTTCTTTGTAAGGATCCGCACTGCTAGCCGAAGATGGATTTCTGATGGCCAAATCCAGTAAAGATTGTAACTTTTCCAGTGACACGTGCTTGGCTTTCTTGCTGAGCTCGTAGCCTGCCAAGTCTAAGAAATGAGTGAAGGAATCGCCGTGGTCCAGGAAGAAATGGTGTTTGAGCGATCTAAGGCGGGAAAAGAGAGATTGACGATCTATTAATAGGGCAAGACATGCTTTATTCGCGGCATAATATGCTTGGTTGAGCTGAACTTGGAATGTTTCCGAAGTCATGTCAACATCGTCTTCTGCTGAAACCGAATGCGTAGTAGGCATAGATCCGCGCAGGTCTTCAAGGAGATCGCCACTGCCGCATTCGCGTATTACATTAAGATATTTGCCTGCCAGGAGTATCTTGATTTTCCAAGCTTCTAGGAAAGCAGGTATGATGGCGCCCCCTCCTAAACCTTTCTCCCTCCTCATCGCTCTGCTCTGCAATACTCCGTCTTGAGTGTCAGCGTTGGACGCAGGGGATAGAGGGTTTAGCAGCTGCCTATCGGCGTCGATCCCAGTTGCAGCTGCTGAAGAGGAATTGCCCATACTCAGGTCCTTCAGCGTATATTTCCGCTCCCAATATTCGTCTACGTAGTCCTGATCTAGTGCTGTACGATGGAGTGACCTATGCTCGCGAATCATAAACTCGTCGTACGGATCGATGAGGTGCCCGGTTGTTACCCAACGCAGCAAACATTGCGCATATGGTTGAGACGCTTTGAGAAGCAGTGTCGAGTATATTTGATGGGCTTCAGGATCACTGCAAGCACACAGTCAGCGTTTCAGTCTGGGTACGCAAGGTGGCTCAGCAGGAAGCTTACCCGCTCGTTCTTTGCAATCTTTCATCTATGATAGCAAGCATCTCACCGCCCTTCACAGGCCCTCCAGCACTCCAGCTCGGCGTTTTCTTTGCTTCAGTCTTGTTGGATGACATTTGCTTCAAGGCTTCTTTCATGGCTTTGCCTCCTCCAAAGCGGTCGTCGTCATCGCTATCCTCGTCAAGCGTATCTGCACTTTCTTCGTGCGCTGAAGCGTCGGCATCGGTAGGAGAGGTAGTGAGATCTTGGATTAACTCGTAAATCAGAAGAAGCTGATGGAGGGCCGGTTGCACGAAGTAGTAGAATTTCTGCAGCGAGAACGTCGGGGAAAATTTAAAGTGCTCTTCTAAGCGAGTTATCAGCATGTCGTATTCCTATGGCGAATGCTTTAGTGGACTAGCCATTGAACATCATAATGGGGAGACTACCTTGATGAAGTCACGTATTCCACTGCAAAGCGCATGGCTTGTCAGACCGAAATTGAGATGGCTGTAAGATTCGACGAAGCTTTCGATTGAATCATGATATATAGCAAGCTTTACGATTTTGTGGGTCAAGTCTCGTAATGACGGATCTAGATAGCGTACATCAGTGTCCTTTTCGATCCATAGTATGAAAAGCAGAACAGCTCACCAATGGCTTTATTGATCTTGAAGGTAGGCCCTCGGAACTCAGCATAGGTAGCTTCTTGACTGGCCAAAGAATCCGTTACTTGGATGAATTGGCCATCCACCCCCTTAGCAATACAACACCTCTCAGTAAATTAGCTTTTAGTAAGAGCCAGGCGAAAATCCGCCCTCACTATCAATACCGCGAGAAGATCTTCCACGAGCAAAGCTTCTTGAATTACTAGATCTGCCTTGGAAATGTCGTCTTGTGGTTCCTTGTTGGCTTCTTCATCTGAATCGGGCCCGTCGTCTAGCTGCTGCAGGTCCAGTTCGGCATCTTCATCGGCATCCAATTTTGTTATGATCTGACGCAGTCGCTTCGTCGTGAGGCGTTCTTGACGCAGGGCGGCAGTGTTGGCCACTCGGGAGTTCAAAGGAGCGTCTGCAAAAGAAGTCTCGGCAATAAAGGAAGCTTCCGGTACCACCGATGCTAGAAGATCATATACAAGTAGACATTTAGGTTACGTGCATTCGAGCAATGCAACGAAAGGCCTGCATACCTCTAGATTTGCCTTTGCGGTCCTGGATGTCTGGTTTACTTGCAGCTGCCGCCACTGAACGTGAAGCCAGTGCTATGTGTACAGTATTTGTACCCCTGCTTTGTTGAATGTGTTGGACGTCCGAAGTTGATCCACGTTGAATGTTAGCGATGGACTCGCTCAGTTTATCTACCTGTTTAGCGGAGAGCCCCAGATTGGCAATCTTGCTGATCTTGTTTGCGCCAGGCGTAAAGGGCACTCTTGCATGAGAGGAAGCGTACGACATCGCGCTGTGCGGACGCGCTTGTATTGTGGCAGTTGAGGAACTTGACGACACACTGCGAGGCTCGCGCTCGCGAGTATTGCTGCTCGAGCTGCTTTCGGCCTGTCTGGTATTCCTTGCATGTTGTTGATCTGGAACACGGCCACCTGACAGGCGCGACGAAGGGCGCGACATGGCTGCAGCAGCCGAGGCAGAAGTAAGCGCAGCAACAGTGTTGCAAGGGGCAGTAGTTTGATATCAGCGTGTCATGTTCGCAAAGGCAAGAAGAGGGTCATCATAGCAGTATGTTTGCATGTGAAGCTCGATCACCTTTGCAACATGCAGTATAGCGCTACACATAACTACAAGCTGCCGGAGTGCCGGAGAATGGTCTAAGGCTAATCCCCTGTTAAGTCGATATGTCTGCCGGATCCCAGGAGGTGGTCTGCCAAGGATGCTGAGTCCCCTTGGATATTGCCCGCCTGTGGACGCCAGTGTGGCATGGAAACGCAGAAAGAACAGCACTCTAGCTTATCTTGCCTAGTATTGTCATTGCGGCGCCTGCTCTCTCTCCCTAGACGACAGCTTGATCTGCAGATACTCCATAACAACCTGCCTATTTTCATTCTTTTGCTCTATCGTTGGCTGAAGTTTATCTAGACTTTTCCGGATATCCAGCATTTTTTGGTTGTAGAAAGTACGGGCATCTCTTGTTGACTGGCAGTATACATACTGTGTTAGCGTCTTGCACACTGAGGACCTCTTGGGTATCCCTATTTTCTGAGCGCTGGGGCGTATCGAATCCAACGCACCTTCTCAATGTAGTACCTAGCTCCGACGTCTACCAGAACATTTTCAGGATCCGCCAGCTTTCCACTGACATACAGCGACCCGGTCAGTGGTACCAAAAGCTGTTTTGCTGTTATAGTAGGCAGTTCAGTCAGCTGTGTGAGTCAACTGAACTTGCATGCGGATCTCTTCAATGATCGCGTACATGCTCTTTCTGGCGTTATGTCGTCAAGACTGTTCTTCGCTTCTTGAAATTTCGCCTGGGCCTGCTTCAGAGCAGTGAACGAGTTTGTGAGGTGTTGTACTTCCTACGGACGTCAATCCATTTGACAAGTCGTCTTCTCAGTCTTCCAGCAGCACTAATGACGGGCAGGTCCCATGCAGTGTAAAGTACTACTCACCTCATCCAGTTGCTGTTTGATCTGAGAAAGCTGTTCCACCGTGAGCTCTTCCAACGCAACCTGCTGCTGAGAGGCCATCTGGTCTTGTCGATGTTGGACTGCTGTCAGAACGCATCCCGTGCTGCCGTCTGAATCACCCGACGCCACACAAATTAGACTGGAAGAGCCTTAAGGGCGTCTTGGCCTTTCTACAACCGGAACAGCGAAAAGTTCACAGTCCAACAGATATTGGCATAAGTCCGCTGGATAACTGTCTCTTTATGCTAGCAAATTGACTTTCCTACACTATCTCTACGGAGTCAGGACATCGACAAGACTACTAATGACGAGAGTTACGGTACACTATACCTTTTCAACATTCACATGGCCTGATACCACGCGCACTCTAGGTATAAGGTTCTCTCACATTCGGGGTCTAGCAGGACAAGACTCCAGACTCCATGCAATCTGTAACTGTGGATGCACGCGGTTTCCCGGTGGTGAATGATATGCTTCGCCGAACGGGGGTGCGTACCCTCAGCAGGAACACGACGATACTTGATGCCTATTTGGAGTCTCATCTGGGCTCTTATGATCTCATCTACTTTCCTTCGGCTCCCTGCCATTGTGGACGGTGGGAACACCGCCTCGCCTCACATCTACACCAGTACACTGAAAGAGACACAGCTATTCTCATCCCAACTCAAAGCGAGTATACGATATAGGAGTAGCGATCTCAAAGCTAAGCCGGACAGGGCAATCGTCATTCACAAGGTACTATAGTCGGTGCCTCACAGGGGAAGATCGATATAGAAATTGATTGTGTGAGGCAGCCTGGAACGAGCCATGAGTCATCAAGGATCAGTACCACCATCAGGCGATTCCCTATACGATGGTGGCAGTGAATCAACCTACGTTGGCGGGCGTAACTTGCCTAACTTTCGTCCCCGACATCGTCGGGGGACCGCCGCACACAATTCCGCCGCACGGGCGAAAACAGATCAACCCAATGATTACAACAGCATACCGTTTCGACCAAAGAGTTTTCGAGGTAAGCTATTCTTAGCTTGCTTTTTTGAGAGTTATAGCTAAAATTCAGTTGATCACTAGATGAGATCAACCTAATTGGCTCATTCGTGATTCTGGCTACTCTGGCGATGCTGTCGAGGTATACCTTTTGCTAATTTAAACCGTCGAAAGCGGTACATACCCAAGTTATATGTGCTAATGTATTCATATCGTTCAGTATCGCTGTCCTAGGTTGCGGTAAGCATTCGGAGCAATCCAGTATGCTTCCCTAAAGCCACACAGAGACTGATCTGGCGATGACTTGTACGTTTCTCGCTTAGCCTGGGCGTACAAGAAGAAATATGACAAGGAGAATCCAGCGTACATATCAGATGATCAAACAAAGTTATACAAACTTTCGGATATGAGCTGGACACTACCCGCCTTTACCATCATTCCAGTCGCTGGAAGTGCCATCTTTGAATATGTCTCCCTCACCACGGTCAAAGTCGGCTATGTGGAGGTCATCGATATGTATCGTCATATCCATATCCTTCAGCTCCAGCGCGACCCAAGGGCCGTAGACGAAGCACATGCAGCTGACGAGCATCTAGTTAACCGGGCTACCAGGAGATGGATGAAAAAACGTTACATTCTCTACCTTTTGCTCGCCATCGCCATCATTGGGGTATTTGCAGTAAGAAAAAGGCTTCATCTCTTAATAAACATGTACGCAGGATAGAGCGGCTGACGTTACGTTATTGCTTTCGGACTTTTGCTTCCTACAGTATCTAGCACGAACAATTTGGGTTCATGGCACACACCCACCCGTCGAAAAGTGGCAATGGCGAATGGTACGTTACTTTTGTAGCTGTATCCCGTGGTTTCATCATATCACATTATATGCCCATTGGCTGTTGCGATTAGTCTATGTATGCCATGTGCACTTCCGCTGACGCGCTGACTTGGTGTCCCGAAGATGAAAGTCGTAAGAGGCAAAGGTAAGAATAAGCGAGTAACGAGAAGAAGAGAGAAAGTTCGACACGTCACTACACCGGAGTGCACGAATAAGAAAGTTTCATTCTGTCAAGAATTGAAGAACCTGAATTATTTCATTATTGCCGCTATCATAATACATGCCTTCTGGTCATTGGTAAGCTCAATCCACTTTTGTCATTCATGGCGTCTTGTAACCCTCTTTGCTAACGGTTACATGCAATGCGAAACTGCGATCGGAACCACACTCTCAGGAAATACTCCTTATCATTTATTATCTAAGTAGAGCCGCGCAATGGCCGGAACTCCTTTCAATCCTGGCGGCAAACGTAAATTACGGCGCGAGATGGCAATAAGTCAGCATGGAAAACCGAAGGCCCTATACCTTGGGATCGTATCATGTGGATTTGGCCTGTGACAATCCTTATCAACTCGCACGGCACAAACTTTTGATGAGCCAGCCCCGTTACGGTTAACATAGGAGCCATAATGACATGGGAAATTTACCACGGGATGCACGGAATCATGCTCTCAGTACAATTGGAAGCATAGAGGCAAATGCTAAACGATCTCAATGAAGTCGGACGAGCTTGACACGTCCTTTGGTTGACGGTTGAGTACCAAATGGGAGACAAAACGGTCGTTTTGCCTGGATGGCAGCATCGATAGTACTGAAAAGTCATCGGGAGGACTTCACTGGATTGATAAAACAAAACTGCATAGATTACTAGTTACCCCCAATAGCTATTTTGCAGATACCAAAACTATTTGTATAACAATAGGAGAACCGGTTCATCTTCGCCTATTCCCTCTGTCACGTGCTGACGTAGTAGTATTGGTAGTATTGGAAGTAGCAGCAGCATAATTCCTTCTCGAGAATATCCGACGAGGATTTTTCTCCTTTTCGAATTCCAGAGCGTCTATATCTTCAGGTGATAGAATCTCCAAATGAGGAATGAAATGCTTGGCTTCATTCCAATCTCTCCAAATCGATTCTAATTTCTTTGGTCCTTTGGAAGAATTGCTATCTGATCCCAACCCACCTACTAGACCCAGTTCGATACAATCTTTCTTGAGCCGAAGTAATTCTTCATGTATAGCATGAGAAATGATCATGATTCCTTCACCGCCTAAACCTAAATCTGAACACATTTGCATTGCAAATATTTCTGGTGTTAAGGGTGACGTTAAATCCCATTCGATTCTATCGATAAGATGTAAAGTACCAATTTGAACGTCGAGATTTAGAATAACACGAAGATCAGCTTCTTGACCAGCTTCTTCTTGTTCAGGAGCTAGTAAAGAAACTTCTGCTACCCCGGAATGTTCATCCAATTGCTGTTTGATCAGTTGTGCAATTTGAACGCCATACGTTTCATGTGGAATATCGACATCTAGACAGAAAATCTTTGCAAAAATCTCTGGAGTAATGAATTTTTCATGTGGGTTCCAAGTGAAAGAGTCTCTTATGCGATGTGTTTCGGTATCGAGTTCAATACGTATTGGTACCAATAGACTTTTCTCTTGTGCTTTTCTTTCTAAAGCATGTTCAGGTCTTTTTTTTTTTTAATTCATATAAAAGAGTAGCCAGATCAAAAGGGGAATGTCATCAGCAAATGTAGACAAGGGCAGCGGAAGTAACCAGAAAGATATCATATGTACGTCTACGAAAATAGATCAGACTTACACATAAGGAAGAATATGCCTCTGTGCAGGTTGTACCAAGATCATATTACCGGGAGGATCTTGACCAAGCCAAGTTCTACCACCACCACCAATATCATCTCTATTCTTCTCCTTTCTTTTCTTGGAATTGTTACTATTGTAATAGTTATCGGGAGCAGGTGAATCTCTAGGTGTAGAAATCCCAGAACGTTTAGCAGCACGCTGGTTCCTCGATAATTTCTTATTTTCTCGTGTTTCGTTATCATCAATGTCATCACTCGAGTTATCCCCATCGTCATCATCGTCATCAGAGGATTCTTCACGTCCTCCAATAACACGTAATCTTTCGGTATAATCTACTTTTGCTCTTTGCCTTTTACCTAGTGTTGTTATTGTAGTGTTATTATTGTTAGCTGCTGCCGATGATGATTCTGCTTGGAGTGCTCTTCTGGATGCGGTTGAAGTAATAGCTCTTGGATTAGCAGAGATGACCTGGCCCGAGGAAGAGATGGGTTGTATGAGAGATGTGAGACCTAATTTGACGCGAGAAGGGTATGTAGTCATGTATGCTTGTGAAGTTGAGATTGGGAAATACGGTGGTAGTGGTTCGCGTGTGCTAGTAACTGGTATAGGCTGTACTTTTGGCGGTCGGATAGCAGTAGGATTGAGGGCGGAATGGGTAGGTCTTGGCATTGCTCCAGGTCTTGTAGGTATACTTGAACCGAGTGTAGAGCTTCCCGAATTCATGTTCATACTGGTACTACCAGACCCTGAATGTTGCTGCTGCTGCTGCTGCTGATCTCTAGATGACAATGGCTGACCTTGCCGCCGCGAGGTCGACGAGTATGAAGAGGAAGAAGGTCTCGCTTGGGGTGCTGTATCCCTAGCGTATGGAATGTAAGACATCCCCGAGGCTGATTGCTGATGATTGGTAGGAGCATTTGTGCTTATGTTAGGAGATTGGACAGGTGCCTGCTGTTGACCCGGATAACTCCTTCCACCAGGAAAAGAACGCGTTTGCCCGTTCGCATCTGGATGCTGCTGATGGTTCGAAGAGGAGGAAAGAGATTGTGAATGTGGTTGATGCTGGGAAGAAGATGATGATGCTGCTGCTGTCGATACAGATCCTACTGCGGCTTGTTTCGCTTTCTCGTGGGCTGCGAGAACGGCCTTCTCGAGTGCTTGACGGAATCCACTCTCGTTGCCGGGATAGGTGTTTCTGAGGTGCTGGACACTGTGCGGAACATTCAAAGAGGAATCGAACGTGTATTAGATTGTAGAAGCTTCCGAAAGAGTATAGCGCTTCAACTTACCGACTTGGCCAGTCTCCTCCTACTGCAACAACGCTAGATGGAGCATTCACCAGTATGGATCAGTCCGTTGCTTGTCAGACGCGCTACTTGTGCTCCATTTACCTGGCTATGTAAGCTTCGAGGGGCGGGGAATAGTACGACATGATCTGCTGGCCGTCAATCTATCAACTGCCTCGCAGAGTATCGACTTGCTTTTTGCTTGGGCCGTTCTTTGACGCCGCGGACGCCTACAAGCAGCAGGCTGACCCGCTGTCTTGGAGGTGATTCGCTATCGGTGTTTCGTATGATCTTGGCTTCAACGACGGCTTCAGTGGATGCGACTCAATGCAATATCATGCAAGCCGACAAGTAGGTCTTGCATGTTCTCTGAATGCAGGGTGATCGAGCAGCCGACATCCAGCGAGCCAGCGAGCAAGTGGCTTTCGAAGCTCTACTTTGTTCGCACTCTCTGCGCGCGTCTACTTCGACGATCTGTCTACCGTCAGACACTACGTCTCTGCTGTTGCTTGGGAAAGGGTCGCCGTGACCAGAGCTGCTTTTACACGCTATGGCCGTCACAGAAGAATGAGCCAACCTAGCAGGGAGTCCATACCGTATTAACATCTGAAAGGAAGACAGGTCTATGCTCGCCTACAGTCGCCCAGTCTTGTGCCGCTGGATGTCGTACGCGGTTCTAGATCTTCGCTCCACCCGCACCCACGCTTTGGGCAAGGCAATGCGATGGCAGTCAGATCCGTCAGACGGGGGCGCGCAGCCCGCGTCGGTCAAAGCACTGCCATGGACGATGCGCTTCTTGTTTATACACCTTCGTTATCTTCTTATCTCTCTTCTCTTCTCTTCCTTGTTCGCTTCTGTATTGCACTTCCGCACCCCGTATCCCCCCAGCTGAGCAGGTCCAGTACACTGGTCATTAGGTTTTTGCAGCGCGAGCACGCAATACACGTCGCTTCAAGCACTATGCATTACAAGAGCCTTTCTCTATTCGTGTTGGTTTGTATAGTGAACTGTGTCAATGGCGCAGCTATCAGGTGAGGGGTTCATGGCCCTGCTCAGCTCGTGGAGATATAGCTGACCGGGCATGTGCTTTGAATTCACGCCCATACAGGCATTCAACTACTGGAGAAGTAGCTCAGGGTGGACATGATGTCTACCCTACGCCTGCTGTCGCTTTACACACACTCAATGGACAGGTTCTGGAGGAGGACCTAGACGCTCGTAAGTCCTTCCGCCGACCCTGGGCGCCCTTGTATATCCTTATCGGAATTGTTTATCTCTGCATGATAACCTCGTTACTGGTGCATTGGGAATGGTCTCTTTACCATCACACTTGTCAAATGCACTAGCACTGGCTAAAAAAGGCAAAGCAAGGAAGATCAAAGACACCCATACATCAACAACCTGGACTATCACGAGCACGGTTACGTCGACAGGCACTTCTACCATGCCTACTACCACTTCGACCTTCACCACCACCTATGTTACCACTTATACTTCTGTTGTTGGGCGATCAGGTGGTGTGAGTGGCCGACATGCATCGAATAAGGTCGTGATGCTCCTCGGTGTATTTGTTGTGATGGGAGTGATGATGGTGTAGTTTGGGTGTTCTTCTGCTTTGAGCAAGTTTACGCAAGTTATGGCGGAGATCGGAAGGGGAAAAGACAGGCAGATTTCAGTTTCAGTACGGTCTGTAGTGATGATAGATCCACGACTTTGATGGTAGCTTGGAATGAATACGATTTGGGGCAAGGCTTTAGCTAGTAGGGCTAGAGTGTAGCAGCTGTGCCAGACCAGCTTCTGCGAGGAAGCCATGTCGGATAGCCTCGCAGATGGACCATTGCACCGCTTCTTTATGATAATATCGACAGATTACACTAAGCATTGTCGTCTTTCCCTGGCTCCCGTACACCGTGTCCTTCGGTCCAGGCCATCCTTACGCCACTCCGAAGCTTCAAGTTGTCCGCAACGCAGCTTGACTCGCTCTCGCTTCCTAACACTGTGCAATCCATGACAGGTACAATCTCAGCTGCGGTTATCCATCCAATGCTTATGCCCGTCCATCGAAGATACTAGTAGCTGGTCCAGTCGCTCTGCCGGGTGATACGTCCTTGCACCACCCCCGGCAGGAGGCCACTGCAGGAATCCTTATCTATGCACAGATCTCCTGATGGGAAGAGCAAGAACACTGCCACCGAGGATTGCATCGACTACGAGATGCTACTGAGTTCCTAATCCCTCTTTATCGTGCATTACCACTCCCACTCCTCCTCCGCTCCCCCTGGCCATTACGACAGCGTTGCGTCTGCATCCATCCGCTCGACAACGGTGACGCAACCTACACTTTGGCTGCTGCGGCCTCCCCTTCTGACTGACGTTCTTGCTTGGTCGGAGCGAATGGCCAGGTTTTCATTTGTTTTTGAATTCTCTCGCTCTCGCACGCTACTCTCCTCTCTGCTTCTCTTCGTTTCTGACCCTCCACCGTAAAGCCACACTACTAACCCGTGCATATACTCATCCTCGCCCCCTCAAGCAAACATGCGCTCCACCACCATCATCCTCGTAGCCTCCCTCGCTGTCACCGTCTCCGCCGCTCCGTTCCAGCTCATCCCCCGTCAGCTCACTGCGGGCGCTCCCAACTGCGCCATCCAATGCTTGAACTTCAAGACCTCCGAGCAGACAAGTACGTCTATGGTAGCAGCGGGAGCCTGTTGTCCTCGTCCACCTCACTGACACGCTTCATTCGTGCGCAATATTTCTCTCATTTCCCCATTCTACTTCATCGCCTTCCTGACTCCCTCCTATATGCACTTCCATCCTCCCCTGCCTCATCCATCCATCCACCCACTCAGCCCTGGCTCCCACCTGCACTGGTCCAGGTGATTTTGCCGTGAGCATTATGCACTCTCTATCGATGTTAACCATACACAATTGACTTGTAAAAATAGTGCCTCTGCTCGTCCAGCACTTTCAGGAACGCATTCAATTCATGCACCGAATACTGGTGCGCAGCATCTGGGGAAGATCGCAATGCTGCTATTGAAGCGGCAGATTCTTTCTGCGCTGGCTTTGGTGCTGGCGTTGATGAAGCTGCTAGATCATCCGCCGCCGCTGCTGCCTCGTCCGCTGCTGCTTCTGCTTCGTCCGCTTCTGCTTCGGCTTCGTCTGGTAAGTACTTCCAAGTTAATGTAATCTCGTACAGCCTTGTTGTCTGAGCTCACACCTTCTATTGCATCTGTTTATAGCCGCCGCTGCTGCTGCGTCGTCAGCTTCTGCTGGTGAGTATTCACAAGTATTGACATCCTACTCCTGGGTTACAATGAAGGAATGCACGGGCAAACGCTAACTCCATTCAACATGTTTGCGTCTTGTTCTTACTTCACACTTTCAGCCTCTGCCTCTGCCGCTTCCGTTGCATCTAGCGTTGCTTCATCCGTCTCTTCTGCTATCAGCAGCGTACAGAGCGAAGTTTCTTCCTCCATTTCCAGGTGAGTCTTGAAAGGGTAGTGCCTACAGAGTCAGGGAACTGACTCAATCGAAACATGTCATGCACACTTCGTATCACGCATGCTGCACAGTGCCGCCGCATCCGCATCATCTGCACAATCATCCGCCGAAGCATCTCTATCCGCTGCATTGCTCTCTCTCTCCTCCGTCAGAGCAACAGCAACCGGAGACGCAGCTGCGCTGTCTGCTTCTTTTGCAAGCCGTGAATCTGAGATTAGAGCTGGTGCTTCTTCTACTATCAATAGCATTGGCTCAAGTCAGTCAGCTGCATCTGCTTCTGTTAGCTCTTCTCTGGCTGCTGCTTCTTCTTCTCTTGCCGAGGTAAGTAATCCAGCTTTCATTCGAGAGCGTCACAAACAGACGATCGTTTGTTGAGTGCAAAGTCTAACTGGTTGACCTTTGCTTTTCATGTTCTGTTAGGCCGCTGCCTCTGCTACTGGTACAGGCGCTGGATACACCAATAAAGCACCAGCCTCTGTTGCTGCTATCTTCGGTGTTGCGATCATCGCTTTCCTTCTCTAAACTGTCAACTTTTCGGGAATGAAGCAAAGCAGAGCCCAAGTGGAATGTTTTGATGCGAATAAATCTGGATAGCGATTATCCAACGGAATGGGCGTCACTGGGTTTAGACCGCTAGACATTAGCATAACCATTCCAGAGCTACGTAACGCAAAAAGAAGAGAATTAATACCTCGAATCAGAAAAGAAAGTGTCTTCCCCAAATATATATGAAAAACCTTTTATCACGACCTAGCCACGTAAAACAAGCAATTTTTAATACAGTACTTCTGTACCTCCTTTTTGTTCCTCCTTCATATAGCTATACACGGAAAAGATTTACGAAATCC
Source organism: Cystobasidium pallidum (assembly GCA_001599955.1). Taxonomy (NCBI): domain Eukaryota; kingdom Fungi; phylum Basidiomycota; class Cystobasidiomycetes; order Cystobasidiales; family Cystobasidiaceae; genus Cystobasidium; species Cystobasidium pallidum. Next base: position 365,501 of record BCIL01000007.1, read on the forward strand.
TACTATCATCTAACTCTTTCTTACGGGCCAATAGTTCATTTGCGCTCTTCCTAGCCTGTGAGGAACCAAAACGCTTCTACTCAAGTAACAACACTTTTGCTATTGCTTATGCTATACTCGCAATTTGATCTACCGTGTTGCCAGTTTTGCTTCTTCATTGCCAGTTCATTACCTGATGTGATTGACCTTTCGGACCGTATACTGGAACCGAATGCTGATCGCCACCGCGTTAACAGCCTTTGGGGTTTAGAAGTGTCTACTTCGGGATGTATATCCATCAGTATGGTCGAAGGAGTGCAGAGGTATGTAAAGCTATCTGTAGAGATATCATGTACAGGGTGGAAAGCTCCCGGACCATTCGCTCTATGTAATCAGATCAGATCATCAAGCCCGATCGACACGAGATCAATCTCGTCGACTTGGCGTAAATTAACAGTCATTCGTCTTCTTGATCATCGTCCATCGCAAAACAGCTTCTACGTTCAAAGCACGATGCTCCTCTTATTCCTGAGTGCGAGATTTTGATTGTCCAAGTGTCCTAGTTGGAAGATCTACTAGAAGCATACGTACTCACCGCAACTGCTATCGGTTGTCCTCTGTCAACTTTATCGTATCCCAATACCGTTTCAACACCACGTTCCTTGCGCATCACTCAAGCATTCAAGCATTCAACATACCAAGCCTCTACGCCCTTCCATTTCTGCATATAGTCCAAAGCATTCGAGACTAGACCAAGGGTGCATGATCAAACCATCAACATATCTCAAGCATATCCATACCACCAGCATTAGCTGAACTAGACACCCTTAGACCTGGGAATTGGGCAAGGGCCGCCAGAACTACTTCTGGCTGGAATAGAACAGTCGTGTCGTAACACTGCTGTGCACGACTGCATTCCTAAGAATAGGACCTTGCACATTCGACTGGGCGCTATTCAGCAGCCTTCTTGGCGTTGATATCCATTCATACTTGGAACGATCGGACTTGCATAAACGTACGCATACCGACCCAAGGCTTTCCATCGCCATCACCTCATTGCAAAGAGAAGAAAGGTGTATAGGCATCACCATCTCATCGCCTACTCCGTCACCCGCTGCTCTCGGGCAATACTTGCACAGTCATTCCCGCACGACTCCTCTCGCAGCCACCCAAAGCGTTATTGCCGAGAGAGGATCTACCTTCGCAAACAACACCGACCAATACGTCAATGTACCCATCCCATCTCTCAGCTCAGCCCCAACCACCACCATCACAGCCGTCCTCTGCGCTCTCTCTACCGTTATCGAGACGCTCGATCTCATCGTCAACTGCAGTCATTCCCGATACCAGTACAGGTAACAACAACACCACATCCACACCAAGATATCCTCCAGAAGTCTCACGAGATCGAATGGTCAGTGATTCAAGTACGGCAGTATCACATTCCGATGAAGTCTTCAATCACAACAAACACCGGGCAACAACGGATCCTCTTGGCGTTGCAGATCCTGATTATATAACTTCCGACGTGGCGCCCGAGTCTTCATCCTCTACCGATGTAGGGATCCCAATGCGGTACCGCCGACGTTTGATATTGGACACCTCATCAGCCCCTATCAGACCTTTTGTGCCCTTAACGGAACAAGAAAAGAAACTGGCTTTAATGCATAGAAGCTCTGTAGAGAAGAGATCTATCGTTCCTATTCTATACTTTTTAGCTGCTTCATTGGGTAAACTGTGAGTTATTTCCTACTTACAAAAACTTTCGTTATCGGCATAAGTTTAATTACACACATGAGAAGAGGGCTTTAATCTGACTGAAAGTTCGTTTTCTCCAACCCCCTATTCTTCCATCATCCTTCTGTGCTTTCTTTTTCTTCATTTTCATTCTTCTGAACATATAGCATACTCGGATTTGGAGTTTCTTTGGCTATCAAAGGCAAATATTCAGATAATCAATCTGATTTTGGAATTGGACTGGGCCTAGCTATTGCTGGATTCATTGCTGTTGTTGCTGCTGCGCTTGGGTTTGGTGCTGCAGCATCCATGATCAATAAGCGTTGGGTGAGTAGAGTTTTGAGACTTTACCCATCCCATTCGCGCCAGAATTACTAAAATTAAACTGCTTCAAATCCTCCTTTCCACCTCTCCATCATCTCTGACTTACTACAGGGCATCATCTTCAAATGCTTCTCTATAGGAGGTGCTATATTCATTTCTATAGGTTATGCATTGAAACAATATTTTGTTAGCGACGATAAACCAATATGTGAGTACTAACAAGATTCCTCCTCTTTCTCCCTATTATCCTTTTCGTACGGGGAAAACTATGACTGACATACTTCTCACCTATGTGATTCTCTCTATCTACACCATTAATGTCGACCCAAACAGTCTCAATTCGACTTTCTTTCATTCCCCTCGCCCTCGGAACGGCGATGATGGGTATTTCACTACCTAATTTTACGGCATATACCGAGTTATACCGTGGACGGATTGTATGGTGTAAGTAATCTGGAACTTTGGAAAAATAACTCCGTTACATAGAAGTTCCACTCACATGCCCTATCTTTTTGTTCGTAATCCTGCTTTCGTGCAGTTCCAATACGCCATCGACACCTCATAGCGCTTCTCTGCCTGTCACCAAGCATGGGTATCCTATTTGGAGGCTGGATAAGTGCCGAAGTAGCACACTGGCCAATAGCATTCAACAGCGCAGTATTAACATTTGCGGTTGCATTGGGATATGCTGGAGTAGCTCTATTCTGGAGTAATCATCTGAGAGATAGAGCTGAGCTATATGATGTTTTATTAATAAGGGAAGAAGAGGAGCTTGAGAGAGTGAAGAAAAGAGATGAAGAGGGCAAGAGAGTTCGAGAGAAGATGGGAGTTGATACTAGTCAGGATATAACGAGGGTTCAGACGGTTGAGTCGTTATAGGATATTTTCCTCCATGCCATCACGCGCCTTTTTCCAGCTCAAGCTTTCCGAATCAAACCGAAGATGACGAAGGGTGGTGCCATTCACAAGTTCCTGAAGAGACAGGACCGAGTAAATTTAGTACTCTGAATCGAACCCGCAGCTCTCACGATTGTGCAGTCTCTGGCCGTATGGTTTCGGGTCGCCAAGTTCCGGAGCCGGGTATCTAATTAACGATGGACAAGGAGGACATGATATTCGAACATCACGAGCCTCTACTCTTCATCTATCTGCCAAGAGCATCGCCTATACTCGTCACATCGATTTGAGTATCTATTCTCGTCGTGCAGATTCCTTCGACATTTCTCTGCCACTACCAATAGCTGTCATCTGACGGCGACGGGGTTCGGCAACACTCAGTCAGTCAGAACCTCTTTCAGACGTTCAGTTCACCTGGCATGGAGTATTGAGCTCTTGTAAATCATCACTGAGGCCTTTGTCCTCTGTATGCGTATAGACCAATACCGCATCTGTTGCATTCTCTTCAGGGTGTACCTCTCGTTAACTCCCATGTAGCCAAACTTTATACCCTGCTCTGTGAGATGGTGTCTTTCAGAATAGATCACACAGCAATAACATAGTAGACCGTATATAATAACGCCGGGTGCTTTTGTCATTGACGTTTGTCGTGCGGAGACCAGTTCTTACGGACTTCACCGCGGCTTTACGAGGGTGTTGAAACGCCACCAGGATCTTGGTGTCGACGACTTTAGTGGCATCCGCGGTGGGTCGGTAGATGGCAGTAAGAGGATGTGTGGATGCTTTGATATGGTATGCCCTGGCTGACTGAGTTGAAATGCTCTATTTCATCGTTAAACACTCCTCGGCCTGCAAGCTGGACCCTGGTCCGGCTGCAATTTGGGTGACCTTTCGATATACATGGATAGGCGTGCCGACATTTCAGCGCAACGTCCGCTGGTAAAGCTTGAAAGCACATCTCTCGATGTCCTGCTCGACCTGGTCCTTGACAAGTCCATCATCTACAGCATGGGCGTCTCTCCGCTGAACTCGCTGCCTGCGGAACTGCTCACTCTCATCCTGGTGCACGCTCAGCAGAATGATTGTCAAGCACGAGAGGGGATGTCCGCAAACATACAGAGTCATCTGCGACAAGAATCCCGCCGCACAGACAGTGCATTGCAGCTCTGCAGGGCGTCCAGCAGCCTGTTCGCTGCATCTCTGCCTGTCCTGTACGAGGTGAGTGGTGGCAATCCGCAACGCGCTGTGCTGTTTTCCTCGAGGGAAACAAGACAACAACAGTCGGGCCGACCTGATTATACACAACGACCAGCTACGTCAGTCATGTAGCTGACATGCGCATTCGTATCATCTCCACAGGATATAAACATCACGCGTGTCCATGTGGCCCATCGACGGATGCTTGTCCAGCAACTGTCTCGGCTTGCTTATGGCCGCTTTGTCCGAAGCCTCTCCATCAAAGTGGCGCTCGGTTCGCCAGATCAGCAGAAGGCGTCTCAGCAGGCATTATTGGACCACAACGATGCATTATCCATAGGACAAACGGTATTACTGCTCGATAGTCTGCCATGCCTCATATCACTCGAATTGGAATTGGTTAATGCCTTGCCCGGGGCATACATCTCGAAACTTCCTTTAGCGCTAGGAAAGGCACTCCAGCGGCATAGTCCGCGCATCACCCACTTCGGTGTCAGATCTTCTCAGCTCAAGCATCTACCCTCGTCGCATAAAAGAGGCAATTCCGTAGCACAGTCGACAGCAGACGAGATTGACTACCTAGCAACAGCTTGTCCTTATTTTCAACTTGATGAACGCCTAGTATCATATGCCATTCTGGCGCTTCCAAATATACGATCCCTCTCCCTAAATGAAGTCACATGCGACACGGCAGCTACTAGCTCGCCTCTGTTCGATGCGGTGTCATCGCTGACTCACCTCAAAAAGCTAGAAATATCCGATACCTCGGCTTTCAACGAAAGATGGTCACACAAGGCTGTCATGGGTCCTCTGGAATCTTTGAGATTCGTTGCAAACAGTGCCGATAGTATCCCTTCCTCGTTCTTCGAATTTGTGAACGTGAACAAGGCGAACATCAAGTATCTCAGCGTCATCCTTCCCCCCTCCAGCAACGGTTCGGCAGTATCTCACGTTGATATGGCCCCGTACTGTCTACCGCTACTGAAAAGCCTGAGGATAGAAGCAAGTTCAGATTCGAGCCTTGATGTTTTGGCATACCTGGAAAGCTTTTCGACATGTCCCAAACTCGACCGTGTTGTTCTCCCAAGTATACTTGAAGCAGATCCTCTGTTCATAAATGATTACGTAAGGGAGAAAGGTTTCAAGAGCTTAAGACAGTTCGAGGTAGGTGGGCACGTAATACAGGTCAGTTAGGCTGGCGAGGAGGGCCGCTCATCAGAACCGCATAGTTAAGTGGATGTGAAATACGCGTTACTTGAATGTAGGTTCGCATTGTGGCATTATTACACAGTATCGCACGGCACACGGTCATGTAGATAGATAGACCCCTTGTAGCCCCATAAAAAGGACAATCAGTCAACTCAGTATCAGCAATCAACATCTTTCCTGTTCTATGGTGATTTTCCAAAGTTGACAGGAGGTATTGGAAGGGGTTACTGCCTGATGTGTAGACTCAATCTCGAATGCTGGGAATGTAACGTGGCTTCCACCATCCGAGCTAGTGCAGGTCGAGGTTGTCGAGATGCGGACGTCAGCACCTGATGCCATCTTGATGACCGAAGCGTGTAACTGCAGTGGCACGACAGTCCTAGAGTGATGTTTGGCTTGCCGACTGAGAACCACAGCCAAGGCGCCTGCAAAGTATCAGAAGACGGTACAGACCTTCGCCTCAGGCATAACAGACTTCCATGCTCGTTAAGTCGAACTAACCGTTCCAGGAAATCAGGAACCCCTTTACGAAAGCAAGTCTACCTTGTGGATATCAAGGCTCGGCGGTGGCATCTCGCTACGGGATGGTCCTACCGGGKGGCTACAGGGGKATTCATGCATGCTGACAGTCTTCAGCTTCGTCACTCCGGGACTGGAGTTGCTCACTTGCTTGCAACGCTTCTGAGTGTGGTTATTGAAATGATGGAACGTCACCCGGGCGTCAACGTGATAGACGTTGGCATCTCTAGCGTGATAGCGATAGCGTTCAGATCTAGGTCGTAGTTTTCGTTGTTAAGATCGATATACGCAGTTTCTTCTTTCGGACAAACACATGCATATCTGTTGCTTCTGAGTTATAGGGCATCTCGCTATCTTATATAGTGTCTTGAAGCAAACTACAATTGAGATCCTTCGGTTTCTGAGACATCGAAATATGCAATGTAGCAATCGTTGACTGCCGACATTACGATTGGACCTTTGCCAGCGTGGGTTTCTATTACGTGAAGAAACATAGACATGCATCGCAGAAGGCGGATGTGATGCTCATGCGGTGACGATGGTCATGCGCCCTGTTCGGTTTGTGTATTTCGCTTCGAAGTCACACAGCTCACGCACGAGTATATGCATGTGCGTTTCTTAGCACGTAGGAGGCTGCCTCCAAGCGACCATGCCTTGCATGGTACGCCTGCAGCAGCGAAGGTCTCTACCGTCTTCTGATATCCTGCAGGCGCCTTGGCTGTAGTTCTCGGTCGGCAAGCCAAACACCCTCCAGAGCTGTCATCAGGGCACGTTAGTGAGAAACCAGTCTTTAGGAATGATTATACAATTTAGAAGGGAGTGCTGGAATGCACCGTTGCAGTCCAGCCCTACAACACGGTGAACAGGTTAGAGTACTCTCGATTCTTGCCATCGTTCTCCACTCACCTTCCCTCGTGAAGCATAGGATCCTTTTGCACTTGCCTTGTTGGAGAAGGAGAGTGGGTCAGTGCTGGCCGCCTTCGCTGTAGCCGCTTGTTCGCGTCGGAACAGGAGGTAGTACTAACCACCAGCACCTATGAATCGGCAATACCTTCGGGCTTGCGAAAGAGCGTCGGTTGAGGCGGGCTACATTTCTCATACCTAGTCGTACATGACCAGTAGCCCTTGGCCCTTCCACCGACAGGTGCGGATGCTGAGCCATTATTACGAGCTGGATGAAAGTGCCAGATGACTGTGATGCTATGTGTCAAGGCTGAAGGAGGGGACCATAGCCTTGCCGAACTCCTGCCGTCTTAGAGGTCTCAAGGAATGTCGACAGACGTCCGCTGTGCCTAGGTCTGAGCCGCCGGTCATTTGCATGTCAAGAGTGACGCTGTTCTGCCCCGAAGCATTTGTCCCGCCTTGCTGAAAAACAAGAACGCCTTGCTGAAAAACAAGAACGAGGTAACCTTGCCTCAATGGGCTGAGTTGAGAACGGGTTAGCTAGCATCCGAAAAAGCTAATGCAAAAAAAGGGGGGGGGGGGGGTGGTGATAACGATCTCCTCGGGCGTTTACTGTCGGTCGTGGGATCGTGAGTGACAGCTTCAACGCGAGCGTTAGCACCAACAGCTTCAGCACGTTTAACCTGGCGTTGTTCTAACACGTCTGCTGTGGCCTCTGTTTCGCTTGCTGTTGTTCCTTGCCGCATGCTCTTCGCTAACGGTATCAGCGCATCTGCACATCAGCCGTGCGTAGCCCAGTGAATGCCAGCCAGTAGCCTCCCAGGCGGGACTGCACACCAGAGCCGACGTTGCTTGGACCTTTCCGGATTGCTCAGCGTGATTACTCGTGCCGTCTGTCACTCCGACTTATCGCTTATGTGTTGGGCAGACACAGAAGAGCGCCGCCCCTCAGAGCCGCGACAGCCGGGCTGCCTTTCCACCCATCGGCTGGCTTTACAAATCACCGACTTGTCATATCGATATACCGAATACATAGCATGCAAGACACACCTTTCGTTGCTGATGTACTGACAAGTAAATGCGACTTTCCTCAAATGCAGAGCACATCCGGTGTTTTCCTTCATTACCGTAGCTGGACCACCCGGACGAGATGGGCGGGATTGCCTCAAATAACAATCTTCCATAGAGAAAGTACATCAGATCTGACGTCCAGGCATCTATCGTAATGTCGAACTATGCCTGCTCTGCTTACTTACACTGGTCTCAATCTGAACCCGCGCCGGGTAAAGTGATGGCAGGCACCCGGGAAGACAAGACTGGCGGTATCACAAGAGAAGTACCCCGGCAGTCATACATACTATCGCTTCATTCCCGACAGTAGAGACTGTACTGCTATCCGACGTCCTCAGTTGTTCAGGCCTACGTCATGCGAAGTCCGCAACCCCGCCGCTCCAGTGCTGCAGAAGTGGACCTCCAGAGGATGAAATATTTTTTTTCGACGAAAATGCAAGAGGTATGTCGTTTTTCTAAAGAAGGTTACAGTCCAGTGGCTAATTCGCTTGGTGGCTGCAGTCAGCCGGTTTACTAGCCGAAACTTATATTCGGCGTATGATGACGAATATTTCCCCAGGTCAAGCCTGAATATATGAATAAAAAAGTTAGCTGGTTTGCTCGCCTAAAGTGCCTGTCTATTTCTGGCCGGCCGAGACTCGCGTGCATCCAAGCATCTGGCGAATTAGCCTCTCGGTCTCTGCTAAAAGCAATCCTGGGAATCCTAATCGCAGCGGAAATGAGTAAGCTGAAAAGCTGAAATCTGCCTGGCCTAATGCACCATTATASTCGATGCTTGGCTACTCTAATACTCATGTAAAGCTTTAGTCTCCGGACTAAAGTAGGCTGCGGTATATAAGAGGTAACGATTACGACTGGCCTCTAGTCCTAGCTCAACAGGTCCCTAGTTCGAATCCGGCAAGCATCAAAAAGAAAAAGAAATTCAAGACTTCAACACTTCAACCCTCAATTTTTGTTTGGATTCCCTTTGTGTCTCGGCTGTGCGCGAAGTCGCCCCGCAGTCCTTTTTGGCCGGCCGAAGAGTACTGGAGCCCCTGATTCCTATGCTCAAGTATGGCAAACGAAATCAAGATTGCAACACTTCAACCTCAACTTTGTGTTTGTTGTGTTTGTATTCCCTTTGTGTCTCGGCTGTGCGAAGTTGCCCGCAGTCCTTTTTGGCCGGCCGAAAACTACTGGAGCCCCTGACCCCTATCTGCTCAAGTGCCACAGGCAGAGCACGCGATGTCTCACACCTTAAGTTTTGACCTATTCATATACAGTCATCCTCCATAATTGCGCATCTCCCCTTGCGCACGCACGCACCGCCATCTCCTGAAGCCACGCACGTCATGTCCTCGTCACAGACGGCAAGCAAGACTGATCACAGCAAGGCGGCGACAAGTACGTCTAGCGAGCTATCCAGCGCAGGTGTAAGTGCCCATCAGCAGCTGCAATGATACGTGAAGTTCTGCTTGATGCTCAGGCGGCTCGCTATCGCAGCCGCACTCGACAGTCCAGCCGTCAAGCAGTTGTATTCCTGCGAAGCGACCTCGAGAACAAGCAGCAGCGTCTACCAGTAGGGTCGCCAAGATAGCTTGTCGTGCAGTTATGGCCATGAATGTCGAGAACCTGCCGCCCCTTCCAGCACTCGCCGCTGGTTTGGCGCATCTGCCTTATGCCGATAAAGTGGCAGCCTGCCAGCGCCAATCTGCGAGATGTCCGCCAGAACTCCCGGCTGGCCGCAAAACACAGCAGCGACAAGAGCTTGTTGGTGATTCTGTTGCCAAGGCCTTCGTCATGCACTGGCTCGTCAATTGCCATCCCGATGTCACCGTTCCTGATGCATCGGTGAGTTTCTGGCTCGGAGTAGTTGTTCCGAAGCCCAGCTAATCACGACGCGCCTGTTTCTTCTAGCTATTCTCCGCCGTCCTGCTAAGCAACGCGACGTTTTGTAGGCTGGCCAGAGCCTATGGCATGGAAGAGAAGATCGCTGCACACGATTCCGGGCACGTGTCGACAAAGCTGAGCGATCGAAAGATCAGTACAAAACGCCTTGCTAACGCATACGAGGCATATCTTGGGCTGGTGTTCAGAGATGTCATGATGGGGAAGAGGCCTTGGACAGACCTTTGGCACTACTTTTCACAATTGTTCACGCCAGACGTATTCCCAGACCTTGAAAACCAATTACAACTTGCCATCAAAGCTGGTCTGGCAGGTCAGCCTGTTTCCGATGATAATCAAGAAGCTGTGAATACAGCTTGGCACTCCAATCCTCTACCTAGGCAAAGTCAGCCCTCTCCTATACAAGCGGGCCGAGTCAACTCAACGGTCCAGCCGTCCAGCATCGTCCCTGCCAAGCGACCTCGAGAACAAGCAGCCGCGTCGACCAATAAATTCCCAAAGATAGCTTATGGTGCAGTTATGGCCATGAACGCCGAGAATCTGCCGTCGCTTCCAGGACTCACCCCTGATCTAGCGCATGTGCCTTACGCCGGAAGTAAAGGAACATGGCAGCACCGTTTTGGAACATCCCCTCCAGAACTCATTGCCGTCCGCGAAACATGGCGACGGCAACGACAACAATTTGTCGGGTACTCCGTGGCACAGGTCTTCGTTTTGCACTGGCTCATCAACTGCCATCCCGATACCACCGCTGGTGTCGCATCGGTGAGTTTCTGGCTCAGAGTAGTTGTTTTAAATCCGAGCTAATCAGGATGCGCCCTGTTCTTCTAGCGAATGTGCCCGATCCTGCTAAGCCACACGTTGTTCTGTAGGCTGGCCAGAGCCTATGGCATGGAAGAGGAGATCGTTGCTCAGAATTTCGGGGACGTGTCAACAATGCTGCCGGATGAAAAGATCGGTACAAGACGCCTTGCTAACGCATACGAGGCATACCTTGGGCTGGTGTTTAGAGATGTCACGATGGGGAAGAGGCCTTGGTCAGTCCTTTGGGACTACTTTTCACAACTGCTCACGCCAGAAGTATTCCCAGACCTAGCAAACCTATTACCACCTGCCATCAAAACTGTCCTGTATGGCGAGGAGCTGTCTATCCACGAGCTTCCGACAGAACTGCAGCAACACATGATGAGTACTGCCACCCGGACGGCTTGCAAAGCTGCGGGTTCGAGTCGCGCCGACGGCCTGCCCGTTGTGCCATGCAGGCAAATCATGACAGGAAGCACGCAACAAGATGTGGAGCGATACTCGAAAGCCGATGCTCGAACTTCGTCACTCGGGCCGGAAGAGCGCAGCAGGGAGCTTCTTATTACCTCTGGGGGAAGCCAACCGCGAGAGCCAGCCATAGCAATGGGCAGCACCTTCACTACACACTCCCTGTGTGTCGACGCACAAGTCAAGCATTCGACAAACGTCTCGACACAAACAGACGCGATAATCAATAGCGATGTCGATCCGGTTCTGGACAACCTGAGCTCGGCCCTATCAGCCTCTACTACGCTCCTTCGAGAGTTTGAGCTCGATTCCGATTTTGTGATTGTTCCTAGGACATGGCTAGAAGACGCAATCCGGCTGCTGCGCGAGGAACCCAGGAAGTGAAGTAGCACGCGAAGCGTCCTGTGATAGAGTCTTCTCTGCTACATGCTGTCCCAGGTCAAGATGTGCTTTCGCCCGGTGGCTATATTACCGACGTATTAAAGTTCCATGCTCGTTCAGTTCAACTATACTATCTCAGATAATCAGGCAAGCCCTTTTCAAGAAAGCAAGTCGCGAGATGGCCTCTTAGAGCAATGAGAGTGAGAAAGATTGGCACCGAATCAATATACCACAATCACATATCGAGTGTGGGTTATATATCAGCTGGTCCTCATGGAAATGTTCACTGCCAAAGAGTGAGAAGGTAAAAGCTCCTATAGCACAAATCAGTCTACTCGGAGAATGTCAAGCGACGCATTAAGTACGCCGAAATTGCATGACGACAGCGGGCGGCACGGGAGTATCAAGCGCATCCATTGGTGCATGGATCCGTGTCATGTTTGCAGTGTCAGATGCTCTTGACATTTCGTCAAGTTGTCTGGAGAGGAGACAATGTCACGTGACTTTGTAGCCTTGTCCTTTCCCTACACAACATGACATGCAACGAGTCGCAAGTCAGGGGTTACTCGTTCGGACACGCGATATTATTCCCAAAAATGTCATCTTAACATTCATGTTCTCGAATCACCATCCCGTTGACTAAATCTTCGAATCCTTGCGAGGCCTCTACGTGAAGAGAGATTTGGCGCTTGTTATTTACAATCTCTTGCAGATGGCATCCGCTAATTCATCGGTCGAGCTCTTGCCACCCAAGTCGGGCGTTCTAATAGATCCTTCTTCCAGGACTGAATCTACAGCATTGTTGATCTTCCTTGCTTCTGCTTCAAAGCCAGAATATTCGAGCATGAGAGCAGCTGATCTAATAGCTGCAATTGGATTTGCGATTGAAGGTACTTTATCGGCGATATCGGGAGCTGATCCATGAACGGGTTCTCCTAGGATGAAATTGTCACCTGCGTTCACGGAGGGTACGAGACCCAGTGATCCGACTAGTGCAGCAGCACCATCGGAGATGATGTCGCCATAAAGATTGGGAGCTACTAGCACTTGGAACTCTTCTGGGTTTCGGAAGAGTCTGTAGTGTACGCACGCAGAGCAGGACGGGAAAGAAAAGGGTGACGCGAGATTTGAGTCAGTATGTTATGCTTTCGTTGTTTCGGGCCGACACACTCGAACGAAGCTGGGTTGCCATTGAAGCGAGAATGGCAACAAGCAAGGAATCATGAAAACTCACTTGTAAACGCAACTGTCAACAATCTGCTCTTCAACCTTAACCTTGCTGAACCTCTCATCGCTCTTTTGAACGTTTCTAACGGTCTCACGGAACAGACCATCAGTTGTAGCTAGGACATTCGACTTGTGTACAATTGTCAATTTTGGGTTTGTTCTCAACAAGGCGATCTCATATGCTATTCTGCCAATGTTTTGAGATGCTTTTTCTGTGATTCTTCGTGTAGCTTCTGCGACTTTCAGACCTTCGGAATTCGTGGTTATTCTCTCTTCTTTCACGTACTATTTTGCCGAGTACACACAGGAGGCGCAGGATGAGAGTTGGGATTTTTAACTATATGTATCAGAAGCAATACACATGAGGAGGGTGAGATGTCGCACTCACCAAGCATTCGGTATTTTCTCTGACAATGACCATATCCACCTGCCTGGGATCAGTCTTTACGCTCTTAACGGGTCTAACATTGGCGAACAATCCCAGTTCTTTACGAAGCTTGACGATAGGAGAAGAGTAACCTTCCACTCTGTGTGATGGCGAGGAGACGGCGCCGAACATAGCCAAGCCAGTGCATTCGTTCTTCAATGCTTCAACAGTTGCAGGAGGTAGGGCTTGACCTGTTTTTTGGAAATGCTCGAATCCAGCATCGAGGTGGATGAATGATGTCTTGGGAATTGACGAATCTGACGATGCTGCTACAGCTTCGATGACTCTTTGAGCGGCCTGAGGGAATCAAAGGAAGATGCTTTCTTCTGTCAGCTTGCTTTTCTGGTGCACTCGAGCGGGTCCTACCTACAGGCAGGACATGGCGTCCAATACCATCACCTGGAATCAAGCCGATGACAAGTTCCTTCCTGGCCTGTGTAGCCTGCTTGAGTGCCTGCATGGTGAACCGCTGACTGTGGATAGTTGGAATCTAGCCAGCAGGAAAGACAAGGCAACAAAGCTGTCCGCCGTGCTGCATGAATCCGTGATCAAGCCAAACCTGATCTTCTCCTCCGAACATCTCCGGCCGGCTGGGATAAGACGGGTAGGGTGTCAGGTGGTGGCCAGTGATGGATCACCATTTGGTAATGCTTTGCTCGTTCGATAAACCTGGACAATTACAAAGTAGCCTGAACTGGCTAGTGGCGATCACACCGATTGTTACTTCGCCTTAATGATCGTAACTCAATACTAACAATGCATGCGATTTTCAGCCCACCCTCAAGTCGCCACTCTGCCTCTGCAATGTTTCACCTGCACACTCCTCTGCTAAGCATCCATCAATCCTGCACACGGAAGACACGCGCACCATCCTCGACACAGCCGAGTGCGGGCAGTGTTCCATCCGCTGTGCATACGATTCCACTCTCCTTCAACGCGCCCACTCTCATTCAATCACGATTGTCACTCATTCTGTGCTGCGGGCACACGCTCGACTACGCGTACCGGCAACCACAAATTACACTCGCTGCATGGACACAGACCGGGACTAGGGCTACTGACACACTGACGCAGTCACACTGCACATACTCTGAATGCGGGAAAACACGCGGCACAATCAATCAACCCTGCACCCCATACCCCTGCCAGTCAGCCAGCCTGACACTCGCTTCACGACAAAGCACAGGCCAGGCTGCTATCCGGTAGCTGGATCTACAGTCCAGGCAGCTCCACCTGCACACCATGGCCGACTTGGACTGCTCAAAAGCACTCCAGCCATGCAACTGCACATCAGACCAGGTCTGCATCCAGATCGGGCGGTCATCTACCGAATGCGCTAAAAACACGTGCGTCGATAAAGGCTCCATGGGTGGCCATGTCGGCGGCGGGAGCAGTGTCGGGGCAGTAGCAGGGCAGGCTGTAGGAGGAGTCATCGGGGGGCTCGTCATAATTGTCGCTCTCTACTGGTTCTGGTGGAGGAAGCGTCGCGCCGGCGTGGCAGGAGGAGGTCTTGCGCTGTCGTCGAAGCACGGTCGCAGTTTCTTCACAAAGGATTTTCCCGCTGATGGTCGAGGAAGCAATGCAATTAACGCGTCGAACGGCGGTAACAACGGTCTGAAGAATCTCAAGATGGGAGGAAAGACCAGTCCTGCCGTCATCGACGAGAAATACACGCATTCGAAAGCACCTGCTCCATCCCCTTTGAGAACCGTGACTTCGACAATCTTAGAAGAAGACGAAGAAGAAGAAGGAAGGGCCGACGTGCTCAAGCGACAGTCGTTCAGGTTTGATTCTGCGAACAACGGCACACATACAGCTAGGAGATCCCTATCCAATACGGGGATCAACGGTACAGATAATCCATTTGGCGATCAGTATTCCGAAACGAGAGATAGCAGACCGCATCGCGGTGATGGTGGTGATAAGGACAATGGAGGCGGTAGCGACGATGGCACTGAAAGAGGAGAACGGGACTCGACTGCTGCAAGTTTGTCGGACTTTTCCTTCCGGTCTTCTAGAACGAATATCATTCCTATAGCCTACATTCCGGCTCATTCCTCACAAGCCTCCACGATAGACATGACCAATGGCAGGCAAGACACGGACGCTGCTGCACATCAACCTCAATCATCCTTTACTTTCGGGCGAAGCGATAACGGTGAAGCAAGAGATAGCTCCGGGCTCCCTTTGAGAGGGA
Source organism: Cystobasidium pallidum (assembly GCA_001599955.1). Classification (NCBI taxonomy): domain Eukaryota; kingdom Fungi; phylum Basidiomycota; class Cystobasidiomycetes; order Cystobasidiales; family Cystobasidiaceae; genus Cystobasidium; species Cystobasidium pallidum. The sequence continues at coordinate 380,728 of BCIL01000007.1, forward strand.
ATAGAGCTTCTGTTCCACTCTCACTACGCTCTAGCTCAACGAGCAATATGCACGATTCCATGTCGGGAGCTACGTTCTCGCGACTATTCGACAGGCGTACATCATCGCACACGGCCGGTCTTAACAATGATCACCGGTCAACAGTAGGTTCCGGTGGCGCGCTGGAAATCATAGCACCCAATATGGGGGCTACTTCGCCTCCTTTGCTTACTACACCTACCATGACGAAAGACGGAAGACCGATAAGACCACCAAGAGCACCTGGATTAGATTTAAAGTTACCTACACCAGAAGCGAAATCACCTTCACCTACTTCACCTGGTTTCCCTTGGAACAACAGCTCAAGCTCACCCTCTTCAGCTGCTTCCTTGACTATTTCTCCTGGTGCAAATGGAAAATCTCAGTTTGGTATTATATCCCCTGCTTTACCGTCTGCGCAAAGTACGCAAAGTGGAAGAGAAACACTCTTATCACCTACTTTTCAACTCAATGGTAGAACATCTGCATATTCTACCTTCTCGCAGAGCACGGATAACTCGGGTAGCCATATGTCGTATATCTTGGAAGCACCTCAGGTAAGGCCATTTCTCTCTAAACCTGCCTCGCATTCTATACAACCGTCGTGCAACAGATACTGATCTGAACTCATTCGCCTCCCTCCAGATTGTGACACCTGTATCTGCAGGACATGTACAAGTCCAAACTCTGTCACGAGCAGCGGCCCGGACAGTCGTGCTACCTCATTCAAACAGTGGCAATTCCCTGAATGTAGCTGGAAATGCAGTTCCATCGACATCGCCAGGTTCTTCCCCACTCGCACACGGGCAGACTTCGTCTCCACTGTCAGACAATCCCTTCGATGACGAGGCGGCTGTCAGGATTTCTATGCCATCTAGTCAGATTGCAAGTCCTACAATGCCACTTACGCCTACATTTGGTGGACATGCTGGGCTATCGTCGTCCGATGGCATACGAAACTCAGTAGCTACTACAAATGCTGGAACGAAAAGAGATTCAGACCTGAGCATCTTTACATCTTCTGATGCTCAGAGGGAATATGATGATGAAAACACTGGAACGGGAATGATTGGAATCAAGAGAACAGCTCGAAACTCTTTCGCTTCTAGCTTCGCTTCTTCGTCGCATGCTGGTGCGAGTGGTCCGTCAACTCGCAACTCTACACAACAGACGCGTGCGCCATCGCCATCTTCCCAAGTTGGGACAACTGGTCATAGAACTTCCTCTGGTAAATCCATCGCTGGCCAATCCGTCGACTCGAGTTCGCAGCTCGCCGATGAGGTTATTCTATCCCCTCCCAAGCGACCTTTCGTTACATCCTCGGACACCCATAACGAAGGAGGTTTCCACCCAGATTCGAGGCATACTTCTGCTGCAATGAGCATGAGATCAGGTTACGGATCCGTACTCGATGGCATTCCTTTCAACCTCTCTTTAGGCAACGACAATGCTAGAAACTCCCAAGCATCGGATGCCGGATCTCTAGCTACGGGATTCGGAGGATCACACGTTAGCGTTCCATTCCACTTCGGAAGTGGCGTTCCTTTACCTGGAAGAAACATTTCAATGACAATGTCACCCCGAGAAGGTGAAGCAGGAGTCAGAGACAGCTCGGCTTCTTATCGGACATCAGTTGCTTCTTCTGCTGCACCTCCTCCGAACGCCCATAGCAATGGCAGAAGGGATACTTCATATTCCGTAGCCTCCACTTCTACGCGAAACGGTAGCGATAAGAGAGATACTTCATATTCTCTGGCTTCCGAATGGAATGGAGCTTTCGCTGGTATGCCGATACAAATGGGTGGAATTGCTGAAGAAGCCGTTCCGGAGTTACCTAGCATTTACCTGCGAGAGTCGACTGCGGAGAGCAAGTCTACGACAGGTATGCAAGATCAAAGCAAAGGTGGAGGGGAAGCAACCGGTGAGAGATATTCGACAGATAGCTTGGCAATGGCCGCTGCTCTTGCTAGGCAATTCGATGAGCGGACGGATTAAAGGCATTCCGGCCGTTTGCTGAGGACGGAACTATCTGCCGGCCGGGTAGTTTCAACCCCTCGAGAATCTCACCTTAATTGGCAGAGTACCCCATGTATCAGTTTTATCGGCATTTCAGAGATTCTTGAACGAGGGCATCCAGAGATATGTATATTAGCAACATGCAGACACAATCAATTTTCGTCACTCTTAAGTCAGGAGGGGAGGAGTCATCAGTGGTAGTAAGGACTAAAAGAGGTTATAGTCTTTTCGAGAGAATGCAAACATACCCAATGGACTTTTAACAGGTTACCCTTTTTTTGCGTAAAGGCCATACTTTGAGCTGCAAAGACGTGTCTCTACTCGCACGTGTTTGAAATGTCTGTCGCCTTGCTTGCTTAGGTCGAACAATCGTTGCGCCGTTCTTGTAGGCTCCGTCGGAACGCATTAAAGTTATAAGCCTGCTTTGCCACGCACTTCGGCCCGATCATTTGGAAAGCGTGACTGATTGCCGCACCTTGTTCCAACTCCAGCAACAACTCAAATGGCATAGACGGTCCTAGCTACTTGCAGCCATTTACATCTGAATACGTCATGACGCGTCAGCACACGAAGGGCAGAGTGAAAGCCAAAGAGGTAGAGGCCCCTTAGAAGTTCCCATTCTGATCATGAACATCATTGAGACCTGTCAATACATATTCGCAATCAGATTCTTCGTGCCGAGGGTATGATGGACTCTTTTGAGGTATTGGCTTAAACGATATTCAGCTCTGACTGGTTTTGCGGTACTCTTAGTCTCGGATATTCGGCAAATCGCCACGATCCTGAAGACCGTCAACATACATACCGAAACTGTCAGCTCGTTTTCCCATACTTCCGTAGAGGGTAGTGGATTATAGATTAACGATCCGCTTTTCAGAAAGCAACCGTGACCGTTCAAGGGGATGGATTATCATTCAATGTCGAAGTGGGACAGACGGTTCTAGCTCGCGCTCATTTACATTATCAGAATAACTTCCGCACATATACTTATATTCCTCCTCAAGAGGCTAATAAAACTGATGCTAGAAAGAAAAAGCGGGGCCGTCGAGGAAGAGAAGGTGATTCTTCTCCGGCTACAGGCGGTGACAGCGCAGAGGAGGAAGCTTCAGGAGAAGAGCAAACAGCAAACGATGAAACACCAACGATGACATTTGAAATTTCATTATCAGCGTTATTAAATTGCCTCAATATTTTCGGAGACACGACTGTCAAACCAACCTCTGCCCGTCAACAAGCAGCTCGTGATGCCTGGAAAAGTAGACAGGCGGGAAATACTGCAGGAGGAGGAGGAAATCGACCGCAGTATGGACGAAGAAGCTCCCGCTTTGGAGGAAACGACAACGATGACGATGATGAGGAAGAAGGCGGTGACGATGTGCCTCAGTTGAGAGATGAAGCGCTTTTCCAAAGGGATAGCGCAAGAGGTGCAAGTACAGCTGCGCCTAGTAAGAAGAAAGCCAACGTAGCCATGGTCCTTTCCTGGCAAGAGGAAGGATGCCCGCTGGTTCTTTTGTATGTCTGGGATTTGCTCTATTCCATGCACATCTGAATAATACGGTCTGCAGGTTAGAGGACAATGGCATTGTCACACGATGCGAGATCACGACTTTCGAAGCCAGCGAGATCTTCGACCTGCCATACGATGACGATGCGCGGAAACAGAAGCTCATCTTGAACGTAAGCTGGGCATTCTTTATTCACAAGGCGCCAATTGCTCTAACTTATAGGTGTCTTCGACACTCGTGCAGTCCTCCTGGCTTTCAGAAGCATTATCTGAGATCGACTCCTCATGCGAAAGAGTCACCCTCAAATTTAGACCACCAAAGGCTGTGGATACAAGCTACCAGACACAACAAACGGGCGGTGGAGGGAGCTTTGAAGATGACGAAGATGATGCTGACGTAACAAGCGGCAGTATGCAGAAGGCTGCTTTTAGCTTGGAAGCTAAATCAAACACGGGATCAGTGGAGGTAAGTCGAAATTCAATCGCCGCGTTCGGCCTGGGGGTCGGTTGAGACCTGTTCGGCACCAGATGGATTATCCTTTCACACGCGAGGTACTCGAAGTATGCGAATGCAGGCACTCGATTAGAAATAGGTACATTCCGCTCATATTTTCTATTACGGCCATCGGGTGGAGGCATTGCAGCTGAAACTCTTTGCGACAGCTACAAATTCTCTCATCTCTCCTATATCCGACAAGCGCTATCTTACAGTACCAAGACAAGCTTGAGAACAGACTCCAGCGGCATCCTTAGCATGCAATTCATGATTATGAACACGGGTGCAACCAAGGCGAACGAAGGTGTCGGAGCTGGTTTCGTCGAGTTCACTGTAAGTGGATCACGACCGTAATCAGGATAAACAATGGATCTGGAGCATGATGTCTAAAATGCCAATGACCACTGCAGTGCATGCCCTTGAATGAAGAGGAGTAATATTACTGCATCGGACACGGCATACTTCCCTGCCTAGATACGACAACTGCATGAGAGGGGACCGCGAAAAAAGTAGGACTGTCTAAGTAGGTAGAAGTACAAGTTCTAGAGCTCCAGCACACTATCCCAGCTGTTGGTCTTCTGCGCAGAGGGGACAGGAGCTGCTGTCTTTGGGACTGTACCTGATCTAGGTAGGTATCCATCGAGGATATCTTCAAAGGTGATCCGAGGAACAGGTGTGGGTATCAGGGGTGAAGCACCTTGTTGTTGTAGCTTCTCAGTCTTTGCAAGACCAGAAGAAATCCATTTCCTGAATTCAGCACCGGACATAATCTCCTGCGACCTTGGCGCCCCTTGTTTTTCTTGTTTTGCACCTGTCGCACCGTAACCTGCTACTCTGGGTCGATCTTCGCCCTTTTGTTTGATTTCCTCGAGTATCGACGCTGATCCTAAGGGATTCTGAACTTTACCCAGGTAGGTGAGAACATCGCCTTTAGTCAGACGTCCTCTGAAGCCTGTAGCGGTTATCTTGGTTGCGTCCGAGATGTTGCTGTCTTTCAGAAGACGGAGAACGGAGGGCATCAATGGCATAGAATGTTTGGGATCGCCATGACCATGGCTCTGTCCTCCTGCAGGCATCTGTGCAGCTCCAGGTGTATTCGGCGATGAAGACACGTGAGTCGAGGATTTATGTGCTTCGATTGTCTTGAAGTTCGAAAGGTCCTCGGAAGAGGATGGCGAGGATGACTTGGAGCTGGATGAAGAAGAGGCCTCTTTGTCTGATGCCGACGACGCGGACGTGCTAGCTGATGGCGCTTGGATGTTTGAGATATCGTCACCTTCTTCTGCTAGCATGGCAATGACGGTCCCGACTTCAATAGAGGATTCATTCTCGCTAACGAAGATCTTGCCCATGATGCCATCATCTTGAGCTTCGATGTCTACTTCCGCTGTAGTAGTATGACATATGGATTATCAGCGTGCGACTCGGGTTCCTAGGGGTGAATTCCACCTCACCCTTATCGGTCTCAACGGCACAGAGGACATCTCCTGCATTGAAAGAGTCGCCTTCTTTGATCTGTGTTGTCCGTAAGATAAGGTTTCATATCACACAAGATCAGCATTGTACACCCTCTACCCAGTTTCTCCGTAAGGTCTGCTTTCGCTAGCCGATGGAGCGCACCTTCCAGGCCGAGATCTTGCCAGAGGTCATGGTCGGGCTCATGGCGGGCATTTTGAACTCGGTGAGAGCCTGAGCACGGCATGACGTATGCATACATCGTGCTGCACGGACGATACTGCGCATGTGTGCAGCCATATCGACAGTTCGAGACGTGTTGGTGTTGATATGAGCCGACACCTGCAAAAAGCTGATCGATTAACCGGCTAATCAGGATACTCACCATCGGCGCAGTGTCTAGCTCTGAACGATACGTAAGAACGTCAACATGCACAGCCGAATACACTAGCCCTATGAACATGCCTGGCTGTCCAGCTTTTGCTTTGGTAGAATACGAGCCCAGCGTGTAGTATCATACCTTACGGGGGCCTGAACAAGCTGAAGCCTGGCGGAGACGAAAGCTCCATATCTGCACGATACTTCTTTAGCTCGCCATCATCGCACCGAGGTCATGTCTTCGGCTTGCGCATACGCACAGGCTTTTGCTTCGTCATACGCGTATCACTGTTCATCACTCTGAACAGCCCTGCTACAGCCCGCTGGATACCCCGATCGACTGGGCAAAGCGCAGGTAAAGCTCAAGGCGTCTGTCTCGCTCAGCCAGTTGCTCTCTTTTTCTCTCCATCCAATCTTGCGCCAGGGCTTACGTTCTCCTCGCTCCTCCGTCGTTCCTGTCCGACATGACTGGCACTTGTGCGGTTACCAGACCCTCCAGCCGCCCTAGCAGTCGCTGCGGCACTCGGAAAGTGTCTGCTATTCTACCGCCAATGAGCAGCCGCGCAAGTTCAGTCGCACCGGGCCAGGTATCGCCAGGACTTGGCTCTGTGACCTTTACTTCGCCGGACAAAATCCTACCTAACACCGGTGGCTTGTATGAGGACTGGGAGTTCCATCCATCTCGCTTACAAGCTTTGCGCTTGAGGTTGGAAAGCCAGGCGCAGTATGTTCCTGATGCTGGTGAGGACTTGGACTACGGACCATCCCCTGACGGCGAACAGGCAAAGGAAGCGGCAGGAAGCGCAGCGGGACAGCTCACCCCAGATCCTTCCAGCAAACGCTCCGGGTTGACCGCTGCTGTTTAAGCTACTGTAGTTCTGCGGATGTGCTATTTGGCTTCCAACACATGAGGAGATGCTATTAACATTTGAAAGTCATTTACCATCATTGTGCTTTGCCTTCCGTGGATCCTGCCGCTGATCAACCTACAAAGCGAGCTAACCGTATACCAACTACTGTTCCTATTACTGTTTGCTGTTACTTCCTGCAAACTATCTTGTCACCATCTTTCCTATGACCAGAAATTGTTACACATTGAGCCTATCATCCACTCTACCATATGATTCAAGATGATCAATCTGTACTCTCAAATACTGCAATAGTAATATGGCAAAAATATAATCTTCTGAGAGTGTACTCTCAAAATAACATGTAATCAAAAGTAATCTTTCGAGAGTAGACTCCCAAAGGTTTGTGCTGAATTAATTAATTATAACTCTCAAAAGATTGTGACATTGTATTCCGCCACCTGAAATCCACAAAGTGTTTCGTTGACGACTTGGTTGCTCCTCTCCGTATGTACGACGTTGGAAGCAGGACGTCAGTATGGCAAGATATGCCATTCTGGTATGCGGACCAGCAGGAGCGGGCAAGACTACCTTCTGTTCAGCTCTGATGCTTCACGCTGCCGCTTCCAACCGATCAATGCATCTTTTCAACTTGGATCCAGCTGCCGAGAGATTCGAATTACCGGACGGAACTGTGACGACTCCGTCCATTGACATCAGGGACTTGATCAGCTTGGATGAAGTGATGGAGGATCTAAGCTTGGGCCCTAACGGTGGTCTTGTTTATTGCTTCGAGTAGGTGCAGGCCATGATGGTCTCGCTTGCGGGCTAGCTTCGACATCCTATTACTATGAAGGCTTGGCTGATCTTTATTTCCCTTGTAACTCAGATACCTCCTTGAGAATATTGACTGGCTTCAGGAAGCACTCGGTGACTACGAAGATGACTACCTCCTCATCGATTGCCCTGGTCAAATCGAGCTATACACCCATATCCCCATCATGCCACGTTTGATTCAAACCCTCTCGCAAGCCAACATACGCACTTGTGCCGCGTATCTACTAGATTCACAGTTCATGGAGGACAAGAACAAGTTCTTTGCTGGCGTATTGTCTGCCATGTCTTGCATGATCAATCTAGAAGTACCGCATATCAACATTCTAAGCAAGATGGACCTAGTGAAAAACAATAGCGGCACTAGTACGAAGCTCAAGAAGGATGTCGATAGATATCTCATGAGCGACCCTATGCTCATACAAGAAGAAGCGCAAAGCGAGACGAATCCGAAATTTCAAGCCCTCAATTCAGCTTTGGTTCAGCTTGTCAGTCTGAAAACAAAAGGCTTCCTTGAGAACCGCGAAAGGCAAGTAGGGAGCTGATTATAGACTATGTATATTCACAGATCGAGGACTTCAATATGGTCCAGTTTCTTCCACTGGACGTGACGAGCGAAGAAAGCGTTGGCCTGATTCTCAGTCATATAGATAATTCAATACAGTATGGCGAGGCAGAGGTACGTAATCAGATCTCAAAGCTCAAAGCTGTCGTACAAAGTCTCGAAATGTTCGTCCTGTCCTGACCTTTTATACGCAGGAACCGAAAGAGCCGAAAGATCTCGACCGCGGCGACTTTGACGATGAGGCTTAGAATTGGCCAGGTTTGCATCCCGCCTATCCAATGCAGTTTTTGATTCTTGTCAATGTTCGGTGCGATATGTACGCCTCCTGGCAGACTCTTTCTCTTTCCCGGTCCTTGACCCTCTCCAGTCAGCGCATCTGTAGCAGCACATAATTCCCGATGTTGTTGTATTTTCACCACTTGCGCTATTAGCATGCATGCAAACAGTTCATCGTCCATCTTACATGGCATTTCAGCATTGGCGCGTTAGTTCTTTCGTAGGACAAGACGACAAGATGGTGTAAGCGGCACATACATCCTCGAGAACGGCAGCCGGATAGCTGTGTTATGGTAACCGTTGCGTGAAGGAGCAACATGTGCAGGTGGTTTGGAGCGTTAGTTTGCTCTCAAGACCGCACTCTGATGCTCGCATCGTTATTCTATATTTCTAGTATATGCGAATTCACCTTTCTGAAATGGTATGTAGCCTTCCCTGACTCTCGCCTTACTCCTTACCGTCAGACGAAACCCAAAGTGAAGTGCAGCGATCCCAAGAAAGACAAGAGCAACATCACCGCATAACATCTGCCTGCGCTCTCAGTCACCCTCCCGAAGCAGCCTCTGTTTTGTCGTCGAGAAAGGCTCCCATCAATCTGCTTGGGGGCAAAAAATCCGCGGCAAGAATTGTAGAGCGAAAGCACTACTGCAGCTACTCGCACAGCGCGTCGGGAGGCTCGAAAGGAGCAGGATTACTGGACAGCCTGGAGGACACGTGTAGGACCCTGCTAACTGCCCGCCAGCAAGTGCTGTCTTAAAGCGAAAATGGACGCCAGCGTGAACTCGAGTCCTACCTCGTATACCTCGTCCGGCAAAGACGACACGCTTAACAACAGCAGCGCAGTGCAGCAGTCGAGCAACACCAGCGGCAATGCGAGCAGCACGCCCAACACAAGCGTGGGCACCGCTGGTCCGGCCGCTGCCCTCGGTCCTATCGGGTCCAAACCATCCACGCCAAATCCTGCACCGAACGCTGCCATTACTAGCAATCCCTGGGGGTCGCAGCAGCTCAGGAAAGGGCTAGGTGGAGCGGCCATCGGCTCTGAACGGTCTGCTGGCACGAATGCCGCTGCCACCAGCAGCGACTGGTTCTCGCCGCTCAAAAGCGCGCCTGGTTTCGAGCGCAGCCGAGTCGGACAGTATCAGCAACAGCAGCAGCAGCACGCCGGCGGCGAGACGGCAGCGCAGCAAGCAGGCCACCCAGGCATGCAGTCGAGGTCTGTCTCCACGTCGGGCATCGCAACCATCGGTTCCGGCAGACGCCAAGTCAGTGAAGCAAATTCGGTGCGCTCGTCGAGGCCTGCTTCGCCCTCGCTATCGGTTATTACCTCTCCGCCGTCGGTCAATAACAGTTCTGCGTTCAACCCCCATCAGGTCAATACTACTCTCTCGCAGACCCTGCAGAATAATTCGTCTTTCCTAGCCCAGGGCCAGAGCAATAACAACCAGACAAACGCTGGACAGAATGGCCTCGCATCGACGCCATCCGAACTGGAATCCGCCTTCGATGCCATGCTTCGCGGCAGTTCGGTGTTCCAGGATTTGGCAAATCGCATCAACCGGCTCGAAGCCCAAGTTCACCAGCTCGCGGCACAGGACGGCCCAGGCCAGGTCAATGGCCACTATGATGCAACTCCCACGCGCTCCCCCAGCGTAGCCGGCTCAACAAGCAGCTATCTTACTGCCCCTCTCAGCGGGACTGGTAACAGGCCCCAGAGTCTTTTACTCCCTAACCACGCTCTATCGTTGAACTCCATCTCAACTGGACTGCACTCCCCCTCGTTGCCCATGCAGCATGCCTCAACAGAACCCTCCACACCAATGTATGGACCGCCAGGCATGGGTGCTCCAGCAGATAGAGATGTCATACGACAGCTCACTGTGCAGCTCTCGGCTCTCGGTAACAATGTTGCCCAGCTGATGGCGCAACAGCAGCAGATGCCGCAGACTCCTCTTGGTGCTCCCTCTGGATATGATACCCCCATCACTCCTCACAGTGCACATGGCCATCCCTCGATGCATGGTGGAAACCATCATCATGGTGGTATGGGTCGACCTGGTATGCAGAACATGCGTACGGCCAGCTTCGATGTTCCTCGTGGTCCGGTCGTGCCTAGAGGAGGACCTGGTCATTTCGGGCCGGACGAGCGAGAAACCCGCAAGCGACACCACCCCACTCTACAGGCTCCAACACCCATCGGCATGGGATCTCGTCGAAGCTCGGCGGATGTCATTGAGAATATGCACATTGCCGCAGAGGGCATGCCAGGCAGTGCAGGTGGACCGGGTGGACCAGCTCTGGGAAGTCAAAGCTTGCTAGGTAAATGGGAAGCCCTTGGCGTGTCTGGCGATATGCTTCGCGCTATTGTCAAGTACGGTATTGGTCCGCCGAGCAAGATCCAAATGAAAGCTATTCCATGCGTCCTCAATACGCAAGACATCGTCGCGCAAGCTAGCTCTATCCAGGAGCGTATTCAATGCTACGTGGGTGCTCAGACAGAGGATTCCGATGTTGATTCCGGACTTACGCTGATTTGCTTTTCTCTCTTCAGGTTATTCCCACCCTTCAAGTTGTGTATAACAACCTTCAGCAGGCCAGTATGAATGATGGCTCTGAACAGCCTTATCATGGTGTTCAGGCACTTGTCCTCACCGCGACCATAGACCAAGCTGGTCAAGCGCAGCGCATGTGTCTCGGCCTAGGACAAGCTCTCGGTATAACCTCTTCCCTCGTGGTTGGACACGGCGATACTTCGCAGGAAGCCGCTGCATTCGCTCAGAACCCCCCTCACGTTCTCGTCGGTACACCTCAGAAGCTTCTTGACCTTCTCAGTCAAAACACGGTGCCAGTAGACAAACTCGCCTTGCTCGTCATCGACGAGATGGATCAGCTCATCGCCAGGAATCTTTCTGAACATGTCAACAATCTGGCTAAGCTTTTGCCGCCGCCCATGTCGAGTGCTGCCAATAGTCGCGAAAGATCCCCCGCCATCAATGGACCTGGCGGCGGGTTCAAGCCGTTCGAACAGGGCGGGCCTGGTCGAAATCACGAAAGGCAAACTGCGATCTTCTCATGCACAGTGTAAGTACATTCGAAAAAAGGACCGGATCCTGCTGGTTCTAAATGCGGATTTAACTCTCCAGACCTCAAGAAGTGCTAAACTTCGCATCCGCTCTCAATCTACGCGAGCCTGTCCGAGTTCTCGTACGCAGGGAGAACAATAACAACAGTAATAATAATAACAGCAACAATACCAACAATAACAATGTTAACGCTAATCACAATGATCGTAGCAATGACAATAATGCGGTAGCCGCCACATCGAATATACGCGGAGTCAAGCACTGGTTCCTATACCTGGCTGTTGGAAATAACGCTGGTTCTGGCCGAGGTCCGATGAGCGGACGACAGGAGAACGCTACAAGTCGGGAATGGAAGTTGGAAGCGCTTGCAGATCTTTGCGTCGATGCAGACTTTACTCAAGCTGTCGTGTACTGTTCCTCTATCGATTCCGTCGAGGCTGTGGCGTACAAGCTCAGTTCCCGCAATCTGGATGCGCTTGCTCTGCATGGCGATATGGCCGCATCCGCTAGACACGCCATTGTCAGCAAGTTCAGATCAGGCAATATCGGTCAAGGCAGAGGAATGGCTGCTAAGAGGGTCTTGGTCGTTTACGACGCCCTTTGCCGGACTTTGTCCGACATCCATCAAGTCGCTATGGTTGTCAACTTCGATCTCCCTCGTGCAGCCGAAGAGTACATGCATCGGTAGGTCTTATACATGCTTCTTGAATTTTGCCTAGTCTGACCATGATTTCCAGTGTTTCATGTGCCCTGTCTACCGGCTACGGCCGTGCTGGTAGCTCCGTCAACATCGTCTCGAGTAGTGCCGACATCGACATGCTCAGGAATATCGAGTCTTATTACCGACTGAAAATCAACGAACTACCACCTAATCTTTCAAATATCATTTAATATGATTGAGCCACCGCACGTTCGAATGGAATATCATACCGCTGTACTAGAGCAATCCTGTCCGAATCATCACAGATCCGTTGGGCTTGCATAAACGATCCGATGCCTGCTTACCCCAAGAGAGAAGTCAAGAATAAAATCATGTAGTAGTTGCAAGCACATCAAAATACCAAGCGCCCCGTTTCTCGTGTTCCTATATATATATATCAAGGTAGCATTCACCCATTGCATTCATTGCAGGAGATGAGAGGCATCTGCCTAATGTACCATTACTCCCCTGAGGCAGTTAGCATGAAACCGTATCTTCCTTTTCTTGCGAAAGACCGCAAATAGCCATACAGGCAATGTATATTAGACTACTGTGATGCACTAAAAAAAGCGCAATGCAGGCCTTGTTTGCACTCTAAATTAGTGTGATGATTCATTACAGGATAATTTGGGGCCCCCGCAACTTTTCGAAAAATACTCCGCCTGAGGCGACTTCGCAGGGCAGATTACAACAGAGTCACAACATTACGCCGCCTCTTGTACATGGAGGCTGCTCTTAACGCTTTTTTGACTTTGCATTCGCCTTGCTCTTCTTACGATCATCACCCGAGTCAGATGCCTCACCACTTCGGACAGCCTTCTTCTTATCGCTCTTGGCGGCTTTCTCTTCTTGTTCACTCCAGTCTTCGCCTTCGTCCGACAGCGATTCTTCTGAATCATCAGATTCCGAGTCATCTTCGCTGAAACTGCTTTCTGACTCTGATTCATCGTAGACATCGGAACCCTGGGAAAAAGCATGGCTTAGTATACATAGATAGTGACATACGGCATACGCAAGGGAGGTAAAGGCGTACTGGATCGAACACGCTCTCGGCGGATGACTCATCGTCGCTGCCATCTTCCCCATTTTCACCAGCCTGCAGGAAGTCCCAGCCACCTTCCTTGTAGAACTCATACGGATCATCTGTAACGGTCTTCATGATCTGAGACCAGTTGAGATTGACCGGTCCCTCAGAGAAAGGAATATCAACAGAGTCCAACCAATCTTTGACCTCTTCCAACGACTGCGCAGGTACTGCATTAATATGTATTGGCGGGCGTTTGAAGTCTTGCAGTACAAAGACCAGATCGAAGTTCCTTAAGCCATACTGAACACGTTCGAGATGTGCTGGAAAGTTGACTCCACTCAGTACCGAAGCACTGCACATCTATACCAAGGCGCCGGCTTACCGATCTCGACTTCCGCGAGCGTGATAACCAAGGTTGGTGCTTCTGAGAGATAGACAAGACAGTCTGTCGATGGCTGTAGTGTAACATTGGAGCGGAACGGAACTCCGCCAAATCCAAGCTCGCGGAAGGGAATATCGACATCGAACCGTCCGTTCGACTGCAGCAGCGAAGACGTCAGCTAATGCTATCTGGAATTCGCGAGCGTTTCTGCTCACCGCGTCCGCCACCTTGTCCGCAAATGACTTGAATTCTTTGTTCAAGCGGGCGCGATGTCTGAGTTCTTCCTGCTCGTCTTCGATTTCGTCTTCGTCATATCTGCGGCGACGCTTTTTGTTGCCTGTCTCATCGAACGAAGCTTCGCTGACTTCTCGCACGAACGTCACGTCTTTGGTTTTCTTCTTTCCAATCATGATAGGCGACTTCAGATGCGCATGGCAAAGTACTATGAGCTCGTGGTCACATGGCTGGAAGAACCAGTGCTTGATATTGCTATATAAAATATCGACCTTATGGTCGCTTCTCGCATGAGACGACCAACGTATACCATTCTGGTGGATCTCGAGATCTCCAGCGGAGCGCTTGCCTTCGAATTGCGGACGGAGCGATGTGTCCGGCAACTTGATGGGCTTGCGACTTTCGATAAGATTGTCCTGCTCAACCACATCAGCCATCTCCGCCCGTTCATGGTCGCGCTTGGTCGCAGTTTTCTTGAGTTCTGTGATTTCCTTATGGATCTGCGCGAAGCGCGCAGAATCGGTGCTTCTATACGTAATACCCCGAATGAAGTTCGCGTTGGCATCCTCGAATGGTGTATCCTCTTTCTTGCCCGTAATTTGGCCTGGCGTCACAAACATGAATCGAATGACCGTGTAATCGCCTTCTTCTTGCTTAATGGCACTCTTCAAAGTATTGACATGAAACGGCACCATGAAGCCATTGATGGGCAACAGGATTGTAGACCTGCGGTGATCCACCATGATTTTGAGGTCCTTGACTTTTTCAGGTAGCATTGCCTCTCTAGGGTAACTTTCGAAGCGTTTCCAACGTTTTGCCGTATTACCGAGCGACTTTGCATCGTTGGGATCGGAGAAACGTTCCAGACCTGCTTCGCGTCGACGCTCAAAAAGCTCTCGCTGATGCTCCCTGCGCTTGTTGGCTGCTTCTGCATCTTGTTCTCGATTCTCGTTTCGCAGGCGACTCTTAATCATAGTTGATCTAGTTGTCTGGGCGGGAGCAGCCTTTTTCTTTTTGCCGGCATCCTTCCCGTTCTGCTTCTTCGCTCCTTTGTCCTCTGGTGTGTCAAAGTAGAAAATCGTATCGTTCTTGCTCTTCATGCCGGAGGAAAGGTATACAGAGCCGTTCTTCCCAGCTTTGATAGTGTCAAGCAGCAGAAGGGAATATGTCTTCTTATTGTCCTTAGGGTCGGGCATATCTTGGAATCCTAGTGACAAGCTGAAAATCATGTCGCTGTGGACAGGGCGGTTGCACTTGGGCCCAACAACATAAGAAGACTCGCGGAACTCAATGCCAATCTGCGCAAGATTTTAGGTGGTTGAGCGGGACCGTTCGAAACAAATGCAGAAGGCCGGACTCACGGTAAAGCCAGCGGTCTTTACGAAATGCTTCTCCAACTCCGGCTTTTCGTCCCTGACTTTCTGTAATAGCTGGCTATAGACATCCTTGATTATCACGCCCTCCTTGATGATTGATACCGCATGTTCTTGAAGAGAAAGTAAAAACATATAATTTGCTTCTTGAGTCTACGAAGATGCTTGAGTCAGGAAACATTGCGCTAAATGTCGCGGAGCATTTGAGCATACCTCGTGTGGATCAATCATGAAGGTCCGCCCAACATTCGAACAGTACGATTTGTAGCGCACGCCAAGCGAGCAAAGGATGACCCCCAACTTCAAGCGCTGATCATCGGACTGTGCTGACGACTTGAGATCGTAGTTGCCTCCAGACTGTATGATAGGGCTGTAACACCACTCAGAGAAGCCCCTGTCGATTTTGGACTACAAGGGGCGACTACGTTAGCGTGAAATCGAAAATCGCTAGGCTGAGTTTGGTCTCACTCCGTCAGTTGGTCTGAACTTCGCCCAGTATGCTCCATCATCTAACTTGCCCTCGATCTGCTCTGCCAGCTTTTCGTGGGTGATCTTCTTGTCATTCTCGATAACATCGCTCATCTGTTCCGTGAAATAGTTCATGAGCTTCATTGACATTTCGGAGGCAGATCTTTGCTTCGCCTGCGTTTACGAAATGGCAAAAGTGTGGATAATTAGGTGCCAAGGTTTATGTCCGATTAAATGCAGCCGACATACAATCTCTTCCTCGTCCTTGACCGCCAGTGGTCCAGCAAGGGGAGCTCCCACATCGCGGGTATCGAGATCTGCGTTGGCTTCTTTCAAGAAAGCGTTCCATTCATCGACGAACTTGCCCTTGAACTTGTCTTTGGGGAATGTACCAACGGCGCCCTGGAAGTGATGTAGCTTCTCAGAGGTGTCGACAAAGGAGCATATTGTAGGGTTTCTACCTTTTCTTGGACCTCATCAAGCACCTGCTGGAAGAACTTCTTGTTCTCGGCTTCGTCCTTCTCGCGTCCCAAGATCTCAATTTTAGGCCAATCCTGTCCACTGCTAGGAGATTCGGCAGGCGACTTAAGCAGATGATTTAGGTACTTGGCTGCGGATTCAAGCGCAAAACCAATTTAGGCTCTGCTTCGCTTGCTGCCAGTTGATGGAGTCCCTCCTGCTGGCTTGAAAGGAGCGCGTCTCACCTTTGCCTTTCGACATCACGAACACCATCTTCTCTTGTGTTATCAGCGACAGCACCGAAGGAAACTCGTAGCCCAGTAACCATGTCTAAGATTGATTATCGTCAGGATTTTGCTCGTCAACAGATCTGCGGATACTTTTGTGATTGAGGTCGCCCACCTGCAATGCTGTTGTCTTGCGGTATGGATTCTCCTCGTCAGATGAACCCGAAACGAGCAGGATGCTTCCAATGCCTTCAAGGGAGGTAGTTGCATCCTCAGGATTCTGTATGGCGTTCGGAGCAGAGTATGTGAAGCAATGTAAGCCGTGCAATGTCTTTGTTCAAGCTTGTAAAGCTGTCCTCAGGCGCTGTGCAAGCAGGCACGACGCTTACCTGCCATAATGCTCTGATCCTGTTCAAGCGCGTGTAGAATTGCTTTGCATCGATGTTGATGCCGTCACTCATCGCTATTGGTCTGCCCCCTAGTCGGTATGTTTAGTCGCAGAATCCTACACTCTCCCAAGAAGTGTGTCTCCCTTCTTTTGGCGCACAAGGCTGGCGCTTGTTGTAGAGTGCGGCGCCCGTGGGGGTGAAGAAAGGCCAGCTGCAGCAGTGCGCACGGTCTGTAGCTCTGATCTGCGCGCTCGAGTGGCTCGTCTTGGTGGTCGGACGAAATCAAGCAGAGTGTGCAAGCCGAAGGACGCGTAAATGTTTGCGGGAGAGGCGGAGTGCAAGTGGCGCTTGACTTCCCACTAACTTAGCCAGCACTGTGGTCGGCATACGAGTCTACAGTCAGAACTACAAGCATCGGCAATGCTACATCAGGCCGCGACTCGACTGTCTGGAAAGCCGGCATGCAGGCGGTTAATTGCGTATGGACATAAATGCATGGGGGCGTACATGCGACCGAGTTGCAGCGCTACGATACGAGCTATAAACTTCTACACAGTGCATCCTCACTTTCGGCCTTGACTGGCCTTCCCAATAGCGGCTTGAGCCGGAAGCCAGTCCATAATGCCGCCTTGGTTTGCCAGGAAGCTCAAGTTCCCTCCGTTCGTTGCAGGGTCACTACCGATGAAATCTTTCGGAAATCTACGGAATTACAGTCATCAGCCATGCGTGTATGCCGAAGAAGCCGAAGAAGACATTGCAATGACTCACCCGATGTCAAACGGGACCACTGACTCGAGATGCTGGACCTGCTCGTCGCTGAGGTGCAGCTCAAGAGCGCCAATATTGTCCTGGAGATGTGCAACCTTGCGCCCTCCAATGATCTGAGAGGCGTTTACTGTCATGAGTTCATAGCAACCACTAAGAGATCGGACAAGACCCACTGGGAAAACATAAGGCTGCTTTTGCAGACAATAGGCCAGAGCGACAGCTGTGATAGCCTTGCCGCCGGTTTCTTGGCGGACTTTCTCGAGTGCTTCAGAGATCTTGACTTCATCTTCGGTTTGCTCCGAGGTGCCCATGATGCTCCTCAAGCCTTCGCCCTGCTTCTTACGCTCTTCGACTTGGGCTTTTGTTTGGAACTTGCCGCCACCCATAACATTCCAGGGCGCAAGAGCCATGCCCTCATGTCGAGCGAGGTCGAGGATATCTCTTTCAAAGTCTCTTTGGATGACATTCCATCTACCCTGGTAGATAACGAATTGAGCTAGACCATGGTCTCTGGCATATCGATTGGCAGACGAAACGATCCAGGCAGGGGTGTCTATGGAAGAAGATATTCGTCAGATCAATAAGCACTTTATGCCACTCGGGGCTAACTACATACCAGATACACCCAGATACAGCACCTTGCCGGACTTAACAAGGTTGTTCAAGCCCTGCATGACTTCCTCGATGGATGTGGACCAGTCCCACCTAAAATAGGTAACTCAGTGTCAACTCGCAACTGGAAACATTTGCAGTCTAACTTCCACGTACCAATGAAGGTAGAGAATATCCACATAATGCGTTTGAAGCTTCTTCAAGGATTCTTCCAAGGAGACAAACATGCTCTTGTAGGAATTACCCCACTTGTTCGATCTGTCTCTTACGCCGTAATCGTACATGGTTGTATACTTGGTCGCGATAACCATTTGGTCTCGGTTCTTACGCTCAGCCATCCATTCACCAATCCATGTTTCGGATTGCTGATTCTGCAAGCGATATGAACAACAACGATTAGCAAACATGGATATGGCTGAACCTAGACCAGCTAAACCTCTTTACCTGGTAGTTGTTGGCGGTGTCTGTGGAATCAAAACATGGTAAGGACTAGATCAAGAACAGCATATACCTATGTTAGCGGGATGACGGACCGATAAAGTTGCCACCGGCTTCAGCGAACGCATCGAGCAGCTCGAATGAAGCTTTCTTGTCCATAGATCCCATGAAATCCTTCCATGCATCACCTATGCTCATGGCGCCCAAGATTAGAGGCGATACTCTTAGGCCGCACGTGGGTGACAAAACGCGGTGTCGACCGAGTGCCGAAGGTGCCTCTGGGGGAGGTGGAAAGGCCATGATAGCAGGATAGTATAGCTGTTTGGGAGGAGGTGCAAGAGTCTTTGTGCGGAGGCTGGATGAGTTTCAAGGAATAGAAAGAATGCGAATCTCGCAGCTCTGATATGGCGACCGGGACGCCCGATCGTCGGCGATTAGCTACTATCGGTGGGATTTCGGGTCGGGCTGAAGAACCGCGAACATCAGAAACATGTCCCATATCTCCGACGTGACTAAAAGCCCAGACAAGACATAACTGATGCTCGGCTACCCGCGTGCACGTCCAATCAGGTACAGTAAAACATCTCCCGGTAGGATCCCTATATTTCTTGATCTTCCATAAACCAACTGGGTAAGCTCTGACGAAGCGAACTGGATAGAAGCTCAAGATCGCAGTACATGGTTATGACACGAATGTATGATGGCTTTAGCTTGTTGAGACTTACGTTAGGCGTTAGTCCGGTATGCGGGCTTGAAGCTGGTTCAGCTTTCAGACGTAACCGATACGTATCTTACACCGAGTCAAGGCGAAGGTAGAAAAGGAGCTCGATATCTGAATATACACAATCTGCAGATCTTTTCTCGTTTCCAGTAGATACCCTATGAAAGAAGGTGCTTGACGCATGGTCGGGCTGGTGCCCCCGTTGCCAATCAGCGAGTAATTCAATACACGTCCTAACTTGCCTCGCGGGTCAGCAAGGAGAATGACTTGCACTTTTTTCCTTTACAACTGTATCATTGCTGGGGAAGTTCCTCAGAATCTGCATTGATAGTTCAGCCATGATATAAAGGTTACAACGAGTTCTTCGAGACCTACTCAACACCAAGATGGGCTATCATTCTATGCTTGTTGTTCAAGTGTAATTGGAGAGCCGAGATCGTATTGGCTTAACGATTCAGGCTAAAGCGTCCATTATTCTGATTATCCTGAGCTGACCGAGCGCTTGAGCTCATCTTTGAGAGCGAAGCTTGTTGCTTGAAATCACGAAATATAGCTGCCCTGCTGCAAAATACGCACGAACCACGGCACGGTACATTCCCTCTCGTTCCCTCCGACATACAAGGAGTAGCTGAGGTTTCTATACACGCATGTATCTGTACTTTTACTGCTTCTCGTCTGGAGCCTTTCGTTATGTCTTCCGCCACAGAGATTGGATATGAGGCGCGCGCATGCCATCTTCGTGTTTCGCCGTGTCGTGGCACTCTCTTCATTGATCTAGTTGGTGATCCGTTTCCCTTCCTTTGGTCACAAGGTCCTGTAGAGAATCCTCTGCATTGGCACATGCCGATGAATCGACCAAGCGACAGTAGGCTTGTAAATGGCATTCCGAGTGAGAGAATGTGGAGGGACGGCATATAGCAAAGGACACCTGCTGGTTACTGGCCCTTTTCGTGTAGCGAATGATTGGCATTATTTGCACCTGGTCGCGAGGGATAGGGGCTTGGAACTACGAGTAAAAGGGTGTTGACCTGTTCTTCTGCAACAACCACATTATGATCACTTGGAGTAATGGTTGTGCATGCTGTGACATATAGGTATTCAAGTCGACTTCTTCGATCTCTGTTCGGCGGCGCGAAGCATAGCTAAGCGCCTCTGTTCCATTTCCCACGCGCCGTTTTCGTCCTCTACCATCTTACTCGGTGTCCGGCTCCGAGTTACGGACGGAGTTGTACTACCTGATAGGTGAGCAGGCCCTGCACTTCCACACATCTCCTCGACTACTTCTTCAGGTTCATAATGATCACGGATATCGCCGCCTAGCCTATGCGCTCCAGCTTTCTTGGCGGCTTCATAAGCTTTTACTTCTTTATTGAGCAAGGAGTTGAGCGTTTTGAACTGCTCGTCGTGGTCACCGTGCTTGTTGTGAGTGAGTTCATGCAGCAGAACCATTCTGGTGTGAAAGTACTGGAGAATAAATCGCCGTATGAGTTCTGGCAGGGTAGGCAAGAGAAGGCGTCACGATACTCACTGGTCGCAAACCGGACAAATCGTCTGTGAGTAGCCGGAGATAGATAGCTTCTCCTGCGTTCTTGTTAAGGCCGAGCAATGTTGGATCTCTATGTGGATGCAGTTCCGTCAAGAGTCCGACAGACCATTCTCGATTCTTCATGCAGTCTGTCCAAGGATTGTTAGCCATGGTACGGCTTGTATGTCTGAAGTTCAGAACGATCAACTAACCTAAGACGGCTTCATCCTTACTGAGGCGAACAAGCCGCTCGCGTCTAAGGTCTTCATGTGGACAATTTGGCAATACTTCTATGCGTCCATAGGCATTAACGCCACTGCGTCGCAGGTCCGTTAAGTCCATAACCATCTTCCCTCCAGCCGGCGTCGCCCTAGGCTTGCCAGTAGGTCTAGTCTTGCTAATCTCGAGTCTCTTCTGTAAATCTCGCGCTTCGTTCACAAATGCGGACACGGTGGCGTCCTTCGCACCGATCAGGAGGAGCTTTGAACCAGTGGGTATGTTGATGCGAGCAAGCGAGAGTGCCATGTTTGACGGTGTGATGATTGGTTTGCCCCTGAACACCAGCTTCTGAGATGCTGGGGCTACCGCAGTTTCTCGGTAGAGCACCTCCTGCAGTTCGGCGACTGTCGCTGACGCAGCGATGGATACGTGGTGCTGCCGACCGCCGTGAGAGACTGTCAAGTCGAGCATGTTGCTTGTGACAGCTTGGGAGCTATGAAAGTCGTTGTCCATACGGATGAGGTACTAGTCGGTCGGAGGTAGAGAACAAAGCCGTTGCTTTCGTTGATACTCAGCTGGTGCTTGTCTGGAGGACTCCGATCATTATTGCTGTTGCCACGACTAGGCAGAAGCAGGTACACGCCTCCTTCTAACGACTTCCATGCCAAGTCATCCAATGCACTTATAACACGGAACAAACAAGAACTTGCGTGCAGACTCCAGCATGACTTCTGCTGGTGCGCGGCATCTGCTCAACCCTCTAGCTTCGGAGGAGCAGATCAAGAATACGCCCTCCAGACAGGATGGATTGTCTAGACAGCTGGAGACGGACATGCGGACGTGTGAGCTGGCAAACGACCGACACTTTGCATATCGAGTCAACAGGCGTTGAATCCTTCGATGTCCTCATCCAGACGGCTGCCTTCTGATAGAACAAGCAGGAATACATCTGAAGGCCCCTCAGGTACTCATGACAACGGCTTCGGTCCTCTTCCAACGTTTCTTCTATGTCTCTAGCATGCGGAGCTTCAGCATGAAGGTATGTGCCCCGATGCCAACAGGTAATCGAACATTGAAAGACTCCAACATGTCAGTGCCTTATTTTCCTACGTGAATGACCGTCAAAACAAAAAACAAAAACAGGACATAGCAGCAGCCGCCTTATTCTTAGCTAGCAAGCTTGAAGAACATCCTATACGTATACGCGACCTCATCAACTGCTTTGACTACCTGATAAAGCTAGTCGACTCTGAAGCGCAACAGCTGGAATTGGAGCGTATAAGCGGCACACCCATAGCTTCCAGCAGCGCCCATAAATTCAACTACAAACCGATGGACTATTTCGCAAAGGAGTACTATGATTGGAAGGATGACATTGTCATTGCGGAATCTCAAATCCTGAAGGTCAGTTCACACGCCATCTATGCCGGACTTCACCGGAAGGGTGCATGTGTCAGTTTGAAGCTGAATTCTTGGCTTTAATTACCTTCAGCGACTCGGCTTCAACACAGTCGTACAGAATCCATACGGAAGCATTGTCAACTATCTTCAGGTTCTCAGCTTGACTGATCATCCAGAGATTACCCAAAGAGCCTGGTCGTTTGCCAATGACTTGTAAATTCGTCTTCCCGTTGTGTCTTATCAAGTAGACAGTGCTGACCTCTGTACCGTTCGCTTTGTGCAGCCTTCTGACACCCCTATTGTCGACTCATCCACCGCATCTTATTTCAGTGGCTTGTGTATATTTGGCTGTTCTCACAAGTTCCCCGAAAGTTGCGCTTCCAATGGAGCCAGCACCTTGGTTTACCCTGTTCGATGTAGCTAGTGAAGAGGACATTTGGCAAGCCTGCAAGATCTTACTAGATCTCTACCGGATATGGACCGGTGGCACGGAGTGGCTGCTGCATAGTAACCAGGAGGATAATGATGAGACGGCACCAGTCCACGGAGGGTCACTCGATAGGATTACCATATGGAAAAGAGCGGCACAATTAGATCTGCCACTCACTAAGGCGGAAGTGCGTTCCATAGTAGACGCGCCATAGTAGGCCCATCCTTGCAGCTGGCAATGGGTCTTCTTAGATAAGTGACATTCAGGTTTTGTTGTACATCCTTACACTCGTGGCCAGGCAGCAGTAGGTTGCAGACTGCACTCATCTTCATGTGCTCATGAGTTCTATATAGAAAGTGCCCTGACGATACATTTCCAAGCTGGAGAAGGAACAAGAACAACGTGTCCTATCATCAAGAATGTACGGGCCTACTGAAGACCAATCCTTGCGATCTTTCAGACACTGGACCTAAAGGCTGCCTCGAGATGTGCTTCCAAGGGGGCCTACTCCGCCATCAATATGGATGCACTGATCTAGTTGGCTTGGCCAAGCAAGCTATATTAGAGAATAGCGATGGTGAGTTCGGTCTAGAGAAGTCAAACGGCTCTACCTCATCTGATACTCCTTCTTCGCTGCTCCACTTCGACAACTCCGATGAGGTAGACAGTAATCCTCTTTTCCTCATCTTCAAAGCTACTTCAACCTTGAAGACTCAGAAGAACACAGGATCTGCAGACTTAATGGTGAGCCTCATAAGATCTGTTCACGTGCTTGGCCCATTGCTTATCCCAAAGCTGTCTGTGCAAGGATTGCCGTAGCTGAGATAAGGCAGGTGCACATATGCCAGACATTTGCTGATATACTTTAGCTACTTCATCTCTATGACCTTCTCGACCTCCGCTCCCCTTCGTTCATCCAGACCTAGCAAGTTTTTATTACCTTCATTCTTGAACGCTCCGCCACACACCACAAAATGGCTTCCACCACCGACACACAGTAGGCGAGGTCACAACACTGAGCATGGGAACGAACTAACCAACTTCCTTCAGTGCCCACCTGGAGTGAAATGCTCCTTATTTCGATCGTGGACAACACATCAAAAGCTTGTCCAAGTAAGTGTACTGCTAACACTGTAACTTAACAAAGCCCCTAATTGCCTGTGGGTTCCTTCTTTATCAGTTTGGCCCCAATGTCGACCAACGCCAAACTTGTTGACGACGGGGCCGACACTCCTTCTAACAGTCCTACTGTGGGCTGCATATACACTGGACCTAATGGATGCCTGCTCCGCCGTCAAGATGGATGCGCTCATCTGGTTGGATGGTTCAAGCAAGCTATGCTAGAGAGTAGCGATGGGGACTCCGGTTCACAGGACCCAAACTGTACAAGCAGAGCCACAGCGATGCTCTTGCCCGGCAGACAGAGTTTTCTCCGTGTATAAATAGACAGCCTTCTCTCAGGTTGTAGGTTGTATGTAATATAACAATAAAATCATATAAGAGACCTCACTAAATCCCTACACTTTTAAATGAAGAATTTGGCACGCTTGCGGGGAGCGCCAGTACGCTTCAAGACCTGCTTTTCGCTGCCAGAATTGCTGTCTACTTCATCGGAGTTGTCGAAGTGGAGCAGCGAAGAAGGAGTATCAGATGAGGTTGATCCGTTTGAATCGTGTAGACCGAACTTACCGTCGCTGTTTGCCAACATGGCTTCCTTGGCCAACCCAACCAGATCAGCGCATCCATTGATACGCCGGAGGACGCCTTTTGAATCGGAAGAGAGGGAGTCTACATCGGCACTGAAGGAGTTTGATTAGTTCACTTCGATGCTCAATGTTGTGATCTTGCTACTTTGTTTCGATAGTGGGAGCCATTTAGGGGATGTATTGCGGAAGGTTTCGAGGATGTAGGTGATTGCGGACTTGCTGGGTCTGCATGAACGAGGGGGAGCGGAGGTCGAGAAGGTCATAGGGATGAAGTAGCTAAAGTGTATCAGCAAATGTCTGACATATGTGCACCTGCCTTATCCTCAGCTGCGGCAATCCTTGCACAGACAGCTTTGGGACAAGCAATGGGCCAAGCACGTGACCAGATCTTATGAGGCTCACCCTGTAGCTTGCAGATCCTGTGTTCTTCTGAGTCTTCAAGGTTGAAGTAGCTTTGAAGATGAGGAAAAGAGGATTACTGTCTACCTCATCGGAGTTGTCGAAGTGGAGCAGCGAAGAAGGAGTATCAGATGAGGTAGAGCCGTTTGACTCGTGTAGACCGAACTCACCATCGCTCTCCAACATAGCTTGCTTCGCCAAGCCCACTAGATCAAGGCACGCATATTGACGGCGGAGGATGCCTCCTTGGAGGCAAGCTTCTGCCCCGTCGTCAACGTTTATGGCGTTGGTGGAAGCTGGAGCCAATCTGACACAGAAGGAACCCAAAGGCAGTTAGGGGCTTTGTCATGTTACTGTGTTAATAGTAAACTTACTTAATCAAGCTTTTGACGTGATATACAGAATCGCCATAAGCAGTAGGGACGGAATCCAGGTGGGCAGTAAAGGAAGTTGGTTAGTTCATTCCGATGCTCAGTCGTGTGACCTTGCCTACTTTGTTTCGATGTTGGCAGACATTCTGAAGTATGGGTGTGCAAGAAGGTTGAAGAGTAGGGACTACGAACTTGCTAGTCTGGATGAATGAAGGGAGCGGAAGTCGAGAGGTCATACAGATGAAGTAGCTAAAACATATCAGCAATTTTCTGGCGTATGTGCAGCTGCCTTATGCTCAGCTGCGGCAATCTTTGCACAGACAGCTTTGGACAGTGGGCCAAGCACGTGACCAGATCTTATGAGACTCACCTTTAAGTCTGCAGATGCTGTTCGTACCAATTGCATCTGTCCACCTGATCAGTGTTGGTCAGGTGTCCAAGGATGGTCTCAATTTCCCCATTGTCGCCGGCAGAATGGATCTTATGGACAGCAAATCCAAGAAGACCATCCATTGCATCGACCTGACCGAGCAGAACATGTATCGTCTGCACGTCAGGCCACGCCTGGAGGCACATTTGAGCGAGTCAGGACCAGAAACCTGGACAAGGCTGCATCAGCGTTTCGGTCACCTCAGCGAGCATGACCTCAAGCAGCTTACAACGAGCCAAGGCATCATCAATCTCCAAGTCAGAAAGGAGAGTCCCGTCTCCTTCTGCGATGCCTTGCCTTAGGCAAGATGAAAGCCAAACCGCATAAGCGGAACTCATTGAGATCTTCAGCTCCATTGGCTCGAATCTTCACCGATCTTGTCGCCGGGCCATGCGAGGCGATTCAGTCCAAGGCACTGTGGGGACTACATATTAGTGACGATTACACCAAGATGATGTGGCACGTACCTATCAGAACCAAAGATGAAGCATTTGATGCATTCACCCAGTTGTTGGTGTGTTCATCCAAAGGCAGACAGGTCATACCGTCAGCCAGTTGAGGAACAATCCTGGTGGCGAGTTTGGCGGGGGAGCAACCCGCGACATCGGGAAATGGGCAGAATTCTGCAAAACACACGGCATTCAGCAGGAATGCACAAATCCCGAAAGGCCACAACAGAACGATGTGGAACGTCACAATCAGACGATTCTCCACGCCACACGTACCATGACGCTCTCAGCTGGTCTCCCAGTGAGATTTTGGTCAGAGGCAATGGCAGCTGCATGCCATACCAGGAACATGAGCCCAGCCAGAGGCTCGGGCGGGTCAGATTCCCTTGACTCTTTCGTACACAAAAACGAAGATGGATGTCAGCCTCCTTCGAGGATTCGGCAGTCAAGCATTTGCTCATATACACAAGAATGAAGCAAGACGACGGGGGCAGAAGTTTGCACCCACGTCCAGGCAGTGTTTTCTTGTAGGCTATGCTAAGCATACAGCTGGATACAGACTGTATGATTCAGTCAGTCAGGAGATCTTCGAACGGTCAGCAGTAATCTTCAACGAAGGTGTCGTCTACAAGGATCGGCATCAGGTTCTTGGGAGTGAGCTTTGGCTCCCAGATCAGGATCTTCAGGACAAAGTCGGAGCACAAAGTCTGCCGATTCTGCAGATGGGTCGGACGACGAGGGGCAGTCTCCTCCACAATCCTATTGATACCTAGACAGACGTGGAAGACACCTCCTTACTAACGCCACCAATCTCAGCGGCCTCCCTCCGCCCCTGCCCATTCCGGTAGATCCGGCCCGGCCAGCGCACCGCCTCCAAGACAGGCCACCCGACATCAACCTACCTCAGGTTCATGCACCACCAATCCGAGCATTGACGTCACGTCACGCATTACAAGACAATTAGGATTCGATGGCGCAGGAACTGGCAGGCTCACACTGCGAAGATTCCTGACTTTAGCAATCAGGCACTGACGGCTTGTCGACAAGAAACCGTCAATCTGCGCCAGTCGCCCAAGCACCTGATGCTGACTTGGCTGACGCCTTTGGAGCACTGACTGCTCACGTAGAGCCAATTCCTGATCATAATTGGCAGGCTCTGCGGTCGAAAGACGGCTGCAAAGTGGTGACAAGCGATGATGCAAGAAATGGAATCCCTCGTGAAAAATGGTACCTGGTACTGACAGACTTGCCGCCCGGGGCCAACTTGGTGGACAACCGGTGGGTGTTCGCACACAAGCTGGATGCTGAGGGCCACATTACACTCTTCAGGGCTCGATTAGAGCGAAAGGCTTCTCGCAAAGGCCTGGAGTCGACTCTCGCGAGACCTTCGCACCAACAGCAAGACCCACATGTCAACGGCTGCTGTTCGCATTGGCTGCTCAAGACGGGCTGGACATGCAGAAGCTAGACAATAAGACGGCCTTCCTGCACGGCAATCTGGATGAAGACGTGTACATGAGACAGCCTCGCGGCTTGTCGAAGAAGGAAGGGAGAAACTGGTTTGCAAGCTGGTGAAAGCCATTTACGGCTTCAAGCGGGCGGCCCGTCAAAGGTCGAAGACATTGACAGCCTATTTGACTAGTCCAGGGCTGGGATATGCCCAATGCGACTGTAACATGTCGGTTTCTGGGGAGAGGTCGAAGGCAGATCCATCTATATCGCAGTACACATCGACGACATGGCAGTCGTTGGACCGCCTGACCTGGCCAAGACCTTCAAGGAGCAAATTGCAGCACGTTTCCCCTGTCGCGATGAGGGGAAGTTAACCTATCACCTTGAAGTACAGATCCACCACAACTTCAACGCAAAAACAGTCACCCTTGCTCAAACCGGTACGCCCGTGAACTCATCAAACGAGTTGGATTGGGTTCCGCAATACGCAAAGTCAGTACGCCGATGGTACCGAATAGCAGGCTCCTGCCTCGTACAGACACCGGGCAAGGTCCGACCAATAAGCAGCAGTACCAGGAATTAGTTGGAGGTCTCAGATATCTAGCAGAATGGGCACGACCGGACATCGCATATGCGGCTGGACAGACAGCTCTACACCTTCACGATCCTGGTGAATCACATTTCCATGCTGTAATGCACATCTACAGATACATCGCGGGCACCTTGGACCGATCCATGTAGTATCGCCACGGACCGGAAGGTTTTCAAATACAAGCATACAGTGATGCAAGCTTGGCAGACGAGGGATGCGGCTGGAATTCACTACAGGCTGGATCACGCTTGTTAACTGCGTGCGTTATCCTGGCGATCATGCAAGCAGGAATTGCCCGTAAGCAGTACCACTGAGGCCAAGTGGATAGCAGGATCTGAAGGCGGCAAGGCCCCGTCCATGCGATGGTCAGGCTACCTCCAATACCGTTCGCCTTCCAGATCCTGTAGCGTTGGAAAAAAAAAACGATACACGATAATCCTGGGTCTAGGACTCTTTCAGTAGGCCCGTACAATCTTGATGATATCACGCGTTGTTCTTGTTCCTTCTCCTACTTGGAAATGTATCGTCAGGACAATTTCAATAAAAACTCATGGGCACATGAATATGAGCGCATTCTGCGAACTACTGTTGCCGGGCTATAGACTGGGCAAATATAACTTGGCGAATTCCAATACGATAAAAGTGCTAAATCTACACTTTTAAATGAAAAACACGGCACGCCTGCGAGGTTTGCCAGTAGGTTTCGGAACCTGCCTCTCGCTGCCAGAGCCGCTGTCTACCTCATCGGAGTTGTCGAAGCGGAGCAGCGAAGAGGGTGTATCAGATGAGGTAGAGCCGTTTGACTCGTGTAGACCGAACTTACCGTCGCTGCTCTCTAACATGGCTTGCTTGGCCAAGCCAACCAGGTCAGCGCATCCATTGACACGCCGGAGGAGCCCTTTCGAATTGGAAGCGGCAGAGAGGGACTCCACATCGGTACTGAAGGAGTTTAGTTAGCTCATTTCGATGCTCAGTGTTGTGATCTTGCCTACTTTGTTTCGGTAATTGGAGCCATTTGGGGGATGTATTGCGGAGGGTTTCGAGGATGTAGATGGTTACGCACTTGCTAGGTCTGGATGGATGAGGAGGCGCGGAGGTTGAGAAGGTCATAGAGATGACGTAGCTAAAGTATATCAGCAAGTGTCTGGCATATGTGCACCTGCCTTATCCTCGGCTGCGGCAATCCTTGCACAGACAGCTTTGGAGAAGAGTGGGCCAAGCACGTGACCAGATCTTATGAAGCTCACCTTTTGGTTTGCAAGATGCTGTTGAGGCTTTAAGGATGAAGTAGCTTGGGATGAGGAAAAGAGAAAAGAGAGTCCGGATTGAGCCTGCTTTATACCCTTCCATGGCCTGTTGCATGAATGGAGCTATTCTGGACTCGAAAACCTCCTGGCTAACCAGCTGCCCAAAATGTGCGATAATTCTGCATAAAGACGTGCTAGGGATGTAAGAGATTGCTTCAAGGTTATTTTTCCTAGCTTGAGACGTAAGAGCTACGATAAAGGTTTGACCATGCTTGCTGAAACTTGCATTTTTGGGCGTGTCCGGGGGGAGATCGAAAAGCGGGTCACCGAGGGTTAAAGTGGACCTGAATCCGCAGGATGTGGAGCACGCGTAGACCAGGAAGCGAGGTGAATCCACTTTCACGCGTAAACGGAACACGAGCACACCCTTTGTACGAACTGCAGACTTGAGAAGCGACCACCGAATGGATGGTCAGTGGACAATGCTGTAGGTAGGACTGATAGACGAGAGGGGGTTCACTTGTGTTCATCCCCATGAGGGGCTTGGTGAAGACGACGACGAAGGCTGAAATGCAAGAATTAGCTTGGTATACTTCATGCGAGGTTGCATGAAGCTGTTCTACGTGGTTGCGACGACCAAGTGAGGTGACAATGGATGACTGCAGTAGGCGCACCATAGCCGAAAGTGTGCTATGGAGAGATTGATTGGCCAGGTAGGTCTGCACCAGCGACTCCCGAATGAACATTGAGCCTTGTCTTGTCCCTCGTGAAACGGCCATAAACTCCGACACTCACCTTGAGCACTGCAATGACAGTGCGCAACTTGGGCCGAGGTATATCAACGCGATAGTGGAAGTAGAGTGGACATCCGACATGCCATTCTATCTGTATGTGCACAATCTAAATAAATATATGGGGAATCTATATGCCATCAGCGGTCAAGTCCCATTGCATATCAGCCATGAGCTCGACTCGCTATTCATTATGAAGAACCTAAGACCAAGGAGGAGGAAGAATAATCCGGACCGCCTCAGATGTCATGGAACAGAAGTACCTAATGAATGCTCTACGAGCGGTTACGTCGCTCAGCTTCGCGCACACCTGACAGTACAAGGAATCCCTTCAGCAAGCTCCGCTTCATCTCAGCGAAGCGTGGGCGGACAAGCACTGGACCACTCTGGTTCATTAGAGCAGATTGCCTCGCTCAGGATACGTCAGTAATATGTGGGCAAATCCGAAATACCCTTATAAAGAATCTTTCGATGGTGGCATGCGAGGTCAAGATGCATGATTGCGCGATGATCAGCCGTAGCAGGTGAAGAGCAAGACCCGACCTGTCGATGAACAGCTTCTATGGAGATGCAATCAGTAATGCACACCTCACGGATTGCTGACTCGTATCTAGTTGAAGTAATCAAAGAGCAAGCATGTCGGCATATACGATCGAATCAGCTTCCGCTATGCCATAGGCAAAGCTCGTATGTATTTGCTTACCGCTACAGACGCAGGATTTCTCCCTTGATTTAGTGCTGGCTACAGGAAGTAGTTCTGCCTATATTATTCAGGCACTATCGATCCTTCAGGCACGAAGAAGACGCCTAGATGCTGGCCAGGTCCGGTTGATCAAGATTGGTGGCAGGCTTGTCCGGAAATCGACATATGTGGTTGCTCGAGCCAGTAAGGGAGGGCAGATGTACGGAGCCTCTGTACTGCAGTTACTTGATGAAAGGTGGTCTGCTCTGAAGCCACCGCGCGGGTTTGGTATTTGGTATACCGACTCCACTTTCCCCGCCACCCCGCCGTGCGATCATGCAGATGTAGATGCGTATGCCGCACATCCACTTCGCTCTTGAAATTGCGGACTGGCAAGGTTAGGACTTAGTCATTGTGCCCGGAGTCAAGCATATCCGGTGAGCCAGTCTCAGTAGATAATAGACGCAATCATTGAGACCTAGAAAAGCCGATCCAGGTGCTGGCACTGGGTTGCTGTGGGTGTACATGCGGAGGTGGCGGGAACATACTAAGATCACAAAATGCTTGCGTACGCTGCGCAGTCTTGGGTAAATGCCAGACCGAGTCATAGAACGCTGAAAGTGATTTTCTATACCCTGGTATGCGATCTACGAGACAAGCATGCCCTTATCGCTGCCGTGTATTTCCCGGAAGTAATAGAGAGGTCGCCAAGTTTGATGCTAAAATGCGTCAGAAGACCCTTCAAGGGTTCATATATTGTATAAAGACATGCAAAGCACATCGATTCTTATTCCACGGAAAAAAGCTTCGGGCGATTAGCACTCCTGTCTCGAAGACATGTACCAGCTAAAACACATCAAGTCTTCCACGATGGCTTTTCAGTGTCAGTGTCGAGGTGCAGCACTAGTCCTTGTATGTCAGGTTGACTCCATCCAAAGCTGTAATAGATGCATCTGCAGGCATGATGCTGAAGATGCAGTCGTTCCGCGTGCCAACTCCGGGTGTAAGTGCCATCCATGCCTACCGGGTCGCCACACCTGGACGCACGCATCTGTCGTCCTCAGCATTGAAAGTCACCATCTTATATCCTCGGTCCCAGACATCACCGAGCATGCTGTACGCGTCGGCCTTTAGAGTCCAGTCCAAATCGATCGCGTTCTTTTGCATGAGATGGTTCGGCTTGCATAAAGGCAGGAAAGTTTACGGCATTGTTGGACCGGTGGCTACATACTCAGCGTGAAGGGTATCGACCCGGGCTCGCCTATACGGTCTTTATGATTTCCGCCGACTGAAATACTTGTGTGTGATATGTGTGTGACATGGCCGCAAGACGCCGTATCGGAGCACATCAGTTAGCTTAGGCATGAGGTTAAATTCCTGCACGTTCATAGGAATGCATAGCCAACACTGCCATTGCTCAGTATACCGGGCCAGCGATACTAAAGTCTCGGTATAGAAAGGCATAATTTCAGTACATCGCGATTAAAGAGGAAGTCATACATTCTATGGAAAGGTGCCGTTCAATGATCCAAACCTGAAGATCTTGCTACATATGAATGCACACATTAAGGAGACAATGTATAGTGCCTGTCTCTCGACAAGCTTGTTTCATTCAGATAGGGTATAGATGGAGATGTTTCGTTTCAATATGCTACATTTTCTCGTAGCGAGAACTGCCAGCTGATCGCGTCTTCGTCCACTATTACAACGATGTAGTGAGTTTGGCTTATCGTGCTCGTGGGATGACCGTAACTGCAGACTGTGTGATTTCGAGCGGCTCGCTTGGCGTTGGCATCAAGGGCGGTTACGCAGCATAGCACAACTGCAGTTGGCAGGTTCACTCTTGATCTGCCATTTCAGCATCTTCATCAGCAGTCGGAGTGCCGTGTAAGTGCCTCTGCTGCTGCTGTTGCATTGTCCACTCGCGAGTGCGCGAATTTTCCCTTCGGTGCATCGAGACATTGCCTTTGTTGGTGCTTGCTTTCCCAGCGCTCCCTTTGACACTGGTACTGTTGATGCCTTGACCCGTACCTGTCGCTGCGCTCGTTTTGCCCCCGCTCGAGTGACTCCTGGACGATCCTCCGTTGGAGGGTGTTCTAGAACCACTTGAAGTTGCCAAGAGAGGGTGACGCTGTCCGTTTCCTCCTGATGAAGTACGCGAAAGAGGGGGTCGAGGACGTGCAGGTATAGCGAAGCCATCTATATCAGCACCAAGAGTAGCATTGATTGGAAGGCTTTCCTTTTGTTGAGCTTGTTGAGCTTGTTGCGGCAGCCTAGGTGAGGTGTTCTGGTGATGCGAGAAGGAACGTGACTGAGAAGCGACAGCAGGGGAAGGTGCGCCGGAAACGTCTGTCATCCTACTATCACCCTCCATTCCATCGTCATCTTCTACGCCTGTGTCTTCATCCGCCGTTGAATGATCCACTTCCCCTCTTTCCGTATCTACGCTACTTTCACTGGGTACAACAGTCGAAGCTTCACTTGCGCTGGTCGAGCTTTCACTCGTGGAGCGAGAGGAGGTTTTCGGTCTTGTTGAACTGTCCATGATGGTAGAGCGCAAAGTATGAGGAGCCTCGGCATTGTTCTCTGCTGAAGAGGGTGGATGTGCATTCATTGACGAGCTTGCGCTTGGTACGCCAGTAGCTTGCTGCTCCTGCTGCGCCATGTTGCGCCTTAGGGTCAAACCGAAGAGCCCGTGGCTGGTAGCGGCAGAAGCCATTCTGACTGGCGTCTTGGATGGCGAGTGGGCCCTCGAAGCCGGAGGCGTATCAGCCGGTGTGGTGGTATATCTGCCCAGCCCAGCCGTACCGAAATTCAAGCTAGAGGACGAGCGAGAGCCAAACCGATCTGGAGTGTCTGTAGCCAAAGGAGGCAGTACTCCGATGAGGAGATAATCCGCATATCGCTGCAACTCTTCGGGCGACACAACGAGATCAAAGCCATTGAGGAGAAGGAATCGAAGTTCGAGTGCATTGAGCTCAGTAAGCGGCAAGCCTCCGACCTATTTAATAACCCAGAGCGGGAGAGTTTAGCATCGGTTTGGGAGTCATGATTGTAAGGCCTCGCTACGGGCGAAGATACATACCTTGGCATAACGAGAATTGGTATAAAAGACATCCGAAAAGAACTTGGAGGCGACTGTCACTCCCGCAATGATGAGTCTATGAATATTGTACGAGTCGACTGCGAAAGTAGAGTGTTGAGAGTGCTGTGGAGGATGTGTGGATGATTCCGGCGGATTCGAAGTTGAGCGAGGGCGCGTGTGTAGAGTGTGACTAGGGGATGTGTGTGCTGTTCCTGACATGTTTCCACTGTTATTACTGCTGCCACCATCCGGTTTTAAACTGACTGCCATGGTGTTGTTACTGATAGGTTGCGTTGTATTGCTGCTGGAAGGTAAAGATGCAGTAAGATTAGAAAGATTAGGAAGTCTTGACATTCTATCAAAGTAAACTAATAACGAGATAAAGACTTCGTTTGTCGTAGGACAATCTGTAAACGATTTTCAAAGTTGGGACGGGAGAGCCAGTATAGTCAGCCAAAGGAGCCCTTGGGTAAATGAAACACGATAGGGATGGCTTACATTTTGATATTCTGACGAGATAAGCCTCGATAGAGATACTAGGTATATTCCTAGCATGAAAACAGAGTGTGGCATTTGGCATAGCCAATGCATTTGCGGCTGAAGTGAGTATTGTATGTGCGGTGGAGTTTAGTCGACTATTGCTCGCCGCTGGATGATCTGCAGATGACAGATGGACGCCTGTTGGTTTTGATGAGCTGGAAGCAGTAGGGGGACGATAAAAGTTGTGTCTTGGCTGTAGAGCGCTGTCCTCTTCTTCCATACTTTTCGACCTTCCACGCTTTTTAGCTTCCTTCGAGACATCGTCATCACGGACAGTACTCTCCTTTTCGGTAGCCGAAGAGACAGTCAGTCTGGAATCATGTTCGAAGACATCTTCCTCATCCTTGTTTCCTCTCCCCTCATTGCCATTGCCAGCAGCTGAATACCTGTCGCGAGATATGCTGGAGGGATTTCTACTTAAAGCGGGCGACGAGAAGGGCACAGCAGGAGTGACGGGCTCATTAGACGTGTCCCTCGAATGAGAGTATAACTGAGAGGGAGGAGTGAATGTGCCACTTGCGGTACTTGCATGATCTTGAGCGTGTTGCTCATCATCGTCCCTTTCCATATATTCGTCTTGCGAAGCATCGCCGTTTCTCTCTTCACCTGCAGTCGCGTTGCCACCAGCATCCACGTGCGCTAAAGGATGGGATTCAGAAGAGGAAGAGTGTGGGTCATCAACTCCATCTCTAATAGCATCATTCTTCGCTGTGATCTTGGTCAATAAAGCAGCCAACAACTGAAGTAGGGTAAGAGTAGGATAATTAGCAATGTCGATATGTTCCATATTGCGTTCTTTGTCCCTCAGTTCCTCGAGTTGCCTTTGCTTTTTGTCGTGCTTAGTCTGTTCACTCTCTTTAGGAGGCAGGGTTTGTTTCGCGTCTGGTGCTTGTTGAGCATGGTGCAGTGGTTCTGGCTGACGATGCTGCTGATCGGACGAGGCCATGGAAGCAGTCACATCCTTCTTTCCCGCGACCGCAACGCTCTTGAGAGGACTAGCGGGAGTACTGCTCTTGGAAGTGTTGATGACGAGGTTACTCCTGCTACTGCTTCTACTCTGAATCCTTGAATTTTGCGATGAAGACGAAGGAAAGTAAGAATCCGAATGTGGCGAGGGTCTCTGTTGATGGAGGAACGTGGTCCTTTCGACGGGCATACGATCGCTTGCTTTCCTCGAGAGACCAGAAGTAGAGTGAGCCCTTCCCTGTGCTGGTACAACAGACGGCGTAGTAGATGCTGATGACGATGATGAATGCGACGAGGTGTCTATTCGGTGTACTTTTCGCCTGGCAGGCCTGGTCTCTTCGTTTTGTATCCTTCTTTCACCGGGATTGCGGATCATCAGAGGCACCGGCGCCTGCTTTACTGAGATGTTGCTACCTGTAACAGCTGGGGTTCCGGGATGGTGATACTGTACTGGACCGGCTGGCAGAGAAGCGGTACGGGAATACATAGAAGGTGCGACAAAGGCCCCGTCCGAAGCTTCATTCTGCCGCGAAGACGGTGAAGGGATGGATGGAGTCGATGAGACGGGTAGATGTGTTGAGGAGGAAGAGTACAATGCTTCGTCCGGTGTCTTCATTCCATTCTCTGAATGTCGGCGTGCTGACTTGCGTGGGTTGCTTGCGGGTCTTTGCAGCTCTTCCTGCTGCAGTGGCGCTGTGTCGCCGGCGGCGGCTGGAGCAGGATCAATGTCCATCCCTGCCGACGCTGAAGTAGATTGGGCACTATCCTGCGGGTTGTGCGACGGATCCGCATCTGCGCGGTCCGCTGCGTCTGTCAGGGAGGCGATTTCAGGCTGCTGCACCACGGCCCGAGCAGCGGCGGGAAGATGCTGTTGGACGCTGTTTTCAGCGGGCGGAAGGACGCTGCCGACAGACGACCGGAGCGGCGAGCCAGGTCTGGACTTGGAGCAGCTCTCGGACGACACGACGGATCCATTGCTTGTGATGGGCGAGAAGAGCGGCTGGTCTGCGTGCGCGTGCTGGTGGTGCGCCACCGTGCCAGAGTTGCTGAGCGACGAGTGCGCGCGGTGGTGGTGATGGTGGTGATGTTGATGAGCACGATGGCGACATGCAGATCTCGAGGCGTTGGTGCTGGTGCGTGGCTGCCTGCTGCCGTGCGGGCGGCCGCCGTCGGACACCTGCAGCAGCGATGCTGGTGCTTGGCCGTCGTCGCACTCGGAGCACGACGAGCACGAGCTGGGCGACGAGCATATCGACGACGAGGCCGACGAGGTGGGTGATGCGAATGTCGTGATGGTGGACGGCGTTGGTTGGTGTGGCTGCGGTTGCTGTTGCGGATGCTGTTGCTGCTTGTGGGTCTCTGAGCTGCCGCTGCGCTCGTTCGAGGTGTGCAGATGGGCGAGCATGGCGCGGTGCTGTGGATGGCGTGGATGCTCCCCACCGACTGCCGTGCTCGTCGCCATCATCGACGGTGGGCTGGAAATCAAGAGCCAAGGTCGTCCCGCTCTGCCCCAAGTTGCGTTCTGTAATGCCCGTTCCAGCGGGCAATCGCAGTTATATGGTCGACGGCAGTGGGTAATTGAAGCAGGATTGATTGTATGCCTTACAAACGTACAAGCCCAAGCACGGCTCGCTGCTCAGTCTTATTGTTCTCGCTGATGGCCGTCAGACTCGCCACCAGATCCTGCTGGATGCAAATGACCATCCGGTGACACGCTGGCCAAGGTAACATCATAACAACCGCTGATTGTCCCTTGGTTTGATGACTGGTGAAGATTGCAAGTAACAAGCAAGGGAAACCCGTTAGACCCGGCACCGTCGTTCTCTTCGAGGTACATGCACGACCGCCATGCAGCGTGAAAGCGGCAACATTCATGATCAACCCTAGTATGGACCTCCCTCTGCCTAGTCCACTTCATCTATAACAACCTTCGACGTGCGGACTGCACAATCGCTAACCTTATTGATGCTAATAGGGAGCTGCTGGTGTCATAACCTCCCAATGCACTTCTGTTCTACGAGTGACAGCTTGATCACACCCATAGCATGATGGCATGGCATGAACATGCCCAAACTGGGGGCAACAAGGCCCGACATCGAATCAAATACAAACTCAACATCATGCTCGAATAGGGTATCGAAGCACGCCCGTAGAATACATCGTCATCCTCTGCTGACCCATGCAAGTTCTCCTGCTAAGCCGCGCGAGTCCAGGTCCAGGACTCGATGCAGACTACATGTCTTTGTCGAGCCGCGACTCTATCGGGTTTACCCTAGCGGGTCCGATCCTCTTACGCCCGAGTTCCGCCATGGCTGTCTTTCGATGGCTGGCAGCCGTCGTGATGCCTGTGGGTGCATGTGGAGCGAAAAGGTGAAGCGAAGCTCTAGATGGACCGATGAAGGGAGGGTTCTAAGTTCCCACAGCCTGATCAGATCTCTCTGCTGCTCATATGGATCGGCTCCATTGAGTCTCGCTGGTTTTGGAGAGTCTCAACAGCATTGGGGTGAGCCTCACTTTTGGGGTTGAAGGAACAGATCCGGCTGTACAGCTCTATGGAAATTCACTGCACTGACATGTTTGCAGACTTTGGTCACTCTATCTCCCCCGGTTGGACAAGCTGGGCTCCATTTGGTCATCGTTACTGGGTCACACTGTTCTGCAACAAGGACTACACCGCTTTTACGGTCAGCAAACCAGTGTTTTGCTCTGATGTATAAAAGAGACTGAAATTTCTAGCTGCTCCTATTTCTTTCTTTCCGTTCACATCCTCCACTTTACTATCCAGCATCGCAGCAGGACCTACCTCAGGAGCTTTCTTCCCTTCTACACATTATTTCAAGGTGCGCCTGTGACCTCTCTCTCTCTCCCTCTCTAGACTCTTCGTCAAGCCACGGCTGACATCTAATCATTCTTCTCACTTGCTGACTGGTAGCTCGCACACCATGTCAAGAAACGGACAGAATACCCCCCAGTCCAAAGGAAAACAAGTTAGACGAACGGCTTCTGTACTAGGTGGATTAGGTACATCGGCACAGCCATCTGCTTGCGGTGGGCTGCCCAACTTTTCCGATCGTTCTGTCATCGCCGTCGATACAGCTACTGTGCCAGATGCGTCTCACCCACCTTCCTCCACGCATACTGCAGGCCACCGGGACTGTTCCTATCCGCTTGGGGAAGTCGGGCCTGGGGAGTCAGCGAGTCAGCGTGGACGAACTAGGGTGTTGCACACGAGCCGGTCGACGCCACAACTTAAGAGGACAGACAGCTCCGGGCATCAGCCAAAATTAGCCAGTCTAAACGAGGTTGTTGGCCCTGCAAGTCAAGTTGGTGCTCCAAAAGAAGTATCTGCTTGGTTGGATGGAGTCAAGTCGATGCGCGACACACAAGTGAGGAAGATACAGTCCGCTTCTTCATTGAAAAAAATCAAAGTGAGCCCTGTTGTATCGCTGCTGAACCGTTACAGTAAACGCAGGGTGCTGACAATTTCGACGAGCAGAAACGAAGTGCATTGCAGCATAACCGGTCTACAAGCCTGGCACCTGATGATGAGAAATGGACTCATTGGATTACCAGGGCAGAAGCGCAGGCCGGTCGCTCGGAAAATTACCCTGATCTCGCGCGAATATGGTACGCGCCAGCGAATACACCTGACCCCAAGGCCGTTTCCTTCACGTTTCGACTGAAGCCAAATGCCTATGAGACTTCTGATACTAACGTTCAGATCAGTCTTCCGGTCATGCAGTTCCTCGTACTTGAAGCTGCCAAGGTTAGTTTTGCCCCCCGTTGCTAGATTATCGAAGCACCTGCCTTTGCTTTGCCTTTGATGATGTGATTGACGCCTGTATTTCAACAGCTGGATCTGAGGAAGACAAATATTGACCCTGACGGAGCATCGCAGCAATGGATGCGACCATCGTATCCATGGGTGCCTATCAAGAGCCTGATGGGCAAACCCGCCCGCTTCAAAGCACTCACTGGCACCAAGACGCTGCTGGAAATCGAAATCCCCTCTTCTAAAAATAAGAGGACATAGCTCAGCCAGCGCAAAGTCTCACACCCATTTATGAAAGCTTGTTAGCTACTGCTTCATGCCTGAACTGTTTGTCTTAGCGAATGTCATGTTTGCCCTGCTTGTATGCTCGTACCAAAATCTGATATCGCTCGTACTGTTTGCAACCACGTGAATCGTTCGTGGACATTACTGACCTTACAACAGTGATGCTGCGAAACGGGCCCTTGTAAACGTCCCTAGTGAGCGATGCTGTCCGTAGAACAGTCTCACCAAACGCGGACAAAACGCGGCTCCGGCTGTGTCCACGTTGGATAGCCACCAACAAGTGCGCCCACCTCGTGAGCCTATCTTTGCTCATCCCAGTCTCATTTTACCTCTTGACTTCACTTCGAACATTTGCTAGTACTAGGTTAAGGCCGCCTATCTTCTTCACCTCGGTCGAAGGCATTGCTATAGTTGGTCTTGGTGGGCGGAGATGTTCATTATGCCCTTGGCATTGCTGGGTCAGCCAACACGTCAAATGACCACATGCTGACGGTCTGCTCGGACAGCTTTACATGAAGCTCATTCGGCGGGTCTTCGATACACCTACTGCTCCGCGTCATGGCAAGTCCGCGGATAGGAGTGAGAGTACGCCCGCACACCGTTCCAGTACACAAGTGAGGCTCGACAATGGTAGCCGCATACCGTTTCAGCTGGAGACATGTCTACACGACTAGCGCATCGTGAAAATGCAACGCTAGCCGTGGGACTTGCCAAACATGCTTACTGATGGCTTTCACTTGCAGGCAAATACAGAGCGAGTCCTGTATACCATCGAAAGGTGCTCTGTAATGCGCTACAGAGATACCGAAGATAGATGGCTTCACGTGCAGTTGTGTTTGCGCGACTCCAATAATACGTGCACGAAGCAGATGGTTATCTCGCAGCCACTTGATCTATCGGAGGAGTCGATGTCCAGGCATGCCCAGTCTTCCAAGGTGAGTGGGCGACAGGTGTAAAGGGCGCCACACACCCGCAGACGTGGTGCAGTGCTCGTAAAACTTGTCCAGCCGACAACCCCAGTCCGTGTTGTCAATCACAGCTGACGCCTGGTTTGTTATCAGGGTATTTTCGACCTTGGTAAACTAGAAGAGTTTAGACACAAAAACAAGATGAAGGATTATGCCCTGAGAGGTCATCTGGTCTTCTGCTCAAAGGGAAAGTGGTATCTCAGCGAGGATCCCGCTTTACCGGCTACTCGAACCGTTTAGCCCTTGTTCATCTTTGCAAATCTTGTCCGGAATGTAGTCTCGTGGGTGAAAGCTTCCCGCCCAAAACACGGCTAGCATGACCCGATTGTTGACCTTTGCCGTTGGTGTTATGCATTTCTTCCACGTCTCGACGCTGTCTATGGCTGTTACGCCGACTTGTGATGCGGGCACGCACTGCTGCATGAACCGACACTCGCCAAACGTGAGCTTGTCGCAGCCCGGCCGGCTGACAGCCGAACCGCTTTCCCCGATCAGCCGCAGCAATGATGAATGAGTGCGTGGATGACGTACGCAGAAGACAGGCCGCTATCGGACCCGTGCTCTGTTGGATCCTGCACAGGCGTGTCCACGCAGCCGGATCCATCTCAGCATCCTGTCAATCGTTAATCACTAATCGCCTACGGTCCTGCC
This sequence comes from Cystobasidium pallidum, assembly GCA_001599955.1. Classification (NCBI taxonomy): domain Eukaryota; kingdom Fungi; phylum Basidiomycota; class Cystobasidiomycetes; order Cystobasidiales; family Cystobasidiaceae; genus Cystobasidium; species Cystobasidium pallidum. Next base: position 421,960 of record BCIL01000007.1, read on the forward strand.
CTCGGTGGTCTGGGAGATCTGCATTTGTCCAGCATTGCCATACACTCGTGCATCACCAGGATAGTCTTCAGCACAGCGCCGAGGACTCGAAAGTCTGCCGGACCACGCATACACTGCACACATGCACTGGACAGACAACAAGCTCAAGAAAGGCCAGCGTCGCTCACTAGGTGAGTTCCCTGCAGCTGCGCATCAGCTGGATCCGCCCGCTGATGTGTCTTGGCTGCTCCGATCTCCCGCATACGTCTTGCATCACCTCACACGTTCGCAGGCTCAGCCCCATCAACGACCGCTAACGAACCATCCACTGGTTATCCAGCTATCGACGGAAACTCCGCCTCCATTGCCCCGCTCCAGGCCATTCCGCCATCCGCCGTACGGGCAGGAGAGAATCATCCTACAGTCGTAGCTCCCGTAATGCCTGCACACGCTTCGTCTCCAACTACAAAGTCGCCGTCAAAGGCGCGATCCTTCTTTCGACATAGCCAGGGTCAGACCCAAGACCCTTCTCACACCCTGGACACGGACATACCCTCCCCTTCGCTCAACATGGGTGGAATCGAGCAATCGCCGACCGATGATGCAACACTGCTGCACATCAAGCTGAAACAGGAAGCTCAAGAAAGGGCAATGCGAACTTCGCCTCCCTCCACTACCTCTCCGTACCGTTCCAGGCATGTCTCAGGCCCTTCGTCAGGGTCGTCAGGATCGTATGGCTACGATGGCCAGGCTATCTATCCCACATCGCCTGAGCAGGGCAATACGATTCAAGGCCACAACAGAACCTCATCTTTGGCAGCACCCGCACAAGGAAGTGGGGCAAATGTCACCGGCAGTGGCGCCAACGCCGGATGGTACATGACAACTGGCGTTCTACCAGCGGCGATCCCCCCATCAGCTCCAGACGACCTGTCACGTTCTGGTAGTCTTGGTCAGAGATCACAATTGAGCAAGTATGGCTCACTCTACGATGCTACTGGTCTAGACAGATCCGGTACGGCAAAGTCTAACGCTACCGGAGCAGAATCTATGCATCCGGCAGCTCCAGGGCAACAGAAAGACCTGCCCAAAATGCCAGTCAGCCCTGAATATGTACAATCGATTTCCGGTTTACGTTCGCAGCTATTGGACGACTCCGCAGAGGCGACTGCTATAAACAAATCGGCTGGTAATCAACCGCATGCAATGAATGTCTCTGCTATTCCAACTCCAATGCGGGAAACAGGGGTTAAATCACATCATGGCTCCAATGACCAACCCGCTCTCCCAACGGTCGTCACCAACGCAGCCCAGACGGCTCAGCACAGGCGCAGTGTATCAAAGGAACGCATCCCTGCTTCCCCGCCCTCCCAATCACAAGGGGTATTATATGCTGTTCAGCCTACATCGCCTCAAGATACTCCATTGAATCCCACGGGAGCCTCGGCAGTAGGAACAGGTGCCTTGCCACCTGCAGCAAGCTCGGGTCCAGCTCAGATGCAGGGCCGGTTTATGGAGAACATGGATATTGTAGGCAGACAATCGGAAGATACTCATAGGAACCAGGAACTGGGCATGTTGAACTCTACGCTTGCTAGTACAGGGCCTAGCCGCGGTGACTCTCTGAAAAACAAGAATAGAGGAGCGGACGCTGCTCTGAATCACCAGCCATCGCAACAGTTGCAGACACCATCTAGTCAAGGCTTATCCTCACACGAACGAGGTGATATGCTGCCTGCTTCTCAGATCAGAGACGCGAGAGAACGCATGACTGGAGATAGAGACGGTACATCTGCTACACTACCCGAAAGGATGGGAGATGCTCTACCTGCTTCCGAGATTGCTAAGCAGAGAGACCTTCGCAATGCTTATGCCACAGAGGGAGCGCGAGAGGAGCCACGATTGGCTGCCCATATCATTGGCATATCTGATCCTCCTGCGAGTGCACCGTCCCACGAATCCGCTTCTCGACCACCACCGATCAAGCAGGAGACCACCAGGACTGCCACTCATGGACCATCGTATCAGAGTACCCGCATCTCGGAGCCCAAGGTGGTGTCCAGCAAGACACAACGATACCTCGAGCATCCTCTCCCCAATATTTCGTTTCCTTCTCCAGATCATCCCCATATCCAGGACCTATTCCCGAATATAGCACAATCTATACCTCATTACATGTTTGTCAACTATACAGCCTCGATCTGTCAGGAGTGTGTTGCTTCGGAGCAAAAGATGTGGGCTCTCACCCATGGGGGTAAGAAATGGAGATATACATACTCTGACCCAGAGGAGGAGAAGGAAATGAAGAGCGATGATCCAGATACACGGAAAACTGGACGCGAGTCATTCACAGATACTATCTCTATACTTGGAAGCTCATCATACAATAAAGATGGAGTTGAACAGTGCAAATGTGATGAATGCCTCAAGAACAGGGAGATTGTCAGATATGCAGCTGAAAATGGCTTGATTGAGAAGATATTTGAAGGCAGAAGACATCCGGCTTCTGAACTTATTGAAACCATAACTACTACTACCATCGTGAGGGCACCTATCATACAAGAGACCGTCACCACCATTTGGTGCGAGGAGCCCAACTGCATGGAATGTGCTCTCAAGCAGAAGGAGTATGAAGAGGCGCAACGGTTGGAAGTATTGAATAAGGCTATGAATGGAATGGTCATACACGAGACCGAAGGAAGCGATCACTATACAGGATACAAGAATCTGCTGGATGTCAATGGCGCCTACGGTAATCGGAACGACACCGCCAATGCTGCAGCTGCAGGCTCCGAGACCACAACGACATCGACAGTTCTTGGAGGGAAGCAAGGCATCGAACGCCTGCTCAAGGTAGCTGGCAATCCACGCCAAGAAGAGTTGAGACGGAAGCAGGGAACAACAAGCGAGTTTGATGGTCACATTGTGGGTTATGATGACGAACAGCTCATAGGAAGAAGCTTGGAAGACGTGCAACCCTCGCAGGAAGATTTCAGAGACTTTGTGATGAGCGGTGCTGAGTCGAGATCGTGAGACGGAGGCCCCAATCGCCAGGGGTCAATATGAAAGAAGAAGAAGCAGACATACACGTTGCGAGATGTAGCACACATCAGCCGAGATCCCATCGACGCTGAAATGCCTTAAACCTTGTACCTTATATTCATACTCAATAGTCTACCGTTGGTAGAACATAGCCTAGCCAATTCAACGAGAGCATGTAACCATAGTCTTGCTGGTAAAATATTCAGATCTCCCTGCCTATGATTAGTTCTTGCGGGCTGTCAGATGACATATCTGTTGATTCAAGCATTCTTAGGAGACCGATTTTGGGATTGAGTTTGCTCAAGGCTCTGGCTTATTCGTTTCAAGGAAAGTGATAGAATGTAATGACAAAGCTGACGAGGCCAGAACGCGACAAAACTAGAGTACAGAATATCGCAGGGAATCCGCTATTGGTAGAATTTAATCACCCCCTGAATCTAAGCCCCGTTTGAAGAAGGCGTGGCAGCCACAGCAGCGGCAACACCACCAAGGCTTAATCCGGCTACGTTTGGCATATCATCTGACTTTTCAATCAATTTTGTGACTTTACCAATCGCGATCGTCTTTCCTTCATCTCGCAATGTAAATCTTCCTAGCTGAGCATAGTCGTCGTATTTCTCTATGCAAACTGGGCCGGCCGCCTCAACTAGTGCAATGATCTTTTGGCCTGTCAAAGTAAAAAAAAGGGATCGTGAATTAGCCTTGTATCCTTTGACCAAAACTGGTCTGGACGATCAGAGAGCCTTACCTTTCTTGGCAAATTGGGGCGGTCGCTTTGACTTGCGTCCTGTCTTCTTGTCATAATAGTGAAGTAGAGCCTGGAAACAAACAGCCATGTTAGCGTTGGAGACCTATGGAACTGCATGTCCGTTAGGCAGCTAAGGACGTACCGATAGCGTGATCTCCTCCGCTGCAGTATGGACGTGCATGACAGCGCTATATCCAGCGCATATAATGTTCTTGTGCTCGAGGATGATGAGTTGAGCTTCAAAGAGCTGAACAGCATGAACAGGCTTCTTAACGTCGGAAAGTACGAATCCGACATTGATATCTTCATCATCGATACCTCTTAGACGGAATCGAATGTTATCACCGCACATAGCGCTTGGTACTTCCTCTTCGCTCTCAGCATAGATCGCTGTAACTTCAACTTGGTTTCTATTCGGCATGATGACGAGGTTATCACCCCTCTTGACTCTGCCGGATTCAATCTTGCCAACTACGACTGCTCCCATATCCTTGTATTTTTCAGAAATAGGCATCATGAATGGCGCATTGAGGTTTCGGTTGGCCATCGCCATGGTGTCGAGATGCTCGAGCAGGGAGGGACCACTGAGGAAAAGGGCAGCATAAGCGTGGTCACAGCCCAGAATTCTAGTATTAAGGTAGCTTACTTGTACCATGGGCAAATCTTGGAATCTATTCTATCTTTGATGCCGAGGCCTGTCTGACCCGAGACGGGCATGATGGTGACATCGGTCTTAGGATTGTAACCAATGCCTTTGAAGAAAGGTGTCAATTTGCTGACGATCTCGTCATACCTGCGAGTCTCGCATACATCAGCTCCCGTCGACGATTGACGATATTCCCCCTCGTCGATGAGAGTTAAACTGACCTTGCCTTGTCCCACTGGACGGTAGGTTCGTCCATCTTGTTGATAGCAATGACTAGCCGCGATACACCAGCAGTCTTGACAAGGACGATATGTTCACGCGTCTGACCACCTTTATCGAAACCAGCTTCGAATTCACCCTTTCTCGCCGAAATCACCAGGATAGCGACATCGGCTTGAGCCGCACCTGAAATCATAGAAGGTACGAATGATTTATGGCCTGGCGCATCCAAGATTGTATACTTTCTCTTGTCCGTCTCGAAGTATGCTCTTCCTACTTCGACTGTTTTACCTTGATTTCGCTCTTGGGGCGTGCTGTCAAGTGCATATGAGAGGTACCACGAGTCTCGTCCTACTTCTTTAGCATCTTTCTCAAACTTCTCGAGTGTACGCTTGTCCTAATCCAGGCAAAAAAGGTGAGTGAAAAAGATGCGATGAGCCTGGTATTCAATATGGCAGGCCACAAATGATAGTCAACTTACGACCATGCCACTCTGTACCAGAATCTGGCCACCCATGGTTGATTTTCCAGCATCAACATGGCCAATGAACACAACGTTGATATGCTCCTTGCCGTCAACTGGATCGTCTTTCCCTCCGTAAAGGTCCTTCAGCTCTTCCTCAGCAGCTGCACTGGCAATTTGCTCTGCAATCTCATCTGCAGTTTTGACGCTCGAAGAAGATGTCTCCTTTGGCGTGGATGCTGCTGATGTTGCCGCTGACTTCTTTGCTGCTGGTGCCGACGAAGAAGATGATGCAGCAGATGCCGAAGTGGCGGATGAGGATGACTTGGCAGATGTCGCAGCGGAGGACTTGGCAGCAGAGGAAGAAGATGCAGCAGGTGGTGCAGCACTTTCTGTCGGTTTGACTGCTTCAGCTTTAGGTTCTTGGACTTTCTTGCCCCCAATGGAAATTGAAATGGAGGAAGCTGCTTTTGGTGCTTCTTGAGCTGGAGCAGCAGGTTTGGGCTTGCCGAGCGAAATGGTCTTCCCTTGTACTGGTTGCTTAGGCGTAGGGGCAGGTGCGACAGGCTCTTCATCATCCCAGTTGTCCTGAACTCCGGCACCCGCTTGTGAAGTGACATTGGCAGAAGGTGCAGCCGAGGCAGGCACTACAGGTGCTTCTGTCGAGGGTGGAGCATTGCGCTGCTGAGGCGGTCTATAAGCTTGCTGTTGACCAAACTGCTGTTGCTGCTGGTAACCCCCATAGTACTGCTGCTGGGGCTGCTGGTTGTATTGCTGATAGTAAGCGTTTCCTCCGGGACCACCTTGAGGCTGCTGATATTGCTGATAGTAGCCAGCACCTCCGGCTGGGGCACCGTATCCTTGGCCTTGCTGCTGGCCGTAGTAAGCACCTTGCTGCTGCTGGTCGTAACCCTGCTGTTGGCCGCGGGGGACAAAGTTGCCCGCTCCGCCGTTGAAGCTGAAGCTGTTGGCGTTGGGATTCATGGCTGGCTGCGGAAGGCGTGCGCTTGTCCTGCACAGGAGCGGTCGATAGTCCTCCTGTACGATGCTATACGACTTCCCTGCCAAGTGTACAGTCGAGATGAGTGCAACTGAAGACGAGGTTCAATCGCGAGACGGTCTTTTTTCAGACTTTTGGATGATGCATGATGGGCGACCCGAAAGTCCGGACAAGTGAAAAGCTTGGTGACCTGGTTAGATGGCCTGATCTTCTTTGTGCCTGCAGACTCGGACCCGAGGCTCCGTACCTTCCGCCTGGCCCACTGTGCAATGCATTCCACTCGCCGACAATCATGATGCTGGACGCCACCACAGCGTTCCACTATTCTCGAAAAAGCGGATTCCCACGGGTAACGGGTGAATTAGTCAACCGTTGGCATCAAGATGCCAGGGTATAGTGAAAGATGTGCTTACTGATGCATTGGATATGAAATGTGTTCTCAGGTAGAGCAGTTGTATGATATAGTATACCTTACTTGCATAAAGCTACAGCTTGAGACTCAGCAAAACCACTTCTAGCGAATATAATCGTTCTTCTATATGATACACCTTTTTACAATTTCTTTCGCGTGGAGATCTAGAGTTGCGATAAAGTTGCATCATCTATCGGCATATCAGCCCAGAGGGCGGCTTCTTCGTCATCTGAATCATCAGAATTGTCCTTGTTAGCCATGCTGCCCTCCATCTCTGCTCTGTGTTTAATCGAGTGGAGATTGTCGTTTCGCTTCTTCTGTGGTTGTGGTAGTGCCCGTGGGGTAGGGTGATATTGCGCAATACTAACAAGTCCTTCTTGACGTAAAGCATAATCCACATATCCCTTGTCAACAAATGGGGAGAAGATAACTGTAGCTCTTCTGATTTCCTCTGTTTCCAGTGCATACAGTGGATCTTCAATTTCCATCCCTTGATCGTCCCGCATGATGGCCTGTGGTCCGATGTCTGTCCCATCCTCCTTCCTTCGTCTCTTACCGGTACGAGATAGCATTATTCTTACGTCAATGCAATTGGACCAGGTCAAACCGAAAACTGCTATTTTGGGATTTCTAGAATCTGCTTCTTCTCCTGTGAAGAATTTTGAAGCGTGCTTATAGTTTCGATAATCCAACGGGATCCCTCCATTCTCATGTGTTACACTACTGCCACCTCCTGCTTGACTGGACGAGTGAGCTTGACTTTCTGCAAATCGGTCGTTATTGTGATAAAACACATCGGAAACTTGGTTCACGAAAAGTACAACAATCGAATATTGGCGAGCGACTTTCCGAAGTCGAAAGGAGATTTCCTGCAAGGCGGCATTACGCTCTGCTAGCGAGGTATTTGCGCTTTTGTTGATATCTGCCTCCGTCGCAGAGTTTTTACCGCTATCGGCTTCAGCACCTCGAAAAGGAGCTGCAATAGAATCAACCACCACGAGCTTGACGGGTTTCGAGAACGTTTTCTTTCCCCCCGATGGCGGAATATAGGTAGACTGCGATTGTTCCACCATAGCTGGAAGAGAATAGCGTACGACATGAAGCAGTTCGTCGACTTCAGGACAATGAACCAGATGTACGTTGTCCATGAACGTCCTGATGCCAGCTGCGGTTCCATCTGACAACTTGAATGCCATATCCCGTAATCTAGTACTCGGAAAATTGCCTTCTGATGAAAGATAGGCACATGATCCTGCTAGTCCACCTTCTTGCAAGTCTAACTGAACCCGCAAGGAAAGCTGAAGGGAGAAAGCTGTCTTGCCGCTTGATCTGGTAATGCCAAATTGACCAGCATTAGTGGGTATAGAGGAGGCGAATCTCATAAGATATCACGCACGCTTCTCCTGCCACTTCTGATAATGTCCCAGGAACGAAACCGCCGCCTAACAAATCACGAAAACCTTCGCCTCCGAAGTGCAGGGTGGGTGGTACCGAAATACGTCTTGCCTGTGCGATTTCATTTTTTCCGGCCTCCGCGGTCTTCAGTGCGCGCAACTGCTCAGCCACGCTTTTACTGATTCCGGAAGTGATCCATCGTTCTTTCCGTTGAGATACTATCGCTTGAATGAGATCTCTACACTCGGCTTCTGAGAGCTTGAGACGGTCGCTCAAGGGCCTAAGAGGGGTGAAGAGTACCTCTGATGTCGTCGTGAAGCCAGCTATAAGAGGAAACGAGATCAACGCATAGATCCAAGGCAGAGTTCCTCCAAACCCCAGCTCACCTTTCAGCAGAAATGCGCGGTGTTTGTTCGATATTCCGCGTATTGTTCTCAGATCCGTTACGTCGCCTGAGGTCTTGGTTTCTTTCGCCGCTGCAGTCCCAGTCTGCTTCGGGAGAGGTGCATTCTTCGCGCTCTCATTAATAGCTATAGCTAAGCCAGGAGAGGACTGTGCTTCTGCCGGTGGTAGTGACTGAGTAGGCAGATGTGGCCTTCCTGCAGCAGGTGCATGGATTGCACCAGGTCCCTCGACCGCGGCTGCTGCTGGCGACGAGGCGGCCTCTCGCGGTCTGCTTGATGGCTGCTCCATTGCGAGGTCATCATTGACAATGCAGATTAAGGAAAAGCCGTGGATGCATGCAGCCTTGCTTGTCGCTTTCCGACGCGTTGACAGTCAGCTGAAGAAAAGAGGAAGGCGACTGTTATCGCTTGCGGCGATTACAAGGTCGATGAGATGGAAAGGTTGCAGACAGGCACAACAGCCGCCAAATACAGACGCGACTCGCATGCTCCAGTGCTTCACATATGAACCAGGCTTCCATCAGCCCGCTTCTGGAGCACGTCTACACGATTCCCGTCGAAACCCTGCTCGATCGCTATCATTTTGAGCTCTAATGGACTCCCTTCCAACAGGTCTATCTCTTCACTACCCAAGTACGCAGCAGCATATCACTCAGGTGACGCGCACCTCTCTATACAAACAATCTCAAACCGATCAAGCATACGGACGGCCGGCTGTTGCAGCTTCTGTTTCGCGTTCGCTCGTGCCTAACGAGCCGTCAGGAATCGCGCGAACAGTCACTTGGTGCCGAGCAGGGTATGCGATAGAAGAGTGGACGAGAGCCGCATAACAAAGGTCAAGACTGTTGTTCTGGTCTTCATACTGTCTCTACAAACACAAGACCCGCTGGTACAGAAGTGATAACTCGGCGTTTCTCTCGAGTCTAGAGCATCGATTGTTTGCACTTGGGCTGCCCACAAGATCCACCCTCAAGCTTTTTACCCAATTACCAAGGGCTACCTTTTATTTCTGTGGTCTCCCGCAGGTGATGGATACACGAGTCGATATCGATAACCAACCATCTCCGAGTCTGTCAAGCACTTCTTTTCCCTTATCGTCGGATTCCCGTCGTTCCTCATCGTACAAGAGACAAAGCGTACATCGCATAGATAGATTAGGGAGCTTGTCAGGTCAGACCTTGAATAGTATTGCAACTTCCTCGTCTTCGCCTTCCTCTCCCTTTTTAGGCAATATGGGACCGAATGGACATTCAAACGCTCCTAGTTTGTCGAATCCTGCTGGTAGGAGAGAGAGCTTGTACAGCGCTGCTCCATCTATCTGGGACAGGGAACCTATCTGGATGTGAGCATTCGATAACCCAACTACTGTAACTGGTTACAAACTGATCCGATTGGATTCTCCCTAACGCGATCCACTAGAGCCCTCTACTTTTCCTTCAACCTGGCCTTGACACTCTATAATAAGATAGCACTCAACGTCTTCCCTTATCCATGGTCGTTGACAGCGATACATTCACTATGCGCAGCAATCGGATGTTACATAGCAGAAAAACAAGGTTATTTCACAAGCAGTGTGAAATTAGGATCAAAAGAGAATATCATCCTATTTGCGTTCTCAACTTTATATACTATAAATATAGCAGTTTCAAATGTGTCTTTGAACTTGGTTTCTGTCCCTCTACACCAGGTTATCAGATCTTTGACTCCTTTATTTACTATTGCTATCTCTTTAATCTTTTTCAATAAAAGTTTCTTACTCTTAACTTATCTATCGCTTGTTCCTGTCATTTTGGGCATTGCTTTGGCTACGTGAGTTATGGTCTACCACCTTGTCTCGAATACCTGTACCTAAATGAAGCTTACATTCCTGGTCCCCCTTTTCTCGCTGTGACAACACTTATGATATGGCCAGGCATGGAGACTATTCGTGTACGACTCTTGGATTCTGCCTCACTGTACTATCAGCTTTATTGGCTTCAATCAAAGGAGTAACAACGAACCGAATTCTCGTTGGCAGTCTGAAGTTCCACCCTCTAGAATTCCTTATGCGTATGAGTCGTAAGCATATTTCAATAACACAAAACATTGACAATCGCAAATCGATGTTAACACACAAACGACCCTTTATCCAGCCCTCTCTTTCGCTCAATGTCTAGTCTTCTCATTGCTTTCTGGCGAAATGACCCAAATCTATGATGGAACAGCCAATACCGGTACACTGGACAGAAGTGTCTGGACTACCATATTGTTCAATGGTGCTGTTGCATTTGGATTGAACGTAGTTAGTTTCACGGCAAATAAGAAAGCTGGTGCTCTAACTATGGACGTAGCTGCCAACGTCAAGCAAGTATTGACGATTGTTTTGTAAGTTTTACAAGCAGTAGCCCACTACGCTGTGGTTGAGCGACACAGAACTGACGAGATGACTTGCTGCTATGATGTGGTTACACCTCTGCAGAGCCGTCTTTGTTTTCGATCTACATATCAACTTTGTCAATTTCGTAGGAATAGCATTAACAATAGCTGGAGGTGCATTCTATTCCTACGTTGAGTACTCAAACAAAGGCAAATTAGCTACTTCACCCTCCTCAGCTAGCAATGGAGTTGGTAACGTTGTAGACGAAAAGATTAGACTCTCGAACAGAGGTAGAATAGTATAAGTTTTTGAAAGAGTTCCGATTGGGTGTGTTTCATAGTAACAATGCTGCTCCTGGGGAGGTATAACTCTGTCGAGTCAGAAGATGGAGATGACGGTGGTAGCAGAGCTTCCGAATATGACGTTACTGCCCGTCGCCTATGAGAGTGTCTCCGTGTGTTGTGTTATTGTATGCCCTTGCAGAACTGATGAGAAGCGGGACTGTGTCCTCCCCTTGTTCAAGTCCTATCGACGGGCGCTGGGGAACTTCGTGTAACATAGTCCGAAGTCGGAGGCTGCGAGTCGGAAATGCGGCTGTCTGCCGGACACGCCCCGGGGGGATCTGTGCGGTCGATGTTTTCCACATCAGATTGCACATGCGCACTTGCTATGGACTCGACATCCACAATACTTCTTGCTCGAGTCCGTTAACGCACATTGACGCTCTACTCCAGTCGAAGCTATAGCCGGGCATTGTCCTTCCGGGCACATGTGCTACTGTGCATGAGCAGCAGAAACTAGATTATATGCATACGCCCCTGTTGTTCAGCGTCCATCGAATGGTGACGGTTTGGACAGCTGACCCATACTACTCCGCGCGTGGAGCCCCGCAAAAACCCTTGCAGATGCGGACCGATGTAGCCGATGCTGTGTGGAACAAGGCCGACGCCAAAGCTGACCCAGAACGGGAGCCAAATGCAAGGACCGAAGGCTGTCGCACTGACATCGCTGGCGCCGGAGAGAGGAGCAGCAGCAGCGGAGGCAGCTTCCTTGCTACTAGTAGCCGTGCAGTAATGTGCGAGACTTGAAGATCTTCGTGCCAGTCGCAAGGCTGTAAAGATCTGAAGACGGAAAGCATTCCCATCTAGTGAGCCTCTCTTCTCCTCGTTACCCATTTCACCACGCTTCGAGCATTCATCGTTTCCAGGTGTGGTGCAGACGGTCCTGTGTCGGGCGTATGAATCGGTGGGAACAGCGGATGCCGCAGTCTGAGCTGGGCAGGATGGTCTGCATGCGCTGACACGGATGTTCTCCATTGCTCCACTCGTCCTGCCCACATCATGGCACATCCACCCGCGTCTGCCTCTTCCTGGCGGACAGCAGCTCCACCTTTCTCGCCAGCATCGAATAGATCCGGCACCGGCACTGCAGCGACGGCACGACCACTCAGCGCGCAGGACGCAGACGAGATCGACGGATGGTTTGCTCGCCTGCGTAGGCTGGAGGGAGCGCGGCCGTCCAAGGAGTCGCTGCCTGCGAGACCTGCTGCAGCTGTCCGCCCGGCTTCAAGTAGCAGCACCACCGCCTATACGGCAGCGAGCATTGGGATAGCCAGCATCAGCATACAGAGCTACGGTATTCGTACACGAGAACACGCGGCTGCATCCACATCCAAGCATCCACACACCCGACGCCGCTCTTTCGCTTTCTTCGGCATTGGCAGTGGCAGTGGCAGTGGCAGTGGAAGCCAGCCCGACCATATACCTCGTTCTCCAACCTCGCTTTCACTGCAGGACCAGCAGATTGCGGATACACGACCTAATCGTAGTCCGCCTGCACCCCTCACACGAGCCAGTCCAGGCGAGCCTGCTTCTCCACGGCCCAATCCACCTGTCGATCCTGCTGCACGTGCCCCTGTTCCGGCGCTCGCTCGCCTGACACGGACCGCCACTTTTGTGTCTCCTGCAGGGCACAGGCAAGATAAAGCAGAAGGCAGTGTCGGATTACATGCAATAGAGTGCCATCAATCTGATGGGATCTGTATCCTACTGACTGAGACAGGTGCGAGTAGAGCTTCAGAGTCTGACTGGGTGCGCATTCAAGCCAGTTCAGAGCTACCGTTGCCGTTGGAACAGCACAAAAGCGGCGACATAGCTGCCCCGACAGGCTATTCTACGCCTTATCCCTATACACATTTGAAGCTGGACGAGCGCCATGCTGGAGAGGCATCTGGACCAGCTGCAATGACATCAGACAGACACGTGAGACCATCTCCCGACACTGCAGATACACCCGAATCTCCCCATACGATACAAGGACAAACGCTCCTCAGCCGAGATATGGCTTCCCAATTACCGGAGGCTTTCAGCCCAGCAGCTACCCTATCATCAGCGCGTTCGGCAAAATCGGTCTCGACGATGTCCTCGTCTAATACGCCTTCGTCGTGCGGCGACCCCGCAATAGCAGGTAGCGGTATTGGGATTCGCAAGCTACAGCCCAGAAGTCCTTTCTCCTCTCCTAAAGCGACCATGTCTAGCAGATCTGGGAGGAAGCACTTTCCACTGCACGGTGTCGACACTGATTCGGACAATTCAAGCGAAACAGACGTACACGACAGTGGTTACAAGCCCGACACGTCGACAAGACATCGAGAAAACAATCATCAACGTGGTGAAAGTTCGAGTAGCGGACCCGGACCCGTATCGCGAGCTAAAAAACTGAGCAAAGGCTCATTCACATCCTCCATGGGTTCACTAAGAGAGAGTATTGCAGAACCACCCTCTACTCCTTCTTCTTCGAAAGACGACAAACACGGGAGAAGAGGATCCAGTGATTCGAGAGCCTTTTCTATATCGCATTCTTCGCCTCACAGCGGTTTCTTCAATCGAAATTCAAGTAAACATCCTCATAGCCCTTCTATGCTCTCACAACAAGCTGAGCTGCCATCGCAAGTGCACCAGCAAAACGAAGCGCCTTCATTCAGACCTCTCAGAACAAAACTCGTTGCTCGTGAAGAACGTTTCTATTCCTCGAAGGAAAGATCAAGACCTCGTCTAACCTCTGCTAGATCTGCCTCTTCGCTCCAGTTAGGAGGAAGTGCTAATGATGACCAGGACTCGGAAAGGCAAGCTTACAATGATCTGGACAATGATAATGAGGAGGATGAGCAAATGTTCAACCCCCGTAGAGCTAGTATATCATCTACTTCTCCTTCACATCAACGTTCAAAAGACGATAGACGTGCAATATTAGCAGCTTCGAATCATAGAATATCATTAGCCGTTCCCCCACCTCTCATACGATCTTACTCTTATGACGGAAGAATGACTGCTGCTAGTTTAGCTGCTTCTTCTTCTATCATTCAGGGTTCAATGGCATCCCTTGCCGGCTCAGAGTCGGGACAACCTTCCTCATCTAGCTTCAATGCTGCGGATTTGGCCAGACATATACCCAATATGAAACAGACTGTCTTACTCTGGACACCGGTGAATGAGCATACTGGTGCAACTATGAGCTATCAATCATCTTTCTATGCTGGTGCAACCAAAGCAAGCTCATCGACTAGCCATCATTACTCTCACAATCGATCAAATCATCATCTTTATCATCATCAACCTCCATCAGCTGCCAAAGGGTTAGCAAACGCTCTATTATCAAACGTACCGATCGTAAATTCAAGAAAGAGAATGGTTAGACGAGAGAGCGCACAACTTGTCTTGTCTGATGATCTGATCGAACAAGGAGGAGAGAACGATCATCATGTTTCGGAACAGAAACATCATTATTATGTCGATGAGAAGAAAGAAAAGGAAAAGAGAAAGCATCATCAACACAATGAAAAAGGGAAAGGGCGAGCTTCTATTCTTTTACCTATTGGACAATGGAAGAAGGGTGAAGCTGTGCTCAAGTCGAATGGAACGCTTGTTATATCTAGTGGCGTGAGTTTTACGAACTTTTGCCAGGTGTTCTACTGAAGGACAGACCTGCAAGAATCGTAACCTCTCTGACTTTACATACCCGCTTTCAGGCTATTTGTTTAGCTTCTGTCCAGCTTAGTTCCCTTCAACGTACCGATATACGTCCAGTGGATCCTTCTGTTCTAGGAAGGCAGCGCTGCATCTCACTCCATATCAAGAATGGTCCTTACATACCTCCTCCTGCTTACAGTCCGGCGCACGATATACGCACATCACCAGGTTGTCCAATATCACCATCTGCCCCAGATTTCTTCAGTTTTGCTTCTCTGACGAGCACGAGTTCCGTAACAAGGTCAACTTCGAACTATGGTGTACTGCAAGATGCTTTACATGTCCGTGAGGGAGGTCAAACTTTGGTTTTGGCTTTCCCTTCAACCGCTGTGCAACATGCTTGTAAGTCCTACTCAGCCTCTTCCGCTAATTTACCGTTTCGTGAGTATACTGATCGGTTTCTTGCTTGTTATAGGGATCGCATCAATGCTTTGCCATGCTCAACCAGAAGTATGGCCGAGAGGTGCAGCTGTCGACACGGCCGTTAAACCTACTCCATGCAAAGAAGATGTTGTTAACCCTACTCCAGGGGAAGAAGATGTCTCGTCACTGGCTTCGGAAAATGACGAGGAAGAGGATCCTGTCTTGCGAAGATCACCGGCACCTCGTCCTAAGTATACGCAGCACAGTAGCTGGCGACAAGCGCTTCAAGAAGATCCGAGCACGCAGTATCCTATTCGGATGTATAGAAGCGTATCTCTGCAAATCGTTCAGGCTCGTTGCAGCAAAGAATATCAAAATCCATCACTTTCTCAATCTTTAGCTGCTTTAGCTATGCATAGCTTACCTTCCACACCTACATCCCCAGATATGATTCACATCCAGAAGAGAAGTGGTAGTATAGCTTCTGTCGTAACCACGGAGACTGCAAGTACTAATGAAGCTCATAATCGTATCGATGGACCGAATGGAGCGATGGCGTCTCACTTGAAACTCGCCTTACTAGCGCAGCAACAGCAATATACTTCCAGTAGTACACCTACTTTTGTATCTTCAGGTAAGAAAACAGATTCATACAATTCCAAGGAAAATAAAAAAGAGGAAAGTATGGATCTGTTCTGTGAGATTTGGCTCGATGGTGAAATATTAGGGAGAACTGGGATTAGACATCTTGGTACTAAAACCATTTGGGAAGAGACTTTTCATTTTAGGTGAGTCTGGATTTTGTACAGCACGACTCAAAGTAGACGCGTGCTAGGGACTGATGGGCACATCCTTTTCTTCTAGCAATCTTGGACTTTACAAGCACTCTCTCGATATCCATGTGTTCACAATTCGAAAACACCACGTACAACTCGCTGGCAAGGTATCGCTTCCCTTGCCTACCATGCAACGGAATAAACCTATAGAAGGTTGGTTCGAACTGCAACCTCTTGAACATGTACTGAAGAAAGGACATCTGGAATGCCTGGGAGAAATGAACTTGAGGGTCCTGGTGAAAGAGGATACTGCTCTACCCTACAAGGCATGTTCGGAGCTTGGCTCGGTAAGTTACACTAGATTTTCCAGGATTCTCGTGGAACAAGCAGCTTATTTTCCTTTGTGGTTACTGTTATTCCAGATGATTGCTCAGGACGTCAAGTCGGCAGCGATCTTGAGTTTGCTTAACGACTGTCATATTGAGCTGGATCTCTTCGCACAACTTCTCCTTCGAATAGATACCGCCCATCGGCGTGTCCTGCAACGAATCATGTCGCTATGCGAAAAAGAAGTCGACAGCAATGATAATATCGCTACGCTGTTCAGGGGAAACACACTTTTGACCAAAACTGTAGAATTACACATGCGCTCAGTAGGCTCGGACTATCTCGATAATACGATTGGACAAGTGCTGCGGAATCTGTGCGAAGAAAGCGTACTTGTCGAGATCGATCCTAGTCGGCTGGACCACAGAGAGAACCTGCAAGATCATGTAAGAGCATTGGAGAAATGGTGTGATGCTGTTTGGACATCAATTTACAACTCTCGACATAGCTGTCCTATGTGAGTTCCTCGGGGTTAAAGAGAGTATATCGGCTTGTACTGACCGTCAATACCGTTGCACCAGTGAAATTAGGCGATCCTTACGGAAGATACGGCAAATCGTCGACGTGCACTGTGCGGAAGGACAAGACCGCGGGTGCCTTAGCGAAGAAGAAAGAAGTAAAGCTCGGATCACCAGCGTATCTGCCTTTATCTCGCTGCGTTTCTTTTGTCCTGCGATACTGCGACCGAACCTCTTCCGCCTCTGTCCGAAGCATCCACCGGATGCGCAAACGTCAAGAACATTGACTTTGATCGCGAAAGTCTTGATGGGAATGGCTAATATGCAAACATTCGGAAGTAAAGAACCCTGGATGGCAGCTATGAACCCTTTCTTGCGGAATAATACCTCCTCTTATCAAGATTTCATTACTTTCTTATGCTCGAAAGAAGAAAGAGCCAAGAGTGACTGGACTGAAAAAGATTTCGACCCGTACAAGATACCAATCTTGAAGCGCATGACTCTGACACCCGATATTGTGAAAGAAGGTGTGCCAGAGTTGCCATTCTTGGTAGATCTTCCGAAGGAGTATTCCGCTCTTGCGGCTCTTGTCGCAACCGCAGAGCCTACAAGGCCACAGGCTCAGTCCAGTCAAGCTGTCCAAGAAGATTATCAGGTAGAACAGCCCCTCCACCAACCCCTGCTTGACATGTGTCGGACCTTGCATCGTCAGTCCCGGTCCAGGGTTCGTGCTCTCGTACGAACGGGTGAGCTCTCAGCGCCTGGATCAGATCGTACGCACCGTATGTTGGCGCGAATGGAGCAAGTACGCCTGCCTGTCAGAATGAGGGGTAGTACTGTCTCGAAAGCAATGACAACTCCAAGTCCAGACAAGAATCCCATGCTTTCGAAATTCTCGTCAGCTGGCAGTACAGATGAGTCTCGGGCAGAGATTTTGGCCTCCAGTCCTGGTTCGACGATGTCGGGGTATGTCGTCGAACGCCTCTCAAACCTCTCAGCGTCTACTTCATCATCTATGAATACATCGAGCGAGAGCCAACGCTCTTCTTCACCTACTCGACCCAAACGTCGCTCTTATACTGTGTCGGCTACAACTTCCCTCCTGAAAAACATTGCTTCGCCCAGTTTAGCTAGTAGCATGCTAAGTCGGCCTGCTTATGTCCCACCTGTGCAGGAAGACAATGATATGGACGCCATACTAAATATCCGGAACCCATCTTCCTCGCCATCGGCCCCTATCCAGCCAGTGATAAAAGCTTCTCCCCGACGCTCCACAATCATCGCTCCACGACCGCTCGTTTTAGACGCTGCCACGCAGGTTTCTCCTCCTTCAGCAGGTGCAAAGACACCTCGTGCACCTACTTTTACACAAGAGCAGCGGGAAAACCTTCGAGAATTGCAAGACGCTTTAAACATGTCGGCGTTAGATAATTCTGACCCTGCATTCAGTGTACCGCCGGAACATGGAAATGAACCTCCCTTGTCTCCTTCAGGTGTAGTATCACCACCGAAAAGAAAGCTTTTCAGAAAGAAGTGATAGGGGACTTGAGATGTGAAGAAGTACAAGTAAAAGTCGGATAGTATAAGTGTTGGTCAACATAAGAGAATGGTGTCAGTAAAGTTTCTGTCCTCCTTGATTAATCTGCTTTTGTCGTTCGTTCTTCACATCTATCTTAATCTCTTGATCTACTGAAATAACAATCGTAATTCCTACACATCACCACCTGCAGCATGTATGCCATTGCCATTCTTTGATTGGTGATTACATTACAATTGCTAATATGTTCTGCTAGATGCAGTTTAGTCCGGTATGTTTGGATCTAGCCTTTGAAGCGTATGAGCCGGCAGGTGCATTTTTTGTTTGACAAACATTATGAATTAGATGTAGGGTATGTATGACTACGTAAGGATTTTGTGCGAGGACACCCAGTGGAGGCCTACTGCGCATCTAACTCGTAGATCCGTTCTGAACGCTTGCGTTGGCAACCAAGCGCTGCTGCGTAGTTGAAGATTTTCTACGTTCTGCGAGATCTTCGAGAGCTTCCAGCATTGCCACTCGCACCTTGTCACTCAACTTGGCGATATCATCGTGCGAAGACGTATATCCTTTGGTAGATACCGGCGGTAACGCTATTATATAGGTAGTGGGGTGAGTAACACAGCAGGATAAGCCGCTCCACGCATGGTGTAACATACCTCTCACGACCAGTTCGCCAGCCTCGAACCTTCGGATACCAGACGCATATAGATTGTAGTAGTTCTCACAGACCATGGGTACAATGGGGAAACCACCTTGAACAGCCAAGTGGAAAGCACCTTTCTTGAAAGGTAGCATTCCGATATCGGCTGAATTAGTTCGTGTTCCTTCGGCAAAGATGAAGATTGACATCTTCCGTTCTTTCATATCTTTTGCCGCTTTCTGGAATGTCTTCATTGCATCAGCTCGGTTTGTACGGTTGATGAAGATTGCATTGGATAGCCACATGCTAGTTTGACGGAAATGTTGCATGAAGTGTCAACATTGTGAGTTGCCGCCTAAGCACGGCCAAGAACTTACAATTGGCCCAGGAAAGGCACCCATTTGAGCTCTCGCTTAGCCGTCACTGCGCATCTTTTCGGGAATGTGCGACCGAGATAGAGAATGTCGATCATGCTAGATTGGGATAAACCAGGTCAGGGTTCGGGTAGTAGGCGGAATGGTGTTAGCATGCTCACGATTGATGATTACCAATGAAAACGGTAGCCTCTTCGTTCTCCAAGTATTCGGCGCCCTCAATCTTGATCTTCCAGCCGAGAATCGGACCTGCGAAATAGTAGAAGCTCCTTGCGACATAGTGCTGTATCGAGTGGCTCTGGCCTGCCAACGAGAGGACGACGGAGAGGAAAAGCGCCCATGCTGAGGTGAGGCCCAAGGTTGTGGTGTAGAGCGTTAACCGGTAGTAGTACCTCAGGGTCGAGTTCATCCTGGAAGCGAGATATAGTGGGAAAGCCAGAGGAAGCAAAGCGGAGAGAGCGGTGATTCGGGATTGGGAGGAGGTTGAGAGCCAGTTGACGGGCATGTAGAGTACAAGAAACAGATAGAGGGCCCACTGCCAAATCATTCACGGTAGATCTGGTGACAGAGCCAGCACGCCTGGCTTGTCGGCTAACTTCTGCAAGTGCAGGCCGGATCGCTTTGCTTTGCGGCGTGTGAGGGTCGTCACCACACGCAGTAAGTGGGTATGGCGGTGATTGCTATCCTTGCTAGCCGCGAGCGGAGTCCAGCTTGGGGTGGAATTGAGCAGTGACACATTGCATCTCAGCGTGTGCCGTCCAGCGAAGAGAGCCAATGTGGCGGCAGCTGTCATAGGCGGCAGACCCCAGGAAGTACTTTGTTCTTTGATGGTGGATCATACTCACCATACACACACGCCTGCCATCTCACAAGCGCTTGCAAACGTTCAAGCTTCCACAGTCTCGCATTCGGTAAGCGCGTCTGCTGAAAGGTGATCGGACATTTGTGCAGGCCCGTCGCCTTGTTAGCTGTCTGCATTCACCACAATTCGCGCAACGAACATCCGATGGTCCTCTGGGCTTACTGTTGATGTCATGGGGCGTGGAAAGCCATGTCTATGCTTCGTTGAAAGCTCCTCATACGTACTGTAAAAACGCACTGTCGCAAGAGCGTGAACATCCAGCTGCACAATGCTAGGTTTCTTTAAGCGCCTGACTTCAAGCAGGAGCGACAATAACCTATCAAGCTTAGTCTCTGAGAAGAATACTGCCACTCCGCCTCCAAAACGGCGTGATTGTTTGCCGGCAGTCGAGGTTTCAATACCTTCGCGAACATCGCTGTCTTCTGGAAGTAGAACCCCTAGTCAGGCTGAAACACCTGCCTCGGAGCGGGTCTTTCCTCTGCAGACAGCGAAAGAAAATGATGCTGCGTGAGTATATTTGGTAATTCGCCCAATGTAGCACGGCTCTAACATACTAGTGCATCCTTAAGGACCGGCTCTGGACGCACTCACAGGCCGGCGAGGAAGCCATCGATCCCTCCCTTGCAAGCGACACAGGCAGCAATGTATGGCTTATACGGTTTAGCTATTTCCATCCTAGCAACTACATGTGCTGAATATGAATTTATAGTCGACCGTCCTCACTCAAGCGTGCGCGTTTCGATGAACGCATTCACGAGGATACCAGTCCGGAAGGGCGATATGTTCCAGTACAATGTCGATCTGCCGAAGGGTCCTTCGGCAGCTCCTCGCGGATTAGTCGCACCTCGTCGAGACTATCGCGACCGGGCAAGCGAAGCCGAACAGACGAGGAAGGCGATACATCCGTTGAGGAAGAAGTAGCTCCTCGTAAAACCAGCAGGCCAGCTAGATTTCCCTACACTTCTAAGAACGCTGTGACACCAGTCGGAAATATTTCTGCTTTGCCACCGTTCATAAGAAGGGACAGCCTACCAAAAGGCTCTACTTCCACGGCACGCCCGAGCCCGCAAGGTCCGGCAACTACAGCTCGAGTTGTGTATGAGATAGATGATAACGACAGTGTTGATGATGAAAACAGTGAATCTAGGTACAGGGGTAGAAGTCCGGAGCTACCAGAAACGCCTCCGATGGCGCGGAAAAGGACAACAGACCACAAAGCCCGTATCAAAGGGAAGGGCAAAGCCATAGAAGTGGTGAAACCTAGCCCCACAAAACCGATCCTACAGCCCAAATCTTTTCCAAGTCAAGCTCGCCTACATTCTCTGGAAGACTTGGTCGATGGGCCTGACGCAAACCATCGACCTCCATATGCCTTGTGGGTTTTAATAAGATGTGCAATCTTGGGCAGTGGTATGGAGAAGCTTGCAATGGAGGATATAATCTCCCGCATATGCAGCAAGTATGCGTACTATGCCGAACTGGCGACTAGGTCTGTGGATGAGCGGACTAAGCTGGAAGCTACGCTCAGATCGGTTATTTCGTCCAAGCTATGTTTCATCATACATAGAGAGGATCCGGAAAATCTCCGCTACGGTGTTGACAAGCATATTAACCCAGTCCTGAAGCGTCCGCCCCTCGGAAAGAAAGCGGTCAATGGAAAGGACTCGGTTGCAGAGGCCACTAAAACAGAACAAGTTACCTCCAAAGTGTCCGAAGGCATACCAACTTCCGTAGCTGCACCGTTTGCCCCGCAAGCAAAAGCCCCCCTGCCACCTAAGGAACCAGAATACAAAGAAGCCCCACCTGCGAAACTGCCGAAGGTCGATGTCGATATGTTTGCGACTAGCTTGATTGATCTGAAGAATGCGACATTTTCAGAAAATGAGATTGATGTGCCAGTGCAAGCGCCTGCGATACAGACTCTTGCCAATGGGTCGGAAACAAGGGACTCGCCTCTTCCAAGAGTTCAATATCTCGCTTCAGTCAAACAACGTATACCCTATGACCTCTGGGTTCCGATACGAGCTGCAATACTGGGTTCTCCGCGCAGAAAATTACAAATGTCGATGCTAGTCGAAGACTTAGTGTGGAAATATCCGTAAGTCACTTATGCCGTGTACTTGATCAGCAGCATCGATCCATTTATGCATTTAATTACAAATCGGCGACACGCTTCTTGAAATAGACAGCTAGCCCCGAAGGCAGAACCTGATTCGCGTAGAAGGCTTCAACAGGCTGCATAGTGAGCCTCCATTGATGCAAAGAACCCTGTATCCTATGCTAACTACGACGGCAATTCATTCCAGCTCAGTCATGACCCGCATCCCTTGCTTCTTTCGTGTACAGGATCAACGTCGTCGAGAGACTTTCTGGATGGTTGACCGGTCAATTGATCCACGCGAGAAGAAACAGAAATTCATTTGGTCACCGGCGCCGATCCCGACCCTGACTCAAGCTATGAAGGCACCTCTCCTTTCCAATGCGGTTGGCTTGACTGTTGATCCGCATGTTCCCCCGTCTGCCTTACCTCTTTTCGAGCAGTCAGCCAGCCTTGGTTCAACGACAGATGAAGCCTCAAAGTTGGATTTCCAGCAAGTACTGCGGGACCTGAAAGACCTGGACAGGTTTTATTCCGAGCGGGCGGACAAGTGAGTTCTAATCATGGCCCTATCCGATTCTTGCTGACAGCGCTTTGGCAGATGGAATCGCCGGCTGGCTTACCTGCACGAATCAGCAGAGATGGTGCTGATACCGCCGGTGCACCCCGAAAAAGCGCCTCCAGCTATTCCCATGTCCATAGAGGAGGAGGAATTCAGTTCGACCAAGCAGCCCTCACCTGAGCTAGAGGAGGTTGTCTCACCACGCAAATCAGGCACAAAGTCAAAGAGCGTCACCAAGCGTGTACACCCTCTCGCAAAGCAGATATTCTATGACGACATTGTCGATTCGTCCGATGAAGAGGAAGTAGCGCATAACAAAACTGCGACACCTCCCACTTTATGTGGCTATTCCGACAGTCGCACAGGCAAAATATGCGAGACTCGTCTGGAGTCGCAGGAGGAACGCGAGACCCATCGCAGGTTCGTACAGAGCATTCAGCGTAGCGGATTCTCAGGACAATCTAGATCTGCGCTAGAGGCCCGGCAGAAGGTGAAGAAACAGGTCGTAGAGGAAAGTATCAACAAGAAATTGAAGGGGAAGAAAGAAAAAGCGTGGAACAAAGACTCTAATGGCGTCGACACCTCCCTGTCGGCCAAACAAGCTATGCATGGCAAGGACAGACCAAAGGCTCCTCCAGGGAAGCGGAAATGACTTTCATGGGGCGAGCCTGATGTCGATCTTGGTACGGAGCGCGAGCTGTAGTATAAATGTGCTTCTCAATAGCTGCAATCCCACGCCCATTTATAGATGCAATGCAGATTCTCATCCTCGATAGCGTAAGGTAGCGTATTGCAATAGATACACGGAAGCGAATTACAGCTATGATACCTCGACGCTTGCACCAACAGCCTCGAGAGCCTTCTTGAGCTTCTCAATATCATCCTTGGGTGCGTTTTCCTTGAGCGTTTGAGGCAGGTTCTCGACGAACTTCTTAGCCTATTTGAATAACGAAATATCAGCCGAGTAACCGCATAGAATTATCGCAACAAGGTAACAACCCACTTCGACCAGGTTCATGTTTGGCATGATCTGTTTGACTTCCTTGATGACCTTTGCCTTCTGTGCAGCGTCAATCTTCGTCAAAGTCACTGTGAAGACAGTCTTCTCTTTTGGCTTCTCTGCTTCGGCTGCTGCTTCACCTCCAGCAGCTGCACCTCCCGCTGGGGCTGCAGCTGCAGGAGCCGCTACAGCGATATCGGCAATGTTGAGACGGGTCTAGAGATTATGTATACCAGACAGTCAATTATCCGCTGCCAGTCCTTCAAAGACCTTCCCAAGCGGACGAGTGTTTCTCGTGTCAAAAAAGCCTACCTTGAGCGTCGAGACCAATTCCGCGGCCTCCAGCAGGCTCAGCGTAGATATCTGGTCGACAATCTGGCTGATCTTTGGCGACACAGGTGTGCTTGATGAAGCGTCTTGCGATGAAGTGGCTGCCGAGCTGGATGAAGCAGCTGCTGGTGTTGCATAAAATCGGCAACTGGACAAACGGGGAAGCAAGCGGCGCGCATTGCACTTGTCAGTCAATGGCGATAGCTATCACATTCGAATGTCTCAGCGTAGACCTACGAAGCACACGAGGCTTTCAGACTCCTGCTCCTGCTTGTGCTGGATACTGCATTTTGAAGAGTCCGCGCTACCGATCTTGAAGCCTGGAGGATGAAGGAGTTGCGTATAGACGTGGGTACAGCAGCGAAACGACGGGAAAGCTAGTCAGACATCTTGTTGTAGGTGATTGAAGCATGTGCGTGCTTACCATGACTGAGCAAAGTTCAGTGAATGTGCGATTGGAGTGGAAAAGGTCCTTCAGGTCGAGTCGGTGATCTTGCTTTGCTTCTTTTCCAGCCCAGATCCAGCAACACACTTTCTTGGAACCGAGACGACCTTCACCTGCGACAGTCTCTGTGTAGCCATCAGCCTACGATATGCCTCGTGTATACGATGCCGCATGACTCCCGACACCAGTTCGAGAGCTATGCTGACGGCCTTGAATCTGGACGCGCGCGGCTAGCCGACGTCGACTGCAGTGCCGGCCATGCCATTCCTAATCAACCGTTAACGGTAGAGACTCTCGACAGACACACGAAACTCCATCCTCCTGATTTTCGCGACACAGTCGCAGGTTATTTGCGGGATCTGCAGAACGATGTCGGCACGAGGATTGGCATCACTGATGTTCAGGAACAAGCGGCTCGTAATACGTCTTGCAACCACAACGAGCACAGCGGGCACTTCAATGCGTTGGAGTTGGTATTGCCTCCTAAGCCTGCCACTCCCAGCGTATCTCGGACAAAGCTGATTGAGACACGGAGGCCATCGGTTGCCTCTATGAAATCGAATCAAGATTCCCCAGCCCGGACCATCCCTGCCTCGCATGCATCAACGAGATCTCCCACTTCCGAACTACTGAGGCCGGTCAAATCAATCAAGAAAGGGCAGCGCGGAAGGATAGTAGCGCCCGATATAGCATGCATGGGCGAGGCTGGTGAGGACAAGCCAAGCGATCGATCCAAATGCAAGCGAAAACTGTCTGAAGCCTGCAGTGGAGGCACCTCCGGAAGACTGCCCCGAAACGAAGTTGCTCAAAAGCCGATCTCTCCTTCGCGAGCGAAGTACATAGGAGACGTTGCAGGCAAAGAAAACACAGAGGCTCGTCGAAAGTGTCAGTGTCACTTGTGGACATGACCGACTAATCTAACTGACCGCGCTCTTTCCGCAGTACTAGATCAGCGCAAGGAGCGCCGTCGCGTCAAGGCAGTCATCGTGAAAGATCGCTCAAAGGTGACAGCACCGAGCGACGCGATAATAAAAGCCAGCAGGAAGGCACATCAGGAGAGTACAATTCGTGCGGCAAGCAAGTATCGCCAAGCTGATGAGGCGGAGAGTCGTGGCAGAGAGAAAGAGCGTAGAAGAGAGGAGAAAGAAGGTCACCGGGCATCTAGATCTTCTACTGTCGATTCCCTGCAGGGAGAGAACCGCGAACAGTTTAGGTACCAGGTCAGCCGCAAGAAACGATCGAGCGATGTACAACGCAACGTAGCCGCACTGAAACAAGCGTCCATGGGCAAGCATCAGGGGAGCAAGAAACGAAGGCATGATCCCCTCGAACGCGCAGCCAACATTTTGCCAGCCGGCAGGGTCACGGTTAGTCGCAAGAATCGATTTTTTCAGTGGAATAGCTGATTTCTGTATCTAGCTTAAGGCCAGAACGGGCATCTATAACCACGGCCAAGCGTCGTCGAAGCATGCCATTGGTCAGAAGTTAGCACCTAAAAAGCGTGAGCATGGTCAGGGCTGCCTTAAAACAAGGAGGCTGTACCTGACTGACAACGCAGGTCTGCAGTAACTGATCTGGCCTTTAATGAGCTGCCTTTTCTGAACCAGCCAATTACAAAATCTAGTCGGCTGAAGCCGCTACAGGGCAAGAAGGCCTATCGCGAACAGACCGCGGCACTCCGTGACACACAGCATACTCGCTGCCCATCGCAAAGTACATCCTCTGTTAGCCAATCGTCAGGAATAGGCGCGCAAGTCCCTAAAACGATCGCGCGTCACCGTCTGCGACAGTCTAAGCTATCGAGCAGATTTGCTTCTCCTCGGGAGTCCAAAAAGGAGGCAGCGGTCGGTTACAAGGAGAGCGGGAGAGCCCGCTCACCACAACCGCAGAGCGTAGGTACGCCAAGTCGCGCAAAAAGGTTGGCTTCGAAGGCGCTAGATGTGAGCCCAGCTTGGCGGGCCAGCGAGGTCTCGGTACAAGCTACTGTGAACGCCAGCCCAGTTGGCTCTCGTATGGTCTCAACTACTGCCGAAAGTGGACAGCAACTATCGTCTTTGACCGGCTTGTCCGCCGGAAGTCTTGCAAGACGCCGTCTTCTTCGGCGCATGGATGAAACTGCGCAGGTCTTGCAACCGCGCCTGAATGGGAACACCTTACAGAGCGAGCTCCGAGTGTTCAGGGGTTTGTATGACACTGCGGCACAGGACCATGGACTCTTCGCTAAACATGGTTCGGCTCATATCCCCCAAGGTAGACCAAGAGCTGCTCCAGATGTACTGCAAGCCAGCCATAAAGCCATCGCCCCGTCAACCCCTGCCCGTTGCCAATCATACGCATTCCCGAGCCTACACCCCGTCAATCGTTCTCCTGATTGGTTCGCTGACAGTGAAGCACAGTGTAGCGACATTCACATCCACAGATACGGTGAACATGCAACGCCCCCATATCAGACTAGCACTGGGAATATCATGGCGATGGAGACTAATCTGCACGGTCAAGATATCTGTCGTAGCACACACCGTGCAAGTGTTGAGCCCGACAATGGCTTCTCTATCGGAACGGGCGGTCATACTCCGATACCGCAATATACGCACGCTACTGAGCCAAAAAACCAGTATGCCGCTTCCGCATCCATATCAAGATACGACCATCCCGAACCGCTGCAACCGATGGGCCATAGGCTAGATGGATCAGACGACCCTACATTACAGGCCATTGAAGATGCTAACTATTGCAGTCGGACGAACATCCCCACTTCAGAATACCATTGGGAGCTTGTTGAAACAGGATCACCATGGCAGGCGACACCGCAATCAGATCCTGTCAGTCTCCATACCTACGTACACGTGGACGTTTGTGAGCCAGGCCGAACATTATCACATAAACTTCCACCGTCGATCCCTTACATGGAAGAGGCGGCACCGTTCCAGCGTGGGCGAGCAGATCTGTACGGCTACTTTCCTCAGCGATCTAGTCCGCCTCAATCACTGCCTTTAACGGGGTTCTGGCAACGAAACTATCTCTAGTGCGAAAAGCTGTCATGGTCACTGGAGTGGGATGATGCACTTTACACATCACCGCCGATGTGCCAGGTAGCGCTCGTGTACACATGCGCCAGCCCTTGCAACATGTTAATATATATTGCCGCAATGCAAATGCCCTTTATACCCGTTTCGGCTGCTACGCGTTCGGATGCCGCCCAACGCCCTCGAAAGCCTCTGACAATGGTGCGGTGCAGGTGTTCGATGGTCCAACTTTCTGGCGCAGTAGTTGTCTCTCTCCTTGGCTCTACTATCCCAGCTGCAGCATACCGCCGACAGCAACACCCTACATCCGTGCTTCACATTCTCTGCTATGATAGACGTGTAAGCAGGTGTTACCCCTTCAACATTAGACCACGATTGATTAGTGTCTCCCAGAAATACGTACGCTGCCATGCGGTACGGATATCCTGCATATGGCATGGGTATGGGCATGGGCATGGGTATGAATCCATATGCAATGAGTGGCATGTACGGCAACTATGGAATAGGAAGGTATATGGGCGTTGGTGGAGCTGCGTCCATGATGGCTTATCCACAATCATATCTGGGCATGGGCGGCATGATTGCGGATCCCATGACTAGCGCATACCTGGCGCGAGGTGGCTCTACGATGATGGGCGGATACGGAATGTCGCCTTATGCAGGTTATGGCATGGGGTTGTATTGATTGCATCCGCGTCATATGTAAGTTCGCTGTCAGGTACAGGATGGAGCCCATGATCACCTCAGCTGAATGGCAATATGCAGTTGTGTGTATGTGGGAGATCCGATGCAACAGGTCTTTCAGTCTTGCAAGCAGCCGAATCTTCATTGTACAGTCATTGCATGATCATCCTGGAAGCTAGAATGTTATAGCATCGCCAGTTTACGCCTGATACGCCGATACGCCTTAACATAATAGAAATTACAAATGCGACTTGATATTGTTAGACTTGAGAAGCTCTGCCTGCCTCTTTGCTTGTGCTTCGAAAACCTTGCGGAGCTCGGCAGCTCGCTTGAGCTCGCTGTTTCGGGTAACAACGAGTGACAAAGTCAGTTGCGTGCGAAGACTTCATAACAACCTGAAGGAGTAGATATACGCACTTCTTGCCAATTTGCTGAATATGGACCTCATCAGGACCATCGGCATATCGAAGAGTTCTGATATGTGTCCACATGTTGGCCAGAGGGGTGTGCTGGGACATACCCTCCGCACCGAACATTTGCATAGCTCGGTCGATGACGTTAAGAGCCATTTGAGGTACGATAGCCTAAGCATGTGTGAGGAATCTTAGCTTTCTGGCGGTGCCAAAGGTTGGTCGGTGCCAAAGGTTGGTCGCAAGCAATATACCTTTGAGATACCAATTTCTCTCATGGCGCCCTTAGCCCGAACGGCGTCGATCTACGGAAAAGCATCGCGCAGTTAGTACACAATACAAGGGTCACCCAAGCCGTAACAGCGTACCTGCATAGCAGCAACGAGGACTAGAAGACGAGCCTGCTCGATCTCCATTCTAGACTCGGCGACCTTTGCGACCACGACACCGTGTTCAGACAGCTGTTTGCCGAATGTCTTCCTGGTGGGGTCAGTGACTCTGGTAATCATAAGGTCCAGAGCTCGCTGTGCGACACCGATGGTTCGCATGCTGTGGTACGGCAGCCAGGTTAGCGTGTTCCTAAGTCCATACAATAGTAAAGTCAAACATACCAGTGATGGATACGGCCAGGACCTAGATGAAAGTTGTCAATCAAAGCATGTGGGGACAACATTGGTGTCTAGTCTCACCAAGTCGACCCTGAATAACCTCGAAACCTCTGCTCCAGCCAGCGATGATGTTGGCCTCTGGTACTCTGACATTTTCGTAAAGCACCTCCATGTGACTATGGTGAAACAGCATCAGCAAGGCAGCTACGTCTAATAGCCAAGAAGAGAAGATACACACCCTTCAGGTGCATCATCTTGGCCCATAATGGTGCAAGGTCTGACAATCTTGACACCCGGAGTGTTGGCTGGTACAATGACGATAGACTGTCTCTTGTAAGGATCGCTGTTCGTTGGGTCGCTATAACAGGAGTGGTAGAATGAGATTGGTTTGTGTTGAACATGATGGACGCAATAAGGCTAACCTTTGTCCCATGACCAGGTGAACAGCGCATCGAGGATCTCCGGCACCCGAAATCCACCACTTCAATCCGTTTACTACAATTTCACCATTCTCTCGCTTGATGGAGAGTTTGATGTTAGTGGCATCAGAAGAAGCGACATATCGTTCTGTCATTGAGAAAGCGGAACGGATCTTGCCGTCTAGAAGGGGTTCGAGCCATTTCTTCTTTTGCTCAGTTGTACCATATCGAGCAAAGACCTCTGTTAAGACGCATTTGGAGCCGTATCAGCTGCCACTTTGTAGAGAGGTCAAGTTAGATCGGTGCATACCCATGTTTCCGGTATCACTGTTACAAGACCATGTTTGCAGTTAGCATGCGGTCAAAATTCGTATACACAGAATGTGAGCTCACGGAGCAGAGCAGTTGCATGCCTCTGGAGCGATAAAGCTTCGGCCCATGACTTCAGCCATGATACTGTATTCGAGATTGGTTAGGTCGATGCCGTAGCTGGAAATGGTGGCGAAGTGTAAGGAAACCGGGGTCAGCCGTTGAACATCGACGGCTTCAGCAATACATGCCGACCCACTCTGGATAGTGAGCCTTTGACAGGAAAAGATTCCAGAGGCCTAGAGCTCTAGCTTTCTTCTTCAATTCCTCCATGATCTGTGGGGTAGACTTCCATCTTTCTACAGGATCCTGGGAGATCTGGGCATGATAGATGGCCTCGGCGGGTATGCACTCCTTCTCTACAAAATCGACGAGCTTAGCTAGCTTCTGCTTGGCATCTTGCGAGATCCTGCAGACACCATGCGATATGTCGCGAAAAGACAAAGATGTAGGGTGGGTGTTCGATAGCCGGTCATTTAGCGATACTTTTCCTGGCAGGACAGGATGGGCAGGTTCACTACAACATACCTCGGTTCGACGAGAGCCCAGGTACTAGGCGGGAGGAAGAACAAACTGTTGGCTGCAGAACCACGGTAGCCTGCAACCTCACTACTCACGATGGTGGTAGGACCCGCGTTACAGGGTGACCAGACTGGGTAGGCGGGCCGCCGACGGGGACAGAGATGTCGGCAGAGCGTGTGTTGGTAGACATGGTTCTCGAGACGTGACTGAAACAGGGAATAGAGAGACGATATCTGTTGGTGGGTATCAAAGCAAGATGGCGGTAGAAAAGCTCGTCGAACTGGATATAACCGGCATTTTCAGAAGAGCGAGCCTTTCGGCACGGCTAAGCAGTCGCCGGTGCAGCGCGAAATGCGGGTCTCCTCAATTCCCGACGTGGACCCGGCAGCTGCGCAGCGCAAAAGGGCCATTCTGTGTGCTGGTAGTGATTGCCGGTGTTCGTCAGGCGCGATATCGGATATACGCTATGCTAGTGCTACCGCCGTCATGCAGCTGTCTCGCGCCGAATTCAACCAGGGCGTCACCGACTGGCTCAACAAATCTCAGCAGCGCGTCCTGAACAACACCGCAGACGTATGCGCAATCGTCCCCAATGACTGGCGGGCAAAGCGAGAGGTGGGCTGCATGCATGCCGCCGCTTGCGGTCAACTGACGCCGGTGCCCCTCTCATAAAGCCCTTTACTGGTCATATCTGGCTTGAACGCCTGAACAAGGTGGTAATCGGAAAGCAAGATCCGGTCAATATAGACGGGGCAGTCGCGGAGGCTGAATATGACGAGCTAGAACTTCAGGCGGAAGATGAAGCTGCATGCTCTCCAGAGCTCTGCTGCAGGGAGTCACGTCTGTGCACCACGCGGTCCCTGGTAGATCTGTGTGTGGCGTACTCGCCTGTCTACAGAGTGCCTGTTCTGTACTTTCGTGGGAGATTACCAGGTATATGTCGCATCTCCTCGCATGACACAATAGCTTAGGAGTATTCTAATGTATTCTATGTCTCTAGGCGGTACTGTTCTACCGTTAGAGAGGCTACTCCAGAGCTCGTTCTTACATGTCAGCCCTTCAGAATACCCGTTGAACACCCTCCAACCAGCGAACACCGATACAGCCATCATTTCAGAAGGAAGAGAAAGTGCCCACTTCCCAGCTATATCTCAAGGCGAACATCCAGAGACTGGCCTGCCGTGTTTCTACCTGCATCCGTGCGAAACATCTAACGCTTTAGGAGATGTTCTGGCTGGCGTGTCGCGCGCAACGTTAACGCCTTCACGACTGATAGAGACTTGGTTGATGCTCGTTTCCACATTGTTAGACATACGTTGATAGAGGAGAGTCATGACGCAATGAAACGTGTTTATAAGGGCAGTGACTTCAGCTTTCCTTGCATTGGTATTTCATTGCGGAGAACTAGCAGCCGACGTTCAGTAGAGACATTATAATTCAACAATTGACAATATAGGATAATTACAAGAGTCAAGAAGGTAGAAGTAGAACGATATATTTTGCGAACGCTTCCTTGCATCTAGTCTGGTAGCACCGACTTTTGCACATGTGAGAGTGGCGTATTTGTTAATAGTGTCTTGTCAAAACGGATTGAGCGGGCGATTCTTTCCATATCTTTACGTGTATAAGTTGAGTTTGTTGCTTTTTTTCCCCACTTGTCCCTTTGTAGCGGGGGTTATATAGCGGGGCAAAGGATGAGCAAGGGCTAGGAGCCTCATTTACTCTTCCGGCATGTCCCAAGTTCCAGCATGTTGAGCTCTTTCTTCCCCATGTGGTTCTCGCATTGCCCACTTGTGAATGAACGGATCAGGGCGCCAAGCTCTAACGAGATTGTCATCGCCACAAGTAGCAAGCTGCGATAGCACGAAAATTGAATCAGATTTAGTTCTGCGAGGCACCAACGTGCCAAAACTCACAACATCATGGCCCCAATCGAGGCCACCAATTTCCTGATCATGGCCCTTCAGAGAGACAGTAGCCTTTTTTGTCTCTCCGTAAACAGTTCTAGCGGAATGCTTATGGAGATCCCAGATAGAAGCTTGCCAGCCTGAACTTGAACTTCCAGCTGCAAGATATCTACCATCTGGAGATATAGCTAGACGGATATAAAAGGAAGAACTGCACATCGTTGGTGAAGAGTATGTGTGCATGGGTGATGGCAGGGGACGAGAGAGAAATAACGAATCGTGTGCATAAATCCTGCCAAAATCAACAACCACATTAACGAATGTCTTTGATTAGATACTCTGCTTTTCAAATCCGGCGGGCGGAAGAGACTGAGTAGACTCACTTTGAATTTGTACTCAAGGCATAAAGGCGGGATCCATCGGGGGATAAAGAAAGTGACGAAATACCATGCGTGCGAGTATTACGAATTGGAGCAAAAGACGAGTTTGCAGAAGAAGATGCAGGTGAAGAGGAGAACGACGAAAACGTAGACGAAATAGTTGAGGATGGACCTTCGACATCGAATGAAGAGGCAGGGGTATAGTCCATACTATCTTCCATGGAAGGTGGATTAATGCGTTTTGAGAAAGTTTTGCGCAGATCCCATAGCTTGACAACACTGAGTAGTAGAATGCATGGGCACAAAGAATCAGCTCTATGTCACCCTTTCATGTGAGCAAGGCAATCGCATTCATCGAACGCACCCATCAGCAGATCCACCAGAAGCAAGTAGATTGTCCTGGTGCTGGAGATAGACGATAGAAGTAACGCTTCGTGTCATACTTCTGGCGGTTTCTTTCCCTTTTCTAGATTTTGCATAGGTATCATGTGCGAAACGGATGTGATTGACAGTCGATAAAGTGCCATCTGGTGGATGGAAAGCAGTGAAAGCAACGTCAGCCGCGCTTAAACGGCATGGGCCTCAAGAAATAAAACTTACCTTTATTTGGCTTACTGCGTAAGTCCCACAGACCGATTGAGCCATCCCGCGAGGCCGTGGCAAGTAAATCTGTGGACGCCATAGTAAACTTGTAAGCATACTTTGCAGAGCATAAGGCTGGAACAAAGTCATACATACTTGGATTATGAGGGTCGAAAATGATTTGCTTGACACTACATTGGTGTGATTTAAGGTGGTATAATCTAATCTGTCTCTCAACATCCGAGACAGCAGCTGATTGATCTCCAGATGCTGTGGCCTGTGTGAGGGGGAGAAAAGGAGAAAGAGGAAAGCGGCATGTGTTGAATTGATCATTAGCTTGTTTGAACCATCCAATGGTCGGGCAGGCAATGAGACTGACGATTTGACGATCGTCGTGACTCCAGACCAAGTCGAATACAGCGTTGTTATGCGCCTGGAAATAAGTCGCGTCGCCGTCTGTGAGAAAACATTTCGTAAAAGGAGAACGTGTGACGACAAGGGTTAGACGGGCTTCCAACTCGGAGAGAAAGGTCGAAAGGACGCTCACGATCATTTAACGTTTTCCTCTCTGCATCGATAAAGCAGACTGTGCCTTCTTCACTCGAGACTGCCAACGTTTTCTTGCCGCCCCGTTTCGATTCTGGTGGGTCACATGCTAGAGGGTCAGCGGTCTTCCTCTCCGTAGGTAATTGATCAGAAACTCTGCATTACCTTTGCTGAAAGCACATGCAAACGGAGGGGCATAGTCTCGGTTGGCTCGAAAAGATGGACAATGGTGTACGTCTCTTCGGTAGTGCGATACGAAGCTTTCGAGGTAGTCATTTCGGTGGCGATCTACGGGGGGAGGTCGAAAACAAGTGGGAATGTCAAATCGCAATCTGACACGTACTAGCCGTATAAGACATACCTGTTAACCTGGCAATCGTACTGTGATTCGACAAGCCGCGGCCGTATTCCGACAGACGCGCGATATCCTCAAAGCCATTTACGCGACTGATATCTCCAAATAGATTCGCTCTGTTGCGCGCCATTGCTTTCGCTTGCCTTGCGCTGGCGGCAGGGTCGGGGCCAATCCTGGATTGCCCATGATGCGACATGAGACTGGCTCTGTGCCGCTTGACGTGTCTGGTGTGGCCGTATGATTGCTCCTCTGCATCTGAAAAGGCATCTTCTTCGTCCTCGTTCTCTTCTGCTGCCGGTGGCTCGCAATCGAGATCCATGCAGGCGCGAGTTGTCGAAGCATAGCCCTCGTCGGAAGGTGGATGAGGAGAAACACCAGCTGGGGGTGTCGATGGTGGTGGTGAGCTGCTCGTGGATGCTACCGGGCTGCAGCGGACTGGGGTCGACAGCAATGCAGATCGCGGTGGGGACGATGCTGTTGATGATGAAGCTGGCGGCGGGACGGAGCGAGCGGCAGCAAAGGCCAGCAGGGATGTCTGGCGCAGCAGCTTGGGGCGCGCAGAAGGCGGCTTTGCAGGACATGCAGCCAGAGCCAGGACATGGCCGCTCTTGCCAGCGTGGCGTCCGTCGCCGGGCGCAGGCGCGACGGTGTTGGTGATGTCGTCCAGCGGCAGACGCATAGTGGATGGAGGGAAGGACAATGATGCGATATGCGGACGGGCACTGCTCAGCGAGACATGCGAGGTGCGGATGGATGAGGGATGCAGGAGTGCGCAGGAGCAGACGGGCTGTGCTGCTGCAGAGCGTCCACTCGCTCGTCTCGTCTGCGCGCCTTGTTGACGGCCACGCTCGATCGGCCGCCATTCAGCGCGTAAAGAGGTCGCGTGTAGGAACAGGCTTGTGCGGACGAGCGAGACTGGCTTTGTATGACTCGCGCTGGAGCTTTAGACCTGTCAGCTGGTGGCTGCACACTGTGCCCTTGCATGGCCAGAGACGGTCCTCCAACGGGTACCGATTCCGCACGCAATTCTAAACCTCCGATTGACAAGCTAGGAAGAATAACGGATCATACATGAATCTAGTACGCAAGCAAAGACTCCATTTGATCACCAGCAAACTACCTTAACACTCCGAGGAATACATGTACATGTCGTCTACCCCTCAGCAAACCTAACTGTATTTCGAGACCTGCTCTTTCGTATTTCTTCCTGCGTTATAGGCACCGCGTCCAGCAGGCTTGGTGGTTCTATCGAAGAACGAGTGTACCAAGATTCGTGGTGGGAAGATTGGCTAAAATGGTTGGTCACAGAGTATCCCCCTTCTGATTCCTGCCCCTCGAACTCAAGCTCGAGCTCCTCATCTTCAGGGAATGTGTCTTCGTATACCCCTCCTCGGTCCCCATCTAGGGGTCGAAAGTCCATCGTCCGGTGAGAGGAGTCACGGACGTCTGCAGCTTGGAGCTCGGAATAGGACTCTCCAGAATCAGATAGAAGAGATGGTGCTGGCCTTCTCGATGTATTAAGCGGCGTCGCAGGAGGTGATTGATCACCAGGCAAGGCGAGCGATCTGTGCGATCCTCCTGAACTGGTTTCGGAAACAGAACTGGTTTCCGAAACAGATGATCTAGGGGCAGTCGGTGAGACATACTCTATCTCCATAGGCATCTGCAACCCATGCTGCTGATAATGTGCCGGAGCCGCCAGTCGGGAGTTCATATGTGCCTCGCGCGCCATTACCTGTGGAGAAAAGTTCCCTCCCTCATCGTACTGCCGATCCCCCATATAGTCAGGGGCATTGGTCCAATCATCTGCAATCTCCTCGAATGGGTTCCTGGCTGCCTTCGGAGGTGTCCATGGTGGACGGTGTATATCGGGCGATCTAGCCTCTCGCAGGGGTGATGCTACCGCTGTCTTTGCCGGCGAGACTTGGAACAAAGCAGGCTCATCTTGTTCTACTTGCCTAGCCCGCGCGCCCAAAGGACTTTTCGCCGAGGGTGATCTCAGCCCAGCAGGCAGCTTGAGCAAACCGTTCAATCGGCCTTTCTTTTTAGATTCTGGGATGTTGGCGAGAGAAGGTGTTGATTTCAGTTTGTCTTCTGGGACCATGATTCTGAACGCTTTAGCTATTATACCTGGTGACGATATAATCGATTGAGCCATGAACGATCTCTGTCTGGGCGAGGAAGAGAAGCGTGATTGCTGTTGTTGCTGCTGCTGCAATACTGCGCTGGGGGAGAGACCACCTGCCCGTCCTTCGCCTGCTAGTTCCAACCAGTCATAGCCTAATTCCTCATTATCTGGCTCGCCACGGTGCTGTGACCGAGCATGCGCAGTTCTTTCATGCCCCGGCGGCGAGGCTTGGGCTCGGTGAGTGTTGGAACCCGTCCAGTGCGAACTCACAGGGCTAGCTGCCTTATCGAGGTGGAATTCTGCGTGTCCTAAACCATCTTCGGCCATCGGTGATGCATTGTGGTCCATCTTTCCCCACTGCGAAAGTGTCACGCTAGCTTGACTTGACAAGCTCTCCCTTCCGCTGATGCGTCTCCTAATAACCTTGATGAGCTTGTTCCTGTTCATCAGAGCCCATAACAGAACGCTAACGAAAACAGCAACCCCGGCACAACCAACTCCGATTGCTGTTTTCTCTTTAGACGTCAGTCCACCAGTGGCACTTCCCACAGATTTCTCCCAGGTTGCTAGTCTGCCCTGCCCTCCTAGTGCTGCGATACCTTGTGGTGAGGCGCTTTCCTTTTTAACCCGCTCCGGCTCATATTGTGGATCTTTCTCTGATGGTTTCTTTTCCGCTGAAGCCGATTCGGCTACGTCCGAGTCATTCAGCATGTCATCTTTATCATCTTCACCGTCCTGTACATCCCCTACTGGAACTGCTCCTTTGCCCAAATCCTCCTTCTCAAAGTTCTCGACAAAGTTAGAAGGCATTTCAGTTGGGCCGTCATCAGCATGATCATCCTCCGAGATCGATTCTTTGTAAGGTTTCTCCGAACTTCCTTCTTCAGTCAGAGAACCCGAAGCAGTCGGCTGCGGTGGCGAGAATGCAGTTTGTTCCTCATCTTTCTGGTCAGAGTTTCCTTGAAGATCAGACTGAGGTGTCCCGGTAGACATACTTTCGGCTATCTGGCTCCCTTCATTAGTGCCGCCCATTGTAAGAGCACTTGTTTCCGCCAAAGACTCGTCAGTCTGGGTAACTGGAGCAGCCGCTGGCGATCGTTCCGCCGATGGCTTAGCATCACTGGTTCCCAATACCGATGTCGGAGAAACTAGCAAAGCCTCCGTTTCTTGACCTACTACCTTATCACCGGAGGACAAAATTGATGACGAGGTGGAAGGTTCAACTTTTGCAATGTCGGCGGCGGGGGTCTCTGGTTTCGATTCCGCAATGGCAGCTTTGTTGCCTGTCCTGGATGACCAGGAAGACGACGAAGAAGACGAGGAAGAGCGACTGCTCTTATAAGACGATACTGTCGTCTGTTGTAATTGATTGCCCGTCGTGTCTGGAACTTTGGGCAAACCACCTGTCGGTGTAGCAGGATCATTCCCACCTCGAACCATTGGCACTACGGGGAGTCCGCCTGTTTCTGCTGGAGTCTTTGTCGCCGTGGGTACAGCTGGTAAGCCAGCACTCGAAGATTTGTTTTCTGGTAACCCCGGTAATTCTGCCTCAGAGGTTGTAGTCGGTAGGCCAGGAATATCCGGCTTCGCTGATTTACCGCTGTCAATACCACCGAGGAAGACGCTTTTACATTTCATCTCATTGACACTGTAAGCTACAAATCATTAGGAAGTTGGTAAACTTCGGTCAGTAATCTCACTAGAGTAGAAGCGGGCCAGAAGTCTCCTGCATCAACATATCGAGTAGCCGCGAACACCTACCAAAACCCACTGAGCAGAAAGCTCTGCAATCCTCTCCATCGCTGTTACACTCTTGTCGACCCCCATTTGCATCTTCAGGAGTGTTGAAGCATGTTTTCTCCTGCACACACTTGGTACCTTTGCGTCTGGACTTGCGAAAAAAGGGCGAGCGACGGAGCTTCATCCTATCAGGTGGCATATCGTTAACTCCTGATCCTCGTGCCGCAATCCGCTGATCGCCTCTAAATTGACGCCCTGGCCTCGTTGGCATGTCCTAATAATGCTTTGATCACAGCTCAGCAGCCTGCTATCTTGCCCATGGCCCTACTCGAGCTGCTCAGCCCTTGGCGATCAGGCTGATGGAAAGCCAGGGTATGGCATGGGTGACTATCTCCTTGACTCGTCCCTGCGTAGCTGAGAGACTCAAAAGCTCCCGTTGAACGGCACCTGCCCGTGTATCAGAACGGCTGTCAGCCAGCTTGGCGGACTTTACCCGCCAACCTCGGCTTACGCAGGCTGATGAATTCGGTCATTATGAGGGTGGAGCCCAAGGATGGCACATCTGTATTTCACGATTGTCACCTGAAGCTGTTGGTCGCCGGGGTCCGGTCAGAGCGGAGGGCTAACAGGCGGCATCACGGAGTGGAGTGGCGAATCCAGCCACTTCCTGCTATAGCGGCGAAGGGGGGAAAGAAAGCAAATGCAGGGAAGTCGAGGTTTTAAACAGGGTTCCGAGTAAAACAGGCAACGACTGCATTGACGCAAGCATGGTGAAGCGGAAGGCAGAAACAGGGTGCGCGGACTTAACAGGGGAAGTCCAACATGTTTGCGCTAAATCATGATTACAGACATACTCGAGAACCCGCAAACTATTGCTCGTTGACGAAAACAGCGGCCATGCCCATTCCTGGAAAAACAGAAATTCGCAGTCAGTGATGTGTTGGTATAGCTTGAACTAGTCTGTGGCGCGATATTCACCTGAACCAATACACTGCAAATGTGACCATTGTCAGTTCTATACGTGTGCGTGTATCAAACAAGTGTAGTGCCATGCCTTACCATAGACGTAACGAAGACCTTAGCACCTGACCTCTTGCACTGGGATAGGGCGGTTGCGATTTGACGTGATCCGGTTGCACCAAGAGGGTGTCCAAACGCGATTGCGCTAGACAAACGAGGCGTTAAGCATCAAATAAGAGAAAGTGAACGCAGTCCACTTACCCTCCGACTGGATTGACCTTCTCCATGGGGATCTTGAGCTTTTCGACTGAATAGACTGCTTGCGAAGCGAAAGCCTCGTTGCTGCATAATGTCGTGTATAAGAACTCGTGCCATTTTGTTTCCAGTCTGTGCACTTACATCTCCCACAGATCGACCTCATCTTGAGAAATGCCTGCCTTCTCAAGTGCCTTCGGGATGGCGAACGCTGGGCCAATACCCATGACATTGGCTATTGGGTTGGAAAGGCTTAGCACAGGATCGCCAAAGTAATGAGGTTGTCTATCCGACTTACGTGGCACTCCGACTACGGCAGCAGTGACAAACTTGGCGAGAATAGGCAAGCCTAGCTTTTGGGCGGTACTTCGTCTGGCCAACAGAACGGCGGCGGCACCATCGGATACTTGGGAAGCGTTACCAGCATGTGTGGTACCGTCTTTGGCGAAGGCCGCCTTGACCTTAGACAAACTTTCAGCAGTTACACCTGACACGTATTCAGGTTAGTTCATTCTGTCCCATACTTCGCATTGTGAGGGAGGTACATACCGGATCGGATGCCATCGTCTTCTGTCACAGTGATCGTCTTCTCATCGCCCGACTTGGGGTCGACCCATTTTGTCTTGACGGGAATGATCTCGTCCTTGAACTTGCCCGCTTTCTGAGCAGCATCCGCAAGATTATACGAGCGAGCGGCGAATTTGTCCTGAGCAGCACGGCTAACACCGAATTGCTTTGCTACATTCTCGCTGGTGATACCTAAGAACAGGGTCGCTTAGCGAAATCGGAATGGGTTGACAGCGAAAAGTGGACCTACCCATAGGTAACAGGCAGTCGGCAGCCTCCTTGTTGGTTTGTACTTCCTCACTGATATGTTCTGGCATGGCTCCAGCGCCATATCCCATCGTCATCGACTCAACTCCGGCGCCTGGCGATACAGCATGGCTTAGGATACGAGTAGACTTAGCACTTGGTACCACATGCTTTCTGACTCACCGATACCAATATCGATCTGGCCTGTGGAGATCTCGTTGGCAATTTGCACGACGGTGGCGAGACCTGACGAGCACTGTCTGTTGATGGTATTCACGGCCGTGGTGTTGGGCAAGCCAGCGTAGAGAGCCGCCATTCTTGCGACGGTCGCACCACCTCCAGCCGGTAAGACATTGCCTACGGCAACGTCCTCGACCAGAGCGGGGTCGATACCAGTCCTCTGCAGCACCCCTTTGAGAACGGCAGCAAGCATATCTTCAGGGCAGGCATCTTTGAGACCACCTTTTCTCGCCTTAGTAATAGGAGTTCTAACGGCAGCGCCTGCTCGCGGACAATGTCACATTCATGTGTCAGCTAAGCATGTCTGTATGTGTCCAGCTAGCTCCGAGGAACACGCTGAGAAAGCATGAACAAACTTACAAATGACAACATCGTTGGGAAACGGAGTGCAGACATATGCTTTGCCAGCCTAGAAAACCGCGAAGCCTTGTCAGTACTTGCATGGAGCC
Organism: Cystobasidium pallidum; assembly: GCA_001599955.1. NCBI lineage: Eukaryota > Fungi > Basidiomycota > Cystobasidiomycetes > Cystobasidiales > Cystobasidiaceae > Cystobasidium > Cystobasidium pallidum. Next base: position 462,880 of record BCIL01000007.1, read on the forward strand.
GTCGTTTCGCTTTTTTACAGTCCAGTCTGGCGGCCTTGCTGCCCATGCTTACCTTGCCGGCAATTGAGCTGCCTAGCTCTTTGACACGTTCGAGGGCGGACATTATGTATGTGGATGGATAGTGATGAGGAGAGTTGGCTTGCGATATGCTCAAAATGTGGTAGATAGAGTAGGTGGCTTTGGAAGACTGTGTTCGAAGTCAAGAGAACATTCAGCCTGACAAAACCAGCCACGATGTGGCGGACCGGCTATCTATGGACCGGTCCGCCACAGGTCGGACCGAAATGCAGTATGGCCCGGAAACACAACCTGGCGCTTGTAAATCATCCGAAATTGCCGCATGTCATCAAAGCAGATGTGTTCGTCCCAAAATACTACAATAGGCGATACTGCTCTCAAAATCATCTGCTTCTGATAGCATCTAACATTCATTGACCAGTTCTAGAGCATCTAAAGCGGAAGCTACAGCAAGGCTTGCTCGCTCCGAAGCCTGACGATCAGTGCTCGCAAAGGCTGTTGGAAGATCAGCAATGCATAGCTGAGGTTCGCGCATGAGGAGTTGCTCACCTGAACTCGGCCTCGAACACTTCTTCATTCTGGCTGACGTGGAATTTAGACCTTTCCTTCATGAGCAGCTCTCTGACTTCTTCAGCTTGTTGTCTTTCAAGAATGGCCTCTTCCTCGACTAGACAGCCAATGATTTGGCTCTTCAGCTCCGGTGCCAGGTTATGCAGCCTCGAAGTTTTGCATTCGGAGTGCAACTCACGCCGAAGCCAGTCTGCTTGTTGGGGTGCAATATCGCTTGTAGAGAGGATTCTATAGGTAGGATCGCATAGGAAAAACGCAACTATCGTTCTTCGACCTGGTTTCGTGGGGTCCAGAAGCGAGAAGCGCTCCACTTTGTGTTGGTAAAGATTGGGAAAAGCGATGGATCTGCCCTCTCGCGCTTCGAAGGCCCCAAGATACTGGTTCAACGGACTGTCGCGTTCTAGACCGTAGCTTCTGCGTAGTAGCTGGGCTGGATCCTCCTGTATGGGGCGGGAACCCTTCAGACAACGTCGTTACCTTATAACGATCAACGTACCTGCTCGTACGGCAGCTCCATAGCGCTTTCGGGATCAAGACCCATTCGGAAACTCAATCTCGAAGGAGTGATATTTTCGCTTGAGAGGTAGTGGATACCTGTGGCTACAATACTTTCATTGAGCATGCCCTCGATATGCCAGCCACCGCCTTCATAGCTGGGTCTTTCAGGGGTAAGGTGACTGAAGAGGCCGGTAACATTCTCGTCAGCCTCTCGCCTGGTTCATCGTGCGACTTCTACGCACATTTCGGCTATTTTGGCAATAATCTGGATAGTCTTGCCGTTTAAGGTATAGCCCGTCCCGAGAATGCGCGAATCTAGCTCGTATTTACCAGGCTTGGGATCGATATAAGGACCTGTCGCCAGCCAATTCTCCCAAGCGGGGTTATCTTCGTCATCTTCATCCTCCCAGTATTCTATAGGCTCATTGGTTTGTGGATTTGTAGGTCGCGTAGTTTCATCCAGTTGGGATTGCTCATCTCGAAAGATAGTTTCAATGGTATAGTTCCGCAAATCACCTAGCAACTTCTCGAACATTGGGATGAACTCCTTCAGCAGAGCAGTCAGTCCTGCATGCAAACCATGCTGGTCGGATGGATGCACGTTGTTGAAATAATTCCGCACATTGATGCTTTGAGCATCGGATTCAACGTCTACATCTGTGGGAAGCCAGCTTGTGGTAGTTGAATAGCCGCTCCTCTGCACAGGTGTCGCATTGGAATACGAATCGCCTACGCTTTCCATTCGGTAGTACGATTCGAATTCGCGCAGCGCTGGGGGTTCGGCGACACTGCCGTCTGATAAGTAGGTCTTGCCGTATCTTGTGCAGCTGTAGACACGATGTGTTATAGCATTGAGCACGTGCTTCGCAAGGTTGGCTTTTCGTCAGAATGTCGAAAACATACTACATGGAAGGGTGAACCAGGTCCAGAACTTGCTTATCGGACCCAGGATGCCAATCTTTGTCTTCTTCTGGCACATTGCGTAGTTTACTAAGCTCCGCCTCCAGAAGCTCCCTTAAGGGCTGTTCCACCAGACTATCAGATTCCCAAAAACCTCTCTGCAATCCAGGCTGATTATTTGGCAGTATCGTGGGGCGAGACATTAGCTGATTCTGAAAGACAGCGTCAACGCTCAGCATCCTCACTTGTAACCCGCCGGGGGTTCTTCCGCGGTCGAAGGCTGCTAGCTCGTCTAGAACATACTGCACGTGTTCCGTCGATAGCATGAAACCGCGAATAGGCTGGGCTTTGGCCTCTTCCATCCATTTTGCGCGGATGGTCTCGTCTGTGTACTTTGTCCACCAAGACGGCTTACTTCTGCATACGCAGGCTGTCAGTCACAGTATCGAACGGGCTCTGGATCTTGCTTGCCTTATAGCGTAACTAAGGTCGCGCATGGCCAGCTCGATCAAGTGCGTAGGGGTAGGCCATTCCCTGGCGAAGAGCGCCGATGGAAACGGGTGTGAATCCTTGTCTGTCATCTTGAGTGGTAGCGTATGCTGGAAATGCGCCGTCCTGCTGAAATTATGTTTGCGAAGATGCAAGTAATGCAAGGTACAGTGGTCGCCGGCCGCGAATGCCGCTTGGCTGCAGCGGAGCACAGACCCGAGCCATCGAGTACACGACACTCGATAGAATGACCGCAGAAGATGGATTCATAATCTACTTCACGACAACCTGATAGACCCGGGTTGCATCCTTCTAGAGTGCTCCCCGTCAATGGCGGACGCGTTTCTAAATCTCACGTGTTTCTGGATGATAGAGCAATTGTACACGTGCATTTGGGGAAACCCTATGCCTACGCGGATATTCATGAGGAGGATATCCTTCACATCACTCCGTCTATACTACAGTGACTAGGCCATAGGCTGAGCGACGCACGGACTGTTCGCGTGACTGTGAAAAGCGAACATCCATACGCGACATCGGGCGTAGCTGCAGGGGTCTTTGAAAGGCTAGTAAATTGTGGTACCTCTCCTTCTCCTGATTTGCGTAGCGCTTTGGAGCTTGTCCATTTAGTCTGAGCTGTATAATGAAATCCATGCCCTGTAGAAATTGTTAAACCGACCGAAGTCAGCTAGATCAGATCAGCGGTAGCTACTAATCATGGCGCAGGTACTCAGACTTGCATTGTGTCGATTGGGGGCGACTGAGAGCCATTGAAGGCAATTATAAGAGTACGTTTGATGCTAACAGTCATCGATAACAGTTATGACTGTCCGCGTGCGTTAAAAGGTATCAATGTTGTCTTCGTTGATCACAGTGCCCTCTCCGAATCAAAGGTAGGGAGAGAACAAAGTGGGAGGGGCGAAGGAGAAGTCGCTTCACTTGTACATCTTGTCTGGATCACCGCACAATTTAGCCGCTCTTCTATCTAGTCGCCGACCAGCCATGCGCATCTTCCAGATAAAGGACCGTTTCCACTCGTGCACTATCGCCACAACACGTAGGCGCCAGAAGAGCTCAACTCTGGAGGCCATGCTGGAGAGGAAGCTGGTTATCAAAGGTGTTACCAGATGGATCTGGGTTTTCCTCAGAAAACTAAGAGAGAAAGAGAGAGAGTAACGTCGTCAACCCTGGTCGATGAGGCATTCCAGGCACACTATTTTTGCTTTGTGCATTGCCGGCAATGTGCCGCGACTGTCACAGTCGGCGAGCGCCGGCGCCGACTGTAAACCCCAAACGGCTTCTTTCTCGTTAGGCAACTCGAATAGACATATCGCCATTGCTTCTCAGCAGTCAGAGGAAGATTTGGCACGTGTCCGTTGCCGATGATGGTCATTGTTTGCTGTGCAAGCTGCTACTTCATCTTTTACATGCCAAAATTCTTCTTGATGAAAGCATACATCTGATCCATGTTATGTTGCGGCTCTCTATCGAACAGGTGGTCTGCACCTTCCACCCTTTCGTACTCTGCAAGTGGCAGCACACAGCGTCAATTCGTGAGGGGCTAATAGGACACTCAATACAGCAGGTGCGCTTTATTACTCACCGATTGAAAGCCCCTTCTCCTTCATTGCATTTACCACATCCTCAGCTTGTACTATAGGTACTTTGTCATCGATGCTCCCATGCACAATGAAAGTAGGGACATTGGGATGTGGCGCTTTCCCGCTTTTGATTGCCGGGGCTATGCTGAAAGCAGTAGGATCGATGCCGGTACCACTGAGGAGCAGATCCTCCAGAATACCCCTATTTAGGAAGATTAGACTGGTCACGCTTGTTCTTCCCATGAAACTCACTCTTGGACCATATAATGATAGAACATCGCTCGGGGACTATCGTGTGAAGAAGAAACCGAGACAGGTTGCTTGGGATCAAGATATTCCCTCATCTCCTCCTCTTTGATAACACGGGGCATGTATGAGACGGGGTGTTGCTTTGTGTGCCAAAATCTGTCCCAAAGCATACATTTCCGATTTTAGGATGTATCCAAAGAACGTTCTTATATTACTTACGGATCATTCAAGTCAGAGATGGGATAGATGGCAGCAATGGAGGTAGGTGGAGCAGGTGGGGTGATTCCGCATGCTTCGAAGCCGACGCCAAGACCAGTGATGAGTGCTAGCCAGCCACCTAGGTATACATGCATGTTTTAACATATGCAGGTCCTTGAGAGAAGGTATAGTAAGGAGAACGCACCAGCAGAACCGCCGCTGATGCAGATCTTGGACTGATCAACTCGACCTTCTGTCGCTTTCCCGAATTCCTCAGAACGTAAGAAGCTCATGACGTTTGCACAATCCTGCATGATAGCAGGAAAGCGGACTTGGGGTGCCAATCTGTAGTCCGCTGAGACGGTACATAGACCATGCTTGGAGGAAGCTGACTCCCAGTGATGCGGAAAGCCTTTGAAACATAATGTCAATACAGCAATATATACCAGGAACGCCTTGTGAAGAACGCTGGTGGCAACCCAGAATTCGCACCTTTTCTGGTTCCCTGAGACACCCATTGACCAAATCAGTTATGGTTGTATGTACACTTTCAAATACGCCGCACCTGTAAAAGACCTCCACCATGCTGGGGGCGAGTAGCGAACCGATCAATCAGTTTATGGAACATTCAGATAGAATCCCGCTAGTGACGATAGACTTTTTCTCGTCAGCCCAAAGTAGTCATGAATACTCACAAACCACAAGTAAATGGGTGCTGGCTTGTCCTTGGTTGCTGATTCCGGAATGACAAAGTCAAGGTAGATATCGAGACCATCTACGGTCGCGTACTTGATGGATTGAGCCATGAATGATAGTATACGTCGCTGAGTCTTTCTTGCGAATTGAAGACGCAGTGGATACAAGTTGTGTGAGCTCCTATATGCCTTCGAAATTGGGGTCGACAATCCTCGCTGATAAGGAGGGAAAGAACCGCGGCCGGTGGATCCCGACTTGATCGGGTGTAGGTTGCCGGTGGCGCATGACTATGAGACGTCCTTGCTGGATGCGTGATCGCACAGAGGCAGGTGTACAATGTATCAATCATCGTCGATGTGCGTTGTATTCTGCAGCGCCCTACACTGCCTGGGAAGGTGTGACCATCTATCACTCGGAAGGCCAGAAAGAAAGAAGCTAGCTTCTGTCTCGGGTCATGTACTGTGAAAAGGCTTGAATCTGCATGGGAGCGCAGGATGACACATCAGACGAACCAGCAGATCACGCCGTACAAGAACGATTATGGAGAATGCAATCCGCCCTTTGCATATGGTCCTGTGCGAGCGTCAAGAGGCGTGCCGATGGCTGGGAATGGATGCGGTTGCGGTCCCGATTCAGGAAAGGACCAGTACAATACATGGTCAAAGGTCACTCGACCCTGAGCCTTGTTTCGTGTGAATGGGACGTAAGGATAATACAAGATTGTATACATGGGTCTGACCGTAGGGTACATGATCGAGAAAGACGTTTCGTGCAGTCCTTCGATTTGGACGAGCGTGAAGCAGGTTCCAAAGGTTCTGTCTCACTGCTCAAGGTGTCCATCCGGAATGAACAATGATAGAAGAGCGAAACAGTCCAATCGACAGATGCTAACGCTTCGCCGAAAAGTCACATAGCGGAGGGTCTCATGCACGGGTCGCCTTGAGCCTGGCAAGGTGTGCCAAACTCGGCGAGCTGAGGGCTGATGTTGCGAGGAAGAATGGAAAGCTGGTCGCAGGTTTGTAGGACACCGCGCTCCGGGCTGACAGCGGATCATGCGCCTGCCGAAAGCGAAGCGAGGTTTGCTTGCATTGGCCGGGCTGGGCTGACTTTTCGGCTGAGGAACCCGCCAACGGCGAGGAAACAACCACAGCTGCTTCTCAGGAAAGCTCCCACTGACGTACCACGACACCGCAGCAAAGGCACTCGTGCTAGCATACATTACTAGGCTGCATCACCAGAATATAGATCAAGTGTCAAATATTTGGTCTCACGCGCCATTATCTCAAGTTTCGTGCGGCTGTCGACTCGGTAGGTGTTCCAGCATTTGAGCTGGGCAAGCATCGGCTTGCTGCACCCACTCTGCTGCTGACTCGGGCTATGTGTATCGATACATACAGTCTCCTCTCCGCCCTTGAACACAAGAGGGATTGATATCAGGGAAACTATTGCGGCGCATCTGACATTGTCTACAAGGCTCTCGTCAGGCCGGAAACGTCAGGCGACGTTTCACAACATCAGATACTCATAGTCAGCACGGATTCACCTGCTAGGCACGCATCGGGAACTCAGTCCATTACGCGGGAGTGCCAGATCTCACAGTATTATGTTTGGCGCGCTCCGTAGCAAACGAGCAAAGAAGAAGAAGCAAGCCGGATCAAGTGTGCCGCCTCCTGATCACGACAGCAGACCTACCAACGCAGATATCTCTCAACACAATGCTTCTCTTACTCATGACCTGCAACACGCTGAAGAGATTGAAAATAAGGAGGAGGACGACGATGATCTCTTCAAATTCAGGCCACCTGCGGAAAGCGTCGCGCCCGCCCTTGCTCCAGACCAGCATGCGCATGACTCGCGAAAGCACCTGCTCGCAACTGCAAACACTGCTACAAGCATGGCATCGCAAGAAATCGGCGCTGTTGCCTCCACCGCCCTTCCGCAGCATTGTTCGGACGCTGCACGATCTAGGCCCAGAACGGCCGCAATACAGGCGAACCCTGACATTCCTGATAATCTCGAAACTACAGCATCTAGAGCAGCGACTGAAGCTCAGCAACTAGCTATAGACTTTCAGTCGAGCAAGAATTCCGCCAAATCGGAAGAGTTCAGGCTTCATCAACCTCGCTCAAATAATACGCAAGCTGGATCAGGGCTGCACAAGAGAAGGGAACCCTATCAATACCTGGGCTCGCCAATACATACTACCGCACCTGGGTATCTGCAGTCTGGCTCGGTTGACATAGCACATCAAGCATTTCCAGATTCAGCGGTCAGCGAAGGGGGCAGACAGTGCGGGATAAGTGCTGCCTATCCCCCTACGTACGGTCTTCGTTACGGAGAGACACCAAAGGCAGAGGGAACCAGTTATAACCAGTACTCGAAACACTTTGTCGACGTTGGGAAGATTCGCAATGGCACGTACGACCCTCACGCTTCGCACGTAGCGCGATATCGCATGTCCAATCATCACGGCGAGCAAAACGAATGGACACGAATTGCTGATCTACAAGATTCTACTTCGACTACCCCCACAACTCCAAGCTCGAAGGTGAACTACTCTTACACTTTGAGGGAGCATGAATTTGAAGAACAAAATTTGGGGCTAGACAGCAAAATTGGTATCGGCGTTGAGTCTTCTGGCGGAGGCCTAGTGTATCCGAAACCTGGCCGCTACGCCACTGGAGATGACACACAGTCTACAACTGTCGGAAGTAGCCCCGGTTTGGACCCCGGCAAAAGCTCTTTCCAGCCTTTCGAACTTGAAGATGAAGAAGATTCGCCCTATCCTGAAGTTCGTGCAAGTGTTTCGAACATTGATGGCCCTGAAATGCCCTGTCTCACCTTCCGAGCAATTTACATCGGACTATCAAGCGTCTTCATATGCAGCATAATCTCGTTCTTCAGTCAGATCCGCTTTCCGTTCCCCTATATTACTCCCCTCACTGTACAGATTCTGACTTATCCTGTCGGGAAGCTGCTCGCATACATCCTTCCTACCAAGACCTTCAGAACTCCTCGCTTCATTACCTCTATGGGGGCGTCTACCGAATGGTCCCTCAATCCAGGCCCTTTCAATATCAAAGAACACACGATCATCATCATGATGGCCAATATGTCTTTGAACCCGTCTTGCGCGCTCGGCTTCAGCATGACGTTGGACAAGTTCTACAAGGCGCCTAAAGGCTTGACCTTTGACTGGCTATGCTGTATCAGCACCTATGTCATCGGGTTTAGTTTCGCTGGTCTGTGCAGGAGATATCTTGTCTGGCCCGCATCTCTTATATGGCCCCAAAACCTGGTCATCTGTACTGTCTTCAATACTTTCCACGCCGAAGAGGATGACGGGTCGGGTGGAGGTTTGAGCCGCTTCAGATACTTCACTTATGTGATCACTGCAGCCGCTATATGGTACATCCTGCCGGGTAAGTGAACACATCTGAGTTCTGAATAGTCCAGCCAGCCAGGCTGGCAAAGCGAACGGTACCTGATCTTCGCATTCCTTCCCAAGGCTTTCTTTTCCGAGCTCTGTCTGTGTTTTCGTTCGTCTGCTGGATCGCACCCCGCGCCAAGGTGGTCAATCAGCTTTTTGGTGTCACCACTGGCTTGGGCATGTCCGTGCTTACTTTCGACTGGGTCCAAATCTCCTACATTGGCTCACCACTTATCGTACCGTGGTGGGCGGCTCTCAATATATTCCTTGGATTCACCCTGCTTTATTGGATACTGGTGCCCATTCTGTATTATACCAATGTAGGTCACCTTAGACATGGCACCAATGACGCGGACTTGCTGACGGTGCATGAAAATGACACTCTTCAGACATTAAATTTCGCTTACATGCCGATTTCTGCTCCGGGCAACTTCGACCGCTGGGGCCAATTTTACAATGTTTCGCGGGTAATCTCACCTGATATAGTCCTCGATGAAGCTAGCTATCGGGATTATTCTATGCTCTTCATGTCCACCACTTTCACCACCGTCTATGCCCTAAGTTTTACACTTTCGACAGCCGCAATTGTACATACAGTAATATACAATGGAAAAGACATTTACATGAAATTTAAGAACGCGCGTACCGAGATGGAAGACGTACATGCTAAACTTATGCGGAACTACCCTGAAGTCCCGGATTATTGGGTATGTAACAACTCTCTGTTAAAGAGACATAATTCAAATACATACTCTCCATTCATCTCGCACAGTACTGGGCTGTCTTCATCGTATTTACTGCAGTGGGCATTGCGACCATACAGGTAAGACGAACCTTTGACAAGGATCCTGTGCTGTCTCTCTAGTACTCATGGCCTTATCCGATTTCAGATATACGAAACACAGCTGCCCATGTGGCTATTCCTAGCATCCATCCTATTAGGAGGTGCTTACGTTCTACCAGGTGGATTTATTTATGCCGTGACGAGTCAGCTGGTAAGTCATGAGGCTTTTCAGAACCGACAATTTGCTCAAACAAAACGCAGATCACTGTCAATCTTATCGCTGAAACAATACCTGGTTATGCGCTGCCTGGAAAGGCGATTGCAAACATGGTAAGTCACATCATCCACCAGTAACGCCCCCTTGCGAGCGATCGCATATGCCCCCTGGATGTGCACCTGCATGGTTGCGCAAAATCCCGTGTTCGTGTTCGTCCTGCGTAGGGAACCGACACGCGAGCTACAGTCGCCCTACAGCGTGCGCCTTTATTAGAGCACATGTCAATGTTTCGCACGCCCATCTCGTGGCTATGAAGATCAAGCTGCCCTACTTGCTAATTGTGCTGACCATCGGCTCCAGTTGTTTAAGACATACAGCATACAATCCCTGAACTCCGCCTTGTTCTTTATTCAAGATCTGAAGTTAGGACATTACATGAAGATTCCGCCTAGGACCACATTTATGGGCAAGTCCTCTCAAAATCTACCTGCTTATGACCCCATGGCTTAGTCGATTATAACCGCTTCACAGTTCAGATGATCGCCATTCTGGTAGGATCAGGTGCACAGTTAGCCGCCAAGAAGGCTATTGTCGACTTAGTACCCGATATATGCATGCCGAATCAACAGAGTCTCCTAACATGCCCACTGGCAGGAGTGATGTTTGAGGCCTCAGTTATCTGGTAAGCTTCATTCGCTTGGATCGTCGTTAGTAGTCTCAAGAATGCATCTTTGCCACTTGCAGGGGCGTTATAGGACCAGGCCGGTTCTTCGGTCGTGACTCGTTGTACCATCCAATCCTCTACTTCACAATCCTGGGAGCCTTATTGCCGATTCCATTTTACCTCTTGAGCAGGCGCTATCCCCGTTCTTGGATCAGATATGTCAACATTCCTGTCCTTCTCAACGGCGTTACCTTCATACCTCCCGCCACGGGTATCAACTATTCATCTTGGTTTATTATTGGGTTCATATTTCGTACGTATCTGGTTTTCATGTGCGATCTATGATGCACCTTCAGATAGCTGATGTCACCGATGCCTGTACATAGAATACATGCTTCGACGCTTTCGGTTTGGTTGGTGGTCAAAGTTCTGCTTTATCACTTCAGCAGCCATGGAGGGAGGGACAATTTTCGCGGCTTTCTTCATCTTTTTAACCTTACAGTTGCCGAAAGCTGGTCGTTTACAGCCGTAAGTGCCCTATTCGTATCAGTGTCAGGGTCTTGCGTTGAGGCCTTTCTCCAGAGAGTGGTGGGGTAACAATGTATTCAAAAAGACGGGCGATTGGCAGGGAGTGAGCTTCAAGAGTAAGTGCAGACCAAGTACACCGCGATTGTGACTGGGAAAGCGCTCTGATACGCGATCTTAGCGGCACCGGCAGAAGGTTTCGGTCCATCTACATGGTCATAGTGTTCGCTCACCCCTGGTTCGGGACGTAGATTACCACGGACATGATATTTCTGGCAATCATCCCGTAACATGTTCACGTGTCCCGCCTGCGACCCACCAGGAAAAGGCTCGCTTCTACCCTACCGCTGTATCATGATCATGAGGAAAGCCCGCCGGATCGATATCGGTGGAAGTACCGGTAATGCTCCCTATGTATCTTGCGTTCGCTTCGTCGAAACGAAGTTGCTGTTCTGCGAATTCCTGCATTGCCCATCTGACATTCACGGGGCTACCGTAGATCCCGGCCCGAAAGCCAGGGGCTGAGTGTAGTTTTCGCGCCATAAAGGGGAGGGCCCCAAAACCGGAACAACACTGGGTCTCTCCCAGACTGTTCTTCTGCTTCCAAGAACTCTTAAACGCACAGACTCTCTATCCGGGTACGACTCTGTCATCCAGCACCGATATTGTAAGGCGCGCAGCGAAGCACGCGCAGGCAGCGTGAACCGCCGATCAGCGTTCACCAATGCCGCAGAAACGTGGTACCACATCACACCACGTAATCATTTAACAACATCTACTGGTGCTAATAATAACATCCCTGAGATCTTCACATCTCCTGTCTCGCGAGATGGTCTAGAGCTACACGAGTAGACTACCTTTCGTAAAGGCTGACCGACCGGTCCGGCATTACAGGTTGCCACGAGACTGAAATTTACGCATTTCACGGGAACCACGACATGCGTGACGCAAAAAAACATGGCATATCTACCGGTAGATGGTCAGATTCGGAGACCGCTACGGAGTGCTTCACTTCACGTCGACGAGCACAATTTTCTCATGACCTGAACGGTCTGACATCTCATGTAGCTGAACGATGATCTAGAAACCCGAAGATTCAGCGGCGGTAGTCGCAACACCGTTTCGCAGAAAAGCAGGCGCGTGCTCGACGACCTGAGACAAAACCTGCCCCGCTGCCCCGAAACACGTCTTCAGAAGGATAGGTCCGACAGGTGGCAGCTTACTGGACCTGATGCACGGTAGCAAACTAGTAATACGGCATCATCTGTGCACCGGTTATTGTTCCCCAATCGCGGTGAAACACGACAAATAGCAACCATGGAAACAGCGCCTCCCGTATTGACCTGCTACCGAAACCCAATGCAAAGCCGTCACATCTGACATGGCTAGCCCAGTCCAGAATACGGCAGTAGTGCAACAGTACTGTAGCCTCCATCGGCTACGTCAATCGCGAGGCCACGAGATGAGAGCGCGTCATCGAAGTCGACTTTGGAAACAGGCGTTGCGACCGATACGGTACCGGTAGGGCCTCCTGAGAGCGACAGCCCAACAGACTCGGAGTACCGTATGTGGCTGAGCTGAAAGGAAAAGTCTCCACTCTATACCTGAGTGCCGTAGTTCCTGCATAAGGGTTCCGTACACATGATTGATGACACAGGAATCAGCGCAGTGTTAAAGGAAAGACTACTGCAGCGCTCTCAATTCTCCCAAGATTGGCACACTGTGAATGATCAGTGTAGACTGCGACTACTGATTATTTTGCATCTCTTCGAAGGGCAGGTCGATGTGAGACACGAATTGGATAGCTGGGGCTTGCCTGCAACGCTGTCTCAGTGGTCCATCTGAACTCATGCAAAGCTGCCCGAGATTGTGCCGAGTCCGGCTGAAGTTCGGTCGACAGTTCACGCGTCGCTTATAAGGTTTCACAGCGTAACTTTATGCCTAACGCAATTTCCAGCCTCAGCGGAAGGCCATGTTCCACGATGTGATCGCAATCGAAAGGCATGAGTTGCCCGGCAATCCCGCCACTTTTTGACTTTTACTCGGTGTGCCGTATGCATGGAGCTAGATCGCCACTCGCGCTTCGCTGGCCAAATTGACGCTGGCATTTCTCAAGGTTGGGAGGTTGCTTGAAGGCAGAGACCTCCTCCCTGCTTCTCTTTCTTCAAGTTATCTCCAACAGTAAATAACACTCCTTCCAACACATCGTCAGAAGACAAACAATACTCTCAACATGAAGCTCTCAATTGTCGCCCTGTTCGGCCTCGTTGCTTCCGTCGTCGCCGCCCCCGTCATCGAGGTGAGCTCCTTCCTTTTCCGGGATGAGGCTTTACGTCCCCGGTCTGACCCCCTTCTCGGCTACAGGAGCGACAAGACGCCAGCCCAACCACAACACCTGTTGTCCGCGGAGGCTGGGGGTGAGTCACTCTCGTGCTGTCATACAACACGTATCAATCCGCTCTGGTTCTATCGTAGCTGACTGCTTTGCGATCGGTAGTCGTGGTCCTGGCTGGAAGCGGGATGAGCAGGCCACCACCACACCCGTCGTCAGAGGTGGATGGGGGTGAGTTCAGCAGACTCTGTACCCTGAGTTTCTTGAAGCGGAAAAGCTGACTTTGCACTGGTCAGTCGCGGCCCTGGCTGGAAACGTGACGAGCCCGCGCCAACAACGACTCCCGTTGTGCGGGGCGGATGGGGGTAAGCCGACAGAGCCGATTCACTTCTAGACGATTCGCTAACACCGTTCTTTACAGTCGTGGCCCAGGCTGGAAGCGTGATGCCGAGCCAAGCACCACTCCCGTCGTCAGAGGCGGCTGGGGGTAAGTCATTGCTGTCGAGCGTACTCAATTGCCGCACTAAATTTTCGTCTCCTTTCCAGTCGAGGCCCAGGCTGGTAAAGCCTGAATGGCGGTGCAACTACACAAAGACAAGCATCGCAGAGCATCGCCCTCCTCATCTGTGGGGAGCACGCACACGAATTCCCGTCACGAAATTCCCGTTCTGTTCAGCTAGACGTACTTGCACGACGATATGTGATCAACGCCCTCTCTCCACTCCACACCAATGTTTGGCACGATTTACGATAGTTTACGAGCTGCATGTCCAATTTTACACATTATACACATTCATAGAAAGAGATTTACTTGCCATCTTACAATCTATAACTTTCCATGTGAAACGAAAATTTGCAAGGCTGCCCCGTCCCATTACCGGCCGTTGCCTGCTTGGCGGCACATAATCCCGTATTACATAGGATCGTACAGTAAGTCATACACCTATTAGGACAATTGACTCAAGGTCTCGGCGGCAAACCTGTCAATGCCAGGAAGTCCGTCCGAATCCCTCCTCAGGCCTGTTTGCCCGAAATTAACTTAGCCATGTAGAGACTTTCGCGAACAGCCCACCCCGACTTACGGAATCTTGTAGGGATACCCCAGCCAATCATACGTGTTGCGATATACGAGATTTCCCCACCAATTCAAGCGTAGGCCACCATTTTTTGGCAGTTGAAGAGCGAAGAAGACCAGTAGAGTGCTAATCACGGTTCCCGAGTCCAGACCCGCTGATGTGATGAAGCTGAACTTCGACCACCAACGGAAGCGGTAACGTCGCAAAACGAATTCTACAGGCAGCAATACCATTTCAGCTATGGTAATAGCTTCTGAACAGGAACAGACGAGCAAGCGCTTACGGAATATGAAGCCAAGGATGAACCAAGACGCATAATTCAAGCCGGAAGCTTGAGGGATGAGGACGAGACCGGACAGCATAACTGGGATATTGACAAGTCGCACCCAGCGAGCCTTGTAATACCGGCTTGTGACCCAGAATATGCACGGGAGTGCGGCGCCAACGAGCAAAGCCCAAAGCAAAGCAGAGTAAGGAGATCCGTCGCCGAAAATGCGTTGTGCGCCAATGAGACCCCTAGAATCACGAGTTAGGTTTCTCTAGACAATCAGTGTGTAGTTGGATTAGTTCCCCCTACCAGACGATAGATGAATTAAAGATGGCCCTGGTTGTTGGACATGATAATCCGGCTGCCTGGTTGGCAGCACAAAGATCGGGCACGCCTTTCAGGAGGCCTTCTTTCATGCCTGCCTGAATAAAGGCAGCGAGCACCGTCGCCGTGATTTGCACTGCATAGATCATCGTTTGGTCATCGTCTGTGAAACACCTGAAAACTCTCAACGCCTACCTGAAAAGGTTACGCGTGGTGGCACCTTCATATAATGACCCAGTTTAAGATCCTGAATGTAATACAACCCGAGCTGGAGGGAGTTGACTGTGAAAGCTTTGAACAGCTGTAGAATATTGTCAATACCTGCTGATATCAAACCAACAGAGTATGCGGGAACTGTTCAAGCTTACCATGTTTACCACTGGTTGACCCTTGAAGAGGTAGCTCGGTATGATTTCGGCAATGATGTTGACAGTGAGCTAACAAAGATGGCCTTTAGTGATGGTCAATTTCGCCCATAACTCCGTACTCACAGCTTGTGAGGAGAGAGCATAGATATATCCTCCTGGTATAATGTAGACTGCCACCACAAGGGCCGCTAGTAGGAGGCCCCAAACGGGAAGTCCAGTATCATAACCCTATCGAGTAGATAAATCGTCCGGTAAGCGTTGTGATCCGCAATCGGACTGGTAGTGGGGACGTACCTCAACAAAAGCAATAGAGAAGGCTGCGCACGCGACAAAGGTAATGGCATACCACCACGTTGGTACATCAGGGTACGCTGACATGAGCTTTGCGTGGATATCCGTCTTGGCCTTCTGTATGTCACCGAAGGTTTGCCACATAGTGGGACCATAGTATAGCACTGTGTGAATGAGGGAAGAAGTCGCCAAAGCGAAAGCCAATGCATAGATTGCAGTATACGTCGAAGGGAAAAACATAGGGGAATATGCCGCGTATGCTTCCGTATCCAAACGGAATTCGGGGGTGAGTACCGCAGATACGTTGTACTCGTACCCATAGCGATCAAAGACCGCATTTACCGAGATGGGTAAGTAAGCCAAATCCCACGTCTGCATTGTGTCCGAAAAATCGGTAAATTAGAGACAGATACTGGGCGTGGAAGACGATGGTAGAACTCACATTGGTATAGTACATTATAGGCGCAAAGAGCCATATAAGGACTATAAAACCAACGAAGATGTTCGCGATAGCCCACCAGGGGACGATCAGGGGCGAACCAATATATGCTATCTGTGACCAGTCAAAAGTAATGCTACTCATACCCAGACCGGTCACTACGCCAAAGAGCTGATTTACCACCGGATTGGCTTTCGATAGGGAGTGTGTATTAGTAAGCTTTAGAACAGAGGGACTGCAGAGCAGTGGGGGAGAGACTCACTCGGGGCAATCCAGCATACCCATGAAAAAGCAGAGAGACCGATGAACAGGTAGCCGGGAACGATGTACCAGACCAGAGCGCCGAAGAAAACATATAAGAAATATCTATATCGCGTCAAGGACCCGCTCGCAGCGTCATCATCCTCGGCATGGAAGGTGTTCAGGAGGGTGCAAGTGACCAGGGTTTGCGGCCAGATCAGGGCCGCAGGCCAGATGAGGAATCTTCTGCAGAAGCCAGCGAACGAAAAGCCGACGGTATTGACGCTAAGGAGCAGCAGGATATCGTATCCAAATCCCGTCTTTATTTCGTAGAATTTATCGAGTGCTAGAAGCATGCTCTGCGTGAATGATGGCGCGATGCCCACGTTAGCCATGATAATGATCACCGAATGCTCTTTAATATTGAAGGGACCAGGATTGAAAGACCAGTAGGATGGAGCCCCCATCTTTTGCAGCCATTTCGGAGTGTCATAGAGTGTGACTGGTAAGACACGAGCCAATCCAGCACCAAGGGGATAGGTTATGATTTGCACGACGATAGGAGTGAGAAGTGGGGCAGGGTAGCGGAGATAAAAGTAGGTGTTCGCAGCAGCACCAAGCAGCGTGAAAGCGACACCAAGAAACATTGCTCTAAAAGTGAGACACGGCATCTCAGGATCGTCGAAGTTGCTGACACTGGCTCGGACTTCTGGGTATGGTGAGTCTTCTTCGTCTTCAAAGAAATTTTCGGGGTCATTGCCGTTGAGCATATCTGGCGATTGCTCGAGTTTGTACATTTCGTCATGCTCGGCATCGTACATGCGCGACAGAGGTCTTCCATCGGCATCATATAGTCTGTAAGAACATGGTGGACAAAGTAAGTGTCCACCAACGTATTCGAAACGTGTGCATGCGGAAACATTTCTAATTGATGGCAACTCACTCGAAGTCCGTCTTGCCGGATCCGCTTGGCGAATGCATTTCTGCGTCGAATTCGTCTCCTCTATCCCTCGCGCTCTGCATTCTTTCGTCTAGCTCGATGACCGGCGTACTCAACGATCCGCGTGTTGTCGGTAGAAAAGGCTGTCCGTCACGGTGAGCAGCAGCATATGCAGCAGCTGGTGAGACAGCTGATTCGAAGCCTGCATACTCTTCTGGTATGGCAAATGCAGTGAGGGGTCTGCCGGCCGAGGCATTCATTCCGGACGTGTCGTTTCCGTGGGCGAAACCATGCCCAGTATTCATACGGGAGCCAGGAGAAGCATAGTAGCTCGAATTTCCTGCTCTTGTCCCGGGCCTGCTGAACGTAAACATGCCGGAATCCCTGTCTGCCTGCCCGTCTGCATCCGTCAGGCCTGTTGGCGGTGGCAACGGTACCGATGCGCCCAGGTGTGCGTACTCTGCGGGCAGCGCCTGGAAGTCATCCGACTGAGGAACGGGCGTAGGTGGAGGCAGCTTGAAACCGGACGAAGCCGCGGTGGCTGCCGTAGGTGGAGGTAACTTGAAGCCAGATGACCGTCCCGTAGATGGCTTCATCCCCTGGGGCCGCAGAGCTTGATCGCGCTCCTCCATTGTTTTGTTCGATATACTGCTTTATGGAAGTGCAGTCCGACCCTTGCGCTTTTGCTGCCCGACCAATGGGTCGCTGTGATGCTGTTCGATGCTTTGCGCAATGCTTCCCAAGTACTCTTGGATTATCGTTGGTGGAAAGTCTTGGTCTTTGAGAGGCCCGTCAAGCGAGTTGCATAGCGAGGCAAGGGGAGCAACTGCTCGCCGCAGATCGTTGCTTGTTCTCCGACACAAATCTGGTGCTTGACAGCAGTAGGAAGCGCTGTAGCGGCGACACCTTCTGTGCAGTACTTCCCTGCTTGGTTGGAGAAGCTCGAAGACACAGCGTGCGACTAAGGTTGCAAACAACAATGATAATTATTTCTCGATGCGGCGTTTTTTCTTTCTTTTCGGCCCTTCGCCCGCCCTTGGACTGCTCCTCGGCCTGGCCTGTGTCACCCCCAGAGACGCTGCCAGTCTGACCATGCGTCCCTGCAGGCCTGCTGCTGTGGGTCCAATCGCACGCCGGGCTGCTACAATCATAATAACCTAATACCCCCCACCCTGCAGCCATTCCAAAATGTATGCCGCGCCTTGGTTTGCGGATTTGGCTTTCCAGGAAAGTATCGATCGGTTCTTGTTCGGTACGGGGTGGAATGGGCGGTTTCCGAAAGCGGGCAGCACGACGCCACAGCTACTAGTAGCCTCAGGTCCGCAGTGACGGAGGTACGTTTGCTGAAAGCTGATGGTCTGCTGCTCTCTTCTTTAGCAAGGAGCCCGTTGTGTTGGCATGTACTGATCGGTGCGGCTTCGAAGTCATGCAATAGAACCGCAAACTTAGGTGTCCTTATCAAGCCCATCGGTTCGCAGTCATTATTGTTTTTATGGTAACGCGGGGATCACCCGAATTGTTTGGCTAATAAGGAAGGCTATTGCAATTGCAGCACGTTACATTACACGGTTTGACCAACTTGAAGCCGCATGTGGAGTCCAGCTGCCATGGGACTTATTTCAATTTGTACGGGTGCTGTACGATAATCGCCATTTAAACATCTTATCTGGATTTTCATAATCGTCTATGATACCTGTTTGATTGTGGCAACTGAGCCCCCCGATGATGGGCATACGTAATATTAACAGAACGAATATGGTTCGGGACTAATGCAATGCAGGGCAAGTGTCGTAGTCGTTAATAGTATTACCATGTAGCCACTCTCGCCAACAATGTACAGCACAACGCAAGCTCCTGAGATTGCTACCGTAGGCTGATTGATCTACACATGCAAGAGCAGTATTGGCCAATATTCTGCCCCCAAACAGTGTGATTTAAGTGTATATATGCATACAGCCCTGAGCCAGACAAAAACTACCGAGGACGCCGTAATGGCTTGACTGGTCGACGTGCCTTGTTTGGACTGGTTGGCGTGTCTCCAGCCCCTATCGTGAAGAAAGATCCACCCGACTGGTCGATGCCAGTAGGTGTCCCAGCGGGTGAGCCTGGCTGTGTCCCCGGTGCGCTAGCGGCGGAAAAGTTGAAAGACGGGACACCTGCAGCAATACCGGAGGGTGGTGTTGGAGCGTTCATGACACCTCCACCACCGAACACAAACGGCTGCGAAGAGCCGGTATTTGTAGAACCGGAGCCGAAGGAGAATGACGGAGGATTGCTAACCTGCGATGTGTTGGAGGAGCCGAAGCTGAAACCGGGTGCACTGCCACTGACATTGCCAGAAGCACCATTGGCTTGTGCCCCGAATGAAAATGATGGTGTGCTCCCATTCGTAGTGCTTTGGCCAAAGGCCGTCGTTGGTTGAGTACCGGGGTTTGCGACTGAACTTGGTGCCCCAAAGGCACTGCCAGAAGACTGCATGCCCGGAGCCGTAGCAAACGGGTTTGTACTCGGAGCCTTGGTGGCACCAAATGAAAAGCTAGGAGCGGGAGAATTCGAAGCGGCCGGGGTCGTGGATCCAAAGTTGAAACCCGCAGATGAAGTCGGCTTTGCCACTTCTTGATTCTGCGGCTTATTTGCACCGAAAGCGAAAGTAGTCGCTGTCTTCGCCGAATCGGAAACGCCAAAAGCGAAAGGTTGCGCAGGCGCACCAACGGAGAAAGGGGACGTAGTTCCTGACTTTGTATCACCCTGTCCTGCGGCTTGCTTCCCAAATGCAAATGTCGGCGTCTGTGTAGTAGGTGCAGCACTGGCAGCACTACTGGTACTCGACTGCCCAAAGGAGAATGAGGGAGTCTTGCTTGGCTGTATCACAGGCGAGAACAATGCGGTTGGTGCTTTATCGTTCGCTGCTGAAAGTGGTGGCGGACTAGCTTGCATGCCATCTGAGGCTGCTGACGGTTGCGCAGAGGTACCGGTAACAGAGGCGGTGTTTGTGTGGGCTGGAGGATTACCAAACGTGAAGGCCGGTAATGTCGGCGCCGTTGACGATGGAGCAGATGACGTAGCTGGGACATCCGTCTTCCGTGCACTCGTTTCGGCAGGGGTGCCTGAAGATTGGCCAAAGGAAAAGGTGGGTTTGGCTGTGCTTGTTGCGCTTGTCTCCTTATCCGCAGGAGGGGTCGCCGTGCCACCCGAAGAAGGGAAAGCGGCGAATGGGTTGGATGGCTTTGTAACATCGATGACTGGTACCGGCATGTCACCGGGTGAATCTGCAGACTTGCCAAACGTAAACGTAGGTGGTGCCTCCTCAGGCTGGATAGTTACAGCGGAAAGGTTAGAGTCAGCCACGCGGCACATCCCCATGGCGAAAAATTACTAACCTTTCTCTTGGTAGAAGCTTGTCCGAAGCTGAAGGGTGCAGCAGTCACGCTTGCCGTTTGCCCGTCACTCGCTGCCGCCGGAGAGCTGCCAGCATTGAACGAGAAGATCGGTGGTGGTCCAGCTTTGGCAGCCTGATCCTCGCTATGTGCTTGTGTGGAGGCTGGCATATTCTTAGGGACATCTTTCGAGGGAGCAGTGAATGAGAACAGAGGCTTGCTTGGGGCGGTAACCGGCTGTGAGGCATTAGCTGGAGATACAGCTGTAAAGCTTGACGTAGCTGTGCTAGGCTGTACTTCCGTTGGCGTAAATAGGCCAGTTGTGTTTGCAGCTGATTTATCGGCGGATGATGCTGTCGCAGACGCATCGCTGTTGGGCAGGGATACGGCGGAAGGCAACACAAGCTTTGGCAGAGTCGCCGTCTCGCTGGCTGGCGCTGGAAGTTTGTCCCCGCTGGCAAGTGCAGAATTCGTGTTGGACGTGTTTGCAGCCGGAGAAGCGAGCAGACTAGATGAGGGGCTGCGACCAAAGCTGAAGCGATTGGCGAACACGGAGTTCGGCAACTTAAGTTTCGGTTGTTCTGGAACACCGGCCAATGCAGGTACGATATCGTCTGCATCATCTTTAGCAGAAAAGCTTCGAGACTTGCGTCCTGCCGTTGCCTGAAGGCGTTGCTCACGGGCACTCAGTCCTCGTTCATCAGGTTGCGCTTTGGCAGGGGTCTCTACCGGCTGTGTGGGAGTGGGAGAATCTTCTTGATCAATGTATTTCTTCCCATTGTCGTTTGCGGGCGAGACAGCTCGCCTGCCAGCAGTCGACCGGCTGTCTGTTTGCTTTGCTGGAGATCTTGCACGGCGCGATACAGCGTCGTTAGATGCACGCCCTGCTTCAGCATCTGCATCGAGTGCACTCTCGCCGGTTGGAAGCTCTTTCTTTTTCCCGCGCTTGCCGCTGGTAGGCGGTGGTGATTTTGCGCTCTTTGGTGCTCTCTGGCGCGATACTGCCTCTTCAGCAGGTTTCTTCCTTATACGGGTTGAGCGTCGTGGGGAGGTCATCGTATCGTCCATGTGCGCGCTGGTATCGCTCATTACACTGAGCTCGCGAGTTCTTTGTCGTGTTCTACGAGCCGGAGGTTTGGGCAGCGATTCTTCTTCATCTCGTTCACCATCATCTGAGACTTCTACTTCACGTGCGTGAGCAGTATCACTATCGTCTGCATGCGCCATATCGTCCGTTGGTGGTGGGGAATCATGCTGTGCATGGGCTGCACGAAGATGCTCACCGAGCCCACCGCGCGCATTGATCTTGTCCCTGCGTAGAGCGCGTTCCTCGCGGTACGCCTGTTGTCTCCTAGAGTAAGGAGATATGGCATATCCGGCTAGCGAAGGTTCCGTCTGCGAGGAGGTAATGCGAGTAGCAAAGATAGATCCTTTGTCCGGGGTTGAAGTAGGTAATGGAATATTGAGACGGCGAGGGCTCTGGCGGCGGTGCAGGAAATAGTCAATACCTTGTAGACGACACTCTGTACAACAGGTACTTACTGAGCTGCGCAAGCCGTCAATCTGGGGCCGCCTGATATTCTCGAGTCGCTCCAAAATCCGTTCTGCTTCATTCTTAGGTACGGCCAAGGGCGGAGTATCGCTGCGAAGTGGATTGCCTTCTGCATCGGTCGATATAAAACCTTGTTCCGGATGCCAAGCAACGGAGACGCGTTGCCTCTTGCTCCTATGAGAGAAGTCGGTACTAAATTCGGTACCCGCGGGGGAAGCGTTCAGACCGTGTGACGTTGCCCTGTAAACTGCTTGTGATCTTGGGGATGGTCTCGGCGGGGACATTGACATCGCGCCGTAATCCCTCTTTGTTCCGCTGAGCGCGTTTCCAACAGAGTGCGATGAAATCATTCCATTGGGTCTGCCCAAGCCAGCAAGATTTGAGGATGAACTTTGATATGGGTATAGACGGCTACCCTGTCTCTGAACAGACAGCAATCTATCTGCAGGCAAAGAAGGAGATCGCGCTAAACCGGAGGAAATATTGAGAGCCGTCAAGTCGGGAGATCTTGCGAGATATCCACCTGCTCTGAAGGGAGACTGTGACTGCAACCCAAACACCGACGATTTACTAGATGTGGGTTGAGGTGCTAGAGCGAACTGGGACATTCCGCCAGGCGAAACAGAGCGTTGTGAGGACGTCCCTGCACGGTTGAAGTTGTTATGTGTAGGCACGATGGAGAGTCCAGGAGCGAAAATATTTGCCTTGTGTCGATGAGAGGCGGTACCTTGGCCCTCTGACTGATCGTGGCGGGACAAAGGCGGCATAGGGGGATTGAGAACACGCGTACCGAAGGCAGCATCAGCAGAGGAGTGGGCGTTTCTGCTCGCTTTTGGGGGAGACGACCGTCTTGTTGGGAGGTTGAGCGTTGAGTGTGATGTTCGTAACTTCTTCATAGCCGAGGTTTCGTCGCCGTCAAGCACACCGTCATCAGACAGAAGCGAAGGGTTGGGTTCCTCATCTCGGTTCGGGTAGGGCAGAGGAGGTCTACGAGTCAAGGTGCTGGATGCACGAGGTGTCGCTAAAGGAGGTGCTCGAGTGCGAGGGCGTGTCGCACCTGAAAGCATGCTTTCTTCGTCACCGTGCTTTTCGTCGAATTGGTCCAGAGAGTCTGTTTGAGACGCAGCGCCATCCACGTTCCGCCCTACAAGCCATCCCAAACTGCGTCTGACTCGACCGAAGATGCCATCTGTACTTCCTACGGACTTCCGTCTGTCGAGCTTGACTGCATCACCGCCGCCGTCATCGGCCTCACCACCTGATTCGAGGGCAGCCAGTCTTTGTGAAGACGCATCGCGCTTGAGCGTAGGTCGAGCGTAAGGAGATCCTGTAGCTGTGGTCGCTCCGCCAGTGTGGCCTGCAGGTGTGCCTTGCAATCGCCTGGAACGACGGGCTGCCCCAGTTAAAGATCGACCTGGAGTACCGTCCATACTTGCTGGCCAAGGGACAGGCAGACAGCCAACCAAGGTAATTTCCTTGTCCGTATCTCCTGTCTAGCTGCGCTACAGGAAAGCAGACCAGGTGTCTTTTGTCCTTCGTCACCCCTCACGTATCCTAGCAGAAAACCTGCGAGCGATACGACGGTGCTGCTCTGCAGCAACAAAAGCCCTGTCGAACAAGAGCCAGGTGCCAACACCGTCTACTTGCCGGGTTCTTGGGTGGTTGTACACATTTATGATTGTCTTGAAGGATGTCGTAAGGCAGAGGTATGCAAACAGGAC
This sequence comes from Cystobasidium pallidum, assembly GCA_001599955.1. Classification (NCBI taxonomy): domain Eukaryota; kingdom Fungi; phylum Basidiomycota; class Cystobasidiomycetes; order Cystobasidiales; family Cystobasidiaceae; genus Cystobasidium; species Cystobasidium pallidum. The sequence continues at coordinate 486,647 of BCIL01000007.1, forward strand.
TCGCACTGGCTGCAGAGACGACCGATCACGCAAGTGTGCAGAAAAAAAGAAGGCACATCAGTTGGGGCGTTACAGGCCTTATTCGTGCAATGATACAGGATCTTTAGTATTGATTATCGCTATTTACAAGAACTTGCACTCTTCACAAGAAACTGCCCCCCGTGACTGACCAAGACTCAGATGTACCATGCTGGACATAAAGGTTCTCTACCGTCGGGGTCTTCGGTTGGCTAAGCTGCTTGAAGGTCAACGGCGACGACGCCTATGTGCCTATCGTACCAAGTACGTTTCGTTCGTGTCGTAACACACGATACTCAATATCTGATACTGGAGCTGTAGGCAGATGCTATACTCGGCTATCAGAAATATTGGCGATAAGGCAATTTTACAAGATGAACTGCTCTCAGTAGACCTGTACCTCGACAATGTTGAAGTAAGCCAACGATTCCGCCATGTCTCACTAGATTACGAGCCCCAGCGTTAATCACGGTAAATACTCGGTGGCGATCTTCTGCAGCTACAGGCGCAACATTTGCGGAAGTTAGCAGAGAAGCCAGAAGATTTGATCATTCCCATCGACATTTATGGAAAGTCTACTGTTGCAAAGCCTCTCTTTGATTGCTTGCCGGGAAGACGTTTAACAGAAGAAGAACGAAGGGGCAACGTACAAAACGTTCTCGGAGGCCGCCTCTTTCAAGGCCCGGAACCGTCGTGGTTACGGAAGAAGCGAAATGACTCGTAGTCGAAGTGGATTGTATTTTCGCTCCGCTGTCACTCAGAAGAAGCCTCTCATCTAGGGACTGGTATTCTGGAGTATCTCCCTCAAGCACTGGGCAGGGCCAGCAGTCCCCGGCGGCCAATGACTGGAACTTTACTTCGTGGCGCCGTCGGTAGCACTGTGCAGATAGTTTGGGCACATCTTGCGCAACGGAAGAAACATGTACCACTTGATTGTTAGCGATCACACAAAAGCCATCTTGAAGGTCTGCGTTCAAGGTCATGCGACGTGGCGGCCGTAGCACACGTAGATATTGACAAGGCTCAGAGGTGGTATCAGAATCTCGTACTAGACATGATCTCGAATAGGACAATTATAACAAAAGATGCTCGGCATCGCGATGGTGGCGTTGCAGTCTAGACATCCGCGTATCAGGTGCCTACCGGTTTCAAGCTTGTGCCAATCACTGCGATTGTCGCCGGTGTCTTTGTAAGGGTTTCGATCTAATCGCAGCAGAAGGACAAACGCCGGTGCCGCAAAGATTCTCTTAGTGCTATCTTCGCTACGTCCAGGCCGAAAACACTCAAGAATCCGTCGATCGTTTCGCTTGACCGTTCATATGCGCCCTCGAATAGAATATGGAATACAATCTTTACTTATCGTCTACGATGACCTGACCTTACATCGAGTACCAGGACCTAGATCAGCTGCCTATTTTGTGCCCATCTTTCTCACCTTCGCTTGTCTACTCGTGCCACCATCGAAGCTATCATTAAGCATCCTGCGATATGCTGCCCTACCTGTCATTCTCATGATCCAATGTCTAATCTGGCAACGCGATCATTCTTTCGATGTCATCAGTGTGCAAACATGTCTGACGAGCTTTGCCGTACTCGGCTGGTATGATGTTCGGAAGAACTTCAAGCACATACGGCGTGTGAAAACAGGCCAAGAGGAAGAAGCCTATCCATCATCTCTCTCGAAACGCCTGAAGTGGGTTGCTACTCTGATTCTCTCCATACGTTTCAGCGATTATCTCATCCAAGACCCCGTACATGACAACAAGCAAAGTCGTCGCCGTGTCACCACCACCTTCAAGGAGTACTTTCAACTCACATTGCTGCGAGCTAGTTTTTCATTCGCCCTCCTCGATATAACCAGCTATATTATACAAGATACAAACCACTTCCCCTGCCTCACTGTTAAGGGCTATACCTGCCCAAACACACTTTATAGCCTCTCCACGAACGGCTCTATTCTCTTTACCCATGTCTATGCGGCGGCCTCTTGTCTATTGGCATATCTCCCAGCCCTCGTCTTGATGGTAGCGATAGCACCGTTCCCGTCCTTGCGCTATCATCCAACACTATCACCTGTAGTCATTGACGACATATTTGGTCCTATCTCGTCAATCTGGCAGGTCAACGTTCGAGGGTGGGGCCTGAGAGCTTTCTGGGGAACGTTTTGGCATCAGAACTTGCGCTATGTTACGGTCACACCCGGCTTAGCATTAGTCGCTCTCTTGAAACTTTCACGGCGTTCGCTCGGACGATACATAGTTGTGACGACTCAAGCATTCTTCTGGAGTGGGTGCATTCATGCCGGCATGGTGCCGCCTTTCCCACTGGGCACAGAATGGTCATCGACATCTTTGAGACGGACGGTTGCGGCGTTCTTCTGGCTGCAGCCTGTCGGGCTTACCATTGAGATTCTCGTTGATGCCGTCAGGCGCAGTCCTACTATAATACCCGCTGGCAGTCGCCAGATCACCGGTACAAAGTCAGTCATGAATACATTATACCAGATTCTGGCGCTGGGATGGACCGCTAGCTTTCTCCTCGTCACATTATGGGCGACAGTCTTGCCTGTTGGACGAGAGCTCGGTTGGTGGCGTCTGCATCCTATTCCATTTTCCTTGTCTAGGGTCTTAGTGGACCTATATTTCCAAAGCCCACGACAAGGGTAACCAGTCGAGTGAATGTACAAGGAAACCAGGCAATGTACAACAGTTCTGTACGATTACATCGTTACTCATGCTACCAGACCCTTCTGTTTCGCAATCTTCCAATCCTCTCGCAGACTAACACTAGTCCACCGCCTCATGAGTATATTAAACTGGTCTCAATCGCGAAGATTTTATCTGGCGTAAGCCTTGACAACCAGCGCTTGTGAGCGAACTTTGACCACGCGTGGTATGCATATTGGTGCGAGTCTTCGAAATCCCAACCTTCTGCTAAGGTTTCAGCCGTTCTATGCAGTCAAAAGCGGGTAAGTGTTCTATGTTGGGCAAGCCCTTCTCCCATCGGTAGAGACGTACCTTGAATGCACAATGCGTAGACCTTGATCATCCCATGCCGGATAGAATAAAGCGTAAGGATCGAGAACGAGCAACTCAGTTGGGTGCTGCAAAGCCAGCTGTAGAGGCTTTTCTACTGAATGATCTGCCCAATGTCGTTTGTCAAACGAGCGGTATGATTCGTACCACCTTTGCAAGAATGTCGAGTTCGGCTTGGAGACGATAATCCCATTGCATAGACCTTGTACTTTAAGTGATGGAACTCCTCCTTCCAAGCCCAAAACGGTATCGAAGTGGCGCAACGGTTCGAAAGACCGAATCGTGTAAACATCCAGATCGAGGTAAATGCCGCCAAATTCCAGTAAAGCTTCCAGACGGATGATATCAGCTTTGTGTGCAAAATCAGTGACGGGTCGTCCGAAAATACTGTCGAATTGTCTGGCTTTCTTCATTTCCACTAAAAAGAATTAGATGAGCTTAGTCGGGTATTACCCCATAGATGTAGCATTGCAGCCTGGTCTACCTTGTACACCCGCTTGTTCTGCATCCTTTAGGAGCCTTTCGAACCACCAATTAGGTCTTTGAGTTGTTGAAGGAAGGTAATGATGCCAAAACATGATCTTCTCAGGCCTCGTTTCGGTGATCGCTGGTTATTATGTACGCTTGTTTAAGTGGAAAGGTTGGGTCTTAGCAGTAGGAACAATTAAACTGACCTGAATACATGGAAAGGTAGTGAGCAAAACCAAAAGGCTTCCCGCCAAAAGATTCTTCCATGCCAAAGACAAAGTGTACTATAGATGGTACGACGGTATCATTGTGCTTTTGTGGAAAGGTTTTGTCTTCGGGATTCCCGAACACAGGTTGAACCTCGGCATCATTTGTGATATACGCCGATGACACATCCTCGGTCTGTAAGAGCAGTGGGGAGGTGACTGGATGGTAGATCAAGGTAGGAGCTATTCTTTGTCCGCGTAGGAAGGCAAGACAAAAGCAGAAGAGAACAGCGAACTTTTTGATGCGCGAAAAGCAGGCTGCACGGATGGCTAATGATGGCTCACTATGACTGACCGAGTCAAAGTAGCTGGCGGATGATGTATAATTGGAGATAGCAAGCGGTGAGTGTCTGGCCGGCGTTGATTTTAGAGGGGTCAAGAAAGGTAATTTGGGTGACACAGCGCAAGCTTCTAACTTTGCTTCGTGTTCCAGAGTCTTGTATATACGTGAGACCGACCAGAAGAGTGTTCCAAGGCTCAAACAGAGCAGAAGTTGAGCATAAAAGCGGACTTCCTGAGGATAGAAAGATCCCTGAAGTACCCGTTTGTCTGAGAACACAGAGGCCATCTGAGGAGTACTCGAATGGTGACCTAACCAGTAGCCAAGTTTGGAGACGTAAAACGAGCAGATCGTGCATATTGCGATGCTACAGACGGAGTCGAAAGTTACGAGTTCTGTCGCGATGATCATGATCGGCCAGAATGCGTTGCTCATAACGTGGAAACGGTTATACATGTTCTTGCCAAACGGAGAAGTGGGCGTCGGGATGTAACTTGACATATTTCCTTATCAGTGTTAAATATCTATAATTCTGAATTAGGCGGATTCGGCCGATCTGGACACTACGATAGGTTGGGGAATCAAGGCAGGCCCGTGGAGCTAAGCGTCGGCAGGAAACTGCCGAATGGGGTGGGATATAGTAGACGTGTTCTCGCAGCGATCCTCGATTCTGGACGGTGACAACAGCGGGCCAGTCAAGCCGATGTAAGACTGTAACGTTGTCTGCACAGCTGTGCTGTAGCTACGTCTCTTTCGGAACGGGCTGGAGGACCTGCAGCCACGGCTCTTGGGAAGGGGACATGAGGAAACGACAGAACGTAGAGGCGGAATCTAGCTAACTGACTTGCGTTGATTAATGATGGCAAATATCGGTAGACAAGGGGATTCACCAACCAATGTTCGACGCGACGGGTCCGGAGAGATGCTTAAAGGCGGTCCACATCCGCCTGAGTCCAGTGCCTGGGCACATCTTTGTAGTCAGAGAACCCGCAGCGATAGCCACATGAGGTGAAGCATCGGAGAGCTTAGATATTCCCGATATGCATTATTATGCCGCTCATTTCGAAGGACTATAACCCTCTATACCATCAGGATCTCGAGTAGATTAGATTGCGTTAGATCGCCCGTAATTCTGGCTTGGCAATTGCGACGTATCGTCTCCTGCTTGTAAGTTCCGTGTATAACGGTGAATTGTCAGGGCCATGAACTGCAAGTTCCGTTGCTTGCTGGGCTCCAACGTTTCCGGCATACTTCAGTTGACCGAAATCCAAGTTGCATTCTCTCTTTCTCTCCAAGCATACCGCAAGGTGAGGAAGCATTCACGGACCATATCTTGGTCCAAGAAGTCCACAATGGCGCCTACACGCTCAATTGGCACATCACGCCTTCCCCCTTTGCCTGGTGTTAGAGGTGGAACACCTAGTACTGCCAGCAATGCTACTGGAAGCAATCGAGCTTCTGGCAGTTCGACGGCGCAGCAGCAACCGCAAGCGCAACAACAACAGCAGAGTAAACTAATGAAGCAGAACTTACTTGACAAAGACAGGAAGATGGCTGAATATTCGGTGGGTCTTTCTAGTGTTGCCCGCTCTCACCCTATACCTGAGAATGAGCGAGCTGATCGGGCCTCTTATAACAACCGATGTCGGGTATCTACAAACAGTCACCGGCCGATAAATGTCCTGTCTGCTTTTCGGACAGATACCTCAATCCATCATTACGATTGCTAGTTTCAAAGTGCTACCATAAGATGTATGAAGGCCCTACCCGGCAGCCGCTGATTAAGCGTGGTACTAACCTATCTACCTATATGCCCATCCCTCCCTCTCCTTGTCCCCCTTTCCTGCTGCTCTCTCGCATTTACACAACCTATCCTTAAAACAGGTGTGAATCATGCATAGATAGAATATTCACGCTTGGTCCCGGTCCATGTCCTATATGCGGTCAGATCATCCGAAAGACGCAATTTATGCCTCAGACATATGAAGATTTAGGAGTGGAAAAAGAAGTTGTCATCCGGAAACGTATAGCGAAGATGTGAGCTGAATTACTTGGTATTAAGGTGTAAGCCTGTGCTTAGACTCGACCACCTGCAAATGCGGATACCGTTCCTTTCTAGATTCAACAAAACACAGGAAGACTTTCCTGATCTTCAGACCTACAACGACTACCTCGAACTGGTAGAAGATCTGAGTAAGCTAACGTATACTTACTTCAAAAATAGACAGGATTTAGATAGCTTATCCTTGCCTCACCGCAGCCTTCAATCTGATAAACTCCATCGATGTCGAAGAAACAGACCGGCGGATATTGGCATATCAGCGAGAAAATGCCGAGCAAATCGATATGCAATCATCGTATGAGGATCAACAAGCAGAGCTAGTCAGGCTGCGAGACGAGGAGGAGCGACGGTTGCGTGCGGAACGAGCGATGGAATTCGCCAAGCAGGATCTAGAGGATAAGAAAGAGAAGCAAGCTGCCGAACAGGAGTTGATACGTGCTCTAGAGGAAGGAGACGATGAAGTCTCGGCCAAGGAAGTCATCAAGAAACAAAGAGCTGTGGCGTTGAAGAAGTCTTCTGCTCGACATGCCTTGCAGCAAACGACTGCGAACACTGCAGATTCCAAGCCGTCGCTGCTGTCAAAGTATATGTCCTACAATAGGTCTACATTCAGCGAGCAGGAAAAGGACCTGTATGGGCCTGAAGACCCGATGGAGGATTATGATATGCTGTGGTATGACTATCGAGATATGTTTGAGCTGAGGGAAGAGGGCAGTCAGCCGTATAGGGACGATGCTAGTGAGAGTGCATTGAGGGATGTCAGGAGAGGAGCGGGTGGGTTCGATGTCAAGACAAGCGTGTGGGAGCGGAGCATCCGGAGTGCGGTGATGGGATTGACGATTAGGCCGCTGACTGGGGTTGCGCACCAGCATGATGCTTCCGTGCTGGTGTAGCGCTGTGCGCGTTTTACGTTTTCATTAGACGACCCATGTAGCTTTACTAGATGATATCCAGGCGGCCTGTCCCGCAGGTCACGTGCACAGACGCGTCTCTGTGCACACGGTCTTTGCGTAGGGTGCATTACAACCGAGCAGGAAGCCCGTCCGCATAGCGGCAGCCAAGCACAGCCGGTGTGCGGGCTGTACAGGCATTCTTGCATTCCAGATCACGCAGCTTCCCCGTCCAACTCGCTGTCCCTGTCCGATCGCCTGCTGCTCTCCACCCTGCACCGCAGTCCTTCTCGCTTTCCTGTGCAGGATTTGACAGAGCGACCGGGCTGTGTAGACTGGTTCAGAGAAGAGACCATCTGGACATAACTGCTGCTGCTGCTGCTGCTGTCTCTTCCTCTCCTGTTCGCTCGTTCTAAATCCATCCATCCACCACCATGGCTTCAGGATATCCTCGCTATCCCAACGATGGACCGTATCAGCCAGCCAGCACGCCGAGCAGCGGTCCTCACAGCCGCGTTCCCTCCCGCAACGACCGTCACAATGCACCTCGCCAGCAAGCCTACGCACCGCTCGACCTCGCAGCCGCCTCGAGTTACTCCGTCAACGCACCCTCGTCGTACGCTCCAGGACACGAGCACCTCGTCGGAGGCGGCGCTGCTGGCGGTGGATACGCAGACATGTACGACGACGGAGAGAGATCGCCGCTCACTGCCAACGCCCAGCCGCTGGCTGGCTATCCCCCGTCGATGATGTCTGCGTCGACGACAACCCTGCAGCACCAGCCTTCGCTCGGGTACCACAACATCCACCCAGCAGCCGGCACGCCTGGCTTCCTCAAGCACGATCCATACGGCCATGATGACGATCCGTATGGCAATCCAGTCTCTCCACACGTCGGATTCAGCCGTCCGCCATTCCCATCGCGCGTGTCGACTGCAGACTCGGAAGCAGAATGGCAGAAAAGAGCAAGAATGCCTACTCGGGGTAAAACGACAAAAGTAAAGCTGACTAAACAGGGTAACTTTGTACACGACTACCCTGTTCCTAATCCCATCGTCAATTCTGTAGAAGCCAAATGGAGAGCTATGTGTGAGTTGTCGAGTGTCTCCACCCACCCGCGATTTTTCGCCCCCCAAGTCACATGTTTGCCCTGAAGCCCAAAATAACAGGGCGCTTGGGCAACGGGGAGACGCGTCGTTTGCCACAGCGGAGCACAGCTATGATATGTATGCGCTGATACGCTTACTCGTGTTATCTGTCGACAGCCAAGTCTAGCGAGTTCACTCATATGAGGTGAGTCTGGCGGCCCTTTCCATACTTGATCTGGAGAGCCTCGATTGACTGTATTGACGGTAACAGATACTCGGCTGCAACAGTCGATCCAGATGACTTCACACCGGCAGTATGTGTTACATCCCCGCTGTGCATGTGTGGATTGTCGCGGGAATATGCCCACAAACTGATCTTGCCTCCTCCTGCTCCTCTGCTATGACAGAACGGGTGGGAACTTCGACAGAAAACCTACGGGCGAGATACCGAGTTACTGATAGCCATAACATACTACAATGAAGATAAAACATTGGTAGCGAGAACATTACATGGAGTAATGCTGAATATTAGAGATATAGTTAAAAGCAAATCTAAATTCTGGAGAAGAAGCTCGGAAGAAGGCAGGCCTGGTTGGCAGAGAATCGTAGTCGCCCTTGTTTTTGATGGTATTGATCCATGTGACAAGAGTGTTTTGGACGTCTTATCGGTTGTGTGAGTGCCCTCTTTGAGCTCGTCCGCTTCCTTCCATCGCTTAGGCAGTACAGCTGACACGCTGCGATATTCTTGCTTGATTCAACAGTGGCGTTTATCAAGATAACATCATGAAGAAGGAAGTTGACGGTAAAGAAACCGTTGCACATATGTTTGAGGTGAGTCGAACACAAGTGCTTGTCATTGGAGCTACCTCGAGCTAAAGTTGCTCTCGTCATTTCCCGGCATAGTACACTACCCAATTATCAGTGGACACGAAGCCAACTCTCATCACTCCAGTAGAGGGAGCCGATGCATCAAACCTTGTGCCCGTTCAGATGATTTTCTGCTTGAAGCAGAAGAACAGCAAGAAGATCAATTCTCATAGATGGTTGTTCAATGCTATCGGTCGACAATTGGAACCTGAAGTATGTATCCTCATTGATGCGGGTACTAAACCTGGTACCAAGTCACTATACCACCTTTGGGAGGCTTTCTACAAGTATGTCCCCTCTTTTCTCTTTCTCTGTCGACTCTTCATATTCCGGCATGAAAGGGCAGATATTGATCTCATCGCTTGTTGTTCACAGTGACAAGCACTTAGGAGGCGCTTGTGGTGAAATCCATGCTATGTTGAAGAGCGGAAAGAAACTCTTGAACCCTTTAGTTGCAGCACAGAAGTGAGTTACCATACCCGATAACTTACGCGCGTGCGCGTCCTGATTCGACTCCGTCTCCGTTTTCCTATAGCTTCGAATATAAAATGTCCAGTAGGTCTCGCATATACTGGACGTTGAGAAACCCATCACACCGAGCTAACCCCGAACTCTCATCGTACTCTCCTTAGACATTCTCGACAAACCCCTCGAGTCTTCATTTGGTTACGTCTCAGTCCTGCCCGGTGCTTTCTCGGCGTATCGCTACAGAGCCCTGCTTGGTCGTCCATTGGAACAATATTTCCATGGTGATCATACCTTAGCGCATCGATTGGGCAAGAAGGGTGTAGAGGGGATGAACATATTCACCAAGGTGAGTCTCCCCTCGACTGTAATCAGAAAGGACGGTTTGTAGGGCTAATCTATTTGAAACTGTCTTTTGCAGAATATGTTCTTGGCTGAAGATCGTATCCTTTGTTTCGAACTGGTAGCGAAAGCTGGTGATAAATGGCATCTTAGCTACGTTAAGCCTGCAAAAGGAGAAACAGACGTTCCCGAGGGTAGGTAGCCCGTCTCTCGCCTTTGGTCGATTGTCATCGTCCAAGAAATTAATGACATTGTCTCCACTTCCAACATTCGCGCAGGCGTCGCTGAACTCATTGGACAGCGTAGAAGATGGCTCAATGGTTCATTTGCCGCTTCCGTATATGCGCTAGTCCACTTTTTTAGGTTTTATAAATCTGGTCACAATCCTTTCCGTCTCTTTATGTTCCACATTCAGGCTCTTTTCAATGCTTTCCAACTTATGTGAGTTTGGTTGCCGGAACCTTCTGGGATCAACACTCTTATCCGCTTGAGGCTAATAAAAACGAAAACTTTTCTGGTGCTGTAGATTCGGCTGGTTTGCGTTGGCGAATCTATGGCTCACTTTTTCAATCATCATAAGGCTGGTACCCAAGGGCGAAAACCCGACTTACTTTTTTGGAACTGAAGAAATTACACACTGGGTCAATCTCGGTGCTACGTGGCTATATGGAGCTACACTTGCCATGCAGTTCATTCTCGCATTGGGTAATAGACCAAAGAGCGAAGTCTACTCTTATGTCGCTTCTTTCACCATCTTCGCTGTCAGTCTAGAGGTCATACCCTCACCTAGAGTGTCTTGTACTGACCTCCTTTTATCGGACAGATACTTGGTTACTACCTCACCGTATGCGCTGTCTGGCTAACTGTCAAGGCTTTCTCGGTACGCCACTAGGTCGCCTCTCCATAAACCCCACTGCATAAGGTGGCGAACATGTCCCGGCTTGCTTACATGCATATTTTCATTATTACAGCAAATATCTTTCAAGGAAGCCAATACGGTTGGTGAAAAGGTTCTCGAGCTCATCAGTGGTACAAACGGCACCCTTCTCGCTGCTCTCGTTTCGACATATGGTATCTACCTCATTACAAGTCTTTTATACGCCGACCCTTGGCACATGTTCCATTCTTTCCCTCAATATATCGGTATCGCACCGAGTATGACGAACATCATAGGCACATACGCTTTCTGCAACCTCCACGACGTGTCCTGTAAGTAATTTGTTTGCTCCGGATTTTGCGATGCTCTTGTGGCAATTGGCTGATTCTTTCGACTCCATTCTTTCTATCTCTCTACACAGGGGGAACCAAAGGTAAGGCACGAAACAGGAACAGAACTCTTTTGGCCAAAGCATCTGAGCAACTCTACTATCACAGGATCCGACAAAGCCGACGCACTGCCATCCATCAAATCTTCCAAGGACGGCGATGGCAATGAAACCGGTGTTGTGGAGGAAATCGAAAAGACCGAAGCCGACCTCGATTCCGTTTTCAAAGAGGTTGTCCAAAGAGCGATGCAGCCTGTTGATGTGGTCGAGGTCCGTGAGGACCGCAGCATTGATGACCAAAATCGAACCTTCCGCACGCGTCTGGTATCTATATGGCTCTTGACAAATGGCGCACTAGTCATTGCAATCTCGTGAGTAGACTATATCGGACATCAAGCCCGTCGAGGTGTTGTCTTCTGACTAACAAGGCGATACTTCGACAGCAACGTCAATGGACCAGATACCTCGGCTGCTGAACAGACCGATAAGCAGTCCCTTTATTTCAACATTATACTCTGGTGCACTGCGGGCCTCAGTGCTGTACGTTTCTTGGGTGCATTCTGGTTCTGGGTCAAAAGACAGTCAACTCGGTGCTGTCGCAAGAATTAAGCGGTTCCTTGATTTCACGAATGCGGAAGTTCCTTCAGTATTGGTCTTCGCGCTCTTTTGTCCTGCACTTCGGTATATACAGGCAAAGGTACAATCGCGCACATGTATAATCTCCTTTCCAAGTTTCTCTTAGTTTCCTTAGTTTCTGTAGCTAGAGAATGCTAGAAAATACCATCTAGGCTTGTTGATCAAGCTAGAATTGGTTCATCCATCTTTTTGCAATCGATGCAGATTCATACTACACGCCTGTATCTGACCATCCTCACAACGGCAGAAACCTGGCAAAAAGATCATTAGACAAAAGAGCAAGTGCTAGACAAGGGCTCAGGCTAGACGATGATGAGTATATGAAGCACCGATTCATTGCATACGCGCGTGAGCAAGCTACCTCTGCTTCGCCTCATACGACTTTCTAGCAATTTGAGCAAGATGTTCAATGTCCCGAAGCTTCTGGCTAATCGCGATGGCAGTCTCGCTCAGCTTCGCGTTATTGCGCTCTACGACCTCTAAATTGTTGAAGTCTGTTAACCACTGACGATGATAATACGCACTGCCACCAGCGACTTCCATTTTCTCCTTCCACAAGTCCAAGCTTTTCTTCAAGTCTTTGCCATTTTTCAAGGAAGACGGTTGCCGAACTCCGAGCTGCTTGAACGAAGCGGGATCATGTGACTGCTGCTGTCCAGGATGTTCGACTAGCATACGAGCTTCTCCCACATATTTGCTGAAGCGGAGTTTTGCAGACATTCGCAACAAATGGAAACATGCTTGGCATGCTTGCGCAGATGCTCTGGTACGAATATCGTGACGCCAGCATGGTCACAGCGATATTCAATCTGCCAGGTGAACGTCGTGTATGGTTATCTTTTCTTCAAAACTGTACCACATTTGGCTGTTGCATGTCAGCTGCGTGCTATTATGACTGTTAAACAGTCACCCTTACTCGCTGCTTGCTCCCTACTCCTGTTTCTTGTGCTGTTTTTGTTTGCCATAACTGTTTCTGAGCGATACAAAATTCCAGATGCGCCAAGGGTAAGCTTCTTCGGCTATATACCTTGCTACATCGTTGATACTGCCTTCGAACTGCTCCGCTCTGATGCATTCTAGCTTGCGATTGTTGTTCACTGGTACTGGGACTTCGACACGCTAAGCAGGAGCGGCAGCTTCTAAATAACGGTTTTACGGCTCTCGGGAAGACCCCGTTGGCTGTTATCCAGACGATGTAAAAGGAGAGTGTATCCGGTGTGGTACATCGTTCAAGTTATGAAGTTTGCAGAAGTTGAGGTAGCTTCGAAGGCCAGAGGAATACGTCGTGACGGTAGCAGCAGTCTTCGCGACAGAGGTGCGGAGTTCCGTTATACCAGCTAGTGGGACTTCGGGACCCGTACTATTCGGCTGGAGGGAGCCCGTTCAATGGCGACACATTGTTTGAAATAACTGGCGTCATCGACCATCGAGATCATAAGCTAGTCGTCTTCGAGCAAACTCTTCTTGAGTTTGGAACGTTCTTGCGGATCTTGCTCTTCCTTGGATGATTGCGTCCTCATCGACAGAGTCATCGTCGCCATCGCCTAAGAAACCACCCTCGTTTGCATGTTCTCGAGCCTGGTAGGCTAGAACCTCTGCAGTCAGAGCCGAAGCCTCTTGATCGATGTGGTCGCTTCCGAGGTCCTGAGGATGTCTCCTGTATATTTGGCATGAATGTACGCCTTGTGGAAATAGAAGAAGAGTCTCGAGGAGCCGGTACTCGGGAAACAGTAGGTTCAGGAATCGTTATAAGGATGGGAATCGTCGTCTCTTCTTGCGCTGTTGAACGCTGCAAGGAGTCTTCTAGACAGTAATTGGCTAGGGATTTGAAAGTCTTCTGGGGCCCGGCTTGCACGCCATGAGTGCAAAGGACATATTCGCTGATTAAAGACGCGGGGTAGGGGAGATTCTTCAAGTACTACCATCGGGAGTGTTGAGCAGTTTGATTAAGGTAAGCCTCATACTGGGGAAGGTAGGCCTTGATGACGGCCAAAGTTATCGTGGTGGTATGAAGCGGGTGGGTAAGGCCGAAAGGAATTGCAGCAGCATATAGTATGAGCTGACTCGCTTCTAATAGGCTTATAAATTGCTTTTGAAGGTGTTCAAGGGCTGTGGAAACTCGTTGAACTGTCGTTTCCATCAGGTCTTCCAAATCCTCGGGATGGACTTGGCCCGTGGAAAGGGCTTGAACCAGAGAAAAATCCAATAGAACGGCATGACCGCCCGAAAGATAAGTGTTACCCGATGTATAACTTCGTCAGGGCTGCTTCTATCTGTGCTTGGTGATTGAGCCGTACGTCGGATTCCTTCAGCATCTGCTGTGCTATTTCCTGTGTCCTAGCACTTACGCGTAAATCGATGCTGGCTGCAGTAGGTTCAACTGCTTCACAGCCACCAGGGCTCATAACCTGTAGGTCCGGAAGATCGTTATAAAGAGAACGTGACCAGCGTATGCCACGAGATTTCATGGCTGAATGATCGTGGTCGTCTACTTTGTCCATTCCATCGGCCCAGGTGAAGTGTTCAGATATCCAAGTCGTCCAGGGTATGAGCTAAATGATTGACTCCGTAGTAGTATCCCTGTCTTGATCATTCTCAATAGTGTCTTCCACCGTATTATTGCAAGAGGAGGTGGCGAAAATGCTAAGAGAGATATCTGCGTACAATTGGCAACTCTAATTGATACACCACACAGTCTGCGACTGCAGTTTCCATTGTTGCCACCTTCAACGGAAAGCGTGTATAACTCTGTTTTGGCAGACTTCCATCGTGGAGAATGAATGGGAATGAGGCGATGATGTGTCCTCCTGGTACTTTAGATCGAGATAGAAATGTGGAATTTGCTATACGGATTTGTGCGTTGTGGCTATCCTATGCGTACGAACACATGGCCGCTATGTGTTTTAGATGGAACCGTCGTTCTACTTACATAGTTTATGGGTGATTCATGCAATTACTGGATAATTATACAGTGCGCAGTGTGACATGCTCACAAATTTGGGCATCCACGTGACTAAGCCGGCAAGCAAACGACAGTCAGCACGGCAATCGCCGATTGCCTGCCGGAATCGAAGGCGCGATAACTGCACGGGCGACAAAAAATTGAGGAAGAAAAGAGGCAACATCAATCAGCCGGGATAAGTGAGTTGGAGAGGCATAGCGACATCTTCCTTGCTTTCTGACCAAATTGTTCGTGCTGGTGTTGGATCAGCTGTGTATAGGACTGTAACTCCACCTTAATCTTCTCTTCATCTTTCTCAAGCATGGCTCCCTCCAAGCGAGTCTCTGCCGCTGCTCAAGAGCAGGGGCGCAAAAAGACCAGGACATCGGCCGGTCATCCCGAAGGCATCAAAGGTGAGTAGTCAGACCAGAGAGTCTTCCAGCGGGACACGCTGTACACGATGCTGATTGCTAGTTCTGCACTTCCAGCCACCGACACACTCAGCAAGCCCATCGATCTGCTTGCTCTGCATGTTGTCGCCAACTCCGCTGCAAGCTTTGTACTCGATACATGGCCCACCTATGAGCAGTTCCCTCAGGCCGAAGGTGTCTACAAAATCGAAGCGCGAGAAGGTGTCGGTGCTGCTATCCAAGGTTTCGCATCGGCTGTCGCCTTGTCCGGCTCAGTCACCAAGCCGGTCAGCATCCTCGCCACTGCCGATTCTCTCAGCCTTTTGGCTCCCACTTTGGCCGCTCTTTCCGCTCAGGGAGCTTCCATCGTTGTCAGCATTGCTGCCAACTCCACCAACACAGCTCAGCTCTTCGCTGCGTTAAAGCTTCTCAGCCTCAGCGCTTCAGGGTGGAAGGGCGAGATTCTCTTCAGTGGTGGCAAAGGCCCCAAGCAAGTCCTTGAGACTACCGCCACAGCCTATGCTAAGCCCGGCAAGACTGTCATTCATGTCTTCGACGACCTCGAGGCCGCCCAAGAGCAAATTCTGTTTGATACTCCATCTGGACAAGCTACCGATGCATTCAGCTATGTCGGTCATGCTTCTCCGGAAGCCCTGCTCCTCCTACCCTCTTCGATGCACGCAAGCTTAGCTGTCGCAGCGTTGACCGCTATGGAATCACCAGCTACCCAGAAAGTTGCTATTCTTGCTGTTAACGACATCGATCAAGCTACCTTCTCCGAAGATTTGATGGCTTTCATCCCTCACAGCGTTCAAGCTGTTCACGTGCCTACCGCTGACAGCGATCTCGGCCAGACCGAGTCCTGGTTCTATGACCTCGCATTATCTGCCATCACCTCATCTGGCAAATCCGTCGCGTCGGTCATTCCTCTTCCAGTTGTATCCTTCTGGGCCGTAAAAGAATGGGCATCGACGCTCGTGAGAATCGCCTCACCAAGCTCAAGCAAGGCATTCGTCACACCCAAACTCAAGTCCCTCCTGCCACCCCGAAGCAAGCTTGTCAGCTTCTGGTCTGCTGATAGCGATGCTTCCTCCAAGCTTGCACCTGCGCTCGCTGTAAGATTCGCCCAGCTCGCTCCTCGAGGCGAGGGTGGCGTCGTCCCACGTCTTCTTGAAACTTTCGACAACTTCGCCGGAGGCAAGAGCGCTAAGGGGCTTGGCGTCAAGAATGCCGAACTACTCCTTTCTCCAGCTGAAGAAAAAGTCGATTACGAGGCTCCTCTAAGCGCATTGTCCTTGACTAGCGAGCCTTCTTTGATTTTCATCTCCGATCCTCAATTCATCCTTGCTTCCTACAACGCTATCGAGCGAGCGGGACAAGAGACTCAAATCATCTTCACCTCCAAGTGGGCCACAGAAGACTTCAAGGAGAAGCTTGGCAAGCATGAGAAGAATAAGCTTACCGGACACAACAATGTTTGGACCATCAATTCTGACGCTGTCGCAAAAGAGGCCGGCATCGCCGGTGAAGAGGGTGTCGCTCTTGTTGAGCAGGTTGTCTTCTGGGCTAAATACCTTAACAGTGATTATGCCGCCTTGTCTAAAATTCTCGAGGTCAGTCAAACACAAGATGTCATCAAGAAGGTCATGGAGGGTGTTTCCAAGGCTCTCCAACGTGTTGACCTTACTTCATCGGAGATGGAAGTCGACGAAGAAGAGAAGGCCGTCCCCACGCATCAGCTTGCACCTGGTGAAGGTGACAACAGTGCCATCAGCCAACCTGCTTTTATCAAGGCTAGCATTGCTGCCACTTCTCCAAACCCAATCAAGTCAATCGATGAACCCACCCCTACCGGACACAACTCCGTCAAACTCATTGCACAGCAGCTTCTTTACCCTGAAGCTTATGCCGTACCTGTTGAGCAGAAAGAGAAGATGCGTCCTGACTTGCACGAAGAGAACTTCATCATCACGGTTAGTGAAAACCGCAGACTCACGCCTGACGATTACGATCGAAATGTATTCCATATGGAATTCGACACATCGGGCACTGGCCTCAAATACGCTGTTGGAGAGGCTCTCGGCATTCACGGTCTCAATGATGAACAGGAGGTCAAGGAGTTCATTGAATACTATGGTCTCGATGGCGATGCTCTCATCAGCTTCCCTTCACGCACGGATCCTTCTGGAAAGGTCGAAGTGCGCACTATCTTCCAACTCTTCCAGCAAACTCTCGATATCTTCGGCAAGCCGCCCAAGTCCTTCTACGAAGTACTCAGCAAGTATGCAGACTCTCAGGAAGAAGCTCGTCACTTGCGTTTCATTGCTTCCGCTGAAGGTTCTTCAACTTTCAAGAAGTGGGCGGATCTCGATACCGTTACTTATGTTGACGTGCTCAAAGCCTTCCCGTCTACAAAGGCTAGATTTGGCTTAGAAGAGATGGTTGCCGAGATTGCTACTATCAAACCTCGTCACTACTCTATTGCCAGCTCGCAAAATGCTGTTGGCGACAGCGTTCATCTCCTCGTTGTGACAGTCGACTGGGAGACATCAGCCGGTCAGAAGCGATTCGGACAGTGCACCCGATACTTGGCTGGTCTACCCGTCGGATCCAAGGTCATGGTTTCGATCAAGCCCTCAGTCATGAAGGTGAGTTTTCGCTTGCGATTTTTACGACATTTCCGACTGTGTTAATGGCTTTCGTTTCCAGCTTCCTCTCCGCGACACTCAGCCTATTATTATGGCTGGTTTGGGTACTGGTGCTGCTCCTTTCCGGGCCTTCATGCAAGAGCGAGCTTGGCAGCGTGCTCAAGGCATCGATGTCGGTCCACTATTGTACTACTTCGGTGCTCGATACCGTTCGGCCGAGTTCCTGTACGGCGAGGAAATCGAAGCATACGTCAGGGACGGTGTCATCTCCCATACTGGATTGGCTTTCTCACGTGATACCAAACAGAAAGTCTACATCCAGCACAAGATGATGAACGATTCCAAGTTGCTTGCCGATCTCCTCGAAGACGGTGTCTTCTACCTTTGCGGACCTACTTGGCCTGTACCAGATGTCTACAAAGCCTTGACAACTGCTCTTGAGACAAAGGGCAAGTCTATCGAACAAGCAGAGGCATATATCGAGGAGCTCAAGGAGGATGAGCGATACGTACTAGAAGTTTATTAGACGCCTTTATAGAGGAACGTTTGCCCACATAGTAGTAGTAATGTTCTCACCCTGTTGGTGTGCAATGCAATAATAGCTCCTACATTTTCATCTTCACGAATCGTCCGGTTTAAAAGGTCAATGTTCTTTCCCAATCACTGCTTGCTAACATACGCAATCGTACGGAACCGGGCAGATCCTCAAGCTTTGTTCGCCATACCTCCTTCTACAACATGGCTCAGCACTACCGCCGCGACCCAGTTGACCACGCTCGTGGGAGAGTCCCTTCCAACGTGCAATTGCTGCCCCAACCCTTTCTGATTGTACTAATTTCCTTCCGCATCTCGCAAGTAAAGCTACTACTGCAACGCTTGCTTCTAGACGGATATTTCGGGAGGATGAAGTGCTCATCCACGAGGCAAATAAACCACTAGTATACTTCAGCTGAGAAGCGTGATTCAGTCATTTCAACTGCATGGCAGACTACCAGTCGCCTACTTCCGCTGATGGAGTCGTTATGAACTATAGGTAGTTGGTTAGGCTCTCGTGCGATTGTGAAACACTGGTATAGGAGATGGAGCAGCTCCGAATTACTTCGAAGCGGAGGTGGACATCGGGCAAAGTATGGGAACTCCCCGGGTAGAGGTTTCAATGCGCCTGTATGAGAGTATGTCAGGTGTGCATGTGTCCTATGAGAAACCGCCTAGGCATCGCCTTTTTGCTGCCGAAACAAAGCTGCCGTGTCATTGAATATGGCCGGCGTAGCCAAATGCTTCGGGGCAGTATGTAGCCATACGGTATTGCTAAACAAAAAAGTGCATTCAATACAATCACATGGGGTAGCGAGGTCGTGGAGAGTTTGGTAAGCCGACAGTGACCGATTTTTGCGTTCAGATTACAGTGATCGTGTGACGCTAGCCGAAAGACAAGGGTTATGCTAGCAACGGCTAACGGAGACTCTTCGGACGTCCCGGCTGCGTCCTCTGGTAGTCACCCCTTTTCCTACTTCAGCCTCATCGTCAGCATCATTAGGATCGCCATTCGACATGTTCTTGACGATGACGGCACTGTTGAGTGCGGGCGGACAGGGGTTGTCACTGTCACTACTGTTATAGCCTGAATGATCCGGAGACGTTTCTCGCGAGCATGGGCTAGCAAAGCGTCCGATGACTCGTATTCTACGTAAGTCGGAGGCTGTGTCGCGCTGCTTACGACGAGCGAGAGCTGTAGCTTTCATGGTCAGTTGCGGAGTCGATAGCTTTAAGCGCTCTGATGCTCACTGGGTGACATAGATGAAATGGATTGGCCACGCCTACGGGTGCGATAACCTAGTTTGGTCTCGGCAGGTGTTTCTGCTGCTTTAGCAATCGACCAAGGAGAGCAGGTCAATTCACCATCCTCAGCAGAGGTGTAGGTCCCTGAGACATCGCTACTTGACATCCTAATGCTTTGAGAGTTTGGAGGAGTCTAAAAAGCCGTCTTGGAGAACAGTTGAGTGGATCGTGTAGACGGAGAAGAGAGTCTTAAAGCCAGGCATTGTCATGAAGCATGCGTTTGTGCGCACTTGCGCCACAAAATGGTATAGCCATGGCGAGACCATGATCACGATGAAGCAGACCTGTATGCTGTTAAGCTAGGGCGAAGCTGTGTACGAGTTCACACGGAAAGGGCATGGTCCGAATCTCGCCACCTGTGAGCTGAGCAGGAGGTCCCTTTGACAGTGTAACAGCTGGGGTTCTAGACTTTTCTTACACGACAGGAAGCAAGCCGACCATGCAGCCTGAGGTCCGGTTGCTCCATTCATCGGCTGACTTACAGCCGAGCTGCAACAATGTGACCCCTTGAGCTAGTCAACATTGGCTTTCGACACTGATCCAACGCTTCGACAATCAGCAAGCGCAAAAAAACATGTTGACTCCTCAAGAAGTCTTCATGCATGCACAGGCAGCTTTGATACCGGGCAAAAGACCGCCTGCAACGGAGGGTAGCTTCGAATGTTATCCCTGCCGTGTGATCCGAATCGGGGAACTTGGCAGCAGCGACGATTTGAACGGTTTGCTGTAGGTAGAATTGACCTCTAAGATAATGAGGTTGGAGATAAATATTGACTTCCGTTTCGGTATATGCAGCTGCGCCCGACACGAGAAAGCAGTTGGAAAGCTTATGAAGTCGAGCTTCACAAACGGTACAAGACAACCCCAAGCGCTTGTCGAACAAAGGCGGGCGTTGTTGACAGCTGTAGTTGCTGCACGAGAGCGAAGTGACAAGCCACGTCACGAGTATACATCATGGCATTCCTTTCCCGCAAGTTTCAGCTCTTCCTCCTGTTCTTCAACTGACAGCGATAGTGGCAGCGATGGGGCTGTCGAAGATGAGGCTGTCATGGTGATGAGGTCCGTCGGTCACACACCAGCAGTATCATTACCGTGGCGCGGTTCTCCAAGACTAGCGACAGTAGTTGAGAGCGACGAGGAGGAATATGCAACCCCTCGAGCGGGCACGTTTACTGGCGGAAAGTGAAACCTCTGGACAGGTACGGCTGCGCAGCGGAGTTGACCTTCCAACAGCATTGTCCAGTTTTCTGTTTTCCTGCATCTCATGTTGTAGCATCACATAGCATAGCATGAATCATGTTCTTCCGCATCTATCGCGTATTCTGCAGAAAATGGTCTGGTGATATCGCGGCTGAGCTCCAGTAGGTTGTTTGGTGATGTGATGGGCCATCATAGATTCTATTATCTATCGCCATGGCAAGGAATGAACTATAGATGCCTGTCATGACGCTAGTCCATAGCCAAAGAGCGCTTCGAGGCTTGCCAACTTGTCCAGTTGATCGAGCAGTAGATTATCACCGACGACGACCTTCTCTCTTACCCTCACGTACCACAGGTAACAATGAGTAAACAGGCAGCGACAAATGCATTCCAAACAGTGCGGTAAGCTTTGTCTACTCTTGGTAGCCTGCACGTTTGCCGCAATTCCTGTTGCTAATGTCTTGCTTTTTAACAGGCTTCTGTGCCCAGCAGGTAAGAAGCCATGAAACGCGCCACGGGTCCTGGGTTAATCAAGCTGAGCAATATTGTATTCAATACCAATAGCTAAAGCCACGCCGTCGCCGCCCATCGGTCCAGCTCTCGGTAAGCCTTTCCTCGAGCTACGATCATCCTGCATGGACCAGTCTCTCACGATTTGTGCTATGTTGATACACTATTGCAGGTGCACGAGGTATCCGTTCGGCTGATTTCTGCAAGGAATTCAATGCGAGGACATCGCATATAGCTCCAGGAACCCCAACACCAGTTAAGATGAATATCGACATGGCAAACAAGTCTTTTACATTTACGATAAAATCGCCTCCCACATCTTGGTTACTAATGCAAGCTGCTGGAGTGGACAAAGGAGCAGGTGATCCGCCTGCGGGTAAAAACTTGATCTTATTGGCAAATGCCCCGAATCCTGCGTTACCTAGCGACATTGCCGTTCCTACTATTGGATACAAGGAAATTGGAAGCGTGACTTTGAAGCACATCTATGAGATCGCAAAGATCAAGAAGCAGGACGAGCATTTGAAGCATCTTTCCTTAGAAGCTTTAGCGAGGAGCGTGTTAGGGACATGTCGGAATATTGGAATCAGGGTCACGCGTGAGTCACATGGATTCGGCTTCGTGCGATTATACATTTTGCGGACACTGACAGTACTCCCACAAACAGAGTGAGGGACAAGCGCCACGCAACCGCTATGTAATATCACGTATTAGTCGTCTTTCACGTATCATTCTGTATTACCACCGTGTAAGACTAGACTACCACCTAACTTCGACATGGCCTTGCATGTTGCTCCTAAGCCCTTTATACATTGAATATCTTTCTCCTAACACTTTCAGACTAGTTATGCTCAACCCTGAAATGTTGGTCAAAGGAGCTTTAAACTTGACGGACATTACCGGTGATGGAGCGCTCTTTCCTAAATTATCATCATACTGCCACGTACCGCTGAGGACAGGAGGCGAGATAAGTCTTGGTATCTTCCATGTCAAAGTACGGGATATACTGTCGAATTCCCATGTTCCTCCTGGAGGGGTCTTATGCGCTGATGACAATGGCGAGCTGGAGCTCGAGGAAATCGCGGCTAGACGACGATTATCGTTCGATTGGATAGTACCTTTGACGGCTGTCGCACTAGAACCCAAATATAGCTGAACAACAACATCTTCAAGTATCGCGATTCCACCAGGTCCAGCTGTTCCAGAGGGAGCCAGAGATATATCGAAAGAACCACCGGCTTCACCTGTCGTAATCACAGGTCGTATACGCAACGGAAGGGAATCGCTCGATTTGCCTGATGCATTTCTCCGGGCATACAAAGAGCCTGGACTAGAATGGCTGAGTCGGTAGCCCATAAGCTCGAATTCACCATCGGGAGGTACGAAGGAAAGTGACTTCGAGCTGGTCCATCTTCCGATCCTACAAGAGACGCAGCCGCCGCGAGATATGTCAAAACAATAGAGTTAGTTTGGCACCCATCTTCTGCGTCAGGAGCATTTAAAGAAGTGATAGTTGGAAAGCTCAAGAACTCACCTCACGCAGGGATGAAAAGAAGGATCGTCAATAGCAGTTGGATTAGTGAGGGATAAGGACACATCTGGCATTCCAGATAGTTTAGATCTACAATCTATTCTACCCCAAATATCTCCCGTAATGACTTGACCATTCTTATCAATAATAGCTTTGATTTCCTCATTTATGTCAAAGAATATTTCATTCTGAGCGTATTTTATTCCAGTTCTTCTCCAATACAATGGACTTGAGAAGAGCGAGGAAGGTGTTACATTCCCGCTAATAAATGAAGAGGATGACCCTAATCCATTATGTGCGTGATGGTTGCTACTACCACCAACTGAACTTGTGGCTTGCGTTGCAGCTGCTAAACCTGCCAGAAGCATTTTGCTGAATAAATTGGATGTAGGAACCAATTCCTGTAGTGCAGATGCATCTGTTGAAATGGGATAAGGTGCACTGAATGTCTCCCCTAGCAATTGCAGGGAAATATCAAAATTCTCCCGCATTGTAACATCATTGACGTCGCCTCCTAGATACTGCCTTAGGACCCCTATGAGGGAGTACAGGTAAGAGAATGGTATTGATGGGTCGACTTTTACATCATAAAATAGGTGCGTTAGGCTACAGGACTGACTGGTAATGCAGCATCGATATGTATATGAAGGTTACTTACAATTGCGACGTATAGGTACGAGAAAGTACAGATTGTTGTGCGAAATATGACAGCACCCATAGGATGTACTCATCTTGCCAGGTGGACTCTCTGATGCATCATCGATCTTGGTCTTCGAAGTTGATGCCCAGGCATTATGCTCCACGCCGTCATCGACGTCCTCCTCTTCATCATCGTCTTCGTCCTCTTCTGAGTCATCCTCATCACCATCCGACACATCATCATCATCGCTACTCAATGTATAACTGTTCTGTCTCGCCCTTGTCTTGCCTTTTCTCCCATTATTGCGACGACTAACGGTTGATGCGTTTCGTTTCGACAACGGAGACCATAGATCCTCGAATGCCTCGAACCAAACGATGGGATCTAGCGAGTCATCGCGAGCTTTACCGTTGTATGATGGTGAAGATGAAGATGTATCAAACGTGGTAGAGCTATTGCTGCTATTCCCTTTGCTCCGCTTTGCATTTAGAAAGGCGTCGATTGCGAGGTCTGCCAGACGTGGGTTCGAGAAACGTGTACTGAGCAGCGGTTTGCTGAAGCATACGACAACGATTTCGTCAGTATCAGCCGGGGTCTAAGCATGGCTATGGTAAACGTCATTCAACTGACTTATTCGCAAGAACAATGACACCTTCCATCTCCCCTCTCACTCGCGCAGTTGCTGTGAGCAAGAGCAATGATTAAATACCTGGCGAGCAGTCTGAGGAGGCAAGTACATACAGTGAAAGGCAAGTGGCTAGGTGATTTCAGTTCGGCATTACGATACCACCGCTGCACTATAACAGGGCTATTTAAGAATGGCTACAAGAGGGGCTGGTATTTTATACTGGTACTATCGATATATCACGGTAGACTATGCACACTACCAGCGAAGGCTTTATAGGCTTGCAATCGTCTAGCTATGCACCCTTTGCAATGAGGACAGAGCAGGGCGAGGCCTCAATGACATGGTCTGAGACGGAGCTGGGTGGTGAGACAGAGTATCAGTCGGCTGGATCTCTGCGCGATACGGTGCAGAAACAAGCTTACTTTGCAGTGAACTTCTTGAGACCGCGGAGGTTGCGCTTTCCAAGGATGATTAGGGATACGTTCTGTATATAATAGAGTGCCGATGATCATTAACAATATTTAGTCAAAGATTTCCAACCGCATCCTTCCAACCCAATTCACTCACGTGCTTCTTTGCTACCTCGAGGGCGATCTCGTAGGCTTTGGCGTAAACGACGTGGGTAAGTACTTTGGTACCCTCTGGGAAATCAGCGCAGTTCTCAAGTATTTGCTTGACTCTCTGGTCTGCGATTCCTTTCTCCTCGGGATGCCTGTCGATGAAGTTGCATAGAGGTACTTTAGTTTGCCGGGTGCGAAGGGTATGACCAGAAACCAGGTCCATTTGGCTCCGACTACTCACTTTTCGACGTTGAGCGAGTTGAAGAGAATAACGGTATCGACTGGTTTGGCTACTGCTTTTGCTTCTTTCAGGACAGCCTGTAGATGGACAGCATGTTGCAGTAAGTATGCCGTGGTTTGATGCCGGTTCGGGAGAAGCAGCAGCATCATCATTCGCCAACTCACAGCAAGGTGATCTTCACGGTTGTAGTCCAGGCAGGCCAGGATGATGCGGCCCCCAGACTGTGCAACGCTTTCGGCACCCTCGCTGACTACATTGCCTGATCTATCGTGCACCCGCGCACCACCGCTTGAAGACGGATAGTCGAATCGCCCCTCGTCGAGAGCTGAGATGTCGTTGTTCGGGAAGGCGTTGTAGGGCACTACACGCTCGTCCTTGGGAATCATAGGGTTGAAGGCGGCCATGGCTTGCTTTGGTGACTGGTTGCTGTATATAGGTTGGTGTGGTGCAGTTGTCGTGTACGTTGCAGATCAAGTCGGAAAGAGGCAACCGCTGGGAAAGTCGGCTTCCAATCGATGACGCCACCCGGCAGAATGAAGAGCTTGTATAGATTTAGGTTGCCAGATTGTGTGGATACGTAAATGCTGGTCCAGTATCGATAGCTATCAAGGTCTTCCTCAAGACCCGATGCGCTTTCTACGTTAGATAACCTTCTTACTATTGACAACGGGCGAAAAGCCTAAAGTCGATAGTAGAATGTCGAATAGAATGCTCATTGTTGCCCAGCTCTTGTCTACCACACACTGACTTCTAATAATCACAGTCACTACACTGTCGGAGAAATTTCCATAATCTCCTTTAATCTTCGAACGACAATCTGAAAATCACCTTCATCCGTCCCGGTAAGGTGATTGGAAACCGCCAATCTAGCCGCACTTCTTCCCTTCCATTTCGTTGCCGTGACATACATTTCTCCAGTTTTGTTAATTCGCAACGTCATTTCGTTCCCTCCATTTTCTGAATCTCTCATTTCTTTTATTGGACATGTGGAACTTGGTGCAAAGAGTACTATATTCAGCATTCTGAAGGATGCGTTATTCCTACTAGAAGGTTCAGGTGTAAGCACATCATAATTTTCGTTTTGACGTAAACATTCTTCTATGCTTCTTGCAAAACTTATATTCCTGCGTATGATGGAAGCATACCCTTCTTTACCGTAACAGACTAAAGAAGCGTATAAGGGTAAGGCACGGAAACGAGAACTGTTCTCCAGACGGACGTTGAGTGGAGAGGGTATCACAGACGAGGTGGACGAAAATGTACTGAGATAAGCCGGCGCTTGTAAGCCGGGGCCACACACTGCTTGATGAACCAACTCTGAACGGGTGTAGAAGAGTCCGCAATCATACGGTACATTTAGCCTGCGAAGCAAGATGTGAACAGATAGAAAAGGAAACAAGGGTTTAATGCCAAGGTCGACCAGCAATTCCAGATAACATGAAGTCACTTGAAAAGCCTTACCATTTATGACCATCCAGGGTTAAACTATCAGCTAATGCTAATCCTTCTTGAAGTTCATCTTTGAAATCAGGATGCAATACTCCGAATCCACCAAAAGCAGCATCTAGATGTAGCCATGCTCCATATTCATCGCATAGTCGTCGGATGACAGGCATGTCAGGCGTGAATGCTCCCTGTTCAGCCCCCAGAAGATGCGGAACACATCGTCAGCTCCAACACTTTCAGGACGTTAGACCAGAACAAGAGGGGAATACGGAAATGAATGATTACCTACAGTATTCACTTCTCCATATGCGGGACAAACGATAATACCCCTACCTTGGTCTCTGGCTATCTTCATTCTGTTTTCCAACTCAACAAGATCAAAGGCTACTAAATCTCGCCCTTCGTCTTGATCCGCAGTATTGGATTCGTTATCGAAGGTCTTGACAACTTCAATAACTTTAGATCTACCGATGCCTACTATTGAAGCTGCTTTCCTGATACTAGCATGTGCACCGGCACAGAGTATATCTATTTCTACCCCTCCAAAACCATCTTCCGCTACTGAGTAATGGACATCCCGATCCTTAGTCGTGGATAACGATGACTCTTGATGAGAGGAGGAAGAACAGGTGGCGGATTTGATACGTGATATAACAGCTTGCCGACCTAGTGCTAAGCCAAGTATGTTGGAGGCTGTAGCTCCCGTTGTGATTGTCTTACTGG
The DNA here is from genome assembly GCA_001599955.1 of Cystobasidium pallidum. Classification (NCBI taxonomy): domain Eukaryota; kingdom Fungi; phylum Basidiomycota; class Cystobasidiomycetes; order Cystobasidiales; family Cystobasidiaceae; genus Cystobasidium; species Cystobasidium pallidum. The sequence continues at coordinate 513,646 of BCIL01000007.1, forward strand.
GGTAGGTGGAGCGTGGTATGGAGAGTAGATCCAATACTAGATCCAGAGCCAATGATTCGATATGAGTCGAGATAGAGTCGTTCTGGGCAGCATAACAGTACAGATCGAACAGCAAGAAGTGTTCGTCATATGAAGGATGGCGATGTTATGAAGAAAGGAGCATTAGCTGTTTTCTCTTCTGTGAACACTGAACCGTACGAAATGGAGGAGAACGGGAATTTAGGTGGGGGGATATGACGAAGAACAGCGAGGGAAACAAGGACGGGTTGGAAGGGAATGAAAGGTTTCGGATGCAAGAAGCGGATGCTTCCAAGGAAACCCGAGAAGTAAAAGCGTAGATCAATACTGCACATGACCTACAGGCAAATGAACCTGAACATTATTATCCAAATTGCTGACAATGTGATCAGCAATTAAAGAGATATTCGTTCTTCCACCAGTCACGAAACCGAAATAACGTGGTCCAGCATGACCTGGAGCTAATGCTGGTACGATAGTACTGTTTTAAGAAAGGACGTCAGCGAGTAAGCTATAGTGTTAACTATGATTAGGTTTCGAATAGTCCAAAATGTTGCGAGACTTTGTCTTGATGCTTATACCGGCCTGAACTAGAGAGAGCAACTCACTCGAAAAGTAGCTTTTCTGTAGCTGAACATGGCGGAACAATGTCAATAGTCTCTACTCGGGACCATACAACATCTACGTAATGGTAAAGGCGGAGCTCACCCTCATCGCCTAACCCCTGTTCAGTCAAGCTATCTACGAGGTCCTTCCTCGCTCTTTCCAGATCTTCAGGTGCGGCTATCGTACGCGCTTGCTTCAAGTCGCGGTTTGTGAGTAGCTCATGATACCGGTCCATTAGACACGCACGCGCCTGATGAGCAGAAGATCGGCTGGACAGGAGCTTCAGTAGTAACGGTATTAGATTGGATGGGTTGTAGTGCCAGGACGTTTGTCAGTTCTAGTTTGTATGCTAATTGTGCCTTTGCATGCCAGGCTATCAATAGAGCGGTCTAGACGCATTACCGATCACCTCACTGTTGACGGGAATCGCATTACACCACCCGAGTAACCGCCTTGGGAAATGCGCAAAGTGCACTTTCACACATACGAGGAACAACTCATGATGCATTAAGACCAATCAAACAAAAGCTTGCCAGCACTGCACACGGATGCATTGCTCCGTTCAGTTTTGACCAAGAGGACGGCGGGAATAACGGCAGCAGCAAATACTGTAACACGGCAGCGAGCCGGGCTTGGGCCGACCAAACGGCGGCCAGACGACGAGCGGGCGACCTGGGTACTGAGGAAGACACAGAGGGGCTACATGCGGTCTCTGCAGTCCTGACAGCCAGACTGAAGCTCGGCGAACGGTGATACGGAAGGCGAAGTGGAAATGCGTATCTAGGTATATCCATGTACACCTGTGTGCAAGCAAGTGCATCCATGGGAGACACTAAAAACTATGACAAGCACCATCCTCCGCTCCTACGGCGATTGTCGCAGCCAGGCCGGCGGCGCCAGGAGACAAGGTTCTGAAAGATGGAACTGATCCGAACGCACGTGCGATACAAGTATGCAATGTTTACTGTGCCTACTGTTTACCATGCATCAGTGTTGCAAGGTGTAACAATACCTGCTCCTCTGGCTGTCCATCTGCCGCTCCTGTCTCGTCCACCTATCTCCTCTCTCTCATCGTATGTATCAGCTCGAACAGAACAACCCGACGAGCCAATTGCAATGCAAACTTTGATTCCTCACAGCTCGGGACACCCGAAATCAGCAGCAAGTAGACCACAGAGAGACGACTAGGTTTGACTTCCTCGTAGCACAGAGCGCGGATGATGGTTGGTGCTGTGTGGCGCGGTCGGATGGCCTTTGCGCCAGGCTGTAAACATAGGGAAAGCGATAGTGAAGATGTTGAGTGACAGATCTAGCACACCGCATCAGGAAGGGCTGAGGACGGCATTCTTCTCGTCTCTCCCCCGTGCTCCCTCTCTCTCCTTCGCTTTCTCAGTACGTTTCATCCGACCGGTCCCCTGTGGACACTCTTGCGTACCCAGCCCTCAAGAGTGTCTCCTCCCATGAAGAAAGTCAAGAGAACGCACGTTTATGCTTCCCCTCCCGATACAGCAGGTCGAGGCTTGCTCGCGCCTCTAAATCCTCATCTACCACAGTTGGGTTCGAACCCGGGTCTCACGCTAGAACAGAACTCGAAGCTTTTCGGTTACAAGCCAGCGACATGTGTAAGCGCTACGCATGCTTTTCAAGTCAGTTTGAATATATTGAGCTAATACCTGTATCTATCATACTCCTCTGCCGCTTCCTTTGTTGTGTCATTTCATCTCGTTCCTCTCGCTCTACGTATGGTTATCGCATTCGCCATTCCTTGCGTAACACAAACCTGGTGCCAACGACAATGCAGCGGCCGCGGGTACTACCAAGAAAAGACCTGGCACATGGTCAATGGACTGGAACGAAGATAAGAGGAAGAAGATGAAGACCTCTCCCATTGTTCCCGCTCTACCTACCAAGAGGGAGGAAACCACCGCGGAACGGCGTTACCCACTTCGCACTACAAGAGCGGCATCAGCTGCGAATACCATGAATGGGTCTCTGGAAGTGAAACGTAAAGCAGTCTCTAGAGCTGCCCAAACTAAGGCCAGAAGCAAGCCTATTATCGTTCGACAAGATGAAAAGACTTCCGGCAATGTAGGTTCAAATGGAGAAGATGCGGGTACATCCGCTAGGGCATTGAGAGCCCTGAAACGCGCTAGGAACATTGAGATAGCTCTGCAAGCTAAGAAGGAGTCGATGGAAGTGCCAGTCAGTAAGCAAATATTAATGTCCAGGAAGAGGCGGACGCTCTACTCACAGATGCTCCAACTGCAGATGCTTTAAATGCAGACGCTTCAACTGCAGATGCCCTACCTGCAAACGCTCTGCCTGTGGAAGACGCAAGCAACGAAGAGCGAATTGATATGGCTGAAAGTCAAGCTGCTGGCAATACTTCTGCCGCACTGGTTACGGAATTCGCTGAACTAATGTTCCCCGCTGCACAGCGCAAGCTTAGCATTGGGGAAAGCTCACCTCTTTCGCCTAAAGAATCAGTCGAGCGCGGTCAAGACTTAGCAGACGCTCATCAGGACAACATTGGCGATATTCTACGGCTCCTCGAAACTAATTCTGCCACTCTTTTCCCTAAACCCTCTTCATCCATTGCGCAGACCTCTCATCCGTCCTCATCCATTGCGCAAGAGCAGTCATTCGATTCTGAGATCAGCTCTGACGAAGAATCCTTCCTACGCGACGACGTCAACACTGCTTTCCAAGGCCAGCAAGACACAGAAGGTATCTTCTTCAAGCGGCCAGTGACAATGTATCAAAGAGCCCTACTCAATGCTACTCTACGTGCCATGACATCGGCATCGAGGGCGTCCGGTTTAGAACCCTACCCCGTGACGGCCGAACCATCGAACCCTAGCGGATCCAGAGCTGTCATGTTCTCTCCACAAGTAGCAGGCACACGATCTGCGCGTTTGTCGAATGTTCGGACTCAGCGGAGTCCTGTAGCGTCTCTTACCGCCAATCACCTCCAACAACAAGCTGCCGAAATAGACGATGACAGTTCCGCATGGGGAAGTCAAGATGGCTCATTTGAAGAAGTATCGTTTGGTGATTGGTCGTCTACCCCCGCCTTGTACCCAACTTCCCCAAGTGACATGAGCATGGAGGATAGCGACATGCTTTAAGATACATGTGTTGCGCAGAGGCGAAGAACAGGCTCCCGGGCCGGAAAGAGCTGCAATGCCTGAGAGTTATTAGAAGGGACATGAAAGTCTTTTTGACTTATTTCATATTATTGGGTGGGGAAGAATTGTCTGAATTATATTTTACTATTTGATTGCAAAGGGTTGTCTGGAGTATTCGATTTACACATAATTCTTGATAGGTTCGAAAATAGAAGTGGAATGTAGCTATACCTTATACCCAGCTCTTTTAGGTTTGTAATACAGGGAAACAAGAAAAATCGTTGTTTTCTACATCGTCGTGGTCATACCACAAACCTGTATCAGCAAGGCTACTTGCTGTTACTGGTAGGCCTGACTGGCCCCGTCCGATCATGTCCATTCATACAGAACGTCTGGTATATGTACGACGCTTCTTTCTAGCGACCTAGGAACAGGTTGAAATGGATTTGGTGGGAAGATCAAGGCGATGAAAAGGTACTGCAATAGATGTTATGTGATTGATTCAGTCTCGCAAGCAAGGTTGGAGAACAGCAGCCATCAAGGAGACCTGCGGGCTAGCTAGCGATCAAGTCACGCACGGAAGTCAAGTCGGATGCTGGACAACAAGGCGGTATTTGGGAGCTATGCGTGCTGAGCTTCAGACTAGATGGCAAGAAACTACATACCTGAGAGTTGTATTCGACCGGTCTCCATGTGGCACATAAGCGAACAGGATACGAATCACGACAGACCACTGGAAGTGTCGGCTCTCGACGGGCATAGTGGCATAAAGATGGCAGTACAGCTGCAACCATGCAAGCAAGGGAGTGTATTGTGCAACGACGGGAGAAGTGAACGTTGCTGTAGGATACGAATAAACTGCATCGCTATCCTCTATTGTCCACCAAATTCCTCACCCATGTGAACCGGCGCGCCAAAGTGAAGACTCATGCATGAAGGAAGTCGGCGAGCTAATCCAATTCCAAGCAAGACAAGTACAGCCATACAACCATACGATGTCGGTTCATAATCATTATAAGCATGGTAGATCGAGAAACATGCCTCGTTCTCGTCAGCAAATCTGTTGGGGAATAGAATGCCTCTGGATGAAGTCTAGACATCTGAAGCAAGCGGCATTGAGTGTTGAGCGAGAGAGAATCAGAGACACGGCTCGCCGCTTGGATGATGGATGACTTGGAGCAGTATTGCAATGGTAGTAATGTCCATCCTCTCTCTCCTTTTTTGGCCATCGTCCGCCTCTCTCTTCTCTATTTTGGCCTCGTCGAACCGAACGAACCGACAGGGAAATGCATCTTCACATCTTCACATCCGTCCATCGGCCAACACAGACCACAAACAGGACTACTCCAAAGCGAGTACAGCGCGTGTGTGTGTTTGTAAGATTGCAATTCAGGCGGAAGATTGCGGGCATACAGATGCATTGGGATGGTCGCGTGCAGTGTCTTGTTTGTCGCCGAAAGAGAGTGAAGTTGATGATGGTTGGATGAACAGGTCTATCTAGCGAAGGGCAAACACAGAGAGCGGAGGAAATGGAAGTTCTCTCTCCCACTTGTGCCTTTAGCCATGGCAATCATCTCCATCTTCATAGCTTTCTAACCCTCGCTTACTTTCTTCTTTCTTTCCCGCTCCTCCCTTGCAGCCTGCGTATCCCCATCGCTGAATGTCCTCTCTCAGCCATGGAGTCATCACTTACACCACGCAGCACTGCACTTCTCGCCCCTGCAGAGTTACAGCGCACCACTGCACCTCTCCAATCTCCCCAAGTCGATTCGTGTTCTGATCTCTCCTCCCTCGACGACAGTGACGGCGATGAAGACGATCAACTTGTTGGGGATATGTCTTATCGGATCTCACAGAAGGCAAGGACCCAGCTACTCGGTACAGCCACCGTGTCTGGGCAAAGGTGCGTTCCTGATGAGCGGTATCTACCCGACATTAGTTCAAGCTAACTTCGCCACTGCGTTTCGACTCCTACCGACCGACTTGCCATCACATCCTGCATTGCACAATCAACCGCAGCCCCCACGTTGCAAGTTCAGAAGTCTGCTCAACGGCTACTTCTGCAAGCATCGACCTTCCGCTGAAGAAGGCTAAGAAAGTGCTCCGGCAACCTTTCACTTCAAGACAGAGCCCACTCGTTAGCATAGACCCTCATCGCCCAACCGCTACGCTGAATCCCCACTCGAAGGCAGGGAAAGGTCCAGTCAAGATTGGATACTCTACCCATTTCAGACCTGTTGCCGCAATCACTAACACATCAACCGCTGCATCGGATCCTCCTGTTCCTGCAAGGAGTATAATGAACAAGGATCGTAACGGTATTGGACCCTCAAGTTGTAGCATATCAGGTACCGACGCAAGTTCAGATCATGGACGCGGGCAAACCATACATCAGGATCGAGATCTGCATCAAGACGATAATGACAATGCACAGTCGAAAGCTTCGGTGAAGAAGGAAATACCAGAGCAGGCTAACAAGCCAACAACGCGTACTGGCACGTTGTATCGTGGACAAAGGTTCGATCAGAATCTTTTAGAGTAAGTCTTCCTTCGAGTCACCCGATAGATAGCTCCTATCGACTTTCTCCTGGTCGGTATCCCTCTTGCCTATATCTATGAACTTGCTGCATACCTCTTTGACACAAACATCCTGCATGGTGGCATATTTTTGCTTTGACACTCTTTTCTTCCATATCTTCATCCCTTTTACCTTTCGATTCTGGGTATATCCGTCAATCTTTCCCCCACTGATTATGCCATTCATGTCATTCCCCTTCTCTCCTCCTTCTGCTGTCTAAAGATATATCGATACGCATCCAGATAGTTCAAGTGTAGCTTGGTCCGGCTGCGGTCGCTACATAATCATTCACGACCCGGATGGTCTAAGGAAAGACTTGAACGCTTGTGGATACGCACAACAAAGCAGTTTCGCATCTCTAGTAAGCTGAGGACTACTTGTCTGCCTGTGCAAAATTTACATATTGAGTTTAGTCGTTCCACTTTCACCTTTCACTGGGACTGACCCTTCACAGTACAAGCAGCTTAAGGTGAGTTCAGCCGTCGGTTGTCTCAGGCTACACAAGATCGTACATTTCCCCTCCAAAAGATTATGATGGGTCATAACCTCAATCGCTAGCTTTTTCCAAACCGTGTCCACTGTACCACAACGCTCACGGTTTCTTCCCTCTTGGGGTCACCCGCATCCCCACTCTCTCCATCTGTCATCGTGTACAGAACTACAAATTCAAAAGACTTCCTCCTGGAGAGGTCGAAGGTTTAGGCCTGTACACGGGCCTCACATCGGAACAGAGATCGAAACTTTTCGTTTGTAAACATGCAATATATGTAAGTTTCGGAGGTATGGCCCCTCCTTCCTCACACACCTCTGCCTTTTACAGGCGCTTTTACGCTACTTGGGTCATTTCCCTCGTCATGCAAACGCGCCTTTTCAGCTCGAAATTGATACTGATCCATGTGTCTGCTTTGTCTGTACCGCATTTCCGCCGACATCTTGAATTTCCCCGTTGTTCACCTTGCTCTGATGCCCCCGTTGCACCATTTCGTAGCGCAAACCTGTAGCCAAGAATGATCCTGCCACCGCACATACACAAGGAGATACACAAGCTACCGACTGCCGTACAAACAGTCGAAGAGATCCAAGTCACAAAGATGACTTTGGCTCTGTGGTAAAGGTCGATGAGAACAATGAATTAGATCATCAGAATCATGAACAAGCCCAGAATATATTGCAAAGAACGTCCGAGACATCAGACGAAACCTCTCCCTCCTCATTTGCGACTTGTCGAAAGAAAAGACCCGGCACGTGGTCAATGGATTGGAACGAAGACAAGATGAAGAAGAAAGCGAAAACTGTAATCAATGGTCAAGCTTCACCTGTAGGATATACTCCCTCAACACGCTCAAAGAAGACTTGTAACGACAATGACGATGATCACGATCTCAAACGGTCCTTCATAAAAAAGCGAAAAACCCAAGTCAATAGCCCTTACGAAACCGCCAATTCTATGCAATCTGTAGTCAAAGAGAAGGAAACTCTGAACAAAGCAAAGAGTGTACAGAAATCCCCTCGTCGTCCTCTATGCTCAGCTACGTACGCACCGGTTGCTGTCCAGAGCGATACAAAGCAGTCAACGCTCTCTCCTTGTCGAAACAGCCGGTCTTTCAAGCGAGCAAAGTCTGCGGTCCCAGCGGCCATTGTCAACAATTCGGAGAATACGTCTGCAGGCTTACACCATCCCGCACGAACTACAAGGTACTCCTCGCTTATCGGAAAGAAGCGTGACCAAGCCAAAGAAGGAGGTCGTCGAGTTTCTGAGTTTGTTTATTATAATGCACAAATCAACATTGTCGACGAAAGCGAAGACGAAGAAGAAGGGTTGTATACTATCGGGCAATCAGAGTCAGCTGGAGATGGTGAAGGCACCTCATCGAGAACCTTGAGAGCCTATAAACGCGCTAAAAGTCCTAGTACTGGTTCGCGAATTAAGAACGAGGTAGCGGAAGTAGCTCTTGTTAAGGTCAACATGAACATCAAGGAAGAGGTGGATTTTCGACAGCCTGAAAACATCCAAGGCAGCCAAGATCAGGTTGCATATCCGCAGACTGAAGGTACATTAACGGACTCGACCGAGCATATTTCGACTCTCGCTCTGAAGAGGCGGAACCCGCCAGCACATCTAGACCTGAGAACTTCGCCATTTGCCGTAGTTAAAGTTGTCGAGCATGCTCGGGTTGGAGGAGACGGTCAAGAGCACGGGACTATGGCGGGCTGTAACGTTCCGGCGCTAGCAGACTCTCAGAACGGCTCTCCAGAAACTCAGCCACGAGCTTCGGTTGGTGCCGGAGTCTTAGATTATGCATCCTTCTTTCCTGAACCTTTGATTGAGTCAAACCAAGAAACTCAGATAAGCGAGAATGCCACACTTGAGGGTTCCACAATAATTTATTCGACCGCATTACCGGTTAACCGAACCTCATATTCACAGACCGAAAATGGCGAAGTACAGCTTTCAGTGGAAGTCTCGAATATTGGCAGTTGCATTTCGCCTTGTGCAGAGGACAAGGAACGCTTAACTTCAGATACAATACCTTGTAGCCCCTCCAGAAGTCGGACTCTCTCCCTTGCGTTCACTTCCCCTAATACAGACAAGCGGAAAAGTGAAAACGTTGCGGCCGAAGAAAGGGGATGTCGCCAGAAGAGGGAAAAGGAAATCTCGCTCGCCGAAGTTTTCCCCCAAATACCTATCGTCCAAGTAGAGGCTCCCCTCCGCAACGACTCGTCAGGAGATGATCAAAATAAGGCTGGCGCGGCCATCAATGACAGTATCTGCAATATCGAGCAGGCATCCAGCTTCTCTACAGACCTCCTTCAGCCGCTACCTTGCGCAGCTCTGGGGTGCGGAATGACAGAGAATACTGAACGTCTGAAGAGTCTGGAGGAGGACAACGATGATCTTGAGAAATCACTCTTCGAGATAAGTATGCCTTCACCAGGAATGATGATTATCGGCCAAACTGGCACCACCCCTCCAAGTGGCGCCACTCCATACGCGGAGAACAGGATGCAAAGCCGTAGACTGCAGCGAAGTGACTCGGTAGAGTCGGTCCTTGAATCCAGATGTGATGCTTTGCAAGCAGAGAGGGCGACTCTTAAATTCAGAGGGAAGGATTGTTCAATCATACCCGAACCGAAATGCATGGCTTACCAAACAGGCTGCTCTACTACTGATCAAATCTCATTGGAGCAATCTAACACCTTTATACCACACCCTGCAACACCCAAGAAGTGGAAAGAATACGAATCTCTCTCTCCAAATGATTATATTCAGTATGGATTGCCTCTGCTGCAGAAGATGACACCATCAGGCATCATTGCCGATTACGGAAACAAAAGTCCGGAGCCTATCTATCGTGCTTATCAAGAAGGCAGCTTTTATGCCATGGACGACAATTGCACACCTCCGATTGATACGGCTTTGGCTTTCGGACAACATTGAAATTCCGCCTATCACGACAACGCGAATGTGCAGAAACGAATAATAATACGCCAGCTTCCATACATTGAAGAAGCAAGCTGCAATGATATTTGGCCAAATCGACTTCTCAAAAGGAAATACGACCTTCTCGAACCCATTCTTACCTATTACAGCGCAAGCTTTGCGCTTTGTCCAGACACTGCTATACAACCTGCCGATGAAATCTACCTGCATAGTTTTCAGCGCCTATCATACCTTTCCACCTTACTCTCCAGCTCTTTTCTTCTGCATTTCTCGTTTTGTATCATCATTGCGATAGATTGGCCTTAGCTGTAGGTGCTTTACAGATAATGAGGGACGCTCGAATAGAGGTTTTCGGGATGGAAGTGTAGCTATATACACATGCTTCAAATCGTCTGTAGTATCCTCGAGTGCTGAATCATCAATCTGATCGCGCTCACGTGTTTATTTCCAGCATTTTCCCACAAAGAACGTCAATGAATGCAGTCATTCTTTGACTGTGTGCCAATCATGACTGGATTTATACACCACTAATACTCTCACGCACACATGCAAGTAGACGACGCTCACATTCATTATTGCGCTTCGAAACAGCAGCAGGAGCCGTCTCAGGTCATTCAGCAGCCGGCTGCCGGTGATGGAGCAGGACCGGTAGAAGCAACGGAGATAAAGCAAAAACAGGAGAAGCAGGCAGACACGGCTATGCAGAGCGAAGAGCTGCCTGATGGCTCCTTCACATCCTCGAAAGACGCATCAGCAACGACGCAGACTCCCAAAGTATCGCGGATAAGCGAGTCCGAACTGGATGCACTCTACGCCAGCCTCGATGCAGCGAAGAAGGAACTGGCGCAGACAAGACAAAAGGAGAGAGCGCATGCGGCTGCTGTTCATGAACTGAAAGCCATCGAACGGGAGAGGGATCGTTACAGAGCTGTAAGTAACATCGACCTTTGCCATGTCATGCATCGTGCTAATCCGGGGACCTTGTGGCAAATACGCTGCCTTCATAGACTGTTCTCAGTCTTGCCTATCAGAACAAAGTACTCAATGATGAGTTGAACAGAAGCAGAAAGGTCAGTCTAGGTACTCTATACCATGTTAACAATACGGCTGACATGGATACGTCAGGGCTATTCAAGGCGCGAGGAGAAGTACGTGGATGCTAGACTACAGATACAGGACCTCAAAGAAGCTCTTGCATTGAAGGAGAAAGAGGTTGAAGAGCTGAAAGCCGCAAGAGATTACATGCCAATTTCTGTAAGTTTACTTCCTGGATGAAAAGCTTACAAACCTTTCACTGATACATGGTTTCGTATCTAAACAGGACAAGGACCTCCTCGATGCTTACCACCGCATGCGTGATGTTTTCGAGAGCTTGCGCTCTACGCTTTCGTGCTCACTATGCTATGAACTCTATAAACCGGGAGACGTGACGACTCTCGAATGTGGTCATACAATGTGCCGACAATGTCTGCAACAATGGAATGATTCACACATTAGGCTTTACAACCTAGCTACAACACCAGACTGTCCTGAATGCCGACAACCTGGAAGACATTACGTCAAGGTCTTTCTACTTGAAGAAATAGTACGCACAGTTGACAGATTGGAAAGACTCGAAGCAGAAGCGGAAGCCATGAAACAAGCGGATAGGAAAGCCGCCTTGGAAGCTGAAAGAACCAACTATCAAGCATTTGCTGAGAATTCCACAAGCGTGCTTAGCGATTTGGCGGATGATACAGATGAAGAAGCCGAAGAAGTCTCGGCCAATCTGCTTGGAAAGGCAAACCCATGATTCTAGAGCCAGTCCAACCAGGGCATTTTCGCAAAGGCTAAGACGGCCAAGCTGGGCGTATACTCCCCTCAAGTCCATAGTCGTGAGGTAAAATCATGAGCATGCAGTTATTAGCTGGAATCCCATACGTTTATAGAACCAAAGTGAAAGTATAGCAGTAATCCTTGTCAATAGTCGTGTTGATGTAGTATTAGCTGGCTGCAACAGCCGTAATCATGTGTCAAATACGCGCAGCATTATTCATCGTAACATTCATCAGAGTCTATGCACGACATTCGGGATGCAAGGGAAGTAGCACAGAAAGGTGTCTAAAGGTACATTGTGGTTGCAGTCGAGATTCGCCACCGTCAAAGAGGTGATCAAGAAGCTCGAGAACAGAGCGTTCGGGCTTAAAAATATCCATGTTCTGTTTCGCTGTGGTCACAAGCTGACAATCACACAATTGCCCAGTATGGTGCATTCAACTGCCAAAACCCGAAGCAAGATGGACAAGAATGCACGTGGGGTGAGAAAACTGAAGCTGAAGAGTGGAAGGTCGAAACCTGCACCGAAAGAGGTCTTGTTCGACGATGATGCTCGGAGGTGAGCAAAGTGCGGCCTCAGTCAAACGGCACTCGGCTTATAACAAACATATATTGACTGTGGTATGGAAATGATGATCTGTCAATTAGGGAATTCTTGACTGGATTCTCCAAGCGAAAGCAAGAGAAGAAAGAGGCAGCACGAGTGAGGGCTGCTGCGCGTGAGAAAGAAGAGGCCAAGCTGTTACGACAACAGGTGCGTCAGATGTTTTGCTCAAGGGGTCGTACATGTAGATGCGCCAGGCCAATCCTTCGACTATTTCCACGCTGCTTGAACAGCTACGCGATACGCGCAAGAAACAAGCCGAAGAGAACGTCAAAGCAGCCACCGAATTCTACGGTGGTGCACCAATGTTGGACCCGAAAGAGCTCATGAAGGTGTTGGATGATCAAAACGAGCATGAAGACCCTGAAGAACAGGAATACTCAGGTGATGAGATCGTATCTCATGTTGTCATCGAGGAGTTTAGACCTTCGGACGACGACGACGATGATGTTGATAGCGGGCACGAGAATGATTCGCGGCAAAGCAACAACAGGAAATCACGTCGGAAGGCTCAGTATGAGGATGGTGACGAAGCTGAAGATGACGAAGAGCACGATGGCTTTGGAAAAGCAGACGACGCATGGGATACATGGCGGGAAGGCAAAGTCGGTGGTAACGGGTTAGCAAATGAAGATCGTAATGTCAATATCTTTGGTATCTTACCAAGTTCGAAACCTTCAATTCCGAAAAGAATGATAAGACCACAAGATGAATTCATGGTCACTCGGAATGATTCCCCTGAGAAGCCAACCGCTAAGAAGTTTACATATGAAACAAAAGCTGCAAGGCGCACGTCAACGCAAAAGCAGAAAGCCCGGAGGAGTGAAAAGGCTAACTTTGGTAGAAACAATAAGCCTGGGAAATCATCTAAGAAAGGGGGAAAGAGGTAGATATTTTCAGCCGCTTGTTCTTTCTGGCCTTGCGCAATTTTTCTGTTTATTGCATGTTCATTTCGTTTTCCGTCTATGATTCGTTTTCGGTAGTGGGTGGTACAACTGTAGTCTGTTGTTGCTAAATCTACAATCATCAATAGCTTGAAATCCAGTGAATCAAAATCCCGGCAGGGTACAAAAGTCTCAGGCGTCGAACAACTGAACTCAGAGAGACATTAACTCCGTCCAACGCCAACCCAACGTTTTGACACATCCAACATCATCCAACCTCACATATGACCATAAGTCAGAAGCCACCCGTTCGCAACTGCATCCGTGAAACGATGTCCCACAACTACAAAGCACTCTCTTTCAACAGGCTCGGATTAGGACCTCCTGCATGCGAATTTGCTCGATACTCCAGGTTGAGCAGTAGATGCTGCCAGACTTCTTCATAACCAGGGAAGCGCTCGGGCTCGAGTCTGATCAATCTCAGAATATTCTTCATAGCTTGTCCCTCACGAATCTCGTTCTGAACCGTCACGGCGTAAATTTGGTCAATAACGAGATACGGTAAGATGCGCGAAGAAATAGGCCGAGAAGAGTTGCTCACCCAATAGTGCAACATCATATCAAGTTGTACTTTACGAACTTCGGGAAATTGTTGTGAGAATGCAGAGAAGACCTCATATGGAATACTTTCAATAGTCAAACTCTGAACGATGTGCTCGAATGCTTTGTTCTTGAGTTCAAGTATATTAAGTTTATCAGCGATTTTGTACATTGCCTTCGAGCTGCAGATGAGATCCTTCCGTTGTGAATTCTGGGGTGAAGAGGGACCATATACCGCTGCTGTATAGGCATCGAAGAATTGCTTTCTTGTTTTGTATGAAAACTGGATAGGTACAAGGTCAACATCAGCTTGGTCATTCTAAGTAGGAATGCGACAAAGACTATAACACAGAAGTTATTACCTGCCGGTTGTGCGCTTCTGCGGTGTCTTTGGCATGTGCATAGATAGACGACAAGGGCGCAAAGGTGATTGTATCTGTATATAGAAAGTAGAGAAGCGCTTTATAGGTAGAATAGCTATCAAAGAGGCAAGCAATGGTTAGATACTGGTTTATGAGCACATTGCAAGTTCGGCAGGGGATGATTGTCAATGCTTACCTTGCATCCTTTACTACAACGGTTACAAATTGCTTGCCGTGATGTCCATTACTTTCTTGTCTTGTCGGCTGGTAAGATCCTTCGCTCTCTGTACGCGTCTCGACCCTCTTCTGGTATCTCTGACTCCGCGGAGAACCGGCCGGCGGCGATGTCGTGGGCGCATTCGTAGATACCGATCTCATCGTTGATGTACCTGCATATTCTACGGCTGCCTCAGGCAGAGTTTCACGAAAGAAATGGCGTGTAGGGTATCGCCTAGAAGGCGAAGATGGTAGACGTGTATGGTGGAGTTTAGATGGTGAGGTTGGTGCCTTCAGCGGTAAAGTGTCCACCTTCATTGCATCACTATGCCCCGCAGACTTTGAAGAAGAAGCAGTTGTCAAATTATGCCCCGTGTCCGCATTGCGCGCTTCGACAGGATCTTCGTTGATACTTGTGTGAGCTGTATGACTTTCAGCATCTCCATGACCTTCATCTTCATCGTCTGAAGCAGTCAGATCATCTTCCATGTCCCTATCGATGCCAGTAACTTCCTGAGTTTTAGGAGTATCTTCATTTCCATCTTCGTGAACGCTTTCCTGTTCTCCGTCTGATGCGGAATCATACATGACCATCATTTCGTCCGACTCCACACTCTCCATATCGCTGTCTTCATGGTCTATGTCATCCCTGGACTTTGCGAAAGATCGGCGGGACGCAGGATGCCCATCGGAACTTGTCATATTCTTGGCTTCTGAAAATCCAGATGAGAACATTGTGTCAAAATCTGTGAAGTATATGTAGCGCGTCAGTAAAAATGTATGAACGCATAAAATACATCGGGACAAACTGCATACATTCCGCCCTTGCAGCTAGAATCTTGCGTATTGCATATAGCGATTTCTCTTTCTTCTTGCCAGTGATAGGTGAGCGACTCCTATCATGCAAGCGAGCATGTCAGCGCCTTTGCATTAAAACAAAAACAGAGGAGGCACACAGCATAACTGACGTTATTACGAATCTGACGTCGGAGTAAGCAGGATCATTGAACATGCCAGCAAAAGCATTGACTAGTTCCAGAGGCATCAGTCTCTTCTGCAATGTAGGATGATGTGCCGGAAGAGTAGACCTAGATGGTGTATGGGTAATTGTGCAAGAGATGATGAACGAATCAGAATGTCTGATTACCATGTTATTGTAGTAGACATCGGCTCTTCTAGCGAAAGATTGCCAGCCCCAGTTTCTAGCTTCCGAACTGAAGACGTGATCTGCAGCTTCCATCATCTTGATTGGAGCTTCTTTCTTATTGACAGACTTTATTTCGAACGCAAACCTATAAGAACCTTCTCTTATCCATGGGGCCGAATGTGCCGGCGAAGGGGACGGGCCGGCATTGTTAGCAGAGGAGGCAGAGGCGGTTGGGGAGGATTGCGGGKAAAAGGCTGGCTGCTGAGCATGCTTGTTTGCAACTGCAGCAGCAGCGGCAGCTGCAAGAGCTGGATTGGAAGCAGACTTCGCCAGCATTGTGGCAGTGTAGCTCCGGCTCCGTGCGGCAAACTTGAGCCCGCGCTCACGCTCTTCGATTGTCGGCTCAGCGGACAAGTAGAGCGAGACATAGTCTGACCCGGAATTGCCATAGAAGTATATTTCCCATCTGCCATCGCCGACTGTGGTCGACATATGAATATCAGCCTATGTGATGTGCATATTCGCCACCTGTGTCAGCCAAGCCCGACTGCCGGTCGCGCATGTACAGCAGGGCCGCATGGCAATTCCTAGATGGACCGGGGAAACGTAGGGCCACGCACACGGGGGACTCTTGATGCACCTGCTCTTTGCATCGCCGCGACTGCTGTCGAAGATCGTCTTGAGATCCGACACCTTCCAGTCCAGCGTCAGCGACTTTGTTTCCTGACATGCATCGTTCGGGCCTGCAGACGGTGTCGGCGGGGCAGGCCAGGCAGCGAGGCCGCCGGAGTGGAGCTTCTGGTATGGTCCGTGGGCACTTCCGACCTGCCCGAGTGCGCCGTACGCCGCCATCGGTCCTCGCAGGTGCAGTGGTATCCAGTTGAGATGCGGACCTGCGCGCGTCCTGCTGTGCGGCGAGGCCGTGTTGGCGGTAGCAGCGGCAGCGCTCTGGCTGGCCATCCTAAGCCCAGCTCACGCCATGTATGCTCTTGGAGAGGCCACTCCCTGCCAGGTTGCTGCTGTCCATGCAGTCCTGTCCGCTGTTCGTACCATATACTGTATGCTGCTCGGACGGAGTCGCCACCACCGGATGAACGAAGCCCGCGCGGATGGAAGAGCCCACCCAGCTCCGACATTTGCAATAATGATGCAGATCCCAATAATGCCATGCTGGTCCCCCTGCCCTCCGCGGACAGCAACGTGCGCCTGGGCGAATGCGCCTCGGAACCGCTGCCGCCGGTTCGGCTTATCGCAGACATAGTTTCGGCTTGAACTGCATCGATTTCCGGACTTAACTTGCTTCACGAGTTACTAGTCCTCCAGTCTATACAGAGATGTCCCGCAATACTGAGGTCACTCAAGTGCTACGGAAGCAGGTTTGAAGTCTTTCCGTGGCTAGCATAGCAAACTGTCATGCTCAACAATATACACGTAATGTCGACACGACTCGGATCTAGTTGTCTTGTCGAATAGCTACAGAAATACGAGATAGTGAATTGCATCCAAAGGGTCTCCAAATCTAATATCGTGCCTATGGCCTAGATCAACGATACAAGCCAAAAAGCAACCTACTGCAGCGATGTCGCCCATCACCACCATCTGCTTGTCAGGCTGAGTGTTTGCCAGAGCGCAACAGCGCAGACAGCGCCTAAGCTAGCAATGACGCAGCCCATCTCCGCAAACAAGTACCTCGCTTGACGCCTAACCTCTTTGCCTACTTTGATCCCCATCTCCAACCCAGCAGGTTCACCCGCCTCATCAGATGTCAGTTCCGAAATCTTCTTTTCGTAATCCTTCTCTTCCTTCCGGGCGAACCTGCTTCTTCTTTCACCCAATTGCCATGCAACAATGAGCGTTATAATCCTCCTAAATAACGCTTGCCTCTTCATTTCCCACCCTGGTCGATAGTACCTTCCGAATATCGATGATGCCCATGTAGTCCATGTAAATTGTTGCACCCCGAACCAATCTTTCATATCTCCTCTCGGTACGGCCAACTGATCGGCCAGTCCGGCACCAAGCAAGAAACGACTCAATTCGCAATGGTAACCCGTACTGCGATCTTGAGGGGCTCGGTGGGCGACAGCGTGGAGGATGGTATAAGTAGGTGTAGAGAACGGGTCTTTCGGAACCTCGGGACGGAACAGATGGAATGCCACGCATGCAAAGAAGCGATGTGATCGTGTGGGTGTGGTCGTGTTTGCAGTGCCGTAGAATCTCGTAAGAAGATCTGGCTTGATACCGAGATAGTAACCGATGTGGCGCCAGGCAGCTATGAAGGCTAGCTCCTCTTGAGGACTGAGCTTGATGCCCAGTCGCCGTTGGCACCAAAGTGGCGCAAGGCAGAAACCTCCAAGTGTTGCAGCCAAGTCTCTGTTGAAGGATACTTTGTCAGTGAACGCAGTCTGCAGTGGATAGGGCGAAAATATGCCTACTCCTGATTTATGGGTATACCATCCTTTTCAACACTGTAAGTATTCAAGCGAGATTTACCGGCTAGAATCCTCAAGCGGACCTGAGAGTGCAGCATCCTGACTCGAACAGCGCTCTTCCAACCTCTGCCGGTAACAGGAGTCATGTCGCCCATGAAGTCAACAAGGGCTTGTGTCGTCTCCATCAATCGTCTGTATGTAGCGTCTCGCGATGGTGATGTTAGATAGCCAGTCTCGTACAAGACTGACATTATGCGAGCTGACGCGAAACCTGTGAATAGAGCAACGATGAGCCGGCCGCCTTAAAATGGTCGGTAAATCCTCCAGGGACTTACCGCCTGCTAGCGAGAAATGCAGAAGTGTAGTAAGCATTCCTGATGAATACCTCCAAAATACAGCCTGGCCTTCTGACAATACCGCTTGGGGTTTTCTATCTCGTCTATGCATAGCTTCTTCCGGTGTAAATTCGTACTCGTAGAGTTCGTCCTCATCCTCATCCACCATTTTCCCTTTTCCTTTCCTGTCTATACTGCCATCGAGATTGTAATTTCGTGAAGGCCCAGGCAGAGCGGAAACCTCTCCTGGCGGATCACGGGCTATGGATGCCCAGAACTCAGCAACATTGCTGTCCCACTCTTCCCTTGGTGTAGCCGAAATATATGTCTCGAGAGCTTTGAGGGCATCTTGTCCTGGTTTCAGATTGAAGAAGTGAACGACTGCATCACAGAGTGGATCGCCTTCGTGTCGTAGCTGCAAGATGCAAGAATATCTCTTTCGTCAGTTGGTCTATAATAGGGCGACAATACCAAAGCAACTATTCGAAGCGTACCGCTTCCAGCTCGGCTGGCCTTATGCAGCCATCGCCCCATTCCATAAGCCATCCCCAGCGGGTGACCCAGTCGCCTGTGAAAGATCAGCTCAGTTACTGAATGCTTTTACTCCCCAGAAAACAGGCGGCCTACCGTTCTTTACATCGTCACCGACATCGCCAGATTCGATCGTGGCGGCTTTGCGCGTGCCGATGGGAGCGGACAAGTCGCCAACGATGAAGGGAGGGGGTGGACGAATGCCCATGACTGTAGAGATAGTCATAGTCTATACTTCCAGAAGTGCGAGTCCCTGGAATTGATATTGGCAGTAAGAGCGTATATATGTTCGGAGAACCGTGTTGCGATTGAGACGTCGATGTGCAGAGAGCGTGCGTGCAGAAGGTCCGTCAATCTTGACCTGTTCAACCTCCACGCAATACGCCTCTTCTGACGGATCCTGCCAAAAAGTTAGAAAGGTTAGACTTGGCTGTCAATCCGGGTTTGTGAGCTGTCAGCAAGGAAGGAAAAGCCCCAGATGGCATGCCGTTCGTGGCGAAAGTAAGGCCTGATCGGGGTTATGTTAGTGCCATTGCATAATGAAGGACACGAAGGAACTTGTCAAGTGTAGAGCGATCTGCTTGCACGACAAATGCAGTCGCTTGTACGACTCGAGTGATTGTATTTCGCTTGGTGACAGGACCGCGCGCCCTGTCATTGCGACAGGTGGCGGAACGACAGCCAGGAGCGTTGGGCTTCACGCTGTCGGGCCAGCCTGAGCAGCGAACGGCTTGGATATTGATCCTTCCAGAAGTGCCTTGGAGTAAGCCTAGCACCAGTGATACCATAATCCTCGCTCTTCCTGCGTTTGACAGGCCCCACAGTTGGAACTGTTGATAGGGATGGAGAAGCAACGAAGCGGTGCTCGGATGTAGAGTGTCGAGATCAAGCGAAACCACATGAGGCGTACAATCGCACCAGGTTGGCTGTATCTTCGTATCTTCGACGCTGAGCCGTCCTCCATGCAAGTAGTCTCTGTTGCAATAGTTTGAGGCTGTGGCTACGGCGTTCAAACATGCTCCAGTATAGGACCTCCCGAACGCTGTGAAGCTGTTGACGAGCCCATCATGGATATTGCTCGGAACTACCTCAGGAGCACAAATCTACCCGCCGAGTTGGGCCACTCTTGAGCCGAGCAGGCGTTGTGCCACTCCTTGACCTTAGGACAATCGAACTCGCCCAAGGCACGCGCAAACATGGCGGCGCGGAAGCTGCAGAGTAAGCGTGCTGTCCACGACCTGGCAGAGCGTACACTGATGGACTCTTGCTATGGTGTTCTACAGCTGAGATTGACAAGACGCTGAAGAAGGTGGCCGAGGGTGTAGAGGCGTTTGAGGAGCAATACCAGAAGATCCAGCAGACAACGAATCATGGGCACAAGGAGAAGAGTGAGCAGATCATGACGGTATTCACTCCAGCTACATGCGCTGACCATTTCGGTAATGGCTGCAATGCTCATTCCAAGTAGTCGAAGCCGAGCTCAAGACACAGATCAAGAAGCTGCAGCGGTTGCGTGACCAGATCAAGACATGGCTGGCGAGCAACGATATCAAGGACAAGAAGGCGTTGACAGAGAACCGCAAACTGATAGAGACGGTAGGTACAGTCGCAATGCTTGGCTGTACGCAGGCTGTGATGGTCGGGATCATCGAAGCGTGACATGGCCCTGCGACAACAGCGCCGCTTGCTGACCTGAGCGGACATGTCTACCTCACTCACAGCAAATGGAACGCTTCAAAGCATGCGAGAAAGAGATGAAGACGAAAGCATTTTCGAAAGAGGGACTCAGTGCCGGACATCGACTGGATCCGCGCGAGCAGCTCAAGCAAGAGACGGTTACCTTCATTTCTGCCCAAGTGGATGAGCTGTCGCGGCAGGTCGAGTCGACAGAAGCCGAGATCGAGCAGCTACAAGGAGGCGCAAAGAAGGGCAAGAAAGGCGGATCTGGTAATGCAGAGCGCGTTGCAACGCTTGAAGAGCAGAATGATCGAAGGAACTGGCATATATCCAGGCTCGAACTTATCAACCGTTTGATGGAGAATGGCAATCTAGATCCCGACCGTGTGCAGGGCTTGAAGGAAGACATCAGCTACTACGTTGAGAGCAATACGGTAAGGTATGAGGGCTTTTTGTGCGTGCCTCAGTGCTAACGGACGGAACTCGCTCTATTTATACCGATAGGAGGAGGACTTCGAGGAGGATGAAGGACTATATGATGAATTAAACCTAGAAGAAGAAG
Organism: Cystobasidium pallidum; assembly: GCA_001599955.1. Lineage (NCBI taxonomy): Eukaryota > Fungi > Basidiomycota > Cystobasidiomycetes > Cystobasidiales > Cystobasidiaceae > Cystobasidium > Cystobasidium pallidum. The sequence goes on from BCIL01000007.1 coordinate 534,583, forward strand.
AGGATGCGTTTGGTATCGCCAACGACGATATTCAATCATCGCATGACTCGACGTCTCTGGCAGACACATCTGATATTGGTTCGCATGTGCCGCCACCTTCACAGCAATCGCGTACGCCGGCGAGAAAAGAGAGCAAACCGACGCAACCGTCGAAAGACAAGGATGAGATGGACACGGATGTTGCGCAGAGTCCGACGCATACCAAGGGTAAATCGACAGGGACTGCGGCGCGGAAACCTACATTGGATGGTACAGCTCAACGTCCGACTGGCCTAACTGCACCTGGCTCTCGAACATCCAGTAGCTCTCTCCCAACCGCACCCTCGAAGGAGGCAGCGCCCTCTGTGCCGGCTCCTAGAGCTGTGCCTACGGTCCTTCCGCCAATCCGCTATTCCGCTGCAGCGGCTTCCGCCGTCAATACCACCTCACAAGCCGCTTCAACCCCTCAAACAGCAACTGCGACGACAACCCAATCGTCACTTATGTCACCTACGTCAGCAAATGCAGCGCAGGCTACTTTACCTAGTTCAGTCCTCTCGCCACCTGTCACGCAAGCTGCTCCAGCCATCAAAGGCACTTCGGCGTCACCGGAGGCATCGAAGGCGGCAACTGCTTCAGCTGCTCCTGTTGCACCATCAACCGAAGCTTCACCCAGTCCAGCTCCGAGCCAAACTTCGGCTGCACCCAGCGTGAGTCCGGAACTTTCGGTCCTTCGCAGTGTTATTCCTGTGTGCTGATTCGCAATGGTCTACTTTGTAGGGTGCGCAGGCGCAGAGTCAAAATACATTATCTCCTTCTCCCGCCACGGTTTCAGAGGCAACTCGTGTTCTGTCACCTTCGCAACAAGCTGCAAGCATGGCGCCTTTGCAAGCGCTTGAAGTTGGCTCTCAATCACAGAGACAGCAACCGAGTGGGCAAACTTCGTCCGACGACAAGACCGGTCTACCCTTGTCCAGCGAAGCAACTCAGCCTTCAGGCTCACCCAAATCGCAGAATGCTCAGCATGGCGCTATTGGACAGCCGTCTGGGACGTCTGAACCGAGATTACCAAGCAGTCTGGCAGATTTGGTGACAAGCTTCGAAAGTGCGAAACAAAAATGTGGGTTCGAGACCATGGAAATCTATTGTGTTCTCTTGCTGAAGCGTGTTACCATCTACAGCGCTGCGCCGCGATAACGACCTGTCAGCGATACATAACATACTTGAAGCTGGATATCCGAATATTCCTCAGCCATCGGACGCCGAGAAGTCAGTTGTAGCATGCCACGATTTGCGAGGCGGGCAATCGTACTGATCAATTTGCTACATAGGCCGAAATACTATATTCCGAGGAACCCCTACCCCACACCACATTACTACCCTCAACAGCCTTCACCTCATCTGGCGAACGCAAGTCTGTTTGCAAAATTCGATGTGGATACGCTCTTCTACATTTTCTACTATTGCCAGGGGACATACATGCAATACCTTGCTGCTCAAGAGCTTAAAAAGCAATCGTGGCGTTTCCACAAGCAATACTTGACGTGGTTCCAGCGTGCGAATGAACCTCAAACGATAACAGATGAGTACGAACAAGGCGTATACCTGTACTTCGACTTTGAAGGAAGTTGGGCTCAAAGACGCAAAGAGAACTTTTCATTCTTTTATCGTCACCTGGAGGAATAAATGTAGTGCCGAGCGTTGTGGTTTCCGCTGTGGTTCTTGTATCTCCTAATTGCAATGTATCGCACCCCTACATGCGGGGCCATCAACTGCAGCGTTTCGTGTTTTGACAGTGTTTTCCTGATGAATTTATCCCGTAAATCCGGTTACTAAGACGTGTTCGCTGCGATCAGAATGCGCTTCAAGCACAGTTCGCAGTGTGGTAACCCTTGATGAACAACAAATGTGCCGTCTTCGAACGGACGACGACAGACCTGTACGAAGATTATTAGTCGCGAACAATCGTGTTCGCACTAGTGGGAAGCCGTACTGTACAGACGAAACACTCCTCACACCAGTCCTTGCTGAGGGCTTTTAGAACATCTCCAGATATTGGTTTCTTACAATTGTTGCATTTCGGTCGATGCAGTCGTAAGTTGCAAGCTTCACAGTATGGATGCCCATTGTGAACAGTGAACGGCTTAGCCGCGAGCTCTGGATCGTGTGATGAAGTGGCACCTTGAGCTTTAGGATCTATAAAAGGATCGCCACAATTGGCGCAGAAGAAGTGAAGTTCGTGATATTGCCTCTTGCCTAAAACGGGGTCGTCAATTGTTATATACGATTCGTCGACTATAGGAGTTTTACAGTGATTGCATCGTATTGAGAAAAGCTATGGTTCGCGTCAGCATCGTTCAATGTGCAGTCAACCCCGCGCACTATTCAACTCACTTCGTGGAAATCGACGTGACAGTACGGCCTACCGTCCTTTGTGAAGAACTCCATGTGCTCAAGCTTGGTTTCGCACTGCTCGCATACAAAACAGTCTGGGTGCCAGCGTTGACCCATAGCATTGACGGTTCGACCGTACAAGACCGGCCGCTGGCATTTGGGACAAGCTGTGGCGTGCGCTTTTGTAGAAGTTGCCATCGGTACCGAAGAGGAAGGAAGGGGAACATGCTCGTCTTCGAGCTGAGCACCAAAGTATTCTGAACTTGTTGCTTTGAGGGAGGGTGAAGGTGGTGCCACAGATATCGAGATCGCTGGTGCGGTCGACGAGGATGGCCCATCCGGTTCATCAAACGAAAAGCTGGGAACGCTGGCTCCTGGCATTTGGATTGTTGGTATAGACGGCTCATTTGGAAGGGTAGGAGCTCGAAAGTCGGGGACAGGGTTCCGGTCTGCAGCTTTGCGTGCCTTGATTGTCATCTGCTCAATACGGGACCGTACGTCTTGCACATGAGCAGGTTCTTCCTGGGGTAGAGCTTGATTGCTGCGGAAACCACCTGGGTATTGGTGACTAGGAAAAGTATTTCGGGACACAGAGGCTTGCGCTGCAGCATAAGATGCAGGCGCTCTCGAGCCAGATGCCTGGCTAATGTGAGTGTCGTGAGCCTTTGCTCGGTTCGACACGGCTGGAGGTTGTGGAAGAGGTTTTCTTTGCCTACTTCCGCTGCTCGAGACAGAGGCTGTCGATGCTGCCGAAGGTGAACGTGACAAGTTTGGAGCAGGAGATGCGGATCTGGACGTATCAAGTGGTTGAGGAGGAGCTGGGAGCGGTCTTCGCCCTGGTGCTACTGGGGTAGATATTTCATTGGGGGTGCCGGCTGCCGGCATAATTGGAGCAGGCACTGTATTCCTTCGAGGTTGAGGGGATCTGATTCTCGATACCTCCGAAGGGTCCTGCAAGCTTGGCCCTCCAGACTCCTGTCTAGATTGTGTATGCACGTGACGACTACCTAGCTTTGGACTTTTTGCACGAACGGGAACATCCACCTGGGGACTTGCGAGCATAGAGCTCGGCTCTTCACTTTGACTCGGCAGGATGGGTTGCGAATGCCTTGCTTGATGTCCAGGAGACCAGTGACAGGCCATGGCTGCAGCCTGAGCTGGCGGTCCTCCATTTCGCGAGGCAGCTAGAGGTAAGCTTGCATACCTTGCTTGTCCGTTGTGATATTGCGGATCATATTGCTGATGTGCAGCACTCCGAGGACTATGCTCTTCATGCTGATATCTCGCTGATGCCGGTCTGGCAGCCACTACCGGAGCTGCAGTGACCGGCGGAAAGTCAGGTGCGCCTGGCGGAGGGGCGGCTTGCTGTCCAGGAGCCTGATTAGTATACGGCTGCGGCACAGCATACCAACTGCGTGGCCGGCCGTTGTTCATGCTGCAACCTCGCAGCTGGGGAGTTCTATCCGATCACGTTCCGTAAGGCTAGCACAACGCAGAGGTGGGGTGGGCACACCAGACACGCCGTTCAAGGAGCTGCGAGCCGTGTAGCCAATCTCTTGCATGTCTCGATTTGCATGTCTTGGTTGGCGATACGCGGGGCCCCGAGTTCATGGCCAGTCCGCCGAGGAGGAACAAGGCCTGCTACGTGTTTCAGCAATCGAGCGTGTCTGTTCGTTCGTACTTTACCTATTCAGTCGAAGCTCGTGCGTGCCTGTGTAGCTTAATCTGTATGTCAACTGCTCTTGTCAAGACAAGGCTCAAGGCTGCCAGAGAGGCTATCGGTGTAAAAGACTGGCCTAAAGCCGAACGAAATGCCAGGTCTGTCGGTCTACAGCTACGTCAGTCTTGACGCCCAGAGCAATGCTGAGAATTCCTGGATTTGTGTAACAGCGATGCCCTAACATTCGAGTCAACCAACTACAATGCTCGGGTATTCCTTGCCGTCGCGAAACTTAATCTTGGCCAGCTCGATGAGAGTGAAGAAGCCTACAGGGCTGCCACAGAAGCTCAGCCGAAGACCCCTCTGGCATGGCAGGTCGGTCAAAGAGCGAGAAGACAGCTCCCCAAACCCAGACCTTCTAACATCATTCCGCAGGGCCTGGCCAGCTTCTACGAGAAGACTGAACGATGGCCTCAATTTATCGATACGCAACTGCATCTTGCCAATCTTGCAGTAGATAGGTATGATTTAGATGCATCAGGAATATGGTATCTTGCTGAAGCAGGATTCCGATTCAGCAACGATGTTACAAAATGTGCCGAAGCCCTGCAGAAGGTCTTGCATGCACGGAAGGAACATGGCTCTCGTACGGAAGTTCTCGAAACCCTAAAGCTCTTCTTACCCGAAAGCCCGTACTATCACCTACTGAACCAGTTACCGCCGCCGGATCAAACAAACCCAACCGGATCCTCTACGTTCGAGGCCGAAAGTCTAATCCACAACTCATTACCCATTCTTGAAGAGCTCTTACACGATAAGGAACAGGAAGAGCAGACAGCCATACATCGGGAGATCGAAAGAAGAAGACAGCGCCTGAGTACTACTACTTCGGCTGAAGATACACGCAAAGCTGTGATGCAGGAAATCATGAGCAAATCTGAACTTCCAGGTAAGCATGCATTGAACATGTCCCCGTACGAGATTAGCTTCTCACCGCTATAGCAGCTCTATACCAGCAAATAATGAATCACCATCAAGCGCCTGATGAGCTTCGCCGAGAACTTGAGCAGAAACTGCTGCAATACTCTTACGATTTGCTCCTAGCGGTCCCGACGCCTTTCGCAGATGCCCTGCAGAGTGCACAGTCGGAGGTTGTGCAAGACCAAGCACGAAAGAAGAGAGAGTCGGCACAACAACAGAAGGACCAGATTCGAGGCAAAGTCGTATCCATGGCGAACGATGTTGCGACATTGAAGATTCCGCTCGAACTCGCCTGGATGATCAGCATCGAATGGCGTGACATGCAGAGTGAAGGTATGTGTTTTTCCGATGATGGCAATAGCAGTACGGCAATTGATTATGTCTGCAGACGATTGGGATGACTACACGCTCAAGCGATTTATCGAGCTTTTTCCCGAGTAAGTCTTGATCCTTTCCTCTCACTGCCTTGGCTGACTCATCCTCTTCAATTTAGCGCCGGACTATCCAGACTTCTGCAGATTGTGCGGAAACTGCCTGGCCCGCTGGAACTCGACGAAAGCGATACTAAGAAAGACCGCCCACCTCTGGCTAGTTTCAGCGCAGACGTCGATACGGCATTAGAAGACGCACAGGCTACTTCCATTAGAGCACACATATTGGCGAGCAATTTTTACCTTCTTCTGAAGGATTACGAGTTGGTGGCAGATATCGCCCAAGCAGGCATCTCCCTTGCTAAGACTACTGAAGGCCAAATCGGGTTCCGGCTTCCAGGGTGAGAGTGCGAGATCAGACTCTTGGTTGATGAACACAACTGATCAAGGCAGATCTCGACAGGCTGATTGCAGTGCTTGAGACGAATTTGGCAGTTGCTTTAACGCATCTCAACCCTCCGCTGCTGCACACCCGAGCGTTGAGGCTTCTTGATACGCTCTTAAGGCGGTCGCCGGATGACTTACGCTGTCTACTTGCGCGAGCTTACATCTACGAGCATGCTGAAAGATGGCAGGACGCATGCGATGACTTTCAGCGCGTACATAGCGATACGATAGACGATGCTCTCAAATTCGAAACAAGGGCGGAGAAGGCTTGGTGTATAGGAAATGTTCCAGGCCATGCCGAAGGTGCTTTAGAAGAGCTTCATCAAGTCGCAATCCTTATGGATCAGAATCCGGAAATCGAACATGTTGCTAAAGCCAAGTCTTGGTGGAGATATGGTCAATGCCTTAGACTTATCCGAGATGAGGAGCATCAAACGGCGGCGTTTGAGGCTTTTAATGCCAGCATTCTTCGCGACAATACCTATGCACCCGCCTTCACCTCGTTAGGTTTCTGCTATCTTGAGGACGTTACTCCTGCAGATGAAGAGAGCGCGACAAGGTGCTTCCAGCGTGCATTTGAGCTTGACGAGAAAGAAGAGGTTGCCGCGCGAATGCTGGCGGAGTCGTACTCAGAGACGGAAGATTGGGATCTTGTCGAAGCAATCGCTCGTAGATTGGTACGGAATCTCAATGCCAAACAGGGACGCTACGGGTCTGTCGAGACGCCGGCAGCGGGAAGTTTTGCTGCAAAGAAGTATGGATGGGCCTGGAAAGCCATCGGTATGGCAGATTTGGTTCGTCCTGCTTTTTTCGGTCTTATCATGTGCAACTGTACTAATATTACTTGCTCTGGCGTAAACAGAAGGGCAAGCGTTTTGAGAAGGCTATCCCATCCCTGCAGCACGCAGTCAGGGGCATGCAAGGCGATGCAAGCTGCTGGCTTCAGCTTGCTATCGCTTACCGCGGAGCTGGCAAACATGTAGCAGCGTTGAAAACCCTCCTGCGGGTCACAGAGCTTGAGCCTTGCAGCTGGCAAGCGAAATATCTCATAGCAGACATTCAAAGGCAAATCGGCTTATTCGACGAGGCTTTGTCGGCCTTCCTGGCCTTGCAAAAGGAACTCCCAGAAGAGCTTGTGGTTGCGGCTGCAATCGCAGAAACGCGCTTATCCCTTGCGCTTGCCGAAGCGAAGAATGGTTATACCGCGCGCTGTGTCTCTAGCTTGCACGCCTGCATTCTGAGCAGTATGAACCTTCTGGATAAGGGTCAGTCTGCGGCTCGCATAGCCTGGAAAGTTGTCGGAGATGCCCTGGTGAAGTTATCTGCCTTACTTCGGGAAGATGACAAAGCCATCAGGGCAGTCGTAAAGGAGTTGACTGCAAGGCTCGCCGCAGAGGACATTGACAAGAGCAACCCATCCGTGACTGTGATCACAACGCGATACATGTCCGACATCGTAGAAGACAGGCCGCTTTCCGGTGTATGCGGAGCACTGGCCGTGCTTTCTTACTCTATGCGGATGCTTCTATATGCCCAAGCCGATGATGCAGCCGGGAGTGCTTGGTTCGACATCGGACAAGCATTGCATCAACTAGAAAATCATTACCGCGAGCTTGGTCTTCAACGCAAGACTGAAGATGTTCGAATCGAGAGCGTCCACTGCGTTCGAACGGCGTTGCAGAAGGAACCGCTAAACGGTACCTTCTGGAACCTACTTGGCGTACTCTCAGCTAAGATGTCACCGAAATTAGCTCAACATGCACTGATCAGGGCGTGCGAGCTTAATGTCCGGGTGAGTTGCCCTCCCGTCGTCCCCCGTAGGTGATTCTGACTTTACTGGTCGTTTTCTGCCGCAGAGCGCGGTACCCTGGACAAATCTGGGTCTCTTCTATCTTGGTCATGAAGATTACGAATTGTCAAATAAAGCCTTTTTGCGTGCTCAGGTTTTGGACCCCGACTACCCTCAAGCATGGCTGGGCCAAGCAGCCTTAGCGCGTTTGCATGGTGAAGAAGAACAAGCAAGGATTCTGACAGACCATGCAGCCACGCTGTCCAATGGCGCCGTCGTGAGTTTTGATGATGGCGTACATACAGGCAAGAAGCTGATGGAGCATCTACATACTAGCCGGAAGCAGAATTGGCTTCGGCTTGGTCTGCGTTCTGTGTATCCGGCCATTCCACTGATTCGCAAGCTATTGTTAAAGCTCGGTTTGCAACAAATCGTTATATTAGCCAGCGGGCAGGTTCGACTTCAGCTGCGTCTGCGGCGCACCATTTGCACGGTCTACTCAGTGAGCGTCTGGGATTTTACGAAGAGGCTGTGTCCTCCTTCAAAGAGGCAGTAAAGCTTGTTGAAGCGGAATATGAAGAAAGTGAAAGCACCGAGATAGAAGGCAAATTCGTCCTAGCCAATTTGAGCTTAGCAAGGGGAACCATAGCGAACGAAGAATATGATCTTGCGCTCAACGCTCTTGAAGCTGCGGAAGGACTTTTATCAGCCGAGAATGCCGCAGGCACAGCAAACTTTGCAGTGCTGCGAACACAGTGCATACTGCTCAAAGCTCTTGCCCGTTTCTGGCTAGGATCAGCGCAGGAGTGTTTGGAAGCCTTCGAAGAAGCCAGAATTTCCCTTGCAGACGTACCTTCTGATGAAGGTGGAGATCAACGGAAGAAGCGATTATCAACGCAAGCGACTTTGCTGCTGTCCCGAATTTTGTTTAGCCTGGGTGATAGTGAGCAAGTCGAGGAAGCCGAAAGACAACTACTAGACAAGTGAGTGGTTTTACATATGGCACACATCTGCGCGATACATCCAGCAGTGACTGAACGCCGTCTATTTGATCAGCATCTACGATTCCGAGACGGAAGCACCGAATGTGCCGGTCATTACCACTTTGTCTGCAATGGCGATTGTCAAGGCCAACGACGAACTTCTAGAAGCCGCACTCGCAGAGATCAACAAGCTTCCAATGGACGAACAATTGAAGCAAGACGAGAGCGCAGAAATATCGTACTTGCTAGCGTCGCAGAAGCGCTTAAGTGGCGATCCTGATGGCGAACTTCGCATATACGCCCATGCACTGCATGCCGATCCAACATCCGTAAAGGCGAAAATGGACTACGCAACGGCTTCTACGAATAACGAGATAGGGAGCGATATCGAGAAGAGCATGGAGCATAGGATACATTGGCAACCTTGGCTAGCAAGTGCGTGAGCTACTGTTGCAATAGTATCGATCAACCTTGGTAGATACTGCAGCACGATGAGAAATGGCACTGCAAGGCTACAATCCGACATTACTATCTTTCTAGGTATATGATGATAGCTCTCCGAAGTGCGACTTTGCTCAGAGCCTCGAATTGCGGCCGTCCGCTCAGATAAGCCATCAGCTGGGTACAAACAATACTGCATGGGATGCGCCGAGTAAGCGTGCGAATGTACTCTCTTCGCATGCGCAAAGCCGCCAATCGCCAATTTCGCGTCCGAGCTAGCACGACCACGGATAATCCGTTAGCTATTGGCCTGTTGTACATGCAGAGGGGTCCGCCCTAATGACCATTGGACGCGGAAGTCGGTTACAATACGCAATACAATCGAATGTGTGTTAGGGGATAATCAATCTTCTAACACGTGGGAAACTAGATTGTAGCAGGATATATAACTGGACAGGTCTGGACGTTCGTGCCTAATACCACGACCGCCATCGGACCGGTAGGCTTTTCATTATGCCAGACGGCCTTCCTCTTTGGCATTATAAGATGCAGTTTCCTTTCTCTAATGTGATTAGGGAGGAGACGATCACAATACAGGAACAGCCTGATCGTGAGTTCGACACGGCATGACGGACGACATTCGACTACAGACCCGCACGGCTTTAAAAAGTGTCCATAGCATGAAATGACAAGAGAGTGAGAGTCGCTCGCCATTGTCAGAGGTCTCAGGGCAGGTGCCCAAGTGTCCTATACATGCTACTAACATGACAATTTCAGGCTTCAACGTCACGAGATCTAGCTGGAGGTTTGGAATTGCCAAGTTGCAATCACAGCTCCCTTAATGTCATCGGGATGAGGCTGACCTGCCAGACCAGCTTTGATGGCAAGTTGTAATTTGGTTTTCTAGGTCTGGAAGCACTTCTGGCGTGAGCAGCTTTGAAAAGTAGTCCCAAGGTCTGTCTGAGGCATCCTTCCGATCATGATACCTCGATACACCAGGCAAAGGTAAGCCTCGTATGCGTTAGCAAGGCGTTTGGCACTGATCTTTCGATCCCACGGCATTGGTGACCGGCCCCTGGAGTTTTGAGCAGTGATCTTCTGTTCCATGCCATATGCTCTGGCTAACCTACAGAACAACGCGTTGCTTAGCAGGATGTAGGAGAAGAGCTAGAAGAATGGGACGCGTCGTGATTAGCTCGGCTTTGAAACAACTACTCCGAGCCAGAAACCCACCGATGCGTCGCGAGCGGTGATATACGGATGGCAGTTGGCGAGCCAGTGCGTGACGAAGACCTTGGCCACGGAACTTGCAACGAGTTGTCGCTCAGCGTAATCCAGATGCGCTAGATCAGGAGCGCGTGCTGGAAGGAGCGGCAGATTCTCAGGATTCATAGCTTTCTCTGCACCACAAGGTGTCGTGGCGACCGTAGTGGTAGACGCTGCTGCTTGTTCCCGAGGTCGCCTCGGAGGGACAGTGCTTACGGCTGGACCGTTGAGTGCGGAGGCGATAGCGAGCCGCCTAAGCATCAAGCAGAACTTCACGTATCATTGCAGCTGCTGATGGCTACGTACAGTTGCGCTGAAAAGCTCACTAGACGTACTTGGGCTCCGCCTTGCGGTGATCAGCCTTGCTTGGCGGCTGTGACGAGGACATGATGTGCGTGGATTCAGGGGTGGCGGTGCGTGCATGTGCAATGGGAAATGCGCAGTTGCGGAGGATGACTGTATATGAATAGATTAAAACTTAAGGTATGAGAACATCGTGTGCTCTGCGTGCGATACTTGCACAGATAGGAATCAGGGGCTCCAGTACTCTTCGGCTGGCCAAAAAGGACAGCGGGGCGACTTCGCACAGCCGAGACACAAAGGGAATACAAACAAAAATTGAGGTTGAAGTGTGGAAGTCTTGAATTTCTTTTTTTTGATGCTTGCCGAATTCGAACTGGCGGACCTGTTGAGCTAGGACTAGAGGCCAGTCGTAATCGTAATCGTTACCTCTTATATACCGCAGCCTACTTTAGTTTGGAAACTAAAGCTTTACATGAGTATTAGAGTAGCCAAGCATCGACTATTAATGGTGCATTAGGCCAGGCAGATTTCAGCTTTTCAGCTTACTTCTTTCCGCTGCGATTAGGATCCCCAGGACTGTTCTTATCAGACCGGAGGGCTAATCGCCAGATGCTTGGATGGCACGCGAATTTCGGCCGGCCAGACATAGACAGGCACTTTAGGCGAGCAAACCAGCTAATTTTTTTATTCGTATATTCAGGCTTGACCTGGGGAAATATTCGTCATCATACGCCGAATGTAAGTTTCGGCTGGTAAACCGGCTGACTGCAATCTTCCAAGCCAATTGACCACTGGACTCTAACACTCTTAGAAAAACGCCATACCTCTTGCACTTCGTCAAAAAAAAAAAATTCTCTGGAGGTCCACTTCTGTAGGACTGGAGCGGCGGAGTTGCGGACTTCACATGACGTAGACCTGAACAACTGAGAGCGTCGGATAGCAGTACAATCTCTACTGTCGGGAGATCAAGCGCTAGTATGTATGGTTGCCGGGATACTTCTCTTATGATACCGCCAGTCTTGTCTTCCCGGGTGCCTGCCACCAAACTACCCTGCGCCGGTCGAGGGTGAGACCACTGTAAGCAAAGCAGGCATACTTTGGCATGGCGATAGATGCTTGGACGTCAGATTAATGTACTTTCTCTGTGGAAGATTGCTATTTGAGGCAATCCCGCCCATCTCGTCGGGGTGGTCCGGCTACAGCAATCAAGGAAAAGACCGGATGTACTCTGCATTTGAGGAAAGTCGCATTTACTTCTTAGTATATCTGCATGAAAGGTCTGTCTTGCATGCTAAGTATTCGGTATATCGATATGACAGGTGATTTGTAGAGCCAGCCGATGGGTGGAAAGGAGCCCTGCTGTCGCAGCTGTGAGAGCGGCGCTTTCTTATATCTGCCCACTACATAAGCGACAAGTCGGAGTGATAGACGGCACGAGTAATCACGCTAAGCAATACGGAAAGGGCCAAGCAACGTCGGCTCTGGTGTGGCAGTCCCGCCTCAGAGGTTACTTGGCTGGCATTCAGTGGGCTACGCACGGCTGATGTGCAGATCTGATACTATTAGCGAAGAGCCTGCGGCAAGGAGACAACAGCAACCAACACAGAGGCAACAGCACATATATTAGAACAACGCCAGGTCCAAACGTGCCGAAGCAGTTGGTGCTAACGCTCGCCTCGAAGCTGTCGTCACTCACGACCGCATACACGACCGACAGTAAAAGCCTGAGGAGATCGTTGTCACTTCCCTCCCTCCCCCTCCCCCCTCTTTTGCATTAGCTTTTTCGCATGCTCGCTAACCTATTCTCAACTCAGCCTATTGAGGCAAGGTTACCTTGTTCTTGTTTTTCAGCAGGGCGGGACAAACGCTTCGGGGCAGAACAGCGTCACTTTTGACATGCAAATGACCGGCGGCTCAGACCTAGGCACAGCGGACAATTGTCGACATTCCTCGAGACCTCTAAGACGGCAGGAGTTCGACTAGACATGACAATATAGCACGCCTCAACCGACGCTCTTTTCGCAAGCCCGAAGGTTTACAGGTACTGCTGGCCGGTATCACCTGCAGTCTCGACGTGAACAAGCGCCTACAGCGAAGGCGGCAAGCACTCGCTCGCTCTCCTTCTCCAACAAGGCAAGTGCAAAAAGATCGTATGCTTCATATGGGAACGTGCGTGGAGAACGATGGCATGAATCGAGGTTACTCCAATGTGTTCACCATTCTGTAGGGCTGGATAGCTGCAGTGCTTCCAGCATTCCCTACAACTGCAAAACCAGCTCTAAAATACTGGTCTCAATACCATGCCCTGATGGTAGCTCCAAAGGGGCGTTTGGCTTGCCGACCGAGAACTACAGCCAAGACGCCCGCAGTAAATCGAAAGACGGTAAAGACCTTCGCCTCAGGCCTACCATGCAGGGACATGGCCGCCTGAAGGCAGCCTCCTACGTGCCAATAAACGCGCATGCATATACTCATGGATGAACTGCGTGACTTTGAAGCGAAATACGCAGACCAGATAGGCGGCATGACCATAGTCGCCGCATGAGCACCACATCCGCCTGCTATAATGCAAGTCTACGTTTCCTCACGTAATGGAAACCCACGCCTGCAGAGGTTCAATCGCAATGTTGACAGTCAACGATTGCTATATTGCATATTTCGGTATTCTCAGAAAACGAGAAATCTTCAAGAACGGATTGTAGGTTGCTTCAAGACATATTATAAGATAACGAGGTTGCCCTTCTAACTCAGAAGGAGGAAGGAACAGATATGCGTGTGTATTTTCGCCCGAAAGAAGAAAGTAGGTATCGACTCTAACAATGAAAACACGATCTAGATCCGAACGCTGTCGCTACCGTATCATGCTAGACATGCCAATCCGCCTATCACGTTGAGCCCGGACGACGTTACGTCAATTCTTTCGATAAACGCCCTCAAAGGGGCGTTACATGCAAGTGGACGACTCCAGTGCGTGCATAGTGAAGCTGAAGACCTCCAGCATGGTGCCACCGCCAAGCCTTGATATCTACAAGGCAGACTTGCTTTCTTGAAAGGGGTTTGCCTAATTTCATGAAATGGTGTAGTTGGACTCAACGGGCAGGGAGCTTTGTACATCAGTAATGAAACCACCGGGAAAAGGCACACCTTGACCAAGAACAGTATGCAGCAGAGAAGACTGTGTATCACAGATACCTGGCGCAGCAGCCGGATTGCATCTTCTAGCCATATCCTAGGCACAATCACCAAATGCGAATCGAGCTCAAAGTCATTAAGGAGCGTAGTAGAGGCTGCTAGGGCCGAGCGCAGGTTGTCCAGAACGGGCTCGTCATCGCTATTGATCGTGCATCTGTTGGTGTCGAGATATTTGTCGAGTGGTTGATTTGTGGGTGGACACCGAGAGCATACTAGTTTGTGGTGAAGGTGTTGCCCGGTGCGATGGCTAGCTTAGGCTCCCTGCGTTGGCCAGTGCTTTTGCTGCATCGAATGAACGATCTTCGCTGCGGATCCTGACGTCTCGTTTGATAGGCCCACTTGTGTACGTGAGCGAGCGTACTTTGCCTGCATTTGACTGAGAACTGGAAGACCAAGCGTGTCACCGAGATGAGCACCCTACCTACTGCTTCTTCCTCATCCCATATGCATAACACAGCCATCCATGCACCAGAGACACATCTCTAACGACATACCACTCCAGCCACTATCGGCTACGCCAGCCGAGCTTCTGCTTTCTACACTCGAACAGCTCGTGCGGGATGTTCCCCCCCTAACTGGCCACTCAGGATCACAGAAGCGCTCAGGAGGCCTCTTCACCGGCTATACGGGTCTAGCTTATCTCTTTCTGCACGTCTCTGCTGCGCAACCAGACCTGCTTATCGCAGGACAGAAGCCAATCGAATGGGCTGCTAGGTACCTAGATCAGCATGATCAGCATAGAAGCAGGGTAGAAGCTGGGAACTGTGGTATTGGAAGCGAACGACTCTCGCACGATGCCGTAAAAGCTTGCTTGACCAGAGATGCAAACGATGTCAAGCGTTTCTTGGAGGTTGTCAATCTCGTAATTGCATCAAGTCGTGATTCGGACGCAGGGGAGATCTTCCCGTCTGAATTGGCAACTGGCAAAGCAGGTCTTCTGTACATGTTACGTATGGTTAAGCATTGGGTGTCAGGTTACGAAGCCGAGATTGACGAAGCCATTAAAGCTGTCGCCCGACTCATCCTACATACAGACAATGATGGAAACGGCCACTGGCTATGGCACGGAAAGAGATACTTCGGCGCCGCACACGGTGATATCGGTATCATTACCCAGTTGGTCTTATCTATTCCATCTCTTGCAAGTGACCTAACAAACAAACTTGAAGAGCTGCTCGATTTTCAGCTTGAAGACGGCAACTTTCCTTCCAGCAGCCGAAGTTTAGAAAAGGGCAAGTCGGATTTAGTGCAATGGTGTCATGGTGCTACTGGCTTTGTATTTTCTCTTCAAGCAATACGTCCATACTTTGCCAAGCTGGAGAGCCGCATAGACGATGCGATAGAGAAAGCTCAGCGAGTTATCTGGGAGAAGGGTTTACTCGTCAAGCAGCCTTGCCTGTGTCATGGCATCTTTGGTAATGCATTGTGGGTGTCTGCTAAACGCCCTTGAATACGGCGTCTCCAGTACGAAAGTAGTGCCTAAGATTTCAATTTTATTTTTTTCGCTTCCAGAGCATTGCCTACAGGCGAGCAGCGCAACCACTTTCTCTCTGTAGCAACCCCATCTTCAGTACACCGAATACGGAAACACGATCCGACAATGTTCGAACAAGCTTCATATGGCAAAGATGCAGCCGTCCTCATGAAATACCTGCCAAGTGCCGTCTGGACTTGGCTGGTTTGCGAGCAAGAACATCCGAAGCTGGTCATGTATACCGATGTATGAGAGATCCTCTTGCCATGAAACCTGCAATGCGCTGTGCCCCAAGAAGTCTGCTCGCAACACATAAATTCGCTCAGAAGTAATGATGACTTGCCAGTCCCTTAGGTCCCATTTCTTGAGCCTCGCCGGCCGATTGCCAGAGGACCTGTTGGCAGTAGAAGATTGCTACCAGTGGCCAACACCGTAGGGAGCCTCGTATGCAGGGGTTGATAGTCGCAGTTGACGTTGCATCATAATCTCGTAACTGCTTGAGGTCCCGTAATCTGTCAACAACCCTTCCCTTGACCGCGGGACGTTACAGCCAGTTCGTCCGTCTGGTCAAGGCGAGGACTCGAAACACCGATTTGCAAGGAAAGGCATAAAACGTCATGCAAGCACCACTGTAACAGCATGAAACATGGAAAGCGGTCGACACGAAGGACCAAATATGCCAACGTCAGAACTTTGTTGCAACTGCCGGCATCACTCCGTTAGCACTTCCAAGCGAAGCGAGGTGGCGAATCTATCTATGGATACGACAGACGCGGACACATGGCAAAGAACTTGCTTCATTCCTGACATCAGATGCAAGAATCTGATGCGCAGAGTGGTACAATGTGGAAGATGGATCATCCGCTGACGTCGTCTTCGAGGTCTGCACAAATCATGTACGTCTAGAGAATACTGACCTCATTGCAGATTGTCTATGCGATGACAATATAAGAGTATATCAGCTTCCAGTGGTTCATCCTGGAGTATAAAATGTCTCGTTTCCAAGAGAATGCTTCTCTCTTCTTTCCCTCCACACATCAGTCTCCTGCCCTCGTTACCTAGATATCTACAAAACTAACAAGAGACTCACTATGAAGTTCCTCAGAATGGCTTCCATCGCAGCAGCAGCTCTTGCTGTCTGTTCCTTTCTGCCCTCTGCTGATGCAGCTGCCATCGAAAGAAGAGATGTAGCTACAGATGCTAAGGCTATTCTTGACAAGACTAGAGGCGAGGTTTCATCCATTAAATCTTGTAGGTTCATACCTTCCTTCAGAGAGATGACTGGCACCCTTACACGATGCTCAAATGTGCACCTCTCAACTTTGTACAGCACTCCTCGACGCGTACGGCAAAGGTGATCTTAACGACGAGACCTATGTCAGGCAAAGCATTCTACCTCTGGTCACCAAGTTATCCGCTAGCGTTAGCACTTGCGCAGCCAATGTCCTTGCTCTCCAGATCAAAGCTGGTGTAGGGCTTGGCAAAAGGCAGGTGGACCAGGAGGCTGTTGCAGAGGCTTTGACTGCACTCATTGGAGAAATAGTAGAAGCTCTTGAGCCCCTCCTTGATTTCCTAGGAGGCATCAGCAGTGAGTCATTTCCACCTTCTCTGTGTCCTAATACCGCTGCTGACTGTAGTCACACCCATGCAGTCGTTTCTGCTCTGCTTGGCACACTGCTTGCTCGCCTCGACGCCGACCTATTCAGTATCGCCAACGGCTTGGGCCTACTTCTCGGGGGTGTGCTCCAGCTCGTTCGAAATCTGTTAGAATCACTCACGAATGCTCTCTCTGGCCGTAAGTCGAAAAGCATTTACAAACGGTGGGAACCTCTACTTGACTGATGGGCGTTTTGGGTTGATTTCCTTTCTATCTTCATTCCTGACATCAGTCGGCTTCCTAAACTTCCGTCAGTCCAGAATTTCGGTGTTTACGGTACATCTCGCCTTGAAGCTAACTTCTGGTTATTTGCAGTCCGACTCATTGGCCTCTTGCCGTAGAACCCTTTTTGGTTTTGAGGATGATCAGACGTTCAACTGTTAGCTACCATATTATTCCAAGCAACCCAAGCATCTGTACAGACTAGTCTACACTTCGAGGAGTATACTCATTTAGAGATGAAAGAAACGACCGCGAAGCTTATTGGCCGCGACAGATATCTAGCCTGACTCCTCGCCCCTGCCCAAAGTTCTTCGCATCGTTCCATTTCGACGCCTGTATGTATTTAACGATAGCGCCTGACGGGTACTTTCTCCGGCATATGCGTGCCGGCACGTCGCGAATGAAGGCGCTGCACAGACTCGATCGTACGCTCTGCCCCACTTATCTACCCTCGTTCGGATGGCCCCACATACCTGGAGTTTTCGCAACCTTCATAGATCTGCAAAAGACCCAAAGGAACGCACCTCTTGTATGACATTAGCTCGAAAGTGAAGCTGCGGACCACTCCATTGCTCGCTATTTAGGATGTGGATCGTATGCGCAACGCTAGAACAGCAGGACGCAAAGCTTGAAACATTATATGCAAAGTCGAATTAGCCGGGAGAGCGAATGATCACAGTATTGCCAATCTATTCTACACGATTCGAAGGACATATGATACAAAGAATAGCAAGCAGGGAAACCTAGATGCGCCCATTCGTGCTCCTGCTTAGGCTATATTGATACATTCCAGGAGTAAACTGCAACAAGCTACCCGACTCGTGTCTAGTTTCAACAACGAGGCGTAGGCGGACCTGGCATTTTTTCCGGTTCGAGGGCAGCGTGACCAACTTTGGGATTGTGCGAGCTTTGATATGTCAATGACAGGTACGGATCTGATACGAGTCGAACGGGAATTATTGAACGGACGAACTGATGAAGCAGATGGACGAGGCAGCAGGGTAGAAAGTGAAGACTGCGCCAGAATAGGTCTAAGATTGATGATCAACGAGATGCCTTTCGTACAAGGCATAAGTAAAGATATGCTAAAGCGGCGATGGATGAAATGTTGTCCACATTGACGAAAGTGCTTCCCCGTCGCATTTGATTTTCAAGTAGATAGAGGATTAACACTGCGCCTGGGATGACAGAGAATAGTGCAAGCGTTTCCATTGTGCATGGCGTTGTCGCGTGAGCTGAAGATCTTGTGAAAGGGCTCTTCAACTCAGTATTGGCGCTGAGGATGTTGCTGATGCTGAGGTGGCATATCCTGCTGTTGCATGTTATGCATATACGCACCAACAGAGGTGATTCCTCCTGGCCCAGTGGGTCCAAGGGGAACAGCCATCTGACAATCGCCATGTGCGCCTAAAATAGCTCGAAGATTCGCGACTTCCTCACGAAGCCTTGTAACTGTTGTTTGAAGTGTTTCGTTATCGGCGGTCAAATATTCGACTTTGCTTTGCAGTTGCGTTAACCACTGTTTTTTGCGCTGTCGACACTTAAGCGCAGCTAGAATGATCCAAAAGTAAAAGGTCAGCACGCATTTACGATAATACACGAACATTACTGAACGGAAATTGCTCACCTTGTCTATTCCTTTCCAGGAAATTCTTGCGTTTGTCCTCTTCAGTAGCGAAATGCTGTTTGGGTCCTCTGCCACCCTTACGAGGAGGGGATACACCAGTCCCATCACCCGCCTGACTTCCGCCCATTCCATCCCTACTCTCATTGAAGGATCCATTATTCGACAACATGTCATCGTCATTATCATCGCTATTCTCACCACCACCGACACCTACGCTTCTGTTGAAGGAATGACTGTTATTCGGATCATCGTTATATTGATTCGGCTGAAGTTGAGAGCGAGACCGATCCATTTGTTCATCCTCGGATAAAGGTTCTGCAAGATTGGATGAAGAGGCGGCTGTCCTCCTTGATGTCCTCCTAACTTTCTTACCATCTTCTGCACCAGCGCCAACAGGTTCCGGTGTAGCAGTTGCTCCTTTTTTCCTCTTGTTTGTGCCAGTAGCGCTAGTAGCACCACCTTTCTTAGCATTGGCTTTATTGTTCGCTTTCATGTTCTCTTTGGTAAGGGCATTTGCTGATTTCTGTGTATGGAATAAATTTGCAGGCGGAGGTTGAGGTTTACCACCTTGTTGCTGTTGCTGCTGTCGTCCTGGAGGGGGTTGAACAAGGTTCGGCACAGGCTGAGTAGTGTTGATAGTGCCAGGGTTGACGTTTGCGCCAGGGGCTTGTCCTCCAATGTACGCAGGTCTGGGTGTACTAAGCCCGGATAAGGCAGCAGCAGCCAGCATGGCATCTTCGTTGTGGCTGCTACTAGTCATGCCAATTTGAGTATCCGAAGGATGCCTCTGATGACCACCTTGAGGGTGCTGAAGTCGCTGCACGACGTGAGGAGGTATAGCTTGAGGAGGATGTGGCTGTGGTTGTCCATCTTGAGCTTGCTGTGAAAGCAAATGAAGCGGATTTTGATCTGTCCCGCCAACCCATGTGCCGCCTCCTGGCTGCTGCTGATGTTTCTGTTGCTGTGCCTGAAGCTGCGGTACACTTTGCGATGAGGACGCATCACTGCTTTGCGTACTGTCAAACGCACGTGGCGGTATAGGTCTTGGCATATTCTGCTGTAGATAAGCTGGATTGTTTCCTGCATGATACTGCGCCTGTATGTACTGTTGATTGTCATTATATGCACCAGTTGGCTGCATAGGTCTAGGAACAGCTTGAGAATAGATGGCCTGTGCTTCCTTATTCGTACTGGTAGCTTGCTGTGATGTACTGGAATTACTGTTATTAGACGAGCTTCTTGACGTATCTCCTAAAGCAGCTTGATGATCCTGCCTTAGTGATCCAGCTTGTTGATTCTTATGCTGCTGCTGAGAGCCAATGATACTGTTGTAAGGGCCTACTTCCGCACCAGGTGTCGCATTCGTCATCATCGCAAACAGAGCCTGAGTAGCCGGAGAATGAGGGGCTCCACTTGCCATTGTAGGAGGTTGCATACTATGCGCTGTGGCCAAGTGATGCGAATGTTTATTGCCATCTAGCGGTCCTCCTGGAGTCAAACCAGTTCTTATAGAGGTGGGATCAAACAAGCTAGTGCTTCCAGCAACACCACGTCCGTTGGCATTGGAGGCAGATGATGACTGATCGAATGCCCATCCGAAAGAGGGTAGTTCCGAAGAAGGGGTTGTGAGATTGGCGAAAGCACCTTTTGTTGCAGAGGTATTGCTGAATAGGTTAGCAGAGGAGTAACTGTTTTGGTCCTGGTACGGGTTGCTTAGGTGGTTTCCCGCATTGATACCCGAATGCTGCCACCCCGCACTCTTAGGTGATTGCGAACGAGCTCTCCTGGACGGACCGATCTGATACGAATTGTTTGCATTGGCATAGGCATTGGAAGGATACCCAGCATGATAATGGCCGGTCCCGGCATTCCCTCCTGCATTTATAGCGTGGGCGAACTGGATGTGACCTCCGGACGTGTTATCCGAATCTTTGACGGAGAAGGAATGTTCGAAGGGGTTGGGCTCTTGCTCTAGATGAGTCTTGTGAGGTCCGAATCCGCCACCTGCGGCTGCTGATGGGAATATCCAAGCAGGAGACTGCCTGACAGGCGGGTCGGAGAGAGCTCGGTGTGTCCGGTTGGCTGTGGGATGTGTTGGCGATTTGAAGGTGGCAGGTGACAATGGTAGATGGGTGGAATACGGGCACGCGGTGTTTACGGTGGAAGATCCCCAGTCACCCGAGTTCGCCGATCGTTGCCGGTCAGGAGGGTAGAATTTGACAGCCCGCAGTTACGAGGGTCGGGGTTGGAGGAGGTAAGGAGTTTTGTAAAGCCGATAGTAAGCAATGGGAGGCACAATGATAGACATGAATACAAACGCACCTTCTTCATGATCTCGAGCATACTTGCTGCCTGCTGCCAGGTCTGCAGGGTCGCCGGCGACTTGAGCGGCTCCCCCAGCATCGTCATTGTCGCCATCGGCTTCTTCTTTCTTGATTGCACGGGTGGCTGATGAGGTTGAAGCTGCGGCAGGCGCAGCGGCAAAGCCCGCAGCGGTCTTGCCGTTGGTGCTGGTCCTGCTCGCCGATGCACCCGTGCTTGAGTGTGCAGTGTTTCCTTGCGGCTTGAACCATGCTGGCTGCTGCTGCGACGCCATCGATGGAGAGCCCGCATGCCCACCTGCTGCACCAGCACCACCGTTGCCCGAGCTTCCGCCAGAGAAAGAGTAAAACAGATCCGGGGTGCCCAGGCCAGACTTTGGAAAGTGCCATCCCCCGGGAGAAGCGGTCCCGTTCTGCCGATTGCCGTTGCTGTTGCTGTCGCTGTTGCTTGAATGGACCGCGGCCATGTTTTGCGGAATCTTTCGCCTGTCTCTCTTCTGCTACGTTGTTGTTGTTATTGTACACCCCTGCTTGATACGCCCGCAACCCACACTACATGTATATCCCTCGTAGCTGGTGTGTTGTGGTATCGAAGCTGTTGCTGTGCTGGATGTGTTCGAATGGGTGATCTTGCGACTGATCCTTACGCCTGGTTTCGCTTACACACAGGGTGAGCTACCGATGCAGTTCAACTCGCGGGACAAGCGAGTGTGTTGCAGGCAGAATTCAGGCCACCGTGTGTATACGGATCGTATGCACTCCTATTCTTCCTCCCGCTTGCTCCTTCGCAGCAGGACTGGATGTCTCTTGTTCTTTAACTTGGCTTGCTGAGTGAAACGAGAAAACGTCATCAGAAATTACAAGCACGGCATCTCCGGCCAAAAGTGGGTGATCGGGCAGGTGCAGCCCACCCTACCCCTCCGATCAATGCACTTGTCCGTCTGGCTTTGTACCGGAATCATCCAGGCCGCACATACGCAGACCTGACATATCGTCACTACCGTCAGATAGATGTTAGAGTGGTCACATCCGTACTGGATCTCTCTTGCCTCTGGTTGGAGGGAGAATGCTCTTAATGAGAGTTGTGGCACGTGGCGCATCTGGCACCACAAGTATACCTCTGACATGCGAAGCTCCAACGGTCTCGTGCTTATACTCAACGAGCATATAGAACAGGGCAGCCTTACATTGAAATGTCGTAGCTCATGGACCCCTCTTGGCAAGATATTGGAGGCGCCCAGGTCCACCTAACCTGATATTGTGACTCATGGTCATAGCGATGCAATCCGGGCAGGCTCCAGATACATGCTCTGCTACGGTCATAGCGATGCACATGGAATACAATTTAGGTCTCATTCAGTTCTCCGGCTGCCAAAGCTTTACTCCGCTAGTTCCACTTTTCTGCCCAACTATAGACAGATAAGTAACCTGTATCTGCTGAAACTTACATTGTCTTCAAGTTGCCATGTCGAACCCGCTACACGGTTCCTCGGGAAAGCGAAAAAATGCCGGCCCCGAGAATCAGCTCCCGCTTGTAAGCCCACGCATGCAGCTCCTATGCGTATCCGTCACTCCCCGAAAGACTGCTACTGAATGCCGAGCGCCATTAGGGATTGCCCACCATGATTATCCACGTCCCGCGTACCAAGCCATCAGGACGACCGCTACCCGAAGCCCCTCCTAGCATTGATCCGCCAACAGCGGGTTTAGGAGGACCCGGTAGAGGCGCTCCTTCAGGCAGACTCCTTCGGAGTAGTACTTTTCCTGGTGCTGTAAGTGTGTATGCGAACCTCCCGCTATCGTGTTCGACATTTTCTGCTGCCTAGCTGCTGATTGATGTGTTTCTGCAGCCGGCTCGCGGTCCAGTTGCACCGTTCGACCCGACCAGCCTTATTGCTAAAGTAGGAGCCAGGCGGTATCCCCTTGAAACGCCTGTGTGTGATACAGTTGCTAAGTATTACATTATCCTACTCCTTGCACAGCCAGCAGCAGTGACTTCGAGCCAGAACGGCGGTCGCCCTGCCCCTGCTTCAATCGTTTCCCCCCAAAAAAAGGGATCAGTAGCTCTTTTGGCCACCCAGAACAGCTGGCCAATCGTCACTCCGCCGCGCAATCAGCAACGTCCAGTTACGCCGCGTGGATCTTCAGGGAGCCTGCGCTTGAATGAAAGTGGTCAACGTACTGGGGAATTCGTAAGTCCTCATCTGCGGAGTTTCCCCGGCAATGCAAGCTCTGACAACCGTATTGCTTTCCTTTGAAGGTCATGCCGACGATTGATCCGAAGACCGGTGGGCTTTGAGTGCAGAAACTGCATTGAGGGGCGATGCAGGGGGTCCGCCACGCAACCTTAGATTAGATAGATAATCTGCCTTGCCATTGCAGACATCTTCTGAAAATCTTTTCAGTATGCACTGTACATATAACTCTTCTCGAATGTTTTCCATCACCTTGAAAGCTTTTCCCCCAAGTTTACGACATACTTTGCCATTTCCGCTAAGGTGAAGCCTGGAGGAAGTGCTTCTAGCTTGCTACGCGTGATTGAACTTGGGATTACTCCAAGACAGACATCTGCTATAGTCCTGCAAGGCATTATGCTGGGCATACACTACGAATGGCGATGCGGACTGTCTGAGCAACACCCTCCCAGTGCCAGACGAAAAGGTCTCATGTCAAAGAACGCTGACACAGAATGACCAGCAGGTCGACCGGCTTCTGGACTCTGTACATCGGTTGGCCGTCATCTAGAAGCTTAGCGAGTCACGAAAACTGATGATTGGGCTGGCTGCCCTGTAATCGTATAACATCCTTGGAGACCCATACCTTAATTTGTGAAATCCGTACGGCTCAGGTGAACTAAATTGTGTCGAAAGCCTAGTCAGCACAATCATCCACAAAATAAACCAGGCCTTCTGATCTTCCTGCTCGTTGAGCGCATAGGAATGAGCTTGGCGAGGTGGGAGTAATGACAGTAGGCTGGGCTAAGAGTTACGATGAATTAAGAGGTGACTCGCGGGAGCGAATCACGGGTTTTTTCAACCGTTTCGAAGGAACCCATCTCTTCCGTCACCATGAACCATTCACATCCTGTCTTTGTCTTCAGCAACGTATAAGAAATCGAAGCTGCCGGATCATAGCCAAGTTCCCATGCCATATACTGGTATTTGTATACGCTTTCATCATGATGCCGGCAAAGTGCGCCGCGGTCACTGCTTTCTCGCGGACGTGGCAAGCTGATATGCGCGGTGCTGTTACCAGGTTCTATTGCACTGCCACTGTCAAAAGTCATGCTGGTGTCCCCTACAAAGCACCAATGATAGCGCTTACTTACATATGATCGAGAATTGCACCATCGCAGCTCGGCGTGTGCGCCACCAGCCTCGCCCGCTTCGCTCTTTCCAGCGACGAGCAAGCCTGAAGAGACAAAGCAGTGCGTAGCGAATGGCACTTTCCTGCTTGCCTTTCCACTAACAACGCACATACTCAGTGGCAGATACTACATCCACCACGGCAACCAAGCGAGACCAGCCAGCCGACACAAAGACCGACGAGTCCTCCGCTAAGAAGCAAAAGGTAGAAGAAACACAGGCAGAAGCTCCTAAGATGTCCGCTCTCAGACTCGGATCCGTCGCGCCAGACTTTGAGGCAAAGACCACCCAAGGCCCCATCAAGTTCCATGACTTTATCGATGGCTCATGGGCTATTCTCTTCTCGTGCGTAGCTTGCTTGCTGTCTCGCCTTGTTCTCTTTCGGCTCTTCCCGCTTGCCACTGGGTTTTATGACGGAAGGAGCTTGATTTCCTATGGCCCACTGGCAAGCGGCGAACTGTCGAGGAGCGAGAGACCCCTATGCTTATCATTAGGCGTGCTAACATATCTTTCTTCCTTTACATCGCCCTCTGTCTCTGCAGTCACCCGGCCGACAAGTAAGCTTCATAGCCATGTTAAGCAGTTCTTATAGACCGGACTCACCATGCTGAACCCTGTCATTTCTTAAGGACTCCTGTTTGCACCACCGAGCTAGGTGAAGTCTCCAAGCTCCGAAAGGAATGGGAGAAGCGAGGCGTCAAAACCATCGGACTTTCCTGCAACGACCTAGATTCTCACGAGGAGTGGATCAAGGAGTGAGTAGCTATTATGAAAGCTTCAACATGCACTTTCTGACACTTTGTCATCACCAGCATCAACGAGCTCTCGAATACCGATCTACAATTCCCCATTATCGCTGACCCAGACAGGAAGGTTGCTCATCTATATGTGAGTGGTATCCTTGCGCAAGTCCTTTTTTCGTTTGCATACTGAGTCGTGCATCTCGCTACTAGGATATGCTCGATCAGCAGGATCTTACCAATATTGACGAGAAGGGAATCCCATTCACTGTCCGATCTGTCTTCATCATTGACCCCAACAAGAAGATCAGACTGACCCTTCAATACCCTGTACGTACTCATTTGTTCTCTCGTGCTGTATATGCTTGCTTGCCATTGTGTCTTTTACTTATGCTGTTTCTATATGATTTCAGGCTTCAACTGGTCGTCAATTCACCGAGGTCCTCCGATGCATTGACTCCCTCCAACTCGGCGACAAGAACCGTATTACCACGCCAGTCAACTGGACTCCAGGTGGCAAGGTCATCGTCCACCCAAGCGTCTCCAACGATGAAGCCGAGAAGATCTTCGGAGCTGGAAACGTCGAGTATGCTAAGCCATACTTGCGCTTCACTACACTCCAGAACGGATCATAAAATGATACGATTCTGTAAATAGACGAGATTAGAGATAGAGCCTCTCTCTTTGAGTTAGATTCAGTCTTGTCTTACGTATCTTTGGCCAAGTGCATACCATGCAATGTAAATGGCGGATTCTAAATCCGGGTGGCAAATCAGTGATTTTGGCGGTGGTCGGTCGTGCAGTTGTGGTATGCTTTGCTACAGCTCATTGCGTGGAAGCGTCGTGTTGCTACCTTCCACGTCCCCTAGATCCCTACCAGCGATCTACATGTACGATGTATAGTTTGATGTGAAGTTGACATCCACGTGAAGACACATCCTAAGGCTATGCGATATAAGGATCTGTCTCATATACCCTACTTGGGCTCGGTAAACTCCTAGTGGAGCTTGAGAATCGTTATAGAACAGGTCACAGTGCGTCGATCACCTGTTCGCTACTATAACCCGAAACAAAGATTGTCCCTCTCGCCTTATGCCCAGCTACACTCTAACGAAAGAACCATGGATGAGATACAGATAGTCTTTGCATTAGCGGTGCTTTACGTGACTTATCGATGGTGGTCACGGCCCTCCGCGTCGGGCACCGGATCAACATCATCGAGTTCCGCAAGCACATCAAGCAGTAATGCAACAAATGAACGTCTGAATCACTTGGCGAATAACATGATTCCTCCTTCACATATAGCACAAGTACAGACCATGTTCCCTCAACTAAACGAAAGAGAAATTCAATGGGAATTTGTACGCACCGGAAGAACAAGAAACGTCGAGCAGGTCGTCCAGTTCCTTTTGGATAGTCCCCCAGCTCAAGTATGTACCGACGCGGTTTTTGTTTTGGATCAATCGATTAACAAGTAGAGGATGACGGTCTAAATATCTCAATGCTGTGTTTCTTTCAGCCGCCAACTTGGTTCCTACCGCCTGTCATCGCACAAGCACCCACCACATCAAGTACTAAAAGATCACCGAAACATCCATCATTGATAGAGCGTTTAGGCTTAGAAGAACAAGCGAAACAACAAGATAAGGCGCATGCAGAGGGGACGGCGCAGAGTAGCGAAGCAGCAAATAAAGGCAAGTCGACAGATCGTAGGATGCTGGAGGAATGGCGATCTATGTCTATGCAAGAAAAGAAAGCAAAACTGGTTCTCGATGCGCGGAGGTAGGTTTTGAGCTGAATCGACAGCATAATCAATCTCCTCATTAGAATAGCTGGCTAACACGCCTTGTTCTCCTCAAACTCCGGCCATATATGATAGACGCCTGCTGGAAAAGGATACGAAGGCGGCCGCTGCCTGATGCGTTGAAATCGATGTGTATTAATACCGCAAATAGCTCGTTTAAGTCCTTTATATCCTGGAGGCCACCTGGCACACTTCTTACCAAACTCCCTGATGCAAACGCCAAACAGAGATTTCAGGGTTAAAACAGCATCAACCGCTCGCATCCTAACAGTTGCAACAGGAAACCAGAGCTCCCGGGTACATCATGTAACGCTGTACCCTGTTTACATTTTACTGTATTCACCGTCAGGAAGCTAATTCCTGCTCGTACTTGAAGTACCGTCACCTGCACTTGTTTCGTAACTCGTGGCCCTATGCCCGGCTCTTACATTCTTTAACTTTCTTGAGGAAATAGCTCGTGCTTCTTCCCAACACATGCGGTCCCTCATGCTCTCGAAAGAATCTTTCGCGCCCATATATGTATCCGGGTTGACTCGGTTTATGAAGTTTATCACACCTGACCTGCTCCTAATCTCTTGATAGGCTTTACTCACGTGATAATCAGTCTCTGCCAGTTGCAGGTGAAGGCTTGCATAGTATTGCTACCATCGTCGTATCGAGTGATTGAGTCATTGAGCGGTATAGTTCCGTAGTACGACTTCTTAGATAGTCCTGCACTTGATTCGGGAATCAAGGCCAATCAGCCGTAGAAACAGGAAGGGTCTGTCCTCTGGCCCAGAGCAGCTGGTCATGTTCGGCTTGATAGCCTGACAAGCTGTTTCAGTAAACCATCCTGCAGCCACGTGTAGCTGACGAACACATGCTTATTCGTAACATGATTGCGAGAGACCTGGCCTTAGTCCCTGTAGACTGAGTGAGGTTGAAATATCACTCTTTGGCCACCTGGGATGCAATGAATAGTTGTTACTATTGGTTTCCGAATCGCCACCGATAAGGCAGCTAGTCTCTGTAAAGCCGGATTGGCCTAAATGGACAGCACTCGTGGAAGGGGAGAAAAAGAATAACACGACCCTGAAGAAGCTGGTGTGCTAGGGAAGTTGGTAATTCAGCTTTTCTTACTTTTAAAAAATACGGTCCTTTTTGACAGGCTTATTTATAGGGCCGCAAGATTATAGCGTGGCCGTACAAGGGCTTGAGAGCTGCTTCCTCCTAACTTGCAATACCTCTCTCTACCTGCCGATGAAGACGAAGAGAAGGCAGAGGTAGTGCACATGGCGGCCAGGACGATTGCGTCCGGCGTTTCGGACTCGTCCAGTGCGCCGAGTGCAGGTCCATCCACTTCAAGCAGTCGCGCACCGCGAGCGACTTCGCCAATCTCATCGCTTCTCACGCCCAGCGCAGCCATCACGTCTATTTCAGCGCGTTCAAGGCATTCATTGTATGGTGCAGAAGATCGGGTAGTCCTGGACATCGGCAGTCGAGTTTGGAAGATTGGATTTAGTGGAGAATATAGACCTCGAGCTGTGTTTGATGTTGGAGAGTTATGGACGTACGATGCGGTGGACGCAGTAGGAAGCAAGGAAGAGCAGCGAGAATGCAGAAGATCAATCAAGAAGCTTCTCAGAAGAGTTTACTATGAGTAAGTGATTGGCCCTTTGCAAAATTGCTGGCAATTCTGGGTGATCCTAACCAGACAGCCACCCTCTTCAAGCGAGTTAATGACAGATCCCAAAGCACGGAAGGTTATCATATTAGAGAATCCTATGCTCCCGTTGCGAATAAAGCAGATAGTTGCAAAGCTGCTATTCGAACATCTTCAAGTACCCTCCTTGTCGTTCGCTCTTTCGCCCTTATGCGCTCTACTGTCCATAGGCAGAGCAACAGGTCTCGTCGTTGACGTTGGCAATCTAGAAACATGTATACTTCCAGTGAGTAAACGGTATCAACAAATATTGCATAGCTTTATAGTATTAGTCTGAATGTGCTTCGGATTTAGATATACTCGTCAAGACCCCTCTTTTCGCATCTACGTACTAGCCCAGTTGCATCCAGGCGTCTTTCACTACACCTTCGCGATTTGTTGAGGCGATATGCTATCTATACACCCACTCCAGTGTCAAATCCAACTGCATCGCGGCACTCTACATCAATACCGAGTACAAACGAGCGTGGCTTTGTTAATCCCGTACCTCTCGATATCCTTACTATGGCGATTGTGGAAGAAATCAAGACAAGGGCATGTTTCGTAGAACCAGATATGCCCGTTGATGGTATTATGCGCAGGGATATCGACAAGGGCGCTGTCGCATACAGGATAAATAGCGATGACTTCGGCTCATCAGCAAGCAGTGAAGCCGACAAGGAAGCGTATTTCTCAATACGGCATTCCTGCCTGAAACGGAAATATACAGGAAGTGCAGAGACAACGTCAGAAGCGACGATGTTGACCTTGAGGCTCGTAGGAGGGACATTGAGCATTCCTGGCTGGTCGCGGCACGCCTGCACCGATATCTTCTTCGACTCGGTAGGAGATGTGGATGAGCCGTCTATACCTGAGCTCGTATTAGATTGTCTGCTCAAGGTGAGGAGGCAACATGGAAACTTCAATATGCCATATCGTACTCACATATTCGTGCGTAACCTTTCAGCTCGCAATTGACCTACGCAAAGTCTTCATTTCGAATATCCTGGTCATAGGTGGCGGAAGCATGCTCCCCGGCTTTCCATTGCGGCTCGCCGAAGCGATACGAACTCTGTTACATCGCGATAAGCGCTATACCTCTTTAAGAGGCCTCAGTCGGAATATCTGTATCGTGAACTGTGCAACTCGACCAGTCTCTGAGGCTGTAGCTAGTGAGGATGCTACAGGGGGGACC
Organism: Cystobasidium pallidum; assembly: GCA_001599955.1. NCBI lineage: Eukaryota > Fungi > Basidiomycota > Cystobasidiomycetes > Cystobasidiales > Cystobasidiaceae > Cystobasidium > Cystobasidium pallidum. Next base: position 564,475 of record BCIL01000007.1, read on the forward strand.
AGTGATGAGGACACAGCAGCGACATTTGCATGGGAAAGATCCCTGCTTGCGTGGGTCGGAGCCAGCCTTGTAGGCGCACTGAAGGCAAGTGGGAAGGAGGAATGGACAAGAGATGCTTGGGAGACTGCTGCTTCTTCGGGGGGCGGATCTATTGATTCGGGAGACTGGAGTAGAAAAGGTTGGTAGTTGGGACGTACAGTACAGCAGTATACCTTGTCGTTGTAACATAACTGCAAGCATGGACTGAGGGTGCGTATATCAGGATTTCGATACCGCTTCTGCGGAGTTATGGACCTTTACTTTTTACACGTGTTTCCCCCCTCATCCATCCCAACTATCCTTCACACCGATTTTATCCAAGTTCAGCCCGCTCTGACGCAAGGCTGGACTTGTGGCAGGCAACATGATAGATCTAGCTTCCAACGGGGCGACGCAGAGTGCCCTAACTCCCCTCTACCCAGAAACACAGAATGAGACCGCTCGGAAGCTCACGAAGACCGACCGAGCCGCCATCATGCAGCGCATCCGGCAACTCACTCTGAATCTCAAGACTCGCGTAAGGCAATGCTGATAACGCCTTGACATCCGACATTCGATGCACATCCTCTCGTTCTGACGCGTCCTTGTCTTTGCGGTTTGCCTGCTGACCGCCAATCGTCCATCATCACAACAGCGCTTTGACCCTTCCACAGTGGCGACTGAAGAAGTTTGCATGGAGATCTCCAAGTTTCTTCCTGCTTCTCTAGATTATGAAGACGAAAGGGACCAGGCACTGGAAATACTAAGGAATCTAATGACGACAGCCTTCCACCTGCTGAACGAATGCTTTATAAAAGGCGGATCTAGGGATGATCTCAAGAGGCCTAACTGGGCTCTAGCCAAAAGCAAAGAAGAGCAGGGAAACGCAATGAAACGTCTCCTGGAAAACTCGATTTGGGCAATCATAGTGAGTCCGATATCGTTTTGTCGAATTAGCCCCCGGTCTAATGTCGCGCGTTCGTTACAGACTTTCATGGACGTCGTTGATGTGCAAGAGCAAACTGTAGGGAAGAGCTACGTGCAAGGTGCGCATGCTAATTATGGAGCGGGGCGTCCTTCTTCGGTCTGGCTAAGATTTCCAGATGCATTCCAGAATGTAAAACCGCAATCGGCAATGCATTCTTCCTGACGTTTCGAGGATTGCTTACTGTGGACAAGCTTCATACACTTCCGCCCATTCTTCTCAGAGACGTAAGATGTGATCCATATCAGCTCATGAACAAGACTCAACCCTGCTTCTTTGTACAGGTGCTAGCGATTATAGAATGGGCCATCAGGGGCGCGAAGACCGTCCGACAACAATTCCTTGCGTCTGCTTATGATGCGTTATCTATCATTTTCGCCTATGCTTGGGGTAAGGCCTCGCTTTCGGCTGTCGTCCGTCGATGCTTATTGATTAGCTATTCGTTCCAGATGGGCCAGCTGTAAGCCGTATCCTATGCTTGTGGAAGAGCTATACGGCGTCTGATCAAACCGCCATACAGTGTTCCATGGCCTATTCAATAGCTGTCAGATACATAACAGCTTCGGCAGATGAGAACCGAAAGAGATCCAAAATTCTCTTTCCTTCGACTTTGTTCGATCAACAATCTGTGGATATGCTTCGCGAAGGTTGGAATAGCATACCTTTCGATGGTTCAGCTATGAGAGCTGTAGGTCTGCTGCTTCGGGTACACTATGCGCTCCTGTCCAAAGCTCCAATCTGAGGAGTGGATCGCACCAGCATAAAGTCCCATTCCTTGAAAAGTTGGCTCGTACAAGCCCGAGACAGGCGCAGCTATTCCGCCTCAGAAGCGCAAGCATTACTGTGGGAGACTACAAGTTGAAGCTTGATCGAAAGGCTTGTATTTCCGATGGGAAATATCTGCTGCTGCTAAACGACAGATCACTGTCAACTTTTCTTCAGATTAATGACGTACGTGGAGCGTCGGTATTGGTCGGTTCGACGGTTACCATTCTTACAAACTTCGACTCCTCAGGGGGTGCACGATTTCGACATCATGCTCGACACGCTCTTGTCCTTCAAATGCATGCGTGACGACAGAGGTAAAGACTGCAATTGCTTCACTGATTACGGAGAGATGCTTATCAACAGATGCCCTCCTACCGGTAGTTGTCTTTGTAACCGCAGGCATGCCTACCGTGTCTCCTGAGCTCTTTCGAAGTGTTACAGGCAGGACCATTGAGACTGTCTTCTACATGGAAGCTGAAGACGCCATTAAACTCAAAAGCGCTCTGGATCATCGCTATGTGGTAAGCTATCGTATTCTATTATGTTTGACCAAGCTCACGGCTTTCTCCCGAGTCAAGCCACTTCTAGACTCGCTTTCGCAGCCAATGAAGAAGGTCCTTGACATGCCAAAGAAGGCATCTTTAAGCCAAGACATCATACATGCCACTACTACGTCATCGCAGGATAGCCACGATACTCTGGAAAAAATGCAAGCTAGAGCTGCGCAATGTACCCTGATCGTCGCTGGCGATTCTCCTGATGGATCGCCAGATGAAGCTGATTTACCGGAAGGTCACAAAACCAAGAAAACATTCGATGGGGTACATGCCTCGAAGCATCACAAGTCGTGCGTTGAACAGGAGGCGCCGGTCGAGCAGCGAGGGACATCGTCGGTTAGTGCCGGACTGGGCCCAGGCAACAGTGCCGATAATGGCCTGCCCGAAATGCTGGGTCAGAAGAGCATACAGCCTTATGAAGGCGGACCATTGCCATGCGAGGGGTTGGAAAAGCCTATCAGTATGCAGACGGAAAGCCGAAACGCGAAGCTTGGGAGACCATCCCTTACACAAAAGGCCACCATCCCCAAGCAGAAAGATGAAACGAAAAATGGTCGTAAACCGCCCAGCCTAGTTGAGTCGTCCCCCTTGCCAGAAGACACGACTATGGTAGATTCCGCCAGAGATTCGGGCAGGAAGAAAGGAAAGATGAGGGTGGATATATGTGAACCCAATAACGAGCTAGAACCAGCGTCAAGAATCATTACAAGGAAGAAACGTATTGTAGAATCAGAATCAGGCTCAGACTACGACCTGGAAAAGAAAGAAAAGCCGTCTTCCAAGAAGCAAAAGGGCCGTGACTCTGGCTTCGACGAGATTTCGAAAGCAATGAAAATAAGCGCTCAAGCGAGATCTGAAGTGGCAAGCGATGGTGGTCACACTGACTATGATGATCCCATTAAAGCGGGCATGAAGGCCGAGAAAACCAACAAGCAGACGTCTACGGGAAGAGGTCGAGGAGGTAGGCGAGGAAGGGGTAGAGGACGCGGGAGAGGACGTGGGAGAGGCACGGGCATATCAGTTCTGACAATCACCACAGCTTCAAAAGCTCGGCAACAAGTGAATGATCCCCTACCACTCTACAAGGAAAACTCGGAGAATATTGCAGAAAGGAGAATCACACGGAGTCGTGCGTGTGCAAAGCCTGCTGTGCCGGATACCCCAAAGCCCGAACAGTTGCCACAAGCGGCAGACGAGGAGATAAACGAGGCGGAACAGAAGGAAAGAACGCATGAATCTCCCCCTAAGATGGCATCCTCCCCTCTGGCGGTGCCGAAACGCCGAGAAATCGTCAAAGACGTCTTTGCTCCTATTCAAGCGGACCCGGAACACGACGACATCGATGGTCACAAACCCGCTAAACAAAGCAAAGCTATTCATACCTTCAGCCAACTAGTAGACCGAGAAAGAAATTCGACCGTCCTGGTTGGAAAGCAGCTGGCTGTACCTATCTCTGACGAAAGACTTGGTGCACAAGGTAATGCTCGGTGGCACAATCGAACTGATCTTACTGAATATTCCACTGGAGGGGTGTCAGTGTCAGCCAATAACATTAACGACGCTTTCGAAGACCTGTTCAATGAGACCGCAGAGGATCTGGCCTTGGAAGTGGAATGCCACAATGCGCGCGACTATACATCACAAGATGATGAGCAGGAAAGCGAAGCTATCCACAACTTCACAACCCTGTATGACGATCACCATGTACCCCTCGCATCTGTCGCTTCTACCCACTTTCCCGCTGAAGTCGTGTCTATGACCCAGAATGCTTATGATACAAGCAACGTAGACCGAGGGCTGAACCATTCGCCCAGAATACGCGCCAAAGTTGGAAAAGGGTGTGTGTTCAAACATTACAATACCGAGCTATCCCGTAGAGAGGGTACGGTCAGACGGGATGGCGAGACTGGCTACCATAACGAAGGAGGCTTGACGGACAGAGAGGAAAGCCATAACTCCGTAACTCCTGCCCGTTACGTCCCGAATGACGGGGCAATACAGAAGGCAGGGTCAGTTGAGCTTCAACATCAGAGTCGACCTACCAAACACATAGTCTCCGATTCGAGCATGGAAGTCGATGCCATAGTCGCTGAGTCGTACGAGCAAGTCTCGATAACAAAATCCGAAACGAGCCCGAAGGAAGGTCGATCTGCCGGACTATCTAATATCTTGTTGAGTGATGCAAAACAACCCATGATGTCGGAGATTGTAAAAGGCTTACATCATCAGGCTAATGCAAACATTGAGAGAGAGAAGGGCAAGTCAACGAGGATTGCCGACGGACAGCTTGTTGACATGGAGCGCGCGCAAGAAAAAGCGGGAGAAGTTACGAGAACCCTGCTTCAATGTGAGTTGCACTTCGAATGTACATCACACGCCTGCTTATCGCGACCGGATCTTTCAGCCTTCGAAAATATTCGCAACGAAGATGGTGTATCGCACGCGCAAAGAATACGGCCCGCTAAGACAGGACGACGTGATTCCAAGGTGAAGACTGTCTCGTCTCACAAGGTCATGACGGAAGAAAGTGATGCTGGAGAAGCTGCTAGTAGATCCTTTTCACCCGTCAAGACAAGTACGCCCGCTCGAGGGTACGACGAACAAGAGGATCAGACCCAATTACTCGAAGATCCGCTTGAATACCTGCATGATAAGCGGAAGGACATTGAAAGGCAAGAAACGGCCAAAAAGTCCAATCAGCTGCAGACTGCCAGTGTAACAGCACTACACAAAGGTCGGAGCAGTGCAGCCAGAATCGGAGAAGCCAGTGGAATGTGGAAGAACCAGATCGATTGGTGGATTTAAGCGTAAAGCTAGCTATGCTGTTTGTCAACCACCATCGCAATGGTCTAAAATGCTATCAAAGCGTTAAGAGCACCGGGATCAAAAATATCATCGATATTGTCGCAAGCGGATGCCGTGAGGCTGAGCAAATGGACATTGACTTTCTCCAAAGGTAAGCTGCATATCCATAGCAGAAGGAGAGTGGTAAGCATGAGCTGACTAGCCCGATTGTCTCAGCTTGCGCAACTATTCCGAAGAAATGTAAGTCTGTACTTGGGGTGGCCCGGGCTCGCACAATATTCTAATGCCCGTGTCTCTGCAGTCATCGAAACCATACTACTAGCCTGTTTCCACTGCGAAGCATGCTAAAGAATCTAGGAGACGAGAAAACTAAATCGATGGATGAGCTCACTAACGTGCAAGCGCAGAAAGAGAACATTAGCAAAGACCTTCCTTCCGGGCTCTTTTCCGGCTTCGCAAGCTTGAAAGGAGTACCGTCAAGTCGGTGATAAAGCATTTCGCAAGCAGGAGGTGCTGCGAAATCAATGATGAGCATGTAAGATAGTCTGGCTGTGTGCTTTGCAACAAGGAAATAAGCCATGTTCGTGTTTGCTAGACCCAAACCCACTAAACCGTAGGTGCTGGCTTGCCGGACACGCTAATGCAGCTTGTCTTCGGTACCCCCAGGTCATGTATAGGCATCACCGAATGCATGTATGAAGCAGGATGAAGTGTGCTCTGGCATGATAGAGTAGCGGGACTATGGTACAGCTCGTATGCAAACAGGTGCGAAGCTGTATCTTCGGGATTTCGACGCGTCTTTTTCCGCGTACCCGAATTTGACGCCACCAACTCCGACAGGCCTCTTGGTCACCGAATAATTTCAGCACAAGAACTTTGTGCGCCGAAGCTTCTTTTATTCTGACGTCTCTGCTGATTACAGCCGCAATACACCAGTCTACACACCATGGAAGCCTCATTTATATTCGTGCTAGCAGCTTCACTGGCCGGAGTCGCCGCTGCCGCGCCTGCTGCTGCAGGCTCCATCTGTCACGTACGTTGCGGGGTCTCGTGGCAAGCCTGTTAAAAGCTAACCTCGTGAACGCCTTCGTGTCGGCTGCAGGTATTGACATACAGCGGAGAATGCGGCAACCTTACGTCCCTATCCACCGACTCGGGCAACTCGTCCGCCGCTGCTTCGTCCTCAGCTCCGTCGAGTTCGGATGCCTGCACATATGCTGCAATCTGTCTCGTGCCCACGATATGCAATTCGACGGAGCTCACAAACTCGATAGACGCTCTCACCGGCGATGCTTTGGTTTCTGGAGCCGGAAATAGTACATTGCCTGCTAACACAACGGGCTGCGTTTCGTTCTCGGACTTTGGAATGCAGCTGGACAGTCTAGCTGTGTGTGATGGAAATAGATACCTCATCAACGGCACGGAGTGAGTGCGAGTCGCAGAGGCTAGACTCCTCAGCAGGAGAGGCACCCCTGCTGACATGCTCACCCACTTCAGCTCTGCTTATCGATGCATTTGCAACGACCTGCCGGATTCGTGTCCGGAACAAGGTCGTAGGTGGCGCTTTGTACACTCTCGTAAAGAGCACGTGTTTTGGTCGACTCGAGCTGACTTCTACACTTTCTTTCCTTGTCTCAATAGCCGCGGTGTCAGTCTCATACGCCAACGGTACTTCGAGTACGTCAGCTGGATCACCATCCGGTCAGCCCCTCCAGTTCTCGTGGACATGGGGCGCATCCTCCGCTTCCACAACGCCTACAGCGCGTGCATCTACCGGCATGGATGCAAGCGCATCGACTATTCCTGCTAGGACCACGTTCACCTTCACATTCGGTGGTGGAAGCGGCACGTCCACAGCTTCAAGCCCAAGCACCCCTACCGCTACCGGTGGAATCGGAAGTGCGCAGCAGGGAAATCAGAATGATCCTGTTACAGGATTCGGCAACAGCTTGTCAGGTGAGCGATGGGAAAGGCTGGGGCACCTCATTGACCATGCTGATAAAGTCTTGTTGGTAGTTGGCTTGACGATGCTGGCCGCTGCGGTTGCCATTAGTGTGGGAACCCTACAGCTGTAGACAAGCCTATACCCCTATCGGGTCCATCCACACATTTCAAGGAATTGGGGAAATGCAAAGGAGCACTCAGGATAAACCTTTTCCTGTATTCCCACTTACTTACACCAACAACACTTCAAATCGCATAGTGCATAAGGTAACTCGATTCCTGCCAATACTCATTCACGTAGCGGATCCGCAATATTTCGGTCCGCTTTGGTACTGCAGTTATCCCGTTGTCCAGCTGTTCATAGCATATGTATCAATATACTCAACGTAATCCCATCAGCGTTATCATTCCTCCACTACCTGACTGTTCCGAAACTCGATGCCGCTTGTGCCGGTCTCTGCCCCAGCCACATCCTCACACCTTGCACGCCTTGCCTCTCGACCGAGCCAGACAGCGTACGGTCTTTCGCCGCGCAGCAAGCATGGCGCCGCCAGCGAAGCAGAGCAGTCAGCGACGAGCAAGGAAGAAGAAGGCGTCATGTGAGTCGCTGCCCATTGCCAAAAGCCGGGCGTCATGTGCATGGCCCGCTCGCCGGCAACGGGAACTATGGCTAGATCGTCATGGAGCAATGTAAGAAGCAAGAGGAATCAAGAAACTGACGAGTTCCATTCTCTATCTCTGTGCAACAGTCTTCAAACGCCATCATGCGATGCTCATGGTTGTAGTGGTGCGTTACTTCGTTTCGGCTAGCCATGTCAGTGAGGCGGTTCCACCTAATCGAAAGTGTCTCCCTCTACCCAATTACCGCTACCAATATGTGATATGTACCGAACGCAAATGACTGCTATCATACATTACGCTGCGCTTTCGAATCCAATGCCGGATGCGTGCTTGGCTGCTTGCAGGTCTGCGGATGGCTTGTTCCACCTCTGGCAGTCTTCATTCGATTCGGTATTGGAATGTGAGCAAGCTTTATCGCATATGGAGCTTTGCTTTCCCACACACGGATACTCATCGGCCCCTTATGTGTATAGCGACTTCTTCTTAAACATCATCTTCACTTGTCTCGGTAGGTTACCAGTTTCCCGATCATTGCCGTTTGGGACGCTATAGGCAAGCGAAGGTGATACTTATCTGGTTCATTTCCGCAGGCTACATTCCAGGCCATGTGCAGTATGTCGTGCCGGTATCTCTTTTCGCTATCCCAGAGTCGTTCTGAGAGTATGCCTCTACAGCAATTATTACCTGCAGTACATTCGAAACAACTATGGCCGTGGAAGAACGCCAAAATGGGGTAAGCAAAGTCTCTCTACGAATCCTATGATCCTCATCATGCCGGAGCTGACACTCTCCTTCATCTGTGAAGCCCTACGCGCTGGTCTTGTCGAGGATAATACGGCATACGTCAAATCAACCAGGCAATGGGGCAATAGATACGGCGAGCGCAACCCGAATAACGTATACGACGATGATACGCAGCCTTACACAGATGAGTTCGGCAACACGGTTGAACCCCAAGGATGGGTGGACGAGCACGGTATTCGACCTGCTCAGCCCGGCGCCGGCTTCGGCGGCGATGGCAATGAGCTGCATCCACAACAAGAGGATCTTTTAGCCGGCTTGCCTGAAGAAGAGCGGGAACGCAGAAGACGGGCCAAGCGAGACCATAAACGCGAATACGGCGCTGGCCTTGATGACTATGATCGTGAAGAGGAGGAGAGGAGAAGACGTGCAACCGGACACGGCAACGTTGAAAATGGTTCGGCCAGAGGAAACGCTCTTATCGATGACCTACCGGAAGATCCCGATGTAGCTATGTACAGGCGGGAGCAACAATCTGAATCAAGTCGAAAGAAGGGAGGAAGATTCTCCTCATTTGGATCAAACAACAAGGTGGATGAGGATCCTTCTTCCCGATGGAAAGGCTCGTCAAGTAAGAAGTCAGGACGGGCGAAGAAGAGCGAACGTTATGGCATACGCCAAGATCATGCTGATCTGGCAGGACCGTATGGCGGTTCTTCAACGAAGAACACGAATAGCAGGAGCAACAAAGGTAGAAGTACTTCGCAAGATGACTACGAGCCGAGACCTTCCAATGACAACTACGATGTTGTCGACGACCAGCCAGGTAGAAGACGCAGAGGCGATGACGAGTGAGTTGCGGTCGATACGGCTCACACATTCTGGTTTGCGGTACTGACACCTAATGGCTACGCTTTTCTTAGGGATTTCATGAACCATCAGTTCTAGACGGAGTTATCTGTAGAGGCAATCCACACGGAAAGCTATGATACTTCGGTTTGCTGCATTATATCGGTTCTCAGCGTATAATGTTCAAGCAGCTTCGTGTCAGCTACTGTAATATGTGCTCCCCGTACGTTCTAGCCCGCGTTATTCACGATCCACTGTATCACGTAAACTGTGAGATTGCCTGTATTGAAGCTTGTTATAATATGATGTTGTCTCCTTCATGGTCATGTTTGTTAGCCACCCGGTGCTTACTAGTCCTGTAGGTGCGCTCTCCCTACCTTGCCTCGAATCGAACATCGCATAACGCCTTTGCAAGAGGAAGCTCTGCTGCCGCAGTTCTGTTCATGGCAGAACTTCAAGCTGCCATTGAAGATGCCAACAGGCATTTAAAAGGCACAGGTGCGCTTGGTATCAACAGTATTTGTTATGGTCAAGAAAGCTGATCGTCAATCAACAAAACGCGCATGATGCTTGTTTCTGCGAAGCAGATAACGACAGCAAAGTTAGCGCAGTACAGGCATTAGAACGGGAGCTCACCAATACTGCTGGCCAAGATGTGGACAGTACCGCATTCGAAAGCGTAGCTAATCTTCTCAAGCTTTCGCTCAGGAACGGCAATTCACATGTGTGTACCGCTGGAATCGCGTGCTCTTTAGCGCTCTTTACGATAATAGAAGACCATTGGCATGTTCGGAGAGAGAACAATCAGCCTACTACCCAGGTCGACGTTATCTTCAAAAATGCCATTCACACCCTTGCTTTGCCCCCTGGCGGTCTAATCACTTTCTTGGGAGACGCCAAAGATTCCGTTAGGGCTGCAGCAAGAACGGCTCTGTTGCGAGCTGCGGTACTGAGTGCCATCTCGGGCCCAGATAGTAGACTGCAACCTGATCAGCAACCTCTAACTATCCTTGACAAGCTCATCAAGGAACAAGGCTTTGGCAGCAAGAATGCGAAGACTAGAGAACAGGTTAGTGCTAGCTAGCTACAACGTGAATTAGACACCCATCGATCCCGACGCTTTGCTATTGACCACAGAGCATACTGTATATTACGGAACTTCGAGCTTCCTGTCCGACTTTACCATTACGGGCGTGGGTGCCGGTTCTGGTCAATGCCTTGGAAGATTCGGACCCCATCGTACGGGATGTCGCTAGAGAGAGTGTCATAACGATATTCACGGCACCAACAGTTGGTCCTGCAGCTAAGGCAGATCTCAAGAAGGAATTAGTGAAGAATGGGGTTCGGAAGACGACCAGCGATACCATACTGAGACGAACGATAGGCAGCGGACTACCTTCTAGCTCAAGTAGCTTGGCTGGCAGTCCTCCAGGCCAGTATAAGTCATTGGTTGGTGATACGAACAGCGGCGGTCGGCGGACGCCATCACTTAGCGGTAGACCTATCCCAAGACCACCATCAATCGCTTCGATGAGCCGGTCGCCGAGCTCAGGTTCGCTCCCACGTCCCTCGACCGGTCCAAGTGCTGGATCTTTCAAGCCGTCTCGTGGCGACCGACTGCTGAAGGAGCCAAAGAACAAGACACACGAGGAATTGCTCGCTGATCTAGAGGCAGTAGCAGCTGCCAATGCACCCCCACCATCTACTGGAGAGGTCAATGTCGTGAAAGTAGTCTATGTGAGTGGGAGTACACTAAGCTGATATCGAACGAAACTGATCGCCGCGCGAGCAGATTGCCTCTGTGCGCGATCTTGAGCAAGAATTCGAGGCTATGCAGCCATTCTTTGCAGGCAAAGAAACGGAGTTCAATTGGCAAGATCGAGAGAAGGCCATCTTTAGACTCCGGGGTATGTTGAAGGGCAATGTCCAGCAGACACATCGCTCCGCATTCGTTGCTTGCCTGAAAACCATCGTAGATGGCATCTTGAAAGCTGTACGTACCGTTTATCCAGCTTATGGGATACAATCTCATGTTCGTTGGCAGGTCAATAGCTTGCGCACGACTCTGGCGGCGGTAGCTTGTCAGCTCGTCGGAGAATTAGCATCTGACATCAAGGATGGCTTGCTGCCGTTATTCGAACCCTTCTTCGGTGGTTTGCTAAAGCTAGCTTCACTTACAAAAAAGCCTATCGCTCAAGCTGCTCAAGACTCTGTTACTATTATGCTACGAGAGTGCCCATATCAGAATAAAAGTCTGACTATGCTGGCCGCTATGCTAGACCAAAAGAACGTTGCTGCGCGCATATATACCGCGCAACACCTGAAGACACTGATCGAGGCGCAAGGGAAAAAGCACAAAGAGACGATAGAATCATCTCAGAATGCAGGCCTGCCACTACTCTCAATGATGCTCAAGAAGGAATTGGCGGATGCTAATGCTTCTGTCAGGGAGACCGCTCGAGCTACTTTCTGGCTGATACACAATATATGGCCTGACGTGGGCCAGACGATACTCGAAAGCGTCGATAGCAGCACTCGGAAAGGCATAGAAAAAGCCGACCCGAGAGGTTCTCGTCCTGAGGCAACACAATTGCGAAATAGCAGCGTGGCTTCGGCGATAAAGCCTACAACAGGAAGGCCATCCATGCGAGAGCTTATATCTTCTCGTAGAGCTGCCCAAGCTGCGGGTTCCTCGTCAGCGCCTCTGAGCAGCCTTTCCGCTTCGGTGCCAGCTTCTGCGACAGGACATGCCTTCAAAGAGGCAGCAGCTTCTGGCAATAGCACTCCTTCCAAGCAAAATTCGGCTCTAGATGCACCGTCTTCACCGTCCCAGCTGACGGAGAGGCAGCATCCGAGAGACAATGCGACAACGCCTACTAAAAGACCGACGTCGATGTATGGCACTCTATCCAGTTCCCACATACCCAGTCCTCCCAGCAACAGTCAGCACAGCCCGCGAAGCCGAGCTTTTCCGAGCGAATTAGGTCAGAGACGAAGCATCAGTCACACGTATGGCTCCCAGGCGGGTAAGAGTAATAGCGGATCCTTTTTGGAAGGAAGCCGAACTCCGACGCAAACAGTGGCTTCCGCAAGTAATCGGCCGATGGCGGCTGAAATGAGCCGCGACAGCAGTCGTTCCAGTTCTCCACCTCTACGGCTACCGACCATCGACAACGAGTATTCCGATATCGAAGCTTCTACGTTCGATGCACTGCCGGATGGTCTTGAATCAACCGATGATGAGTCTGTAAATCTCATGAGTTACGACGCGACCGTTCTTCGCCATACAGGAAACGATACATCAGCTCTGGATTTCAACGAGCGTTCCCGGTTGCTTGATGGCCTTATGGACACTACGTTCCAGTTGCCTGATAACTCTGAAGTGGAAGAGGCTGTTAAAGGACTTGCAGATCAAGCCGAGGAGACGGCTCATCGTTTTCTTGAATTGACAGAACCCGCAAATGAGGCGACCGCAGCCGACACGTCTATTCTCGACGAGAGCCATGCTACAATACACCACTCCTACTCATCGGACATACCCGTCCCGCATACACCTTCTGCGGATTCGCGGCCTGGACGCGGGGAGAATGGACATTCTGCAGACAACTCAAATGGCAAAAGCACCCCTTTGGTCCAGAAGCTACAGGGTCTTTCCTTGGCGGATAGCCCTGCCAGCGACGCATCTCGCCGGCCGACTTCGGCATTTCTGACAACTTTCTCCCAAAATGAATGGTGGATCAGTAAAGCTAATTGTGAGTGTCCCTCCTTAGACGGGTGATCCGTACTGATCACCCTACAGTGGCAACGTCTCAGTGGCCATCTGAAGAAGTTGGATCAAATCTACGTGATGAGGTTGAAGCGTTTGCAGCAGCTTTAGAAGCTAAGACCATCGAAAACAAGGATCTGCTTAGATTGGCTCGTATCAGCCAGATTTCACCACTGATTGACGACATGGAAACTCCCGCTCCCGACGCCCTGTGGGAAGGCGCTAATCTATATGGCAGAATCGTAGATCAGCTCTGCAGGCTCCTAGGCGAAGCTGAGGTAAGTGGGATAGAGTATGACACGACCCGCAAATGTGGCATCTGACATGAAATGATTGTTGAAAGGACGAGGAATGCTCTTTCAATTGTCTGGTCGCTCTACTAAACCTGGTTACGCAACAATCGCAATTGCTGAATGGTCGAGAGCTGAGCATACTCGAAACCCTTTTCCAAGTCAGCCGGACTCGCAACAAGAATGTACGTTGTTGCAACCTGTTCCATCGAGGATCATACGCACTGTGGATCATAGCTAATAAACCAGCCGCATAGATCCGCACAGGCGCGGAATGCGTCGCTCTGGGCGTAGTTTCCGCCACCGAACCTTTGTATGCAGCCTCGTGTCTTCGCATGTGCATCGAGGACATGCAGGAACCAGCAGAAGAAAGCGGGCGAAACGAAGACTATGAGACATACGCCTGGACGTATACGATGGGTCTGAAAGCCTTGGGCTCTCTCTTCAGTCTCCTACCGAGTGAGGTACTCGAGGAAGAACTCGTCCGCTTTAGCGGTATTATCAAAAAAGTCAGTCACTTTGCCTATCCTGCTGCACAATAACCACAAGCTGATTCTCCAGACCCCTGAAGGCTTTGAACGCATCGCAAGCTAGCCTGCGTCAAGCGGCAGCGACACTGCTTGTCAAAGCGCATCAAGTGATTCAAGACGATAACAAACTATTTAGACTCGTTGACGGTCTAAGCAAAGCTCAGATCAATCTCTGCACGTATCTGTTTGCTCGGAATTCGAGCACTTCTTGAGACTACCCCTTTGATCAAACCGGAAGTCACATCGAGTAGTAATATGTAGCATAGGGGACTATTTGGACAGCAACAGCAAGATCTTATCGATGGCTGGCGGACGAGTCGTGTTCAGGCTAATCTCCGGACCCACTTAACCGTCGCCACAGCTTTAGAGGTTCGAGATGTGCTCCTTGTGGAACGGCTGATCAAGGCATGGCCAAACTGGCTGTATGTGGCTGACTCCCCTTTGGGGGATATCACACCCGCTTCAAGCTCAATGGTCAAGCTCCATCGGATGGTGCGGTTGACCCCGCTTGTTTGGCCCGCACCAAAGGGAACTCTAACGATTTATTTGTGGCAACAGGGCGGAGCGCGTGCAAGGCACGCTTGTTTTCCCCATCGCACCCTTTCATTCCGCCTGCACAGGGCCGCTTGCTCGCTTCGGATGCACTTGTCAGATGCGAAGAGACAAAGGCGGGCCACCGCGATGGCATCTCCAGACTTCCCTTCTCTGCAGCCTTGGTGCACCTCAGCTTCCCACCTTCCACCGGAGTCGCAGCTCACCTTCATTCGCCTTCATACACGTCTTCTGCAGCGATGGACATCGACCCAGCAGCTACTCCCGAGCGAGCCGTCGTTGGTCAGCAGCCCCGTGCAGACGCTCATCTGCCTGTCCCGCAGGTGAGTCGGCGCCCAAGGATGGACACCCATGACATGCTAACATCTAACGCAGGAATGGAACACTGCGCCGCAGAGTGTTCCGGAGCTGGTGCATAGCGCGCCACCCGCTGAGGGAGGCTCCACCAGCGCACCGTCCTCCTCGCCGCTTCCCGCAACACCGCAGCGCCGAGCGTCCATTACGTTCAAGCTGAAGAGCTACAACGACACTCCTGAGTTCTCCAAGGTCGCAGACCAGTCGGGACTGCTTGCGCCTTACTGGGCAGGCGCCAGACTATCCAGAGCACCCTCGCCCGCTTTGTCGGTACAGTCTGATGCTAGTGAAAGAGGTTCGGGATCAAAGAATAACGGAACCCGGCCAGCAACGTTTCTCTTCACCCTGACTTCGTTCCTCCGGGACAATCCCAACAGCCCTTACATGAGGTGCGGACTTGTCAACGAGGACCACCTTGCAACCCGGGACTGACCATGCCGAATCTGTCGCCAGATGGAGTGAAAGCGGTACATACTTCATTGTCCCAGACAAATCTGGATTGATGGAGAGAGTCATCCCCGACCTTTTCAATCAGAACTCGTACTCGTCATTTGTAAGTGTCTGGGACTCAGCAGGCGTTTTCTGTGAGCCGCGCTGACCCATATCATCACAGGCGCGCCAACGTAGGTCATCGGGTCCCCCGCCTCAACCTGTGTTTGATTAAATGCTTTCCCCCTACAGTCAATATCTATGGCTGGCGCCGACTACAGTCATCTCCTGACGGCAAGGTTACCAATAGCAACTGCACTATCTGGAAGCACGATCAGATTACGCGAGATACTGTTAGCTTGGCTTGTTATTTGCTTGGTGATGTTACCGAGTGCTGATATTATTTATTGTTACAATCCCATCAATGATGCCCACAGCCGGATGAAGATCTAAAACATGTGAAGAGAAATGCACAGGACAAATCCCGACGGAACAACAAGGGCATGGATGACGATGGCGAGGAAGAAGAAGTCACAGTGACCCGTCCGCGTCGAGCAGTGACTATGTCATCGACAACAGCGGCCGAAGCCATGGCTGCGCGAAATGCAGTGACGGCTACTACTAATTTGAGGTATAGCTCGACAACATTCGGTAGCAATACCGCCTCGTCCACCGCTCAGTCCAATCAGGTTCCTAGTGTGTTGGCGCCTGCACCGAATCCATCTCATGGTCCCTCTCCTGCAGCTGTACTACAAGCCGCGCAACCACCCACTTTCATCCAAGGACGTTTATCTAGACCATTACCTATGCGTCGACCTCCTTCAAAATCATTCTCGTATTCTGGTAGATCTATTACGAACACTACCCGGGCACGATCTCCTGAATCAGCCAAATCGCATTCTTCAGATAGTTCTAATTCTACTGCAAGCGACGATACCTTTGCAGTTCCTGCTGCTCCCGCCGAGGGTCGAGCAACCAAGAAAGCCCGTCATGATTTGGCTCCTGATGCACTTGGACAGAATATTGCTCATCGTGCTATAGGTAATGGCGAGACTGCACTCCGTGTCCTGCCGTTCCAGCTAGCCGCTAGCAGGCAGGTGACACCGCAAAACCCAATTGATGTGAGTTCACTAACGAAGAACGTTTCCTCGGCGCGTGTTAGCTGATGTCTTGCGTATGTTTCAAACATCGCGCAGGTCTACGTAGCCTGCCTAGAGAACGTTAATGCCGGTCCACCCACTTTCAAAGGCCGCGACAGAATTGACGTTCCAATCTGGGTGGACGATTTTTCCCAAGCCCGATTTGTCTTGGCAGGGGAGATGATGCGAGCATGGGCATTATGGGATATCGTTCCACCTGAATCATTGCTCTATATTGCTCTAAGCGATTCTAGTAAACCCCCTCGACCGCTTGGTATTGCTCAGCAGTTGAAGGATAATACTGCCAATGGGGATCCTAATCGCGCTTATTCTAGAGAGAGGATATATCTCGAAGCAAGTGGAGAACCTGGTTCTGTTGGACAGTGCTGTTTAATTGTTAGACAGCTGGCTACTGCAGAAGGAGAAACAGAGGTTGCCACAGCCAGGAAGAACGTCAACACTTCAATGTTTACGAATGCATCATCGTTTCCTGCAAAAGTCCACTCCGAGATACAGCAGTCCAATGGACATCCCATTCCACCAACTCCCAAGATCCTTCAGCAGGCACCTACATCATCCGAACGAGGGCCTTTATTATGCGAAACACGAAGTGGAAGAAAGCCATCTGATCGTTTTCTTGATTCGCCTGGATTACCTTCGCCAGCAATGCAAACACCAAAGACTGCAGATGCTATTTCCTCGTTGGCAGCTATGCAAGCTTTAGCAAGATCTTTTAATTCCACCAAAGATATGTCCGACAGCAAGAGTCCTGTAAGAAGTTCGATAGACTCTTCCGTTCCGAGATCCGTTACGCATACCAGCGACGTAGATATGAAGCCTGTCGTTCAGAAGGATTCCCATATCCCCTCGCTGCATACTGGTGGTGGAAGCTCTTGAGCTGCCTTGTAACAATTTTCATGGAGGCTATAGACGTGTATGACCTCTTCTAACGCCTGGCCCTGAATGTACGCACATCAGGGGTTTTGAGTTTCGAAACGAGACGATCGCATTCGCATAAGTCTGTACTCTTTAGCTTGTATATATAACCATCTCAAACACCCATCTGATCTTGCTCGGAACGAAGTGGAACAAACGCGTTTTGGAATCCATTTAGCAGTCCGCAAACAACTGTAATGCCGGCGTGCCATTTGAGCGCGAAAGCAAAGCTTTTCTTCGACTTATAACGGCCGGCCTGGAATTCAGCCTATTACGCGATATGAGTGAACCAATTACGCGAAATCAGTCAACCAAATCAGGGTGCAGCATAGGCTTTTCCCGTCACTCTCGTAAGTGTTTTCATTGTTGTTACAGAGGATCTATTCCGGTATACTGTTGCAACATTTGAGGGTAAAGACGTGATGAAACGACCAAGCACTTCTCTTCTTCTGCCTTGCGCGTTCTTCATCTGGTTAGATTGAAGCGACTCTTCTACTCTTCATCTTTGCACTCTTGTCTGTAGCATAAAAAGGGAGGCGAAGAGGAGGACCGGAGGTCAATGATCAATGCAAGAAATGGAGATAGTTACTGCCTGAAAAGTGATGCACTCACATCCATAGGACCTGTGTTCGTGGCCAGAGAGAAGCGTGATCAAGAAAAGTTAGCGAGTCGGTTCATGGAGGTTCATGGTGATTAGCAGATGCCGGCTGGACGTACATTGTTGCAACTATGGAGTAAAGGATAGTAGCACGTCAACTAAAGATATCCTAGTGTATTCAAACATGTTCATGCTTACCGAATGAGTACTTCTCCCAGTGATCCTTTTGATTCACCGTCTTGCAATTCTTCTGTATTCGCGAGCTGCATGCAACAAGTCACCAGGAGTTCAGCTCGCTAGGAAACGACACGTTGAGAGGTGATAGCGACGACTCACCTGCAAGTTCATGTAGCTGTCCGTTGAGACGAGGTATCCCTTGTATTCCATTCCCCACTTCAGGCGTACAATAACCTGCTTTCCGGATTGCCCTTGGAGGAATGGTTTGGGGTTGACGGGTGTGACTGCCATTGTTCAAGGAGGTTGTTGCGCGACTGCAGCTATGCTAAAGGAATCCTCCTGCAATACCGGTCGCGTGCGAGGGGTCTTGTCGATGTGTATCAGGCGAGTCGCACCAGACGAAAGCTGCAGTCCTCAGATGCCTCTCTCTGCTCATTTACAAGTTATACACCGGGCAAGCTATAATCGTACATGAAAGATTGCACGACAACGACAGCGTGACGAGCTGCAAGCATTGCATTGGATACACTCCACCTCACTACGTAAAGTTAATACAGCATTCCCATGTCCGACACCGAAGGCCCCATCGGCGGCGGAAGCAGCTCGGATGATCTCAGCTTGCCGAAAGCGACCGTTTCGAAGCTCGTGACCGGTGAGTTTTGCAGGCAACAGCTTTCCACGGTTGTATTGCAGTAAATGGCCAGACTGACAATGCGATCTTATCTGACTCTCCATGGGCTGGACATGTATTGGCAATGCTCGCCTGCATATGCATAACTATGGCCCATCAGAACACCTGCCCGGTGATCTGGCATGCGGGAAGGATGTCAAGGAATTCCTAGGCGACTGTCTGAAAGGTATGTTATCTTGACTGATGCCCTCAACTTGTAGCTCTAGAAGGGAAACTCGGACCTGATCACACTACCCAACTTCCCTAGAGTTTATCTTACTGGTCTCGAGCGAAGCAAACGAGATCTGCGAGAAGGATTCGAAGAAGACCATTCTACCTGAACATATAACAAGTGCTCTCAAGGTGAGGGATCTTGACAGATTAGCGAATCCTTGGACTACTCTGACGAACACGTGCGGTTCTGGGCATTCCCACATGCTAGTCCCTAGGCTTTGATGCCTACGTTGACCAAGTGTCCGAAGTAGCGACAGAGCACAAGCAGCAGAGCAAGGTGAGCAGCGTCCTTGTATATAAAAGTAGCGGTTGACACGCCCTTCTGATGATGCCTCTCCCCATCCCAGGAAACGAAAGCGCGGAAGGGCAGCAAGATGGCGGCTTCGGGAATGACAGAGGAGGAGCTGCTGCGGCATCAGGAGATGCTTTTTGCAGGCAGCAAAGCACGCTACGAAGCTGCTGCTGCGGAACAGTAGAACCGCAGGGGCATGGTATAGATGGACAGGGTTGGCTGGTTGGCTCTGACTGGTTGGAGTGAAGCGGTGACAAAGTGACGACTGTTGTTGTACGAGTACAGCGAGATGTCCCTGAGACAGCGACATACCATAGGAGTGAGCACCATGGGCAATGTTCCTGATATCAACCTTTACTGCTTTTCGACTGTGCACGCATTGCCACCATCAACCCGCCTCTGCAGCCTTCGAGTGGCATCCGGCTGACTTCTCTGCATGACGGAGAGGGGAGCTGCCCAAAATAGAACAAATTGGACGATGTGCATTCCCTAATGTGCAATGCCGTACGATGGATTGCTCCCCCGTCCTGCCTGCTTACGACTCGCTGACCAATCAGTTGACGTATCCACACTCGATCCGCTTCTCGCCTCGCCGCCCCAGTTCGGGATCCAGCGTTGGCCGACCTTGTCTTTCTGCGAACAAGCATCCTGACAGCGTACACACCAGTGGAATAGCATACACATCTCCAACAGCGCCAACAACCAACAGCCACAATGGGCTTCTTCTCATCCGACAAGTAAGCCGCACTGTCTCCCCGAATGACGATCTGGTGGCAGGGAGAAAAACGAGAAGCTTCGAAAAAGGCAACAACAAAAGACAGCCCCAGCTAATCACATCTCCCTCCACAGCCTCATCAGAAGAGGCCTGCCTGCATGGTACTCCTTCATGTCGGTCTTTGCCATCATTGAAATCGGCACTTCGGGTTACCTAGTTGGGAAAGGAGACAATGGCGGTGATTACGGCCCTTCGCTGAGAAACGCTGTCCGATTCGCCCTGTTCACTGGATGTAAGCGATCATATCTTGTACATCCCCAAAGCCTCACGGACCTAACGGTGCCCTTTCCCCTCTTTGCTTCTCGCACCCTGTACAGTATGGACGTTCCTATTCGGACTTATCATGGCATTCGGAACATTCAGAAGGATGAAATTCATCAACACTGGATTCGCTCACTTCATCTACCTCACTATTACCCTCATCTTCTGGATCGCAGTTGGTGCATCGCTCGAATCGTCATTGAGAGGAAGCGGATACGCCCATCGCTCCACAATCCGGGCTACTGAATGGTGAGCTCGCCCTCCTTGTCTTTTGCACATCTCATTCTCCCCGAGGATTCCCGGCTGACTGTGAGAGGTATGGTTGCACAGGATCGGTTGGATTCTAGCTATAATGCATGCCCTCACCTTTCCCTGGGTACTTCTTGGCGTTTCGCATGCAAAGGAAGGCTTCAGAGGAAGTGTAGCAGTCTAAAGAGGAAGACGTCTTGCCACAGAAGCCTTTTTGATTCCGCTTGCAAGATCGTCGAAAACGTCGCGATAGCTGCTTAGCCAGGCGTCCATGAACGTATACAAGTCCATGCAATATGTGAAGCACTTCATTGTCCCCTACCTACCTTCTCGCAGACTCGTCAACACCCCTACATATACACATACATCCCTTCGACTAGTAATACTTTTTCTTCTCCTGCTTCTGAAAGGTTCAGAAAGCTTGGAACAAATATATATTTTCCCTCCCCTAATATAGACAACCAATCAATCGATCAATACCCAATCAACTTTCGCAGATGTAGCTTATATATACGTTCTCTGAAATTTGACACCAAAAAGGTCTCTAAAACCAGAATCATAACGCCAGGTTTTGCAATGCTTCGGCCGGATTTGCAATCATCGCTGGAAGGCTTGCAAACGGAATGAAGGAGGTAGCTGATGTGCGGATTCCAGATGGTCCCGTCCGAGAGCAATTGTTTGTATCAGTCAAGAACAGTTGATGGCTCTCCTGCTTCAACCTAGCTCTGCCATGTCCTTGCATGAACAGTACATTCGACAGACTCAATGGGAGGCTTTGCAAGGATTAACTCCTCGAGTTCAACCTTTCACTGCTCAATATATAAGCATGATATAACATATAGACATACATAACCCTAAATTTCATTTTCTCTGTCCACGGCTACAAAAAATTGAATAAAATAACTCATCTTCCCAACTAACCCGACCTATCAATTCTACGATTTATACTACCTAAAGCAACCTTAATTAGGAAGTCAGAATTGACTTTACCAGCATAAGGAGTAGTATCAACCATATCTCTACAATCTTGTAATTCATCATCCAACTGTTTTAATGCTTCTGTTGCTATCGGATCATTTCCGATCTGTATGAATTGAATTCCTAATTGTGTTAATGGCGCTCGAATATCATCTAATCTTTTTGCGAAACCTTGAAGAGTCTAAAATAAGAGAAAGAGGAAGGATTGGAACGAAAGACGGGGCCTCAGGCAGGCCTTACGATCTGGTAATGTGCAGAGAAACAAACTCACGTAGGCTAAAGTATCAGGATCATCAGCTTCTCCATCCGTCAGAACCAGGAGATTTAATGGCTTTGGCATAGGTTGACCGGTTGACTTGGCGCGTTCGCATTGCTCAATATAAGGCGACAGAAGTTCTTCGACCTGGTATTAGCAATACAAATAAAAAGAAGAATGGTTAAATATGAAGAGAGAAGGGATGCTCTTCCTCTGTCGGACTCCAGAAATTCAATGACGCATGCCAGAGTCTCTTCGACTGACTCACCCTTATTTCCGTAGGCGTACTTTCTCCAACAGGTCCGACATACTGGAATAACTCCCTTATAGATCCACTATCTTTGACACCTTGTAGCGAGTTCGTGGAATTCAAGAAATAGACATCCAATCCATCGGAATCGTATTTTATGACTTGTTCTACTATGCCACTTAAGGCCGACTCTGCTTCTTGCCATAGGTTGTACATTGATGCTGAATCATCTATCAGGATGCATGTCTGCGATAGCCGGTCAGTGTCCATGCGTGACGGAGGTTTGCAAAAGATCAGCCATGCTTCCACCTTAGAGCGAGCAGTGGACCTAGCCGTCGTACATCATATCTTCGCACTAGAGTCGTATCGAAATACATGCGTTAGGATCGTGTTATGTTGGCCGTGCCAAGGCTTTGGTGTCACGTACAAACAGCCAATCGATCTTCCTGGGTATTGGAGCGTTGCAATCCCGTCGCTCCTGAAGACGGTCCAGGAGCATGAGCAGATGCATTGCTGTAAGCTCGCTGAGGCGGTTGGCCTGGTGGTTGTCGAAACTGGGCTTGCTGCTGATGTCCCGCCACTGGGGGTGCCGGCGGTGGAGCACCGGACGGTTGCGTATAGGCATAGCTCTGCGGTCTTGCCGGACTTGGAGCTTGAGGAAGCGGTCGGCCGTACTCGGTGTGGCCAGTCACTGCTATGCTGTGCCGCACGCTGCTCGGGTTCCCATTCGGCTGTCGCTGGTGGAAAGCTCCGGCTTGGATGTTGCCACTGTGGCCTGCCGATGATGCTGCTGCTGGCGGCACTCGAGCTGCCGTTGGCGAAATAGCCGTCTGGTACGAGGGCGGAGGCGGGGCCCCGCTGTTGCTGCCATCTGGGATGTCCTGCACTGGTCTGCGTATCGTTCCTACCATGTCGAGTCTGGTGTCAGTCAGGGTTGCGGCAAGCTCGCTGTGTCGGCTGCAGCGCTTCTTCTCTGCAACCATGCGATCAACCACGGCAAGACGGCCAGTACAGTCGGCCACAACATGACCTGATACAGCCGATTAACCGGCATACCACCATGTCCAGCAGCCAAAGCAGCGCAAGCAGGCGGGTCCACTGGTCCTCGGTGCCGGGGAGCACCAAGTTCCTGGTATCCGGGACAAACGAGCTGCGACTGTGCGAGTATCTCCCGTATGGAAGCACCAGCGCTGTCAGAGGCGTGCCTTCCACGCTCGCAAAGAAGAAATCCGTCAGCAGGACTATTGGAGTATGCAGTGATTTGCCCGCCTTCAAGGTGTGTCGGAAGTGCCTACTAGCCGGAACCACAATCCCCCACGTGAGGCTAATGGGCTGATACTCGTATACACACTCATCCTCTCAGAGCTTCGCATGGTCGCCTGACCCAGCTTATGAAGACCTTGCCGCGGTAGGCTTGCTAACCGGCCGAACCATTCTCCTTCGAATTATCGAAACACCGTTCTACACCTCGAATCCTACGACCAGCATCGTACACCTCAACGTCCGTCATCCGCGCCCTTGCAATGTAGTCGCTTTCTCGCACAATGAGCCAAATCTCATAGTCACTGGTTATGATAAAGTTAGAGACAACTCCCTCTTGATTTGGGATATCAAAGGTGCTTTTGGGTCTGCACCGGGTTCGAATGCGATTCCCGAGGAGGAGGATGTCGATGAAGAGGATTACCCTCGGCATGTGCCAAAATCACCTTCCTCGGCTGCTGTGGGAAATCCTCCGTCCTCCGCTTCAACAGATATCAAGCCCATAGCACAGTTTGGATTGTCGGAACAGGTCTCTGCAGCTACCTTTCTGCATTCGCCTCGTACACTCATAGCAGCAATGGCACTGAAATGGATAAGATGTTACGACTTGCGAGCGAATCCATCTTCCAACTCGACAGCAACGTCGATCATGTCCTCAAGGAACGTCTCTTCACTCGTAGCTGATCCCTTTGATGCACATCGTTTCGCAAGCGTAGGTGAAGATGGTATAGTGCGGATGTGGGATTTGAGAAACAATAGCGAGCCTATACTCGCATTCTCCTCCGAGGATGGCATTGCGAAATCGGACAGATATAAAAGAGAAAATAGCAATTCTAATAACGCCGGAAACTCAGCTTCATCTCTAGCTCGTCAAGCTTCAAAACTTTCTCTGACTCCGTCGAGTTCTACGCTAACCGGTGGAATGGCTGGCTCTGGAACTACTGCCCAAATGGCTTTTTCAACTACTAGGAGGGGACACATAGCTACACTGGATAAAGATGCTAATCATCTATCAGCCTGGAACATATTCGAAGTCGAATCGTATTCTAGGAGTATTGCTTCGAAAGGAAAGCCAGACGAGAAAGGTTCACGGAATGGTAGGGCCAGTTCTATGCTTCGATCGACTTCGCAAGAAGAGGCCGCACCGTTACCTACTCTATATTACGAGCGACGGAGTAAGTAAACCGCAATCAAGGTACCTTTGCCAGCCTATGTGTCGTCGTACTGATTGCGTTTCATATCTCTCCTTTCCAAGCGGGAAACCTTTCCAAGTCACTCAGCTCGTTTGCCTTCATCCCGGGTTCAGGTGGTCCGCAGCGCTTTGTTACTGTCAACAAAGAAGGGTCTGTCGAATTCTGTGAGGTGAAAGAGTCTCCGCAGCTAGCATTCGCGGTAGGTCTCTGCGCATAGTATTCGAGCGAGATGTTGGCTGATTGGCCTGCGGATTGTTGGTAGACTTCGGGGCAATTCTCTTATTCATGGGAGAACAAATTTAGCGTGGAAGGTGATAGTCTAGCTCCTCCTGTAGTTTCATCCGTCACACGCGGGCGTCCAAGCACTACAATACCATCACTCCAAGACTCGCCGGGAGCAAGACACGGCCGCGGTCTTGGCAGGATCTATAATGTCGCATCTGGAAACGTTTCGCCGGAGAGACATAACCATCATCAAGATCAGCGAAGGAAGGTCCGCTCCCGGAAGCATGCAGCGAAGGACGAGTACGAAGCCTACAAAACAAGTGATGATGATGAAGATGCCCCGCCTCCAGTAACGTCAAAGATACCTTCTCTGGAGAAGGACATTTCGATCACCACCCGCAAACGCGCCGTAGAAGGCTACGGTCTCGATCCTGTACGAAATAGACGTATGGTCAAGGATGCTGGTCTCCACGAGCTGTGGAACTGGATCGACCACGCAGCCACCATCTCATCTGGTGGAAGAGCTTTCGTGAACGAGTATGATTTTGGTTTCAAAGGCGTTTTGTCTATTCTCCGTGGTTTTCCACCCCATGAAAATGCTTCTTCTCCCATACCCTCCTCGTCTCATGATCTAGGAGGAAGCAAAAGGAATTCGTCTATCATGTCTCGCCGGAACAGAGGCGTTAGTCAGCAAACCGGACTAACGGATGTTGTAGACGATGTTCGAAGTAGCATCAAAAAGGGCGACGCTAATAGAGCGCAAGAAGCAGCCTATGTGCGGGCTTGTGCAGCCATGAACAAGAAGAACGGAGTTACACCCTTTACTATAAGCTCAAGACCCGCTCAACGACAGTTAGCCCTGGCTTCCATCGGGCCGGACTTCGCCAATGGAGATGTAGCTTCTGTTATCAGAAGGTACGAACAGCACAATCAACCGGAAAAAGCTGCAGCTTGGGCGCTGTTCAGTGGGAACATTGAATTAGCTATCCGGTCGTTAAAGGCCAACAAAGGTGAGTTCTTCCCTGAACAATTCGTTAGGCGATGCTGTTGTTGACCATGAAGTCTTGTAGACGAGAGGTTGAAACTGCTAGCGCCTATTCTGGCAACATACCTTTCACAGCGGGACAGTGGCGGGAATTCGTCTTTCAACGAGCTGTGCGCTGGTCTGAGTACAAGCCTGGATGATCCCTTTATGCGTGCCATTTTTGCCTACCTGGCAACGGGAGACTGGAAGGATGTTCTCGAAGAAGATGCGTTGCCCTTAAAAGATAGAATCGGTGTAGCCTTGCGATTTTTGCCGGACGAGGAGGTAAGCAGCCCTAACGAGCCTAGAGTAAGCATTTCGTAGGCTGACGGCTTGGGCCGTATACAGCTCACACGAACGCTTGAGAGCATTGCCGAGAAGGCTATCAAGACCGGGGAACTGGATGGTCTGCTCCTCACTGGGCTTGAACATGGTGGCATATCCTTATTACAAAGCTATGTCGACAGAACAGGGGACGTTCAAACCGCAGCGCTAGCAGGTGCTTTCGTCCATCCAGGTCAGTTACAGGATAGCCGTATCGAAAGATGGATCGAGGCGTATAGGAAGATGCTAGACCACTGGACGCTATACACTATCCGAGCAAAGTTCGACATCGCTAGAGGCAACAAGATGCGTGCCAGTCTGGCTGTGAAGGGTTCTGAAGACAACAGTGCTGCTATCGGCGCATTGGCTGCCCCTCCTCATATGTGAGTCTACAGGAAAAGCGGTAGGAAAGTACTGGAGCAATGCAGCTGACTCTCGTCAATTCAATCCGGACAGACTAATCCGATGTCATTTTTGCAATGAAACGATCTCACCACGCAAGCCAGACGGGCAGAACCCGCCGGGTAAGCTACGGAGTAGCGCAAATACGTCGAGTCGGGTAGGTCTTGCCGGGGAATCCAGTAGAGAAACCTCACTAAAAACTCCTGTAGGTCACGCGATGTCCAAATTGTGCAAAGTCTTTCCCCCGCTGTGCAATATGTCTGGACTCAATCGAAGTGTCACTAACAGGCGATGATCCGACAACAAGCTGGTGCTGGTGTCAGTGAGTGAATTACTGCAGCAAACAATTACCGCTAGGCTTCGAAGTTGACAAACAGCCGTCCCCCGCAGACAATGTCGGCACGGTGGTCATGCAGCCCATTTCTTGGAGTGGTTCGCAAGGGGAAACGTCGAATGTCCTGTTGCAGAATGTTCATGTAGATGTCAGACAAGCCGCTGAACAATCCAACACTCCATATCGTATCTTTCTGTGTGTTGATGGCATCTGCGTTTGTTGTTCTATACAATATACAATCTAATCGTATACTGTACACTATGTCGAGATTTCCTGTTTAGGAATCGCAAAATTACGCCTTGTCAAAAGCATGCCCTTCAAGCTTCGTATCTCATTCTTGACTTGTGCTATCTTCTCTCTATCCATCCCACTTCTCTGCGGTATGGACGATGATCCACCGAAATTCCAGCCATAACTGGCACCAGAAAACGCTGGCGTGGACGCATAAAATGCTTCGTTGGTCAGGAATGTCGAGAGCTCTTCGAGTGACTTCATTGTCTTCTGTGATTGCGTTTGATTGTTCAGCGAATATTCTTCGTCTTCGTCTTCAACTGCGACCTGAGTGGGTTTCTGTATGCTCCGGTGTTGCTGCAAGGCCGCTTGCAGCTTCCCCAAAGAAACATGGAGCTTGGAGGTAATGTTACCACCCACAACAGGCTGTACTTCTAGCTCGTCCGACTTTTCGAGCGGACTCTCGTCAGCAAATAGAGGCTCTTCCTCGTCCGATTCCGATATCGTCTTTTCTGGAGAGACTGATTCTGTTTTGGCTATATCTTCTTGCGCACCAGCAGGCAAAGTTGGATCTGGTGCCGATATCTGAGCAATCCGGCGTTGGGAAGCAGGATAGAGACTGTCATTCGAATATACCAAGGAGTGCGCCGAAAGGAGAAGCTTGTCGTAAAGGGAGACTTGGTGTTGGTGCAAGGATGCTAATCGAGCGCGAGTGAGGAGCAGCTTCGGGAATACGAGGCGCTACAATAGGGCAAATTAGGTTCATTGCCTCGTCCTGCTACCTTGGTCGCTTTGCTCACCTGGTAAATCAGAGTTAGAAGGGTAGCGCTAGTGCCGGTAATGAATATCACGACTGCCAGCAGCTTGAAGAATCGAGGTAAGACTTGACTCGGCAGTGCAGCTGGCAGAGCGCCATAGGTTAACCAGCGAGGATCTCTAGGGTAGGTCTTTTCAGGTAGCACAGGCGCTTGCTGTAGCTGCTGGGTTGTGGTGTTCAGGCCGACTTGCTGCTCACCGTTCTGAATTACCGATGATTCCGGCCGGGGTGGCAGTAATGAGTTATTGTCACTCGAGCCCGATGAGTGTTGAGGCATTTCTGTTTGATTGACACCATTTGTCGCAGACGCTGCTGGCTGGCTAGCTGCTGCAGTGGTACTGCTCGTGTGGGTAGTTTGGACCGGGTCGCTCGGTGCCGGCAATGCAGGCTGGGGTGCATCCCCAGCAGGCACAGCAGGCTTGGGATTGCTATCTTCGGCCATTTCCAGGCTTTGTTCCCTTAGTTCAAGGCATGTACTGCTCGTTTCGAACGTCTTCCGCGATAGAACCGGTTGCTTGCATTGCAAGTTGTGGACACCGTGACGAGTACCTTCAGCGTACGTGTGGCAATCTCGCCACGAATGTTCGGCTAGGTTTCAATTGCGAGACAATAGGCGCAGGCGATGTAAGTGGACCGTCATTTCGTCGATGGAAAGCTTCCAGTCTGTGAGCCGCGTATTTTGTTCCTGACAATACTCTTCAATCAGCCAAAACACCGGTTCATGTTCCGTCCGGGCGTATCCTAGCCGGTTAGGCATGCACGTGCAATCAAACAGACAAGTCGTGTCACAGGGCAAACGTACTGCCCAGTGAGTTCTGCCTGTACGGACCTTTACTCTTCTGCTTATCTCATCGGGATCCCTTATGCATCCCACTAATACCCCTTCCCTTCCACGCTGCACCGACAGCCGTTCCAAGCTGTATGCATACTTCCACTGCATTTACAAGGGTATTAAGCACGAGCAATGAGCAATTTGCAGCAGCAGAGTGAACCTTATAATAATCTTGTATTTTGAACTATATACAAACCAGACACCCAATTCCGGAAATCTGTACATTCAAAATATTGTACAATGCTTACTGCTCCTCGTCGTCGCTGTCTTCTTCTCCGTCTTCTCTTTCCTTGACGGCATCACCATCGGTCAAGTACAACAATCTCCGCCAAACACAACAGCGTCGAGCGAGAAGCTGTCCGGGGACACTATCCGCTTTTGGTTTGCCCTGGAATGGAAGGGGCGACCATGGGAGCGTCCGGGAAGAGAATCAGACTCCCGAAGTCATCATACCGGTGGCTGATGTAGGAGTTCGCAAGCTCCAAGAAACCGGGCGTAGTTGCCGCTTCCCTGGTCTTCTTCCCATGTGTATTCTGCGAATCGCGAGACTATTATACACTTGTGTGCTGGAGGAAGAAGAGGGATTGAACTTACGAAGACGAACCTCCCGTTCTCTTCCCGTACATATCTAGACCGAGGCTGGGTTATCCAGTTGGAAATGCACTATAGCACATCCCAGTACCCGAACAGGATACTTCCACCGCGACCTGTATTTGTGTGGTTCGAGGATGTCCGCCACTGTTCCGTTTAAAGGTAAAGCCATGGTGGTTTGGATAGTTTCCACCCCACTCAATAGCGGCAAGAGAAATTGAAAGGACGGGACTGCTTCTTGCTTGTTGCCGTCCATCTCAACTTGCGTGCTGCGACGTACAGCGAGATCAGTAATTGGAGCTAGACCAACATGAAAGGCTTACGGAGTGTTTTCTAACCATTCCCTCCCTGACTCGATGTCGGCAGAGCGCTGCATCAATGTCTTGTGGAGCTCGAGCAAGATGGAGCGCACAATTTTCGACCGATAGCGGCGCCTCTTAGGTTATATATGGAGTCCTGAACCGTACCGACAAGGATCGATTTTATCGACCGATGGTATGGTGATTTATTTACGACGCCTACCTTGACACCTCGATGCTTCTTCTTTGCATCCCGCATACCCTTCGATGCCCTTCCCACCGCAGACGCGATCCGAGATGAACTCGTAATCGTTCTTGTCCCATTGTGGCTTTACTAAATAGAAGTTTACCATTGAGGATTTTCGTTCGTGACCGAGTGCGTCGTACTACGTTGAGTAAGATTGGCGGAGTCAATACTGAGTTTTGAAGTGCAACTAAGAATGGCGAAAACTCACAATATTAACCCTATTTGAGGCTGAAGAGGGTGCACATGTAGCAGTATCGGCTCCCAGAGAGTCTCTTCGTCAGAGGCGGCTGCCTTTCGCTTGCTGTTCTTACGCACTGGGCGCTCATTCTCTCTTTCTGCGTTTGTTTCCCCAACGCTAAGCTCGCGCTGTGTAGCGGGGAACATTAGTTCGGCGAATTCCGTACTAGTGCGACAGAAATATTGCCAGCAACTTGAGATTCAGCCATTTCATTTTGCTCTTCGTTGCTTGCGTCTTCTGCAAGCACGGCGTCTGCATGTAGTGGCATCTGGGTCAAACAACTGCAGGTCACAGCGATGACCTTACAGCGCGCTAGATAAAACCTAAAACACTGCACCAGAGAAGGATAGCCACGGTAACAGCCACAATGGCATGGAATGCCCAGAGAACCAAGAAGAGATTACCAGCGTCGCCACGGCTACTACTAAGAAAAGACCTGGCACATGGTCAATGGACTGGAATGAAGATAAGAGGACGAAGAAGATGAAAACTTCTCTTTCTAACCAAATTTCCACTGGAACATGTTCTACCTCCTCAATCCCGAAGAAGGCCATCACGAGGAAACCTCTTGGACCAGCAAAGAGTCGATAGTTTTCGGAGCGTCCACCTCTTCCTGGACAGTCATATTTGCTTACTGACTGCCACTTCCATCAACTCCTTCTTAGTTTGCAGAGCTATCTCAATATTTCTAGCGCGTTTCAGGGCTCTCAATGCTCTAGCGGATGTGCCTGCATCTTCTCCGTTCGAACCTAGATTGCCGGAAGTCTTTTCTTCTTCTCGAACGATGATAGGCTTGGTTGCGGCTTTGGTTTTCGCAGCTCTACAGACTGCTTTACGTTTCACTTCCGAAGACCTATTCTTGGTATTGGCAGCTGATGCCGCTCTTGTACTGCGAAGTGGATAACGTCGCTCGGGGGTGGTTTCCTCGCTCTTGTTAGGTAAAGCGGGAACAATGAAAGAGGTTTTCATCTTCTTCTTCCTCTTATCTTCATTCCAGTCCATTGACCAGGTGCCAGCTTTTCTTAGTAGTAGCCGTGGCGGCGTTGGTAATCTCTTCTTGGTTCTCTGGGCATTCCTTGACATTGTACCTGTTGCTATGGCTATCCTTCTCTGATACAGTGTTTTGGGTGTTATCTAGCGCGCTGCAAGGTCATCGCTGTGACCTGCAGCCATTTGACTGCTTGCCTGGCACTCAGTTGAAAGTGCATCTACTTGTGTGTTTTTTGCCGCTGCATTATCGTTGGCACCAGGTTCGCGCTACGCAAGGAATGGCGAATGCGATGACAGTACGTAGAGCGAGAGGAACAAGGAGAAATGACACAACAAAGGAAATGGCAGAGGAGTAGAATAGATACAGGTATTAGCTCAATATACTCGAACTGACTTGAGAAAGTGCATTCTCATAAGAAAGAACTCCATGTGTGGGGGACAAGGTAGGAGGAGGAGGAGGGGGGGGGGGGGGGGTTGAATTGGAGAGTAGCACTTACACATAGACCCGAGTCCAAACCCAACTGCGATAGAGGAGAGTTCAGAGGTGCAAGCAAGCCTCTACCTGCTGCATCGGGTGGGAAAGGATAACTGTGTGTTCTCTTGACTTTCTTCTTGGGGGGAGGCATTCTTGAGGGGCTGGGTACGCAAGAGTTTCTAAAAAAGACCGGTCGGATGAAATGTAACTGAGAAAGCGAAGGAGAGAGAGGGAGCGGGAAGAATGCTGTCCTGCTGTGTTGTGCTAGATCTGTCACTCAACATCTTCACCATCGCTCTCCCTATGTCCTCGCCGACAAACAGACTGGCGCAAAGGCCATCCGAGCGCGCCACACAGCACCAACCATCCGCCGCTCTCTGACGGCCTGACCTACGACAAACTCGAACCTTTGTTGTCTTCGATGCGGACGGTCTGAGCCACGAACTTGATGCATCTGTATGCGCGCAACCTTCTGCCTGAATTGCACTCCTAAAAACACATACACATACACGCTCCACTCGCTTTAGACTGATACTGCCTGCGACCTGCGCTGATGGATAGATGTGAAAATGCGAAGATGTATTTCCCGTTGGTTCGTTTGGTTCGAAAAGCCAGATAGAGAAGAGAGAGAGGATGTGATCGTCGAGAAGGAAGAGAGGAAGAGAGGATGGACATTAATACCATTGCAATACTGATCAAAGTCTCCATCTCTTAAGCAGTGAGTCGTGTCTCTGAGTCTCTCTCACTCAGCGCACCGAACTGCTTGCTTCAGGATGTCTAGCATTCATCCAGAGGGATTCCATCCCCCAACAGCTGCGGTTTCCCTGACAAGAAGGAGGCATGTTCTTGATCTTCCCACTGTACTTTATGATGATTATGAACCAACATCGTATGGTTATATGGCTGTGCTTGTCTTGCTTGGATTAGGTTAGCTCGCCTACTTCCTTCATGCATCTTCACTTTGGCGCGCCGGTTCACATGGGTGAGAAATTTGATGGACAATAGAGGATGGCAATGCAGTCTATTGGTATCCTACAGCAACATCACTTCTCCTGTCGTTGCACAATACAACCCCTTGCTTGCAAGGTTGTAGCTGTACTGTCATCTTTATGTCACTATGCCCGTCGAGAGCCGACACTTCAAGTTGGCCTGTCGTGTTTCGTACCCTGTTCGCTTATGCGCCACATGAAGACCCGGTCGAATTCACCTCTCAGGCATGTAGTTTCTTGCCATCTGGTCTGAAGCTCAGCACGTATAGCCCTCAAATACCTTCCTCTGTCCAGCATCCAACTTGACTTCCGTGCATGACTTGATCGCTAGCCCGCAGGTCCTCCTTGACTGTGCTGTTCTCCAACCTTGCTTTCGAGACTAAGTCAATCATATAACATCTATTGCAGCACCTTTTCATCACCTTGATCTTCCCACACAATCCATTCAAACCTGTTCCTGATTCGCTAGAAAGAAGCGTCGTACAGATACCAGACGTTCTGTATAAATAGGCATTATCGGACGCAGCAAATCAGGCATACCAGTAACAGCAAGTAGCCTTCCGATACAGTTTGTGGTATGACCACGGCAATGTAGAAAGCAATGCTTATCGCGGATCTAGCGCAAGAACCCCCTTTGCTTGGCCGAGCTGGCGCCACGCATCGCGAGTGTGGGAAGTCATTCGAGCGATAGTTCCCTGGAATATCATTGTTCTACATACTTTCTAGTTGCGTTTGCCTACGGATACAGTCGATTGGTATAAATGATTTCCATATTATGCAAAGATGCTAGGCAGGGATGCAAACCTGCGGCCAGTACTGGTTCCCCGTGAAGGGGTCTGGCAGGATTGTGGAACAGCATTCTATGTCGGTAGGGCACCAGGGCCTGTCTTATCATCGGATGATTGGAAGCTACTTATAGACTGGCTTCGACTTTTAGTGTCTTTATTGTGATCCTCCTTTGGCTGGTTTTGTGGTGGATACTCCCCCTTTTCGGGATCTGTGCTGTCCAGCCACTGGACTTGCGTTATTTCATCTACGGAGACCCCATGGTCTCGGACAAGTGTAATGTTATGAACGATACTGTTCATTTGTAGATTACTACTTTCTCCTTCCAGCCTGTGTAGCTGTCTATCAATCATGCTTTGGGTGTTGGGCTGTGCCGTCCTTCTGAACCGATTGCGCGAGCTGCGATGACAGAAGTCGGGTTCATTTCGGCTGTGGCCTGGCTGCTAGTACACGAAAGCCATAGGACTTACTTTAACGTGAACAGGACGCTCAATGCATAACACTCCGCGATGATTCTAAGAAAAGGTTATCAGCATGTTGTGAACTTGAGCTGGCGTGAACATGCAAGTTATCAAACCTGCGAAACACGCTGCTCACTCTATGAAGAACCAGAATGCGTTCGTCCGCGTCCTGGAAGTAAGCCATAAGACGAAGAGTGTCGCACCAATAACGTGGGTTAACAGGACTATCCATTTTATACAAGTAAGTTGTAAATTATCGGTTACGCTCGGCTGACTGCAGCTCGGCAACAACCGCAGCTTACCTGTCTCTAAGGTCAATCCCGCAATTTCGTACAGCAATTGCCGAGTATGCTTGTGAAATTGCCGCTCTTTCAGGAGCGTATAGATCAAGGTTGCCGTAAGGCCGCCATCGATTGCTGCAGCGCAAGTCAACCAGACAGTCGGGAAAGCATCCGCGACTGGTCCAATGGACATAGCCTGGTAGATTGATAACTACTGATTCAACATATTATCGCTAGAAAGGGAGCCTTCAGACCCACCTCAAACTCTTCCTGGGTTTGGAACGGATGCATGCTCCAAACGCGAGCTAAGGCTGCGAAACTGCACAAATGGCCATCAACGCTCGTTCATGTACGTAACTATATGAAGGATCTTGCACACATGATGCCTATAATGCACGTCAGAGTAGCAAAGCTGACGAATCCTATCCAGTATCGTAACTTGAAATTGCGAAGAATGTATATTCTATGCCCGAAAAAGAGATGGGAAACGTAGCTTATCATAGGTATGATGAAGTCTTGGCCTGAATGAATGTTTCAGTATTAGTCGGTTGCATTGTTGTTCATTACAGCTGTGCTAACCGGAAAGACCCTGTAAAGCAAATTGCATGGGTCTATCAGCATTGATTCCCGGCAATCATTCGAAGATCCGACTGACATGCCGAGGCACGCGACTCACACCGTAGAACGTATCCCATATGTACTTTTGCGCAATTCCTTTGACGAAATAGTGATGTGCCGAGAAAGCGATCATTCCAATATGAATGCTTGACAGGCCGAAGACAGCAGGTACAACCACCCAAGAATACTTTTTTTTATCGGTCTTCCCAAAGCGAATGTAGTAGCGCGAGATTTGACATATGTGTACGCCATAGAGCACTAGTGTGACTTGACTGCCGAGCAGGAAACCTGTAGCTGCCACAGGATAAGGGTTGTGGCCCTCGCTCTGGATTACGCCCGCCATGATCGATGATAGCTTCAAGCTTTGCAGCTGGTATCGCTTGATCTTCGGCGTCCACCGTGCAGGCTCGTATCAGAGGCTATGCGCGACGTGCTACCGGGCGCCAGCACTGCCAACTCGGACGCTCTCAATCGCTTGTCCTCCTTCTCTTGCTAGCTTTCGATGCTCTTCTTCTCTCTGGAGGTGCTGGCTCATAGTGTTGTATAATCGGTGCGGCTTTGCAACATTGTTAAGTTGACAGAGTTGTAGTGCTGCGGCAATTCTAGTCGTCGGCTTCACTAATAGCGTCTACTCAGCATGTGAAATGATAGCTGTCTCTTTCTCGCTCCCGAAAATCACCTCTGGGATGCCCGATCATCATTCGTGGACCTGGCGAGCAGCACGTGCCTTCTATCCGACAGCGGATATAATACAGTTTTGGCTGAGTCCATTCTTCCAAGGTGTGCGCGGCCAGTCGAGGCGAGATGATCAAGTACGTCCTTGACGCTGGTAGGTTTCATGATTGAGCCTGCATCCGATACTTCCTATCGCTGTTCCTTCGGGGA